>CM060306.1:79773011-79818011 GCA_030674185.1 Monoplex corrugatus
TGTTGTCTGTGTTTTGTTGTCTCTGTTTTGTTGTCTCTGTTTTGCTGTCTGTGTTTTGTTGTCTCTGTTTTGCTGTCTCTGTTTTGTTGTCTCTGTTTTGTTGTCTCTGTTTTGCTGTCTGTTTTGCTGTCTCTGTTTTGTTGTCTCTGTTTTGTTGTCTCTGTTTTGCTGTCTCTGTTTTGTTGTCTCTGTTTTGTTGTCTCTGTTTTGTTGTCTCTGTTTTGCTGTCTCTGTTTTGTTGTCTCTGTTTTGTTGTCTCTGTTTTGTTGTCTGTTTTTGTTGTCTCTGCTTTGTTGTCTCTGTTTTGTTGTCTGTTTTGTTGTCTCTGTTTTGTTGTCTCTGTTTTGTTGTCTGTTTTGTTGTCTCTGTTTTGTTGTCTGTTTTGTTGTCTGTTTTGCTATCTCTGTTTTGTTGTCTCTGTTTTGTTGTCTGTTTTGTTGTCTCTGTTTTGTTGTCTGTTTTGTTGTTTGTTTTGCTATCTCTGTTTTGTTGTCTCTGTTTTGTTGTCTGTTTTGTTGTTTGTTTTGCTATCTCTGTTTTGTTGTCTCTGTTTTGTTGTCTCTGTTTTGTTGTCTCTGATTTGTTGTCTCTGTTTTGTTGTCTCTGTTTTGTTGTCTCTGTTTTGTTTGTCTCTGCTTTTGTTGTCTGGTTTTGTTGTCTGTTTTGCTTCTCTGTTTTGTTGTCTGTTTTGCTGTCTCTGTTTTGCTGTCTCTGTTTTGTTGTCTCTGTTTTGTTGTCTGTTTTGCTATCTCTGTTTTGTTGTCTCTGTTTTGTTTGTCTCTGTTTTGCTGTCTCTGTTTTGTTGTCTCTGTTTTGTTTTGCTGTCTGTGTTTTGTTGTCTGTGTTTTGTTGTCTCTGTTTTTGCTGTCTCTGTTTTGTTGTCTGTATTTTTTTGTTGTCTCTGTTTTGCTGTCTCTGTTTTGTTGTCTGTTCTGCTGTCTCTGTTTTGTTGGTCTGTTTTGTTGTCTGTTTTCCTGTCTCTGTTTTGTTGTCTGTTTTGTTGTCTGTTTTGCTGTCTCTGTTTTGTTGTGTCTGTTTTGCTGTCTCTGTTTTGTTGTCTGTTTTGCTGTCTGTTTTGTTGTCTGTTTTGTGTTTGTCTCTGTTTTGTTGTCTGTTTTGCTGTCTGTTTTGCTGTCTGTTTTGTTGTCTGTTTTGTTGTCTGTTTTGTTGTCTGTTTTGCTGTCTTGTTTTGTTGTCTGTTTTGTTGTCTGTTTTGTTGTCTGTTTTGTTGTCTCGTTTTGTTGTCTGTTTTGCTGTCTGTTTTGCTGACTGTTTTGTTGTCTGTTTTGTTGTCTGTTTGTTGTCTATGTTTTGTTGTCTGTTTTGTTGTCTGTTTTGTTGTCTGTTTTGTTGTCTGTTTTGCTGTCTCTGTTTTGTTTCTGTTTTGTGTCTGTTTTGCTGTCTCTGATTTGTTGTCTGTTTTGCTGTCTCTGTTTTGCTGTCTGTTTTGCTGTCTCTGTTTTTGCTGTCTCTGTTTTGTTGTCTGTTTTGCTGTCTGTTTTGTTGTCTGTTTTGCTGTCTTGTTTTGTTGTCTGTTTTGCTGTCTGTTTTTGCTGCCTCTGTTTTGCTGTCTCTGATTTGTTGTCTGTTTTGTTGTCTCTGTTTTGCTCTCTCTGATTTGCTATCTGTTTTGCTGTCTGTTTTGTTGTCTGTTTTGTTGTCTGTTTTGTTGTCTGTTTTGTTCTCTGTTTTGTTCTCTGTTTTGTTGTCTCTGTTTTGTTGTCTCTGTTTTGTTGTCTCTGTTTTGTTGTCTGTTTTGCTGTCTGTTTGTTGTCTGTTTTGTTGTGTGTTTTGTTGCTCTGTTTTGTTGTCTGTTTTGTTGTCTCTGTTTTGTTGTCTGTTTTGCTGTCTCTGATTTGCTGTCTGTTGTTTGTTGTCTGTTTTGTTGTCTGTGTTTTGTTGTCTGTTTTGTTGTCTGTTTTGTGTCTGTTTGTGTTGTTTGCTGTCTGTTTTGTGTTCTGTTTTGTTGTCTGTTTGTTGTCTGTTTTGTGTCTCTGTTTTGTTTCTGTTTTGCTGTCTGTTTTGTTGTCTTGTTTTGCTGTCTCTGTTTTGTTGTCTGTTTTGTGTCTGTTTTGTTGTCTGTTTTGTTGTCTTTTGTTGTTCTGTTTTGTGTCTGTTGTTGTCTGTTTTTGTGTCTCTGTTTTGTTGTCTCTGTTTTGTGTCTCTGTTTTGTTGTCTGTTTTTGTTGTCTGTTTTGTTGTCTGTTTTGTGTCTCTGTTTTTGTCTGTTTGTGCTGTTGTGGTTGTTTTGTGTCTTTGTGTGTTTGTTGTTTGTTTTTTGTTGTTTGTGTCTTTGTGTTTTTGCTGTTGGTTTTTGTGCTGTTGTGCTTGTTTTTTTTTGTTTTGTGTTTTGCTTTTGCTTTTTGTTCTGTTTTGTTGCGTTTTGTTTCTTTTGTTTTTGTGTTTGTTTGTGTTTTGTGTCTGTTTTGTTTTTTTGTGCTGTTTGCTTGTTTTGTTGTTTTTTGTCTGTTTTTTCTTTTGTCTGTTTGTTCTGTTGTGTCTGTTTTGTGTTTGTGTTCTGTTTTGTCTGTTGTTCTGTTTTGTGCTGTTGTGTCTGTTTTCTGTTGTGTTTTTGTTGTTTGTTTCGTTTTTTTTGTTTTGTTGCTCTGTTTTTTTTTTTGTGTGTTTGTTGTCGTTTGTTTTTGTTGTTGTTTTGTGGTTCTGTTTGTTGTTGTTTGTTGTTTGTGTCTGTTTGTTTTTGTGCTGTTTTGTGTTTTCTGTTTTTGTGTTTGTGTTGTTTTTGTCTGTTTGTGTCTGTTTTGTCTTTTCTTTTTTTTTGCTGTTTGTGTTCGTTTCTTTTGTTTTTGTTTTTTGTTTTTTGTCTTTTGTTTTTTTTTTTTGCTGTTGTTTGTTGTTTGTTTTTTTTTGTGTTTTTTTGTCTGTTTTTGTCTGTTGTGTGTTTTTGTTCGTTGGTTTGTTTGTTGTGTTTTTTGTGTCTGTTTGTTGTTTTTTGTTGTCTGTTGTTTCTGTTTTGTCTGTTTTGTTGTCTGTTTTGTTGTCTGTTTGTGTTTGTTTGTTGCTTGTTGTTCTGTTTTGCTGTCTGTTTTGTTGTCTGTTTTGCTGTCTCTGTTTTGCTGTCTCTGTTTTGTTGTCTGTTTGTTGTCTTGTTTTGCTGTCTCTGTTTTGTTGTCTGTTTGCTTTCTGTTTTGCTGTCTCTGTTTTGTTGTCTGTTTGCTGTCTCTGATTTGCTGTCTGTTTTTGCTGTCTCTGATTTGTTGTCTGTTTTGCTGTCTTCTGTTTTGTTTGTTGTTTGTTTGTTTTTTTGCTGTCTCTGTTTTGTTGTCTGTTTTGCTGTCTCTGTTTTGTTGTCTGTTTTGCTGTCTCTGTTTTTGCTGTCTCTGTTTTGCTGTCTGTTTTGCTGTCTGTGTTTTGTTATGTGTTTTGCTGTCGTTGTTTTTGCTGTTGTTTTGCTGTTGTTGTTTTTGGCTGTTGTTTCTGTTGTTGTTGTTTTGCTGTATGTGTTTTGCTGTATGTGTTTTGCTGTTTGTTTTTGCTGTTTTTTTTGCTGTTGTTTGGTCTGTTTTCTGTCTGTTTTTGTTGTTTTTGCTGTTGTTTGCTGTCTGTTTTGTGTGTTGTTTGTTGTCTCTGTTTTGCTGTTTTGTCTGTTCTGCTGTTTTGCTGTTCTGTTTGTTGTCTGTTTTGTTTTGCTTTTTGTTTCTGTTTTGTTTGTCTGTTTGTGTCTCTTTGTTGTCTGTTTGTGTCTGTTTTGTTGCTCTGTTCTGTTGTTGTTTTGTGTCTATGTTTTGCTGTCTGTTTTTGCTGTCTGTTTTGTTGTCTTTGTTTTTGTTTGTCTGTTTGTTTTGTTGGTTTTGTTTTGTGTTTTTTGTGTCTTTGTCTGTTTTGTGTCTGTTTTGCTGTCTGTTTTGTTGTCTCTGTTTTCTGTCTGTTTTGTTGTCTGTTTTGTGTCTGTTGTTTGTCTGTTTTGCTGTCTCGTTTTGTGCTGTTTGTGCTGTTTTGTGTTCTGTGTCTTGTTGCTGTCTTTTTGTCTGTCTGTTTTTGCTGTCTCTGTTTTGTTGTGCTGTGTTTTGTGTCTCTGTTTTGTGTCGTCTGTTTTCTGTTCTGCTGTTTTGTCTGTCTGTTTTGTGTCTCTGTTTTGTGTTCTGTTTTGTCTGTTTGCTGCTGTTTTGCTGTTTTTCTGTTTTGTGTCTGTTTTGTTGTCTCGTTTGTTGTTCTGTTGTTTGTTGTCTGTTTTTGCTGTCTCTGTTTTGTTGTCTGTGTTCTTGTTGTCTGTTTTGCTGTCTCTGTTTTGCTGTCTCTGATTTGTTGTCTCTTTTGTTGTCTGTTTTGTTGTCTGTTTTGCTGTCTGTTTTGCTGTCTGTTTTGCTGTCTGTTTTGTTTTCTGTTTTGTTGTCTGTTTTGTTGTCTGTTTTGCTGTCTGTTTTGCTGTCTCTGTTTTGCTGTCTCTGATTTGTTGTCTGTTTTGCTGTCTGTTTTGTTGTCTGTTTTGCTGTCTGTTTTGCTGTCTCTGTTTTGTTGTCTGTTTTGTTGTCTGTTTTGCTGTCTGTTTTGCTGTCTCTGATTTGTTGTCTGTTTTGTTGTCTGTTTTGCTGTCTGTTTTGCTGTCTCTGATTTGTTGTCTGTTTTGTTGTCTGTTTTGCTGTCTGTTTTTCTGTCTCTGATTTGCTGTCTCTGTTTTGTTGTTTCTATTTGCTGTCTGTTTTGCTGTCTCTGTTTTGTTGTTTCTATTTGCTGTCTGTTTTGCTGTCTCTGTTTTGTTGTTTCTATTTGCTGTCTGTTTTGCTGTCATTTTTGCTGTCTCTTGTTGTCTCTGATTTGCTGTCTCTGTGTTGCTGTCTCAGCTTTGGTGTCTGTGTTTTGCTGTCTCTGTGTTGCTGTCTCAGCTTTGGTGTCTGTGTTTTGCTGTCTATGTTTTGCTGTCTGTGTTTTGCTGTCTGTTTTGATATCTGTTTTGTTGTCTCTGTGTTGCTGTCTCAGCTTTGGTGTCTGTGTTTTGCTGTCTGTTTTTGCTGTCTGTTTTGCTGTCTCTGTTTTGCTGTCTGTTTTGCTGTCTCTGTTTTGCTGTCTCTGTTTTGCTGTCTGTTTTGCTGTCTCTGTGTTGTTGTCTGTTTTGCTGTCTGTGTTTTGCTGTCTCTGTGTTGCTGTCTGTTTTTGCTGTCTGTTTTGCTGTCTCTGTTTTGCTGTCTGTTTTGCTGTCTCTGTTTTGCTGTCTCTGTTTTGCTGTCTGTTTTGCTGTCTCTGTGTTGTTGTCTGTTTTGCTGTCTGTGTTTTGCTGTCTCTGTGTTGCTGTCTCAGCTTTGGTGTCTGTGTTTTGCTGTCTCTGTTTTGCTGTCTGTTTTGCTGTCTCTGTTTTGCTGTCTCTGTTTCTCCAGCCTTCCCCTCAACCCTCCCACCCCTCTTCTTCCCTGTTTTTGGCCTCTTATCGTTCTGGTGGTGTCAGTTTAATGTTTCATAGGTCCCTCTCTCTCCCCTACCCATTTCAAGATCTTGGCAGTGCAAATGGGTTTCGAGTATGTCAGATCAATGCTGACAGATCTGGGTGGAGCACATATGGAATTGTCTAAGTTCGATGAATCCCTCTTGAACAAACTCGACACTCCTCTGTCCGTCTGTCTGTGTGTCTGTGTGTGTCTCTGTCTCTGTCTCTGTCTCTGTCCCCGTCTCCGTCTGTCTTTCTGTCTTTCTGTCTGTCTGTCTCTTTCTTTCTCTCTCTCTGTCTCTCTCCTTCTGTGTCCCCCCTCTCTCTCACTCTGTATGTATGTATGTATGTATGTATGTATGTATGTATGTAGGTAGGTAGGTAGGTAGGTAGGCAGGTAAATATGTATGTATGTTTGTATGTATGTATGCATGTATGTAGGTAGGCAGGTAAATATGTATGTATGTATGTATGTATGTAGGTAGGTAGGCAGGTAAATATGTATGTATGTATGTATGTATGTATGTTTGTATGTATGTATGCATGTATGTAGGTAGGCAGGTAAATATGTATGTATGTATGTATGTATGTATGTATGTATGTATGTATGTATGTATGCATGTATGTAGGTAGGCAGGTAAATATGTATGTATGTATGTATGTATGTATGTGCGCTTGCGTGGATGTGTGTTTGCGTGTGTGGATGTGTGTGTTTTACACGCGTGTGCTTGTGTGCGTGCATGTGTGTATGCGTGTGTGTGTGTGTGTGTGTGTGTGTTTTCGCGCGTGCATGCATGCATCGTGCAGATGTGTGTGTACTATGCATCGTAACTTTTGAAAAAATATTTTCGGCGTAAAATACGAACTTTTTCCTCCGGGCAAAGCACATCGAAACAGCAATATCCAACACATTCACACAACATCAAAGAAGATGAGACACATTTTATCTATAACCAACCTCAACAGTTTGCCAGATCATACAGCTTACGTGAAGGATTTAACCCTCTGACTCCCTCACCCTACACGCCGGTATCCCCCGCATTGTCAGCCATGAATAGCAAAGCAAAACCTTAATCCTTTCACTCTCACTTTATCCATCAACTTCCTGCAGGAAGCTGGTGGATAGAATGAGAGAGCGAAGGGGTTAAGTTTTTGCAGCTGGCGGATAGCGTACGGGAGTGAAAGGATTAATCAAGGCTTATGCCGCGATCGTTTTGGATCTTGTCCATCACGTAGTGTCAAGTGCCATCAGTACGTGTGGGTTTGATTCCTGAGCGCGGAGACGATATCTTGAGAAACTGAAACTGAAACTGAAACCCACACCCTACGCTAAAATCAGGATCGGGTACCTGAAGAAGTACCAGTCTCTTATAGGCCATTTCATGAGGAAAGGGAAATTAGAACACCTGGTCACAACAGGAAAGCTGGAGGGAAAGAGAGCACCAGGTAGACCCAGGGAAAAAATATTGGACGTACTTGCAGAGTGGCTGAGGACAGAGAGGGTGGAGGATGTGCTTGTGGCAACAAGGGATACATGCATATGGAAGGCCATGATCGCCAACGCCATGTGGCAAGGCACTTGATGATGATAATGATGATACCACAAACAATGTCAAGGAATTAACTAACAAAAAAATCTTAACAAAAATATGTCGGCTTCCGTGATATTATGTTATGATCCGTGTTCTGCTTGACTGCCCATCCACATCCTGTGGTGTACAAATGAAACAAAATGAAAGACAAGCTCATAGCTGTAGTTTATTCACAAATGTTTCGACCGCGAAATGAAAACAGCCACAAAAATGACAGCGAAAGCTAAAATTGACTATTATTCGACACAAGTTTGTGAATATATAACTAGGAAACGTTTGTTTTCGGTCATGTCTAATCTTTTGGGTAATACTAAGTCACCTCCACTTCCTCTAAACATTAGTCTCCAGATCTCCCAGAGGCCTTTTCAAATTTTTTTCTCTTCTAAAATTAACGATCTTCGAGCCAAACTTGACAAAAACTTCTTTTCTTCCTTCTCTTCCTGATCCTCTATTCACAGACCTCCCACTCTCTGAATTTCAACCAGTTTCTGAAACTCAGATCGCCAGCATCCTGAAAGAAATGTCATTCAAGTCCTTGTGAACTTGACCCCATTCCTGCCTCTTTTTTTTCACACTCACTTCGTGGGCTTCATCAATTCATAATGCATTATCATCAACACCTTTCTTTTTGCTGGATCTGTCTCATCTTCTCTAAAAACAATTATTATAAGACCTCTGCTGAAAACGAATAGCTTTGTTCTTAACATTCTGAAAAACAAACCTTTCGACCAATCTCCAGCTTGCTGTTCTTTTCCGTACTCCTTGAGAAAGTGGTTTTGAAACAGCTGAATAATCATCTCTCAGCCAACACTCTTTATATCACTCGTTTTAACCAGCTTACCGTTCTGACCACGTCAAAGAAACTGCTCTCGTTCACATTATGAATAATTTGTTGATTTCAGCTAGATGCTGCTGTTGCCTTTCTATTCCAGTATTTCAGTTCGTGGTCGAGGTCACTTATGTTACTGATGGAATTGCTGATGTACGTGAAGTTCTCTACCTCCTAAACCTTCTTCTGGCCAATGAAAGCATCTGATAGTATCCGATGTTTCCCGGTCAACATGTTCTTGGTCTGTTTGGCACTGATGACAAGGTCAGTGTTTCTTGCTTAGCTGCTGATGTCAGCCACACGCAACTGAAAATCTTGAGTGTTCTTATCACAGCAACTATGTCGTCCTCAAAATCTAAATCAGAAAAGCAACACAAGAACAAAAATAACGAGAGAGAGAGAGAGGGAGAGAGATAGAGAGGGAGTCGAGCTAAAATTAAGGCAAGAAAGAATACACAGAACAACAGACAGAACGAGAGAGAGAGAAGAGAGAGGAGGGGAGAGAGAGAGGGAGAGAGAAGAGAAGAGGAAGAGAGAGATAAGACAGAGAGACAGAAGAGACAGAGAAGAGAGAGAGACAGAAGAGAAAGAGAGAGAAGAGAGAGAAAGAGAGAGAAAAGAGAGAGAGAAGATAAGATAGAAAAAGAGAAGAAAAGAAGATAAGAAGATAGATAGATAGAATAGAAAAGAGAGAGATAGAGAGATAGTAGAGAAGATAAGACAGAGTAGATAGATAGAGAGAGAAGAGAGAGAGATAGGAGAGGAGAGAGGAATAATGCATGTATCATCATTGGTCATCTAATAAAATACTAAAATATGACAACAAATTCTCTTCCGGACTACAGGACCATGTAAAAGAGTCTCACATCTATCCTGCACTGAAGGCTACAGTGGAAAATAACTGATCTGATTACAGAAAAACCAACAAGCAAACAAAACCAAAAACAAAAACAAACCAACAAAATTCAAAACTGTGTTCTCGAGAATAAGTGAAACCTGTCAAAATGTATACGTGCACGGTACTGCTTGAGGCGAGAAATGTGACCTAAATTGGGTAATGATCGACACCTCAGCAGTGAGACATTCTTGCTGCATTCTTGCTGATAGTTTGAACTCTCTCTCTCTCTCTCTCTCTCTCTCTCTCTCTCTCTCTCTCTCTCTCTCTTCTCTCTCTCTCTTCTCTCTCTTCTCTCTGTCTCTTTCTTTCTCTCTCTCTCTTTATATATATATATATATATATATATACATATATATATATGTATCTATGTATCTTTGTATGTATGCATGTATGTATGTATGTATATGTATACATGTATCTGTCTATCTATCTATCTATCTATCTATCTGTCGCTGTCTGTCTGTCTGTCTGTCTATCTATCTCTTTTTCGTCTATCTCTCTGTCACTTTGTTTCACCTTCTCTCTCATTCTCTCTTCATGTGCCTCTCTCACTTTTTTCTTCTCACTCTATCTCCCATCTCCGTCACTCTCTCGATCTCTGTCTGTCTGTCTCTGTGTTTTTCTCTCCAGATTTAAAAGATAAATTCATCAAAGAATACGCTAGAATACCAATGAACATTTGGCCAGAAACATCAAGCGACGCGTTCACCCCCGATACAATGTGGTTTATCTTTCATGCAATCAAAAAAACGTGAGCCAATGATAACTTTAACCATATACTGAATCCAGTAATATATAGGACATGGGCCATCAGAAAGGTTACTAGCGGGCCCCAGTAGCTCAGTTGGTTTGAGCGTCGGATTCATATGCTAATGGTTGTGGGTTCGAATCCTGGGGTGTGCTACATTAAAACTGGCCTTCTCACTGTCCCATCTTAACATCATGGTTGTTCTGGTGGTGTCAGTATAGGATTAAATAAGTCCCCCTTTCCCCCACTTCCCTGGGATGGTTATCCCCGTCGGCCATATCACCTGAAGTGGGTGTCGACGTAAAAACTGAACCAAAAAAAAAAAAAAAAAAAAGAAATGTTACCAGTCTAACCCTTTCACTCCCGCCCCGCACCCTGTCCACCAGCATCGTGCATTGTCAGTCATGCTAGCAAAATCCAAAACAAGTGTGACTGCCAGCGTTCAAGCCAAAAAACAAAAACAAAAACAAAAAATTAGGAGAAAAAGACTGAAACTTCCCTGCTGCTTTTCTCACACTGGATGGAGCAGCAGGGAAGTTTCAGTCTTTTTCTCCTAATTTTTGTACCTGGTGTTTGTTTGTTTGTTTGTTTGTGATCTTACGCTTGACAAAGGCCAGCTGGCCGAAAATTTGCGCCTGTCTTGTCTTGTTGTATTAAATACGTGTTCTTATTCTTTTTCGTGTTTTTTTTTTCTGGTTCATGCCAGCAAAGCAAAGACTTAATCCTTTGACTCCTTCATTCTACCCACCAGCTTCCTGCAGAAAGCTGGTGAGCAGGGTGAGGGAGTTTAAAAAAGGTTAAGTTTTTGCAGTTGATGGATAGGGTGCGGGAGTCAAAGGGTTTAAATGACGAAATTTAGCAAATTACACTTGTATATGTTGTAAGATTATGTACAGGTTATAATAGTTATAATGAATGCAAGATGTGGCCAAGATGAATGTCTTCTTGTATGATTTGTTATGTATTCGAACTGTTCAATGTAAGTTTTGAAATATATCCATTTAAATGTGTGAAATGTGTTAACCCTTTAACTCCCGAACCCTGTCCATCAACTACGAAAACTTAACCCTGTGTCTCCTTCGCCCTATCCACCAGCTTCCTGTAAGAAGCTGGTGGATAGGGTGAGAGAGTCAAAGGGTTAAGGTTTTGCTCTGCTAGCATGGTTGGCAATGCAGGCTGTCGGTGGACAGGTTGAGGGAGTCAAAGGGTTAAAAGACATCCCCAGTCCCATAGCCCCCGGCCCTCCCCGTACTCTATGACAATAACATTGTATGTAAGGTGGCCTTAGATCGTTGTACATTAACACATTTTCATTTCTTCTTCTTCTTGTTCTTGTTCTACTTTTTCTTCTTGTTCTTGTTCTTCTTCTTGTTCTTCTTGTTCTACTTGTTCTTCTTCTTCTTGTTCTTCTTGTTCTTGTTCTTCTCTTCTTCTTGTTCTTCTTCTTGTTCTTCTTGTTCTTCTTATTCTTGTTCTTCTTCTTATTCTTGTTCTTCTTCTTTTTCTTCTTGTTCTTCTTATTCTTCTTGTTCTTCTTGTTCTTTTTGTTCTTCTTCTTCTTGTTCTTGTTCTTGTTCTTGTTCTTCTTGTTCTTGTTCTTCTTGCTCTTCTTGTTCTTCTTCTTCTTCTTCTTCTTCTTCTTCTTCTTCTTCTTCTTGTTCTTGTTCTTCTTGTTCTTCTTGTTCTTCTTGTTCTTCTTGTTCTTGTTCTTGTTCTTGCTCTTCTTGTTGTTGTTCTTCTTCTTCCTCTGCTTCTCCTTCTCCTCCTCGTCGTCCTCCTCCTCCTCTTTCTTCTTCTTCATCTTCTTTTTCTTGTTTCTCTTGTTGTTGTTGTTGTTGTTGTTGTCATCGTCGTCGTTTTGTTGTTGTTGTTCATCATCATCATCATCATCATCATCATCATCATCATCATCATCATCATCATCATCATCATCATCATCATCTTCTTCTTCTTCTTCTTCTTCTTCTTCTTCTCCTCCTCCTCCTCCTCCTCCTTATCCTCCTTCTCCTTCTTGCTGTCATTATACTTGGAGACCATGCCATGACAAGATCGTACATGGATCTTAGGGCATCCTTAAGTGTGCTTATCGGTAAAAATGTTCCTAAAGTGAAAAAGTAGGTTAGCATAAGCTTGCTTGCCTTTCTGAGTGTATACGTTTGTCTAACAAAGTTTGTCGAACAAAGTTTGCTTGGGCCCAAAGCAAACTTACCTAAGCTCACAGTTTGCGATCCGCTGTGCAACTGTGTCCAGCTTTTGACATAAAGCTGGCTGCCGTTTTCAAAGCATCCACAGGCCCGTCCGGTTTTGCCTCAGGGGTAGTCGTGTTCGGCCACAGTAGTCGGATATTCTGAGTGTTGGGTACCTCAGGCTTTTTTCATCACATGGTATCTGCAAGTTAAGTGCATATTCCAAGCTCGGAAATATTGTCTTGAGAAACTGTAACTAAAACTGAAATTCTGTCCGGCTGTCTGTCTCTGTCTGTCTGTTTTTCTTCTGTCTGTCTGTCTGTCTGTTTCTCTCTCTCTCTCTCCATATGTCTGCGATCCCTCTGTCTATCTGTCTGTCTGTCTCTATCTCTCTCCATCTCTCTGTCTCTCTCTATCCCCACCCCCCTCTCTCTCCGTGTCTCTTTCTCTGTATCTTCGTCTCTGTCTGTTTTTGTCTCTTTGTCTCTCTGCCTCTGCCTCTGTCTGTCTGTCTGTCTGTCTGTCTCTCTGTCTCTGTCTCTCTCTCTCTCTCTCTTTCTTTGTCTCTGTCTCTCTCTCTGTCTGTGTGTGTGTTCTCTCTCTTATTCTCTATCTGCCCCCAATTCCCCCCCCCCCTCTCTCTCTTTCTCTCCCTACCCCCTCCCTCTCTTTACTCTTAGTTTATACAATTTTGTTTATTCGTTGTTGTACGCATCCCCCTTCTAAGGAACTGTCGCTTCTATGAATAATCCATTTGAAGCCAATGTCTCTTCCTTCCTGTCTCTGTCTGTCTGTTTGTCTGTCTCTGTCTCTGTCTCTGTCTCTCTGTCTCTCTCTTTCTCTCTCTCTCTCATTCATGCACACACCCATATCCAATTAGTTCAATTAATTCGTGACAGTGTAACTGTGCAAACTGCAATAAACATGACAAGGAGAACATATTTTTCCAGTCAGTCTGACACAGGTTGCATTACAAATTGAGGCAAAGAAATAGAACGGGAGGAACGGGAGCAGGAAGGAGGAGAGAGAAAAAAAAAGAGACAAGGAAAGGATTACACACACACACACGGACACACACACACACACACACGGGCACACACACACACACGCACAGACACATACATAAACACATACACACACACAAATACACACGCACATACACATACACGCACGCACACACACACACACACACACACACACACACACACACACACACACACACACACCACACACACACACACAAACCCTCCCCCCCCCACACACACACATACCGATTATACAATCATTGACCCATATAGGAAACTACGTTGAAAAAAAATTCAACCGAAACCTTATGATGAGTCTCACTCGGATCTTAGCGTCGTTGCATCACGGCACGCCAGTCGAACAATATGGCGTGCGCTTTAATTTAAACGTGACTCGACGTGGACCAAATGTCACAGTCGTTACAAAGAAAGGGAGGAAGGCAGAGAGAGCGATAGGGATCACCTGTACCATCCAAGCTTAGCTGAGCTCACACCTTATCAGCGGGATCGGAAATTGATTGCACCTGAAAGGAACGACCCCGACTTCTGTTCAGAGCCTGTCTTGCTCTCGTAGTAGTTTACATCATCTGTTGCTCATGATCAAATTCTTCAGGGACTCGGGGGAACTATGACAGTCATATGTACCTGTGCCGGTTGGTTCTTTTGATAAAGCCGTGGACTTGAGATGTGATGTTTCCAACAAATCAATCCCAGCCTTTAACATTACAAGCAGGCCTGTTCGCTGCCCATCTTAATGTTTCCGTTATTCTGGTGGTGTCAGCTTAGTGTTTCATAGGGTCCTTTCCCCCTTCCTCATTTCAAGACCTTGTCAGCGCATAAGGATTTGCGCAGGCTTAGGTAGTCTTGCCAGATAATTGCTGGCAGATGTGTATGGAGCGGATGTGGAATTGTCCGAGAATCACAAATTCTTCTTGAACAGTCTCCAGACTCCGAAATACAGTCTGTCGGTCGTTGTGGCAAGCAGACAGATTTTGTTCATTTTTAACATTTGCAGTCTACACATTCTTCTTATTTTTCCTTTTCTCAAGAAAGCAACAACGAAAAAGCAAACCAACCATCCAGTCGAACAGTCCACACACACACACACACACACACACATATATATATATATACACACACATACGCACGCACACACACATACACACACACGCACACACACACACACACACAACACACACACACACAGACACGCACACAAACACACAACATACACACACACACACACACATACAAACACACACACACAAACACACACACACACGCAAACACAAACACTCATACAAACACACACACACGCAAACACACACACACATAAACACAAGCACACATACAAACACACACACACATACAAACACACACACACAAACACACACACATACAAACACACACACAAACACACACACATACAAACATACACACACACAAACACACACAGACAGATATACAAACACACACACACAAAGACACACACACACAAACACACACACACACGCACGCACACACACACATACACTCACACGCACACACATACACACACACACGTACAACAAACACACACACACACGCGCGCGCGCGCGCGCGCACGCACAGACGTCACGTGTCACTGTTATGCATGAGTGCGTGTGTTTACAGTGGCAACATCTGTGGTCTGCATTTTGTGAAGATCTGTTTATCTGTAAACAGTAGAGAAATCTTTGCTGAGGTAATGTTATGAACAGACACACGCACGCCTGTACACGTGCACACACACACCTCCACACACGCGCCCGCACACACACACACACACACACACACACACACACACACACACACACACACACACACATCTCCACACACACGCAAACACACACCTCCACACACACGTACACACACACACCTACCTCTACACACACGCACACACACACACCTATCTCTACACACACGCACACACACACACCTCTACACACACGCACACACACACACCTCTACACACACGTACACACACATACACACACATACACACACCATCTTCATACACACGCACACACAAATACGCGCGCACACATACACTCTGCACACACTCACACACATGCACACACACACACACACACACACACATACACACACACACACAAACACTCACTCACTCACTTACTCACTCACTCACTAATTCACACACACACTTACACAAACACACACCACAAACATATAAAATAATATAATCTCTCTCTCTCTCTCTCACACACACACACGCGCGCACACACACACACACACATACACACACACACACACTTTCTCTCTCCCTCCCCCTCTGTGTGTGCTTGTGTGCGTAAGGAGGTGTGTGTGTGTGCGCGCGCGCGTGCATCTGTGTCTATGTGTGTGTGTGAGTGTGCGTGTGTGTGTGTGTGTGTGTGTGTATGGATGCGCTCGTTCATGTTCGTGCGTGTACGAGTGTGTGTGTGAGCAAGCGTGTGTGTGTGTGTGTGCGTGCATGTGATGTGTGTATTGCGTGTTTATTTGCATGGGTGGGTGGGTGCGTGTTAGGGTGTGTGTGGGGTGTGGGTGGGGTGTGTGTGTGTGTGTGTGTGTGTGTGTGTGTGTGTGTGTGTGTGTGTGTGTGTGTGTGTGTGTGTGTGTGTGTGTGCTTGTGTGTTGCGTGGGTGTTTGGTGTCTGTCATGCATTCGCTTGTTCCCGACAGCTCAGTTGGTTAAAATACCGTGCCGGCAATAAAGGAATCGTGGATCGACCCTCAGTGTTTGTAGTATGTTTGTATACATCAGAGAATCTGACGAAAGCATCGGTATCTCACAATGTAACCAACATGTTTCAAGGTTTCTTTGAGCAACATTCTTATAGCTAATCCTCATATACTCTGAGAGTGGTAGGACTTTAAACTCAACAAAACAGAACAAACAGAACCCCAGTTTTTGCGGGCCGGTAGGTTCCTTCGATAGAGCTGTGGACTCAAGATCGGGTAACTCGAGTTCAATCCCAGCCCCCAACATTAAAAAAACTGACCTGTTTGCTGCTCATCTTAATGTTTCCGTCATTCTGGTGGTTCTGCTTGGTGTTTCATAGATCTCTTCTCCCTACCCCGTCCATTTCAAGCTCTTCCCGGCGCATAGGATTTTGCGCAGGCTCAGGGAGTCTGCCAGATAATTGTTGGTAGGTTAGGGTAGAGCGCATATGACATTCTTCGAGAGTGATGGATTCTTCTGAACAAATTCCTTTTTCCAAACTCATGCTTTTGAGAGACACTAAGGGCTGTTGTGGATCAAGTACCGTTCAAAGTAGTCATCATTATCAACAAACACACACAAACACACGCATACACACACAAACACACACTCAAACACACACAAAACACACACACACAAACACACACAAACACACACAAACACACGCAAACTCACACAAACACACGCATACACACACAAACACACACAAAACACACAAACACACACAAACAACACACACAACACACAACACACACAAACACACACAAACACACACATACACACACATACACACACATACACACACAAACACACACATACACACACAAACACACACAAACACACACAACACACACAAACACACACAAAACACACACCAAAACACACACAAACACACACACACAAACCACACAACACACAAACACACACATAACACACACAAACACACACATAACACACAAACACAACACAACACACACAAACACACACATACAACACAAACACACACATACACACACAAACACACACATACACACACAAACACACACAACACACACAAACACACAACACACACAAACACACACAAACACAACATACAACACATACACACACATACACACACAAACACACACAAACACACACATACACACACATACACACACATACACACACAAACACACACATACACACACAAACACACACATACACACACAAACACACACAAACACACACAACACACACACATACACACACATACACAAACACACAGACACACACAAACACACACATACACACACAAACACACACATACACACACAACACACACATACACACACAAACACACACATACACACACAAACACACACATACACACACAAACACACACATACACACACAAACACATACATACACACACAAACACACACATACACACACAACACACACATACACACACAAACACCACAAACACACAATACACAACACATACACACACACACAAACACACACAAACACACACCACCACACGCGTGTCGAAGAAGAAGCAACGGGAAGAGTAAACATTGACGACTGACTGACTGAGTGAGTGACTGAGTAAGTGAGTGAGTGAGTGAGTGACTGACTGACTGACTGGTTGACTGACTGATTGACTGACTAAATAACAGACTGACTGACGACCAATTGACTGACTGACTGACTGGTTGACTGGTTGACTGACTCAATAACTGACTGACTGACGACCAACTGATCGGCTGATTGACTGACTGACTGACTGACTGATAACTTACCTGACCGATTAACTGATTGACGGACTGATTGACTGAATGAATGACAGGCTGAATGAATGATAACCGTCTGACGGACTAACTGATCGACTGACTGACTGACTGAATGACTGGCATTTTGAATGAATGACTGACCGACCGACAGCCTGACTGACAGACTAACTGTCTGATTGTAGGTTATCGACCCCCGTCTTGATGTTAAATGGAGACAAACACACCCACCTACATCAATCGATATAGAAGGCCGAGCGAGACACATGCAGAGAGAAAGAAAAAGAGGACGGAGGGGGAGAGAGAGAGAGAGAGAGAGAGAGAGAGAGAGAGAGAGAGAGAGAGAGAGAGAGAGAGAGAGAGAGAGAGAGTTCAAGACTTCAGACTTCAGACTTCAGACTTTTTATTCAAGAAAGGCCATAGCCCCTACCGAAGGGTTGCTTGTAAGTATAATGAAATAATCAGGTAGCATATCATATAGGATTAACAATCAACAACAAAATGAACTGCACATTACGATAAAACAATGTCCCTGATTTTAGCTGCTTTAAGCAGAAACAAACCAAAATTCTTAATATAATCGAAACGAGTTGAACACATTAACAAGCACAATGTAAACTATAATCCTCTTGAGGGATAAATCTTGAACGGATTTCATGTAATGCTGGACAACACAGGATAAAATGTATTTCTTCTTCTTCAGCTTGCATACATAAGAGACAGAGCAAATCAGACGAGAGAGAGAGAGAGAGAGAGAGAGAGAGAGAGAGAGGGAGAGAGAAAGAGAGAGAAAGAGAGAGAGAAAGAGAGAAAGAGAGAGAGAGATAATATTAGCAAAGTTTCCCTTCTTAACATTGTATCAACTACCGCTAATGTAATTATAATACGCATTGATCTTTTTTCTTTCTTTTCTTTCTCATAGATATGCACAGTTTCAGCAATGTCTGAAATAATCAATTTAGAAACTGAATGTTGGCTGAAACTGTGTTAACATCTATTGCAAATTCAGTGTAGTCTTAATGAATACATGACTGTCATTCTTGTTTTTTTTCGATAATACTATATGTTTTGATTAAAGCTTGAAAGAAATTGTTATAGTTAGGCAGTATCAGGTTCCATCTCACTTTTTGTCTGTTCTTATGTAAATGTCTTTATTGATAAGTCTTCTTTCCTTTTCTAACTGAATTTTGTTTCGTACAATCGTAGAAAAATATCATTGCTGTAAGATCATGAATTAGTTTTCCCGCATACATGTAGGCCAGATATTTGGGCATAAAACATTAGGGTTGTTTTGTTTTTTAAAACATTGTTTCAAATTATCATGAAACTTATGAATCTATACGTTTGACTACATTGTTTAGCTGAGTGTGAATAGAACTGGGATCGGCTCCAGAAGTTCAATTTGCCCCTGACACGCTGTATGGAAAGGAATGGACAGATAACATTTGGCATTCAACCGACAGAGCTGGAGGAGTCTGGGGAACAGTTCTCTAGTGCGGCGCACTTATAACTCTTCACGTAGTGAACGAAAAACAAGGATGAGGAGGAGGAGAAGAAGAAGGAAAAGAAGAAGAAGAGACGACGACGACGACGATGACGATGATGATGATGACGACGACGACGACGAAGACGACGACGATGATGAGGATGATGACGACGATGATGATAATGATGCTGAAGAAGAAGAAGAAAAAAAATATGATGATGATGATAATGATGACGACGACGATGACGACCCCCATCATGATGATGATGTGATGATGGATGATGACGACGCGATGATGATGATGACGACTACGACGACGATGATGATGATGATGCTGAAGAAGAAGAAGAAGACGATGATGATGAAGATGATGATGATGAAGAAGAAGAAGAAGAAGAAGAAGAAGAAGAAGAAGAAGAAGAAGAAGAAAGAAGAAGAAGAAGAAGAAGAAGAAGAAGAAGAAGAAGAAGAAGAAGAAGAAGAAAGAAGAAGAAGAAGAAGAAGAAAAGAAGAGAAGAAAAGAAGAAGAAGAAGAAGAAGAAGAAGAAGAAGAAGAAGAAGAAGAGAAGAAGAAGAGAAGAAGAAAAGAGAGAAGAAGGGAAGAAGAGAGAAGAGAAGAAGAAGAAGAGAAGAAGAAGTAGTAGTAGAAGAAGAAGAAGAAGATGATGATAATGATGATGGTGATGATGATGATGTAGAAGAAGAAGAAGAACAACAACAACAAGAACAACAACAAGAACAACAACAACAAGAACAACAACAACAAGAACAAGAACAAGAAGAACAAGAAGAAGAAGAAGAAGAAAGAAGGAGAAGATGAAGAAGAGGAAAGAAGGAGAAGAAGAGAGTAAAAGTACAACAATGTTTAAAAGAAAGGCTACAAAAAAAAATGAAGCAGAATAACATAAAACATAAAAAATAAGATAAAATAAAATGAAATAAACGGTGAGAGAAGAAGGAAGGAGGAAGTGTCAACTACAAAAAGGAATGAACTCTTTTAGTCCCTGGCCCTGTCCGTGAATTCCGACAGTGTCCTTTACATGTACAAAGACTGTCAGCTTGTGAAGACATTAATGCCCAGCGAGATGTGTACCCAATTTTCACATCTTTTAATCTTTAACAAGACAGACGGGGAGAGAGAAGGGATAAGAGAGAGACAGAGAGAGAGAGGGGAATAGAGAAAGAGGGCGACAGACAGTCAGAGACAGAGAGACTGACCGACAGACAGAGGGGAGAGAGAGAGCGAGAGAGAGACAGAGAGAGAAAGAGAGAGAGAGAGAAGAACAGAGACAGAGAGAGACAGAGACAGACAGACAGACAGAGGGAGAGAGGGACAGACAGACAGAGAGACAGAAAGAGACAGAGACAAAGAGAGAGACAGAGAGACAGAGACAGAGAGACAGAGAGAGACAGAGAGATAGAGAGACAAAGAGAGATAGAGAGAGAGCAGAAATGGTAGAGAAAAGACAGAGGAATACAGAGACAGAGAAGAGAAGAAGGAGACAGAGAGGAGAGAGAGTGTGTGAGTGACAGAGACAGAGACAGAGACAAAGAGGGTAGAGACAGAAAGAGAAGGTGGAAGGGAGGGACTTAAAGAGACAGAGGGGAGAGAGAGAGAGAGAGAGAGAGAGAGAGAGAGAGAGAGAGAGAGAGAGAGAGAGAGAGAGAAGAATGAATAAAAATCACACGATCTGGAACAAGAATAGAAGCACTCAGACGGTGCCCTGAGGACATTACATGTCCGGCGATATGTTTACCAACTCTTCGCTCCTCTAACAACCTAAGACGCTTTTACAGACAAGAGATAAACAGAGAAAGGCGACTGGCAGACAGACAACAGACAGACACACAGAACAAACACACTGAAACACAGACAAAACAGATAGGAAGACACACACATACACACACATAGATAAACAAGACTGACAGACAGGCAGACCCACACATAGACATCATCTTCATCATGTGGGTTGTCGCTTGGCATCGGCGATCATGGCCCTCCATACGAATCTATCCTTTGTCGCTGCAAGTACATCTCCCACCCTCTCTGTCTTCATCCACTCTGCAAGTCCGTCCAATGTTTTCTCCCTGGGTCTAGCTGAATTTCTCTTTCCCTCAAGCTTTCCCGATGTGACTAGGTGCTGTAATTTCTCTTGCCTCATAAAATGTCCTATTAATGTTGCTTATCTTTTACTAACTCTTCTTCATTAATGTTCTTTTTGTGTCTGCCTCCTTCAAGACTGTATCGTTGTTTTCTTTGCTGTCCACGGAACTGTTAAGGTTCTTCTCAGAAACCACATTTCAGCTGCATCGGTCTTGTTCTGGCTTTGCGTGTTGACTGTCTGCGGTTCACATCCGCACAACAATATCGGTTCTATATAACACTCGAGAATTCTCTTCTGATGTTTATTGATAGGCATTTGTTGATAAGAACGCTTTTCATTTGTTTGAATGCTGTTTTAGCTTGGCCGATTCTGCTGTCTATTTCTGACGTGCATCTGCCGTCTGGTATGATGAGATGACTGTTCCCAGATATTCAAACATATCAGTGTGTCTCAATGTGGCGCCATATGCTGTTATTTTACATGAGGGGATTTTTTTTACTAAATCCATTAGTCATTATTACCATTTTTTTTACTGATTACCATGACTTCAGTCTTCTTTCTATTTAGCTTCAGCCCTTTATTTCTGTTTTCTATTTCTATTATGTTCACAAGATGTTGTAGGTCTTTTTCATTTTCTGCAGTTAGAACGGCGTGACGAAGACTGTTTATCATTTTTCCTCCAACCTTCATCCCAGGGTATTCTTCTAGACAGATAGACAAGACAGACAAAAGCACACACACACACACAGACAGAGAGATTGATCAATCAATAGAATTTTGAATGTTCAGGAAGGGTTTATTGCGCTAGGAGACCATATCAAAGGTTAGTCGCTGGAATTATTGTTTTGTTCTGCCTTCTCTTATCCTTTGATCATACACACATCATCATTATCTGGATAAAACAATACTAATATGGCATGACCAATTTTCGAATTGCAGTATTCATCTCACTTCCCCGCTGACATCATGTTTGCCTCCCCTCTCTCCATTTCTTACCATCATCATCATCATCATCAGGTGCCCTGCCGCATGGCGTTGGCGACCATGGACTTCCAACCATCTCTATCTCTCGTTGCCCCCAGCATCTCCCCCACCCTCCCCATCTCCAGCCACTCTGCAAGTCCGTCCAGCATTCTCTCCCTGGGTCTACCTGGTGCTCTCTTTCCCTCCAGCTTTCCCGTTGTGACCAGGTGCTCCAAATCCCCTTTCCTCATAAAATGGCCTATAAATGTTGCTTGTCTTTTCCTAATCTTCCTTATGAGTGATCTACTTGTGTCTGCCTCCATCAAGACTGTCTCGTTTGTTTTCTTTGCTGTCCATGGAACTCTCAACATTCTTCTGAGAAACCACATCTCGGCTGCCTCGATCTGCTCTGGCTTTCCTTGCTGACTGTCCACGCCTCGCATCCGTACAACAGTATTGGTTCTACATGTATATAACATTCAAGGACTCTCTTTCTGATGTTAATTGATAGGCATTTGTTGGTAAGAACGCTTCTCATCTTCTTGAATGCTGTTTTGGCTTGGCCGATTCTGCCAGCTATTTCCGATGTGCATCTGCCGTCTGATGAAATGACCGTTCCCAGGTATTTGAACTTATTAACCTGTGTCAAGGTTGTGCCATTTGCTGTCATTTTGCAGAAGTGGATTTCATGTTTTTTACTGATCACCATGACTTCAGTCTTCCTGCTGTTTAGTTCCAACCCCTTACCTTTGCTTTCTGTTTCTAGTATATTCACAAGGTTTTGTAGGTCCCTTTCATTTTCTGCAATTGGCACGGTGTCATCTGCGTACCGAATGTTGTTTATCATTTTCCCTCCAACCTTTAATCCAGGGTCTTCTTCTAGGTTTCTCATGATGTTTTCGCTATATAGTGAAAACAGATCTGGTGACAAATCACAACCCTGTCTGACTCCTCTTTTGATGTTTCGAAAAGAGCTTATATGTTTTCTATTCTCATTGCAGCTGTTTGTTCCCAGTACATGTCACTGATTATTCGTAGATTTCTTACCATTACTCACAAACACATTATGATTTCAATTTAGTCCTCTTCTCCCATTGAACGAAGAGAAGGGAAGCCTCTTCGTTTGATCTTGTATCCACGCATAACAAAATGCCAGTTGGCCGAAAATTTGTGCCTGTCTTGTTTGGTTGTATTAAATAAACGTTCTGATTCTATTTTCGTGTTGTTGTTTTTTTTTCTGCGGGCAGTCGCACTTGTTTTCGATATTCCAGTCCACCAGGCACCCTCGATACAGGTTCCACCCAGATCTACCAACACGATCTTTTCAACATAATCTTTTCATTGTTAAGACAACCTACCATTGTTACGTTAAATCCTATTTTATCCGATGCTACTTTAAGATCTCAGTGACCTTGAGAAGTACAAAATCTGGATTTTCTGGTAGGAAGCAGACATTTCATATATAGAAAGGCAGACAGTCAGAGAACAGTGCAAAGGCTAAACACATATCTTTTTAAAAAAAGGAGAGTTGTACCCTCCCCTATATAGGGCCTATGGTCGGGCAATAGGTTATAGGGACTGTGGTCGGGCAATAGGTTATAGGGACTGTGGTGGGCAATAGGTTATAGGGACTATGGTCGGGCAATAGGTTATAGGGACTATGGTCGTGCAATAAGTTATAGGGACTATGGTGGGGCAATAGGTTATAGGGCCTATGGTGGGGCAATAGGTTATAGGGACTATGGTGGGGCAATAGGTTATAGGGCCTATGGTGGGGCAATAGGTTGTAGGGACTATGGTGGGGCAATAGGTTATAGGGACTATGGTTGGGCAATAGGTTAAAGGGATTATGGTCGGGCAATAGGTTATAAGGACTATGGTGGGGCAATAGGTTATAGGGATTATGGTCGGGCAATAGGTTAAAGGGACTATGGTCGGACAATAGGTCATAAGGACAATGGTCGGACAATAGGTTATAGGAACTATGGTGGGGCAATAGGTTATAAGGACAATGGTCGGCCAATAGGTTATAGGGACTATGGTGGGGCAATAGGTTATAGGGACTATGGTGGGGCAATAGATTATAGGGACTATGGTGGGGCAATAGGTTATAGGGATTATGGTCGGACAATAGGTTATAAGGACAATGGTCGGGCAATAGGTTATAAGGACAATGGTCGGGCAATAGGTTATAAGGACAATGGTCGGGCAATAGGTTATAGGGACTATTGTCGGGCAATAGGTTGTAGGGACTATGGTGGGGCAATAGGTTATAAGGACTATGGTGGGGCAATAGGTTATAGGGACTATGGTGGGGCAATAGGTTATAAGGACTATGGTGGGGCAATAGGTTGTAGGGACTATGGTGGGGCAATAGGTTATAAGGACTATGGTGGGGCAATAGGTTATAGGGACTATGGTCGGGCAATAGGTTAGGTAGGAAGGAGGTTAAGTAGGAAGGCAGGCAGGGGTTGTGATTGGCCGTTGGTTAGGTAGGGAAATAGGTAGGGCTTGTGACTGGGCAGTTGGTCAGGTAGGGAGAGAGGTAGGGCTTGTGACTGGGCAGTTGGTCAGGTAGGGAGAGAGGTAGGGATTGTGACTGGGCAATTGGTCAGGTAGGGAGAGAGGTAGGGATTGTGACTGGGCAGTTGGTTAGGTAGGGAAAGAGGTAGGGATTGTGACTGGGCAGTTGGTTAGGTAGGGAAACAGGTAGGGCTTGTGACTGGGCAGTTGGTCAGGTAGGGAGAGAGGTAGGGATTGTGACTGGGCAGTTGGTTAGGTAGGGAAAGAGGTAGGGCTTGTGACTGGGCAGTTGGTCAGGTAGGGAGAGAGGTAGGGATTGTGACTGGACAGTTAGTAAGGTAGGGATAGAGGTAGGGGTTGTGAGTGGGCAGTTGGTTAGGTAGGGAAAGAGGTAGGGCTTGTGACTGGGCAGTTGGTCAGGTAGGGAGAAAGGTAGGGATTGTGACTGGGCAGTTGGTCAGGTAGGGAGAAAGGTAGGGATTGTGACTGGGCAGTTGGTCAGGTAGGGAGAAAGGTAGGGATTGTGACTGGGCAGTTGGTAAGGTAGGGATAGAGGTAGGGGTTGTGAGTGGGCAGTTGGTAAGGGAGGGAGGGAGGGATTGTGAGTGGGCAGTTGGTAAGGTAGGGAGAGAGGTAGGGGTTGTGAGTGGGCAGTTGGTAAGGGAGGGAGGGAGGTAGGGATTGTGAGTGGGCAGTTGGTAAGGGAGGGAGGGAGGTAGGGACTGTGGGGAGGCAGAGCAGGACATGAACCACATTCTACAGGTCTGCAGGAATCTCCGGCTGCTGAGGGAGGAGATATGGTCGAAGGTGTCCACCCCTGAGGACAAACTGTACAGGTCTGTCGATGCTTTACAGACGACAGCCAACTTATCTCGAGAGCTGGTCTCCAGGTGCAATAGTACGAAAGAAGAAGAAGAAGAAGAAGAAGAAGAAGAAGAAGAAGAAGAAAAGGAAAACGAAGAAGAAGAAGAAGAAGAAAACGAAAACGAAAACGAAAACGAAAACAAAAACGAAAACGAAGAAGAAGACGAAGAAGAAGAAGAAGAAAAGAAGAAGAAGAAAACGAAAACGAAAACGAAAACAAAAACGAAAACAAAAACGAAAACGAAAACGAAGAAGAAGAAGAAGAAGACGAAGAAGAAGAAGAAGAAAAAGAAAAAGGAAACGAAGAAGAAGAAGAACAAGAAGAAGAAGAAGAAGAAGAAGAAGAAGAAGAAGAAGAACAAGAAGAAGAAGAACAAGAAGAAGAACAAGAAGAAGAACAAGAAGAAGAAGAAGAACAAGAAGAAGAAGAAGAAGAAGACGAAAAAGAAAACGAAAACGAAAACGAAGAAGAAGAAGAAGACGAAAAAGAAAACGAAAACGAAACCGAAGAAGAAGAAGAAGAAAAAGAAAAAGAAAACGAAAACGAAAACGAAAACGAAAACGAAGAAAAAGAAGAACAAGAAGAAGAAGAAGAAGAAGAAAGGGGATATTTTTAAAGTGGTTGACAATCTTGTGCAAACGCACTGTCGTTAATCTGCTGAGAACTACAAAGAAAAACTGAAACCTGCTTCAATAAACAAGCAACATGAAATAAAAACATTCCAAAAAGCGACATGCACTGTCTCTTGAGAAAGAATAGAGAAAAGCAATCCGAAGAAGACACGAAAGAGAGACACAGAGACAGAGACAGACAGAGAGAGACAGAGACAGAGAGAGACAGAGACAGAGAGAGACACAGACAGAGACACAGAGAGACAGAGACACAGAGAGACAGAGAGCACATTACCTTTTACGAGTGGAATCTTAAAACCAAGAAAGCCGGACAGCAAAAGAAAAGTAGTTAACAACTTTTTACGAGGCGCTAAATTCCTCTTTCTTGTCGTCTGGCGGAGCTCAGTATGACCCAGGAGGGTCATAATGTCATGGTCAGGTCATGACCTAATACCCTATCATTAACACACACAGGCTGGTGAACACCAAAAAAAAAGTATGGTAGTTCAGCGCGTAAAGAGCTGAAAATTTTGAATTTTGAAGTCATGACCTAATACGCAATCAATAACACAGTCTTTGTAAGGACAAGAAACAAAACAAAGCAACGAAACAAAAACAAAAACAACGACAAAACAAACAAACAAACAAACAACAAACAAACAAACAAGCAAACAAACAAACAAACAAATAAGCAAACAAAAAACTCGAAAAAAGAATCAGAATGCGTAATACAACCAGTTGTGTTAAATACGCGTTCTGATTCTTTTTTTCGTTTCTGGTTCCTGTTTGCTTGAACGCGGGCAATCACACTTGTTTTGGATATCGTATAACAGTCTTAGATGATAATGATTACGCTATATTACTACTACTACTACTACTACTATAATAATAATAATGATAACAATAATGATAATAATGACGATGATGACGGTAATGATGATGATGATCATGCTGATTTTGATGATGATCTTGACGACGACGACAACAACAACAACAATAATGATCACACACATACACACACACACACACACACACACACACACACACACACACACACACACACACACACACACACACACACACACAAGCACAAGCACACAAACAAACAAACAAACAAACAAACGAACAACAACAAACTATAGTAGTTTATTAGTGTCGTCGGTGAGAATTTTACATTTTGAAGTCCTAATCTAACATTCTAATAAGGTCAAAACTCTAGATAGGTTGGAGAATTATAAATGAAAGTATAGTAGTTTATTCGTTTCACAAGTGAGGGTTTTAATTTTGAGGTCATGATCCCATACTCTAACATTAATGCAGACAGGCCAGAAATTTTTTTTAAGTGTTATGGTAGTCTACTCACATAAGGTGTGAGAAAGTTTTTGAATTTTGAGGTGACTGCTTTATTGTGTCATTAACAAAGACAAAGTTGAAAATTTAAAAAAATATATGGTACTTTATTCGCAACAAATGCGAAAAAGCAATCAATTTTGGACTCGTGATCTAATACTTTATCGTTAGACTGGGAAAATGAAAATGAAAAAAATTTTTTTTTTTAAATTGTGGTAGTGTATTCGCTTCAACGGTGAGAACTTTCAATTTTGAGGTTATGACTTAATATTCTAACAGAATTATGACCTAATACTCTAAAAAATCAATACACACAAGCTGGAAAATACAAAGGTATGGTACGATTCGCGTCAAATGTGAGAAAGTTTTTAATTTTGACGTCATGACCTATAATACTCTGTGATTAATACAAAGCCAGAAAGGCTGGAGACTACAGAAGTATGATAGTTTACTAGCACCTAGAGTGAGAAAACTAGGTATTTGGCCATAATTACGGCCGTCCCAGTAAGCGCAGTGTTTACTTGGCTAGAGAACAGAGCGACGCGCGCGCGCGTGGTGTGTGTGTGTTTGTGTATATATATATATATATATATATATATTATGTGTGTGTGTGTGTTGTTGTGTGTGTGTGTGTGTGTGTGTGTGTGTGTGTGTGTGTGTGTGGTGTGTGTGTGTGTGTGTGTGTGTGCACTATTTACTCATTAGAGGTACTCAGGTAGAATCAGACCCAAACCTTCCACTTAAAATCCGAGGTCTTACACACTTCATTTGAAAGAAAAAAAAAAGAAGAAATTAAGAAAACTAGAATATCAAAAAAAAAATCTGCTTAGTTTTTCTATTTTTCCATCAAACGAAAACAGAATATGAACCATACAGCACAAGGACACTGCCATACAGAAGTATTGAATACTTTTCTGTTGACAAGAATAACGCTGATATACTGGGTTGAGAGAGAACGTACAACGTAAACCGAGAGAAATGATTCTAATTGTCGATATGACGACCTTTTTTTTTTTACAACTGGGAAAACAGATCTCTCTGGATCCTGACCACATCAAAGATGGATGTTAACTCCATTTTCAAGGTTTCTGTGGATTCGCAGGTTCATCCTTTTCCGTGTATATGTAGCAATAATGATAATCTGATTAGAGTTGGTCTCTGTTTCCGGCTATTTCGGTTGCGTATCTCTGTGAAGTTTGGATTTGTTGCTTATATTTGCTCCCCAACCCCAACCCCAACCCCACCCCTACCCCCATGCCCTGCCTTCCTCCCTCCCTCCCCCCGCTCTCTCTCTCTCTCTCTCTGTCACTCTGTCTCTGTAACTCTGTCACTCTGTCATTCTGTCACTCTGTCTTTGTCTCTGTCTCTGTCTCTGTCTGTCTGTCTGTCTGTCCTGTCATTCTGTCTCTGTCTCTGTCTCTGTCTGTCTGTCTGTCTGTCTCTCTCTCTGTCTCTGTAACTCTGTCACTCTGTCACTCTGTCACTCTGTCACTCTGTCACTCTGTCACTGTCACTCTGTCTCTGTCTCTGTCTGTCTGTTTCTCTCTCTCTCTCTCTGTCATTTTGTCTCTCTGTAACTCTGTCTCTCTGTCTCTGTCTCTCTCTATTCTCTCTCTCCCTCTCTCTCCCTCCCTCCCTCTCTCTCTCTCTCTCTCCAAATGTTTTGTTTTATATGTTTATCTGAACAAAAACGATGCAGAAATGTGAAGGTAATGGTTTCGCCCCGTGCATGGATTTCTGACATGAAGATTATAACCAAACATCCAGTTAATTTACACATCGTGTGTGGCTAGAGAAATAGAGAATATGTTTGGCTTTTTACCTTCTTTGAAACATGAGTGTGTGTGTGTGTGTGTGTGTGTGTGTGTGTGTGTGTGTGTGTGTGTGTGTCTGTGTGTGTCTGTGTGTGTGTGTGTCTGTGTGTTTGTGTGTGTGTCTGTGTGTGTATGTCTGTCTGTGTGTGTGTGTGTGTCTGTGTCTCTGTGTGTGTGTCTGTGTGTTTGTGTGTGTGTATGTGTGTGTATGAGTTGTGTGTGTGTGCGTGCGCGCGCGCGTATGTGTGTGTATACACGCACGCACGATCTATGGCCGAGCAATCCAGACTGCAAAACGTGGTAACTAATAATGACTCCTCTTTTTCTAAAGTATTTTTTATATGCAGACTTGACAGTACCTTAAACTCCTTCTTGTGTAAGTAAATAAGCGCACACTACATCCAACACGCACATGTAAAGATCCTGCGAGCGATGTCAGTGTTTGATAACTTATGAGAACAGGAACATACTCAGCATGCACATCCACAAAAAAACTAACATGATTGTCGTAATGGCGGAGTTGAAGACAAAGAAACAAACGAACGAACCAACAAAGAACAAACACAGACGCACGCACACACACACGCGCGTGCACACACATTCACACACACGCACGCGCGCGTACACGCGCACACGCACGCACGCACACGCACGCGCGCACACACACACACACACACACACACACACACACACACACACACACACACACACACACACACAAAACGAACGTATACTGAAAAGTTCACTTTCATATTCGAGCTCAAGGACAACAACAATAACAACACTAATAATAATAAGAAGAAGAAGACGAGGAACAAGAACAAGAACAAGAATGACAAAAATAATAATGATAATAATTATGATAAGGATAACAAAAACAACAACAATGATAACAACAACAACAACAACAACAACAATAATAATAATTAGAAGAAGAAGAAGAAGGACAAGAAGAAGAAGAAGAAGAATGATGAGAATAATAATGATGAGAATAACAATGATAATATTAATGATAATAATAACAATAACAACAACAACAACAATAATAATAATAATAATCAGAAGAAGAAAAGAAGAAGAAGAAAAAAAGAAGAAGAAAAAGAAGAAGAAGAAGAAGAAACTGATACTATTACTTCTACTACAAATAATAAAAAGAATGATAACTACTACTACTACTACTACTACTACTACTAATACTACTACTACTACTACTACTACTTCCAGAAAGACAATAATGATGATAATGATAATAGAAACAAAAACAAAAGAATCCCGCCCACCTTCAGCCAACCAACCAACCAACCAAAACCAATACAAAAACAACAACAAAAAAAGAAGAAGAAGAAGAAGAAGAAAACTTGTAAGTAATCCTCGTATCCATCATTTACCCGTCACACTCGATAACCCTATCCATCAGCTTCTGACTACAAAACAAGGGTCACGTTAGTGTGGAAACGCTTGGAACGTTTGGGTCTGCCTGGTACAAAACAGTCTTTGTTCTTGTTAGTAAGGTTGTTGAGACCGACGGTAGGTGAGGCGGTGGGTGAGTGTAAACTTAAATTAAAGCGGGACACACGAAATGAAAGGGAGCTAAGCCATCCTTTGGGTCTCATCAAAACAAAGGCAGCCAGTGAGTGATTCAAGGACTCCAGGGTAGTTTGGGTGATGTAATAACCATTGCTAAACTGAGGTCTTTTAGAAAAACAATCCAAACAAAACAAAACAAATGAATGATCGCCTGGGCACACAACCTTCATGATATACATCACGAAACGACCATTGGTTGGTTGGTTGGTTGGTTGGTTGTTTGTTTGTTTGTTTGGTTGGTTGGTTGGTTGGTTGTTGGTTGGTTGGTTGATTGGTTGGTTGGTTGGTTGATTGGTTGGATGGTTGGCTGGTTAGTTGGTTGATTGGTGACTGGTTGATTGGTTGGTTGGTTGATTGATTGGACGGTTGGTTGGCTGGTTGGTTGGTTGGATGGTTGTTTGGTTGGATGGTTGATTGGTTGGTTGGTTGGTTGATTGTATGGTTGGTTGGTTGGTTGGTTGATTGGTTGGTTGGCTGGTTGATTGGATGGTTGGTTGGTTGGTTGATTGATTGGTTGGTTGGATGGTTGGTTGGTTGGTTGGTTGATTTGTTGTTGGTTAGTTGGTTGGTTGGTTGGTTGATTGGTTGGTTGGATGGTTGGTTGGTTGGTTGGTTGGTTGATTGTATAGTTGGTTGGTTGGTTGTGTTGGTTGATTGGTTGGTTGGTGGTTGATTGGATGGTTGGTTGGTTGGTTGTTGATGTTGGTTGGATGGTTGGTTGGTTGGTTGGTTGATTTGTTGGTTGGTTAGTTGGTTGGTTGGTTGGTTGATTGGTTGTTGGTGGTTGGTTGGTATGTTGTGACTTTGTGGTTGGTCAATGTTGATTGGTAATTGTTACCGTTCAAGGTGAACCATGTCTCCGATTCTCTTGTGGTGAAAAAAGGCACCCTTACCTCCTCTCTACTACTCCATCTCTCCTCAGATCCCTTGGGGAAGGAACCCTTGCACAATGCAAGTAACACAGACGAAAAAAAATATATACAAGAGAGAGAGACAGACAGACAGACAGAGACAGAGACAGAGAGAGACAGAGAGACAGACAGACAGAGAGAGAGAAAGAGAGATAGAGAGACACAGAGACAGAAAGACAGAAAGACAGAGAGAGACAGAGGAGAGAGAAAGAGAGAGAGACAGAGACAGAGACACAGATAGATAGATAGATAGATAGATAGATAGATAGATAGATAGATAGAGAGAGAGAGAGAGAGAGAGAGAGAGAGAGAGAGAGAGAGAGAGAGAGAGAAGGAAATTTAAACACACATGCAGACACACGTACTGGGTACATGTGATAGGAACACAAAATGAGGGAGGGGGGGGAGGGGGGTAATCCAGGAGAGGTAATATTTTTCTTAATATGACAAAGCCATGTCCCTCAGCCAGCACTTAGTGCACGCAAACGATTCCAAGGCAAAGAAAACGAGAAGGCAAACACGAAAAAAGATCAGCAGTTTAAAACAAACTCAAACAAAAATCCAATTGGAAAATGCTCCCCAGACAGCTGATCACATTTCACACAAAAACCCGTTATGAGATGATGGAATCTGAAACCAGTTTTGTCATGATGTAGTGTTTAGTGCAACGGGTTATCGACTGCAAGGTTGTGAGTTCGAATACCATCTCATCGTGTGTGTGTGTGTGTGTGGGGTGGTGGGGGTGTGTGTGTTGTGTGTGTGTGTGCACGCGCGCGCGTGTATGTGTGTATATATATACACGCGCGCACGATCTATGGCCGAGCAATCCAGACGATAAAACGTGGTACAAGATAATGACTTCTCTTTTTCTAAAATATATTTGATGTGCAAGACTTGATAGTACCTAAAACTCCTTTTTGTGTAAATAAGCACACACCACATCCAACACGCACATGTAAAGATCCTGCAAGCGATGTGCCTTGCTGCATGTTATTGGCGATCATGATGTTCCATACGAATCTCGCTTTTGCCGTTGCAAATACATCTCCGGCTCCCATTCTCTCTATCTTCATCCAATCTGCAAATCCGTCCAATATTTTCTCCCTAGGTCTCCTACACATACATATGTCATTTACATGTAACCAAGATTATTCCAGCGGAAGGCTGATAAATTACCAGTATGAAATAGAGACTAGGTAAAACATAATCTAGGTAGGGCTTCAGGGCCTGGTCAGCTCATGGGTTTATGTGCAGGCTTTAAGGCTCGTGCCATGATCACCATACACATGGCACCTCTGACGTTAGTGCATATGGAATTCGTTCCGAGCGTGGAGACGCCATCTTGAGAAACTGAAACTGAACCTGTTGTGACTAGGTGCTTTGAACTCTCTTGTCTCATATAATGTCCTATAAATCTCTCTAAATCTTGCTTATTTTTTCATAATCTTCTTCATCAACATTCTTTTTGTGTTTGCCTCTTTTGAAATTGTCTCGTTTGTTTTCTTTGCTGTCCATGGAGCTCTTAACATTCTTCTTAGAAACCACATTTCAACTGCCTCAGTCTTGTACTGACTTTGCATGTTGACTGTCCACGCTTCCCATCAATACCATAAGTCCTGTCAAAACCATTTTATAAGATTTTCGAAAACCATCTGGCTCCTACCCAGAGCTGAATTCAGTGTGTTATGGACTCACTGGGAAGACTGGGACCACACAGTCGAGTTTCATCCATTTAACAGATGCGTTAAATGAAGCTATTGCTCAAATTTCCTGATCAGCTTCACAGGTGTCTGTATCACTTAGTACTGGTTTGCACCAGCATATATTACGGTTTTAGGGGCAGTGTACAACCCTGTCTCACAGTCTCAGTCCTAGATGGAACTCCCTAGCAGCGTGATTATCACCCTCATTGTCATCAGCATCACAGTAAGGTAATATTGTCCCAGCTTTTCTGGCCATTAAGGTGGCGCAGATAAAGGGACAAAAACAAAAACACAAACAAAAAAAGGTGAGCACAAACAAAACTAAGTATGATGATCATTAATAACAACCGCATTTGATACAGTTATCATTACAATGCAACAATTCTTGAGTAATACTTTCTATGGTATTAGTTTATTTGTTGGTTTGTCGACAAAAATAACATGCGCGCACACAGTCACGCAAATTCGTACAAACACATACACACACACATATGTACACGTGGGCACACACACACACACACTGCATGCGTCAACATACACTCATGTGCGTGTCCACACAAATAGACATGTAGACAGAGCAGAGGGGGGAGCAAGGGAGAGAGAGAGAGAGAGAGAGAGAGAGAGAGAGAGAGAGAGCGAGAGAACGACAGAGTCAGAGAGAGAGAGAGAGAGAATGACAGACAGAGAGAGAAAGAGAGAGAGAATGACAGTCACAGAGAGAGAGAGAGAGAGAGAGAGAGAACGACAGAGAGTCAGAGAAAGAGAGAGAATGACAGAGAGTCAGAGAGAGAGAGAACGACAGAGAGTCAGAGAGAGAGAGAGAGAATGACAGAGAGTCACAGAGAGAGGGAGAATGACAGAGAATCAGAGAGAGAGAGAGAGAACGACAGAGAGTCAGAGAGAGAGAGAGAGAATGACAGACAGAGAGAGAAAGAGAGAGAGAATGACAGTCAAGAGAGAGAGAGAGAGAACGACAGAGAGTCAGAGAGAGAGAGAGAATGACAGAGAGTCAGAGAGAGAGAGAGAGAACGACAGAGTCAGAGAGAGAGAGAGAGAACGACAGAGAGTCAGAGAGAGAGAGAGAACGACAGAGAGTCAGAGAGAGAGAGAGAGAATGACAGACAGAGAGAGAAAGAGAGAGAGAATGACAGTCAGAGAGAGAGAGAGAGAGAACGACAGAGAGTCAGAGAGAGAGAGAGAGAATGACAACAGAGAGAGAGAGAGAGAGAACGACAGAGAGAGAGAGAACGACAGAGAGAGAGAGAGAGAGAGAGAGAGAGAGAGAGAGAGAGAAGAGAAAGAAACTGAAACTGAAACTGAAAATGGTTTATCGCCATTGACATTTTTGTCCTTGTGGCAAGGAGCATAAAACAAAGTCATTGAATTTTTCGGCGACGTTTTCTCGAAACAAAGATTTATAAATATAGTCAGGGCTGACAATACATCCATTTGAATTTTTTCCCTAAAGATGAAGAAAAAAATTGAACGGAAAAAGTTGAACAAAATGTTAAACAAAAAGTTGAAGAAACAGTTGACCACCCAACGGAATTAGTCATATAGGTAAGAGGAAGACCCAAATCCGCCAAATAAACATAAGAACAGTATAAAGTGATATCTTCACTGAATATAAACTTACATTAATTTAAAAAGTTGAACAAAAAGTTAAATAGTTGACCACCTGACATAATTAGTCATATAAGAGGAAGACCCAAATCCTGAAAACAAACAAAAAAACAATATAACGTAACATCTTCAATGTAGATAAACGTACATTAATTTAAAAAGTTGAACAAAAAGTTGAAGAAACAGTTGACCACCCAACGTAATTAGTCATATAAGTAAGAGGAAGACCTAAATCCGGCAAATAAACATAAGAACAGTATAAAGTGATATCTTCACTGGAGATAAACTTACATTAATTTATTACTGTGTTGTTTTCTTTCTCCGACTTTCCCAAGCAAGGGCGATAAATTTCGCGAGGGATTTTTGATAGTTTTCATCTTCAGTCATGAGTATTCTGGTAATGAACCTTTGACTCGAAATGTCCTCATCAAAGATTATGCATTTTTGTCGTATACTTTCATACGACTTGCAAACAAACAAAAAATGCATTTCATCTTCTGTCTCTACATTACACATGGGACAAATAGAGTGTGCCGATGAATTTGAGTAAAACCATCTTGTTGTTGCATTTAGCCCTAGGGCTCTTAGTCTAAAACGAGCAAGATTGCTTCTGTGCCATTTATTTGTTACGGCCTTTATATACTTTTCGGTTTGAAATATACTTTTAAAGGAAAGGAACCAATCATATTTCTCAGATTCTTCCATTTGAGCGTGCCAGTTTTGCTTGTACGAATCAACTAGTCTATCCCTAAATTCTGAAATAAATCCTTGTTCATAACCAACTCCCTGGCACATCCACACAAGCTTTTTGAGAGAGAGAGAGAGAGAGAGAGAGAGAGAGAGAGAGAGAGAGAGAGAGAGAGAGAGAGAGAGAGCCTCGAACGCATAAGTTTGGAAGTCATGGCGCCAAGGTCAATCTTACACGGACCAAAAACGTGCCTAAAAAGCAGCACCTTTTTCTCTCAGGCAGATGTGTGAATATTGCACTTTCTCGGGAAATGTTGATGATATTTTACATTCTGTTTTCACTGTTGTGACAGTCTACCATCATCTTCGCTTCACCTCAAGTTTTCAGTTAACTGAAAGTTTGTTATGTTCTTCGAGGTCACAATGATCTTCAGAAGTACAAAACTTGAATGTGTGTGCGTGTGTGTATGTGTGTGTGCGTGCGTGTGTGTGTGTGCGCGTGCGTGCGTGGTGTGTGTGTGTGTGTGTGTGTGTGTGTGTGTGTGTGTGTGTGACATATTATAGTATATTGTACATATATATATATATATTAATATATATATATTATATATATATATATATATATATGTGTGTATATAGATATCATTTATGTATGAAAAAGGAGGTTGTTAGAAATGGCTTAATCATTTTTTCTCGTACAAAACGCAAGAGACAGAAACACTACGCCTGAACAACCGAGCAGGCTTCTTTCCAATGCAGTATGCACGAAAACGACTTGAACACGGATCGATTCAATATATCTGCATAACACCACACAATTTACAGGGGAAAAAAAGGAAAAAAAAAAAACCACTCTCTCACACGATATCGGAAGCACATCATACACATCAGTCGAGTACAGAGAGTCGTTGGTGTCAAAATGTGTATTTTCCTTCGAAATTCATTTTTATACGTTTACGTGTGTGTGTGTGTGTGTGTGTGTGTGTGTGTGTGTGTGTGTGTGTGTGTGTGTGTGTGTGTGTGTGTGTGTGTGTGTGTGTGTGTGTGTGTTGTTGTGTGTGTGTGTGTGTGCAGTTTAGCGGGCTAGTTGGAAGAACCATGGACTCAAGATTGATATCTTGCGTTGAATCCCAGCCCGGCAACATTAAAAACAGGCCTGTTCGCTGCCCATCTTAATGTGTCCATCATTCTGGTGGTGTCAGCTTAGTGTTTGATAGGTCCCTTCTCCCCTTTCGCTGTTTCAAGACCTTAGCCAGCGCATAAGGTTTTGTGCAGGCTTTATGAAATCCGTCAGATAATTGCTGTCGGATTTGGGTGGAGCGCATAGGGAGCTGTCCGAGCGCGAAGAGTTTCTCTTGAGATAATTCCAATAATCCCCGTGTGTACAAAGCGACACATCATATGATAACAAGAAACCGACTGTGTCAGTTCACATCGGAAACATGTATACAGGATAGTCAAGTATGGAGTTTCATTGATGTCATAAATAGATATTTCCCCTTGAAGTATTTATCTGTCGATCTCCGTGTCTGTTTGTGTGTACAAAGCGACAGATTGTACGAAGCTTTACCGCATGGTATGCCTCTCAGATACACTGAAATTACATGTCAAGTATGGAGTTCCGCTGATGTCATAATCGTTATTTTTCTTATTTTCATATGAATTAACTTCCTGTGGCTTTGTCTGTGTCCGCGCCCTCTCTCTTACGTTTTCTTCGCATGTTCTGTCACTTACCGTACGAAACAGTCTGGTATGATACGATGATTGTGCGTATGTGTGTGTTTGTGTGTGTGTGTTTGTGTGTGTATGTGTGTATGCGCGCGCGCACGTGTGTGTGTTTGTGTCAGTATGTGAGTGTATGTGTGTATCTGTGTTTGTGTCCGTGCACGCGCATGTGTGTTTCTTTGTTTTCTGCTTTCTTTTTATTTGAGGACACAAGTTTGATAATAAGCCTGTTAAACACTTCAGATTTTCCTTTTTTAGACAGAGAGTGAGAGAGAGTGAGAGAGAGACAGAGAGAGAGACACAGAGAGACACAGAGAGAGACACAGAGAGACACAGAGAGAGACACACACAGAGAGACGGACAGAGACAGAGACAGAGAGAGAGGGGGAGGAGGAGGAGGGGGAGGAGAGAGAGAGAGACAGACAGACAGACAGACAGACAGAGAGACAGAAGAGAGAGAGAAGAGAGAAGAGAGAGACGGACAGAGACGGAGAGAGACAGAAAGAGAAAGAGAGAGCTCGAGGGAGGGAGAGACAGACAGACAGACAGACAGACAGACAAACAGACAGAAGCAAACAGATCGAAGCGAACAGAGAGAGAGAGAGAGAGAGAGTGGCTGGAAGGTAAGACAACAACCAAAAGAATCGATAGATGACGATAGTAACATTGTAAATTACGAGGCACTCACTAACAACAGCTGTACCAACAACACACCAACACAGAGAAAATCGATGCTTATGAAAACCTATACCTGTCACGAGCATCTTTTTTATTTTTTTATTTTTTTTTATCGTTATTCATGACGGCCATATCACTCATACTTCTTCTCGTCGCTGTTACACCTGAAGACCAGCTCTGGAGATAAAAGTTGGCTGTTGTTTGTAAACCATCCATAGGCCCGTACAGGTTCTCTTCAAGGGTAGTCGGCTTCGGCCACGTTTTCTCTCTTAGAAGCCGGCGATTCCTGAACACCTGTTGGATGGGGTTCGTGTCCTGCTCTGCCTCTCCACTAGGACACAGAGAGGAGGGTCATCATCGTCGTCGTCGTCGTCGTTGTTGTCGACGTCGTCGTCGTCGTTATCATCATCGTCATCGTCATCATCATCATAGTCGTTGTCATCGTCGTCGTCGTTGTCGTCGTCATCATCACCATCATCGTCATCATCATCATCGTCGTCGTCGTTGTCGTCGTCGTCCTTGTCGTCGTCGTTGTCGTCGTCATCATCATCGTGATCGTCATCATCATCATCATCGTCGTCGTCGTCGTCATCATCATCGTCATCGTCATCATCATGTGTCTTGCCGCATAGTGTTGGCAATCATGGCCCTCTATCTTCTGCCGCAGCAAGTGTACCTCCCACCCTTTCTGCCCTGATCCACTCCAATATTTTCTCCCTGGGTCTACCTGGTGCTCTTTTTTTCCCCTTCAGCTATGCTATTGTGACTAGGTGCTCTAATTTCTCTTGTCTCATAAGATGTCCTATAGATGTTGTCTTTTCCTAATCTTCTTCTTTAATGTTCTTTCCGTATTTGCCTCTTTCAAGACTTACCTCGTTTGTTTTCTTTGCTGTCCGTGGAACTCTACTAAACATTCTTCTTAGAAATCACAATTCAGCTGCCTCAGTCTTGTTCTGACTTTGTGTGTTAACTGTCAACGCTTCGCATTCATTATACGGAGAAGAGGGCATATCTCTCATTTTCTCAATCCTTTGGCTTCTGCACCTTGTCCACCAGCATTCTGCATTATCAACCATGATAGCAAAGCAAAAACTCAAGGAAGCTAGTGGAAAAAGTGAGGGAGTCAAAGGATTGAGTTTTTGCAGTTGGTGGATAGAGTCCGGGAGTCAAAAGGTTAAAAAAATGATATTCGTTCAGACTGTTGTGTCCAGTTCTCAGACCGAAGTAACCACTTGTTTTTGATCTTGACAGCGATAACAACTGTAGTGAGTCTGAGGCGCTCTAAACAGAGACTTAATGATGGTCTTCATCTCTTGTGAGGGAGACTTCATTCTCTCGTTGTTGTTCATCTTCTGCTCCCAGCTTTGGTTGCCATTTTGTCTGCTTTTCCATTTCATTTGATTCCGCAGTGTGATGGGATCCACCGAAGCACTGTCCTAGGGCACATGACTGTGTGCAGTGCCTTTTTTCCAATTGTGGTTGCCTGTTGTTGGTGAAAGCCTGCAGCACAGACACAGCGTCAGTCAAGAAGATGACTTGGCGTTGTGATCCACTATTATGTTGATGATGTCTGCTGCAAGAAACAATGCTTCCACTTCAGCCATGTAGTTGGTACATGAAGGCATCTTGGGTTTGCTTGCCTGTGCCATGTCAATGCATACATACATACATACATACATATATATACATACATGCATACATACATATATACATACATACATACATGCATACATACATGCATATCTACATACATATATACACACATACATACATACATACATACATACATACATACATATATACATATATACATACATACTTACATACATACATATATACATACATACATATATATGTTTTTCAGAGCGTGTCTCAAGAAAATGTGAGAGAAATACTGATGAAAATGCCCAAGAAATCATGCGAGCTAGATCCCATTCCTGCATCACTGTTTTTTGGATGTATTGATGAACTTGTTCCCCTGATAACTGATATCATGAACAGGTCATTGTGTACAGGCACTGTCCCAGATAGTTTTAAACATGCCCTAGTGAAACCACTTCTTAAAAAGTCAACACTTGATCCTGAGTGCTTGAAAAACTTTCGCCCAGTTTCTAACTTGCCATTTTTATCAAAGGTTTTAGAACGTATTGTCTTGGAACAGTTGTTACATCACCTTCAGTCCCACGACCTACTTGAGCCATTTCAATCTGCATATCGTAAATGTCATAGTACAGAAACGGCACTTGTTCGTGTCGTTAACGATCTTCTTCATGCTTCTGATCGTGGACATGTGTCTCTCCTGTCTTTGCTGGATTTGTCTGCTGCCTTTGATACAATAGACCATAACATACTTATCAACAGACTGCATACCACATATGGTTGCTCTGCAATCGTTTTGGACTGGTTTCGGTCCTACTTTAAGGACCGTACTCAATCTGTTGTTTTAGGAAAGTATCATTCCTCTCCATTAGTGCTCAGGTTTGGAGTCCCACAAGGCTCAGTGTTAGGGCCTGTCTTGTTCGTAATGTACACCAAGCCTCTGAGTCAGGTGATAAGTCGATCAGGTCTTCGCTATCACTTCTTCGCCGACGATTCACAATTGTATGATTCCAACATCCCAGCCGAGTTTCCAGCATTGCTTGGCAATTTACAATCTGGTATTGAGGCTGTCGGTGACTGGATGATGACAAACAAGCTTAAAATGAATGAAGATAAAACTGAACTGATAAAAATCGGTACTAAACATAAACTACAACAAACACCAACATGCACAATGACAGTCTGTGGCTGCAGTCTTTCTTTTGCACCATCTGTTAGAAATCTTGGAGTGTTTCTTGACGAATCATTAACAATGGACGCGTATATCAACAATCTTTGCCGTAGCCTAAACTTTCAGCTCCGTAGGATTGCAAAGATTCGTCCTTACCTCACCACCTATGCCGTGAAGAAGCTTGCAGTTTGTTTTATTTTGTCAAGATTAGATTACTGTAATTCTCTCTTAGCTGGCTTACCTGATGACAAACTTAGAAAGCTTCAGGTCATTCAGAATAATGCAGCCCGCCTTATCCTGCACAAGAAACAATCTGACAGTGCAAATCCACTGCTGAAATCCCTTCACTGGCTCCCCATCAAAGCCAGAATAGACTTCAAGATTGCTTGCCTCTGTTTCCGCTGTCTAAGTGATACAGTCACTGCACCACCATATCTTTCTGAACTGATCCAACATTATGTACCGACTCGAACCCTTCGTTCCGGAGATTCTTTTCAACTAGTCGAACCACGTTTTTCTCTCTCCACAGTTGGCAAACGCGCTTTCTCTGTTTTTGGTCCTTCAGTATGGAAAATCTGCCACTCAACCTGAGAAAACAACATAGTTACTTAACCTTCAGAAAGGAACTTAAAACCCATCTTTTTCAAAAGTATCTGGTTGCAGAGTAACTTCCACGGCGTTGGTGCTGAAGTACAAAATGACTGTTTTTAACCTTTTCTAGTCCTTGGCATGACTGTGTCTATTATTGGTGTTTTTTAAGTTTATTCTTCTGATTATATATTTTAATTTTAATTTTTGTGTGTGTGTATGGGTGTGAGTGTGTGTGTGTGTGTGTGTGTGTGTGTGTGTGTGTGTGTGTGTGTGTGTGTGTGTGTGTGTGTGTGTGTGTGTGTGTGCGTGTGTGTGTGTGTGTGTGTGTGTGTGTGTGTTGTGAACGTGAACATGATATGTTGGAATATCTTTGTATGCTCTCTGATTTGTTTTAATTAGTTAAATGTCTTATTCAGCTTCTATTTGTAATGCATGTTTTAATTAAGATTTTATGTAAAACGCGTTGAGCATTTTATGGAAAGGCGTTTATTCATGTAATAATAATAATAATAAAAAAAAAAAAAATAATATACATACATACATACATTTATATATACATACATACATATATAAATACATACATATATACATATATACATACATACATACATATATACATATATACATACATACATACATACATACATACATACATACATACATACATATATACATATATACATAGTAGTAGTAGTAGGCCTCCTTCGGTCATGACTGACCATGGACAAAGTACATCCGTTCTAATATCTAGATGGGCTGTCTGCTAGGTCCAAGCAGCGTCGCCTGTGACTGTACAGACCAATGCGAGAGAGGCAGTCTCTGTCGCAGCGGTCGCATGTGTATGCTGATGCTGGTCTGTTGGCTGTCATCCCTTTTCTGCGAACTCGCTTTTCTGCTGCAGCAGCTGACAGTTTGTCCTCACCAATCCGCAGCTGTTTCTTGAGAGTAGTTCTCCAGCTGTTGCGGTCGTCTGCGAGGTCCTCCCAGGACTCAGTGTTGATCTCAAGCGCCTTCATGTCACGCTTGCAAACGTCTTTGTATCTCAGCTGTGGGCGGCCAATGTTTCTCTGCCCTGTGGCAAGCTCACCATAAATGATGTCTTTTGGGATGCGACCATCTTCCATGCAGCGAACGTGGCCCAACCAGCGCAGCCGACGCTGTCTCAGCATGGTATGCATGGTTGGGAGGCCAGCGCAGGTTAGGACTTCGGTGTTGGTCACCTTGTCTTGCCAGGAAATGCCAAGTATGCGCCGTAGGCTTCTCAGGTGGAAGGTATTGAGCCTTTTCTCCTGATGAGCATGCGTGGTCCACGCCTCGCTGCCATACAGCAAGGTGCTGAGGACACAGGCGTTGTATACAGCCATCTTTGTCTTTGTGGTCAGCTTGGGATTTGTCCACACCCTTTGTGTGAGGCGGGCTAGTGTTGTGGCTGCCTTCCCGATCCTCTTGTCGACCTCTGTGTCAAGGGAGAGGTTATCGGTGATGGTGGACCCAAGATATGTGAATTGATGGATGGCTTCAAGCTCGTAGTCATCAATGGTGATGGCTGGTGGAGATGGCGTGTCTTGGCCCAGGACGTTTGTCTTCTTAAGACTGATGGTCAGACCAAAATCTTTGCAGGCCTGGGAGAAGCGGTCCATTAGTGACTGCAAGTCCCGCTGAGTATGGGTCACAACTGCGGCATCGTCGGCAAATAGCATATCTCTGATGAGGGCTTCACGGACCTTTGTCCTTGCTCTGAGGCGGGCGAGGTTGAAGAGCCTGCCATCTGATCTGATCCGCAGGTGGATCCCTTTTTGCGCTGTGCTGAACGCATGCCTCAGGAGGAGAGCGAAGAAGATTCCAAAGAGGGTTGGGGCCAGGACGCAGCCTTGTTTCACACCGCTGCGTACGTCGAAGGGCTTGGAGAGGTTTCCGTTGAACTGCACCATCCCTTTCATGTTTGAGTGGAAGGACTCAATTAAGCTGTGCAGTTTGGGGGGGCAGCCGATTTTTCGGAGAGCCCTGAAAAGGCCATCTCTGCTGACTAAGTCAAAGGCCTTGGTGAGGTCAATGAATGCCACATACAGGGGCATCCGCTGCTCTCTGCACTTCTCCTGGATTTTGGCAAAGGGAGAAGACCATGTCTACCGTGGATCTCTCTGCTCGAAAACCACACTGTGATTCCGGGTAGACGCGTTCAGCCAGCTTCTGCAGGCGGATTAGGAGGACCCGAGCATAGACTTTGCCAACAATGCTGAGGAGCGAGATACCTCTGTAGTTGTTGCAGTCGCTCCTTTCGCCCTTGTTTTTGTACAGGGTGACGATCTTGACGTCCCTCATGTCCTGTGGTACAGCTCCCTCATTCCAACACTGACAGAGAATTGCGTGCAAAGGGTGCAGAAGAGAAGTCTTGCAGTGCTTGATGAGGTCTGGGGGAATTCCGTCGTTGCCAGGTGCCTTCCCTGATGCCAGGCTATCAATGGCCTTGCTGAGTTCGTCCGCAGTTGGCTCTGCGTCAAGTTCTTCCATTACCGGCATGCACCTGATGGCATCGAGGACTAAGGGGGACACCATGTTCTGTGTGGAGTAGAGGTCGGAGTAGTGTTCCGCCCATCTTTCCATCTGTTGGCTAGGATTGCTGATTATTTCCCCAGTGGAGGATTTGAGGGGGGCGATCTTGCTCTGTGTTGGTCCCAGTGCCTTCTTGATGCCATCATACATTCCTCGGATCTTGCCTCTTTCAGCAGCACTCTGTATCTCTTCGCTGAGCTCTGTCCAGTACTCGTTTGCGCAGCGCCTGGTGTTAAGCTGAACCTTACTTCTGGCAGCCCTGAGGATTTGCAGGTTCTTCTCACTGGGTGACCGCTTATACTTGGTGAGTGCGGCACGCTTGGCCTCAACAGTGGGAGTCATCTCTGATGATTTGGCCTCAAACCAGTCGTGGGACTTCACAGTTTTCTTCCCAAAGGTGGCCATAGCAATGCGGTGCATGGTGTCTCGTAGCGTTTCCTATCTCTCAGTGGCAGAGTCTCTGGGCTGCAATGCATCGTATTCTCTCTGAAAGGCCTCTGCGAACTGTTCTACAAGATCTGGCTGAGACATCTTGCTGACGTCAATGCGAGGGTTCCCTTGTTTCTTTGAGCAGTGGAACTTGTTTGGTTGTAGCCTGATCTTGCAACATACCAGAGAGTGGTCTGTGTCGCAGTCTGCGCTGTGATAAGAGCGAGTGTGGAGAATGTTTTTGATAGCGGCACGTCTTACTAGGATCAAATCCAGTTGGTGCCAATGTTTTGAGCGGGGATGCCTCCAGGAGACTTTGTGCTGAGGCTTCGTCTTGAAGGAGTTGGCGATGCACAGTTCATGGCAGGCGCAAAACTCAAGCAGTCGTTGACCATTCTCATTCATTTCCCCCACTCCAAAGGAACCGAGGCAGAAGGGCCATGAGTCATTGTCTGCACCCACTCTGGCGTTGAAGTCGCCCAGGAGAACAAGTTGTTCTGTCCTGGGGATGTTCCTTATGGTTGATGCAAGATTTTCGTAGAACTCATCCTTGGTGTCTGGAGAGGCAAACAGAGTTGGGGCATAAACGCTGATGAGAGTGACATAGCCTTCGGTGGTGTTGAGGCGGAGAGTCAAGAGTCGTTCTGAACCGCCGCTGCCTGGTTCAATCATGTTCAGCAGGCTGTTCCTTACTGCAAAGCCTACTCCGTGCTCTCTTGGGGCATCAGAACTCTTTCCTTGCCAGAAGAAGGTGTAGTCCCTTTCCTTTAGTGTTCCTGAGTCAGCCAGCCGTGTTTCCTGCAGAATGGCAATGTCCACATTGAGCCTCTTTAGTTCGCTGTTTATGACGGCGGTTTTTCT
>CM060306.1:79823011-79833011 GCA_030674185.1 Monoplex corrugatus
GAGGATGAGAGAAGACTTGGAGGACAAAGTAAACAAAGATAACCCAGGTTCATGTGCTATTCCAGAGGACGAGAGAAGACCAGGAGGACAAAGTAAACAAAGATAACCCAGGTTCATGTGCTATTCCAGAGGACGAGAGAAGACCAGGAGGACAAAGTAAACAAAGATAACCCAGGTTCATGTGCTATTCCAGAGGACGAGAGAAGACTTGGAGGACAAAGTAAACAAAGATAACCCAGGTTCATGTGCTATTCCAGAGGACGATAGAAGACTTGGAGGACAAAGTAAACAAAGATAACCCAGGTTCATGTGCTATTCCAGAGGACGATAGAAGACCAGGAGGACAAAGTAAACAAAGATAACCCAGGTTCATGTGCTATTCCAGAGGACGAGAGAAGACCAAGAGGACAAAGTAAACAAAGATGTCCCAGGCTCATGTGCTATTCCAGAGGACGAGAGAAGACCAGGAGGACAAAGTAAACAAAGATGTCCCAGGCTCATGTGCTATTCCAGAGGACGATAGAAGACCAGGAGGACAAAGTAAACAAAGATGACCCAGGCTCATGTATTATTCCACAGGATGAGACAGGACCAGGAGGACAAAAAAGCATAGATGAACCAGGTGAATGTATTACTCCAGATGATAAGAGAAGAACCAAGAGGGAGAAAAATATTTCGCAGGTTCACGTTTTATTCCAGACGACGAGAGTAGATAAGGAGGACAAAGAAAACAAAGATGATCCAGGCTCGTGTATCATTCCAGAGGAAGAGAGAAGATTTAGAGGACAAAATGAACAAAGATGACCAAAGCAAAGATGACCCAAGCTCATGTATTATTCCAGAGGACGAGATGAGACAAAGAGGACAAGGTAAACAAAGATGACCCAGGTTCATGTATTATTCCAGAGGATGAGAGAAGATCAAAAGGACAAAGTAAACAAAGAAGACCCAGGCTCATGTGTTACATATATTTCACACGACGAGAGAAGATCACGACGACAAAAATATATAGTATGACCAAGTTCATGTATTATTCTACAGGATGAGAAAAAACTGGAAGAACAAAGAAAACAAAGATGAACCAGGATCATGTATTATTAAACAGAATGAGAAAAGACCAAGAAACTGAGAAAACAAAGATGACTCGGGCTTATATGTTACTCCAGAAGATGAGAAAGAACCAGGAAGACAACAACACAACAACAACAACAACAAAACAAAGAAAAAAGTAAAAAGTGGACCCAGGTTTAGGTATTATTCCACTCGATTTGGACACACACTATCGGACGTGTGACGGTCACGATAGCCCAGTAAAAGCAAAACGTGCACGTCAACGTCAAACAAGGCAGCCTCCAGTTAGTGCTCAGTGGCCCACTGTGTTAAATCCAATTCGTCTGTCCGAACAGGCTGAATCCAATTACTGACGCCACAGCCCCGCGCAATCAACACCCCTGGGAATACGATGCTGTCACTGATCACATTGTCTCTTATTTCTTCTGTTTGTTGGTTTGGTTTGGGTTTTTTTGCTGTCTTTGTTTTATGTCTTCCTTCTCTTAAGCCCTCTGAGCTCAGTGGTTAAACAGCCATGATGATAACACAGGGTTCGTGGGTTCGATCCTAGGGGGCAGGCCACAGTAGTGACCATTGGTTCAGTTTGTTAGAGCACTACGTTCATTACACAGGGGCTGTAGGTTCAAAGCCACGGACGGGCCTGGATCGTCGTTTTTTTTTCCTTCTCTGTCATGTCTTTAGTGACCTCAATGCATATGGAATTCATTACGAACAGTTATATTTTCTCCATCCTGTCTTCGGTGACATCAGTGCATATAGAATTCATTACGAGTGCTTTTATTTTCTTTGTCATGCCTTCAGTGACCTCAATGCATATGGAAGTCATTACGAACGTTTTTTTTTGTTCTCTCCATCATGTGTCTTCATGACCTCAATGCATATGGAATTCATTAAGTGCGTTTTTTTCCCTCCATCATATGCTTTCAGTGACCTCAATGTACATGGAATTCATTATGGACGGTATTTTTCTCCATCGTATGTGTTCAGTGACCTCAATGCACATGGAATTCATTACGAGCGCTTTTATTTTTCTCTCTCCATCATGTCTTCAGTGACCTCAGATATACATGGAATTCATTATGAGCGCTTATATATTTTCTCCGTACGTCTTCATTGACCTCAATACATATGAAATTCAGGAGAGAGAGAGAGAGAGAGGAGGAGAGAGGAGGAGAGAGAGAGAGAGAGAGAGAGAGAGAGAGAGAGAGAGAGAGAGAGAGAGAACATGAAATTTTTGATACAAACAACACGAGAAACCAGTAAGTAAATCATAAATGAATAGAGAACTCCAAATGAGATTAGAAGGGAAGCGAGAGATGGCAGGGAGAGAAAACGAGACCCGAGAGAATGAGAGAGAGAGAGAGAGAGAGACAGACAGACAGACAAACAAACAGACAGACAAAGACAGAAAAGAGAGAGAGGACAGACAGACAGACAGACAGAGACAGAGAGAGACAGAGACAGACAGATAGAGATAAAGAGGAGAGAGAGAGACAGAAACAGAGAGAGATTACGGAATATGAATTATTTATTCACAGTCTAGTACTTGACCTCTCATAAAGTGGGATTTAAGAACAATAGACATTAAGTAAACGGATAAGAAAGAGAGGAGAGAGAGAGAGAGAGAGGGTGGGGGAAGAAGAAAGAGAAGTAGATGATGATGATGATGATGATGATGATGATGATGATGATGAAGGAGAAAAAGAAGAAAGAGACAGACAGAGGGAGAGAGAGGAAACGAGAGGGAGAGGGGAAGGGAGAGGGAGAGAGAATGAGCGAAAGACAGACGAAGTGAGAAAGGAGAAAGAGAGACAGAGAGAGAGAGAAAGAGAGAGACAAAGAGAGACAGACAGGACAGACAGAGACAGATAGAAAGACAGACAGACAGAAGAGAAACAGGGACAACGAGACCAAGACAGAGAGAAAAGGTGCCTGTACAGCGGACGATCCATTTAACGAGAGAAGCGAAAACGGACACCATACTGATTTTCACCAAATCCACCCCCCCCCCCCTCTCTCTATCTTTCTTTTCTCCCATAACCCTTCCCACCCTCCCTGCATCCTCTCTATATCTCTCTGTGCACGTGCATGCAAATATTACGATCTGCTATAGTGTGTACACGCACGTGCCGGCGTGTTGGCATATCATGTTTGTGGAGAGGAAAAAGGAGAAGAGAAAAGGGAGGGCATTCCTCTTCAAAACCAATGCAATCCTCTCTCAGGGAGGTGTCTGTCTACCCTGTCAAGCTGTGGAACAGAATGTAGCGTGAGACTGACATCCCTGAGCAAGATGATCCGTAATGGAACGTGACAATGACTTTCGAGGAAAAAAGGGAGAGAGAGAAAGAGAGACAGACAGACAGATAGACAGAGAGAGAAAGATACAGATACAGAGACAGAGACAGAGACAGAGAGACAGACAGAGAGACAGACAAGCAGAGACAGAGAGACAGACAGACAGGCAGGCAGAGACAGACAGACAGACAGACAGGCAGGCAGAGACAGAAAGACAGAGACAGGGATAAAGAGAGACAGACAGACAGAGAGGCAGACAAACAGAGACAGAGAAACAGACAGATAGAGACAGAGAAACAGACAGATAGAGACAGAGAGACAGACACAGACAGAGAAAAAGGAAAAGAAGGAGGAGGAAGAGGAGGAGGAGGAGGAGAAGAAGAAGAAGAAGGCGGAAAGAAAAAAGAAAGAAGAAGGAGAAGAAAGAAGAAGAAGAAGGAGGAGAAAAAGAAGAAGAAGAACAACAACAACAAGAACAAGAACAACAAGAAATAAGGAAAATCCCCACACCCAAAACAGGCCAAAACAGCAAAGCTGATCAAGTCATAAGTATGCTTCCTTTCTTTCTTTCTTTTTTCATGTAGTTGTCGTTCCATTAATTCACTTGATAAGAACCTCATACTGATTGATAATGGAGGGATCTTTGGCTTAACCCCTCAGGCAAATGCACCATAATGGTAGAGCGTTCGCGTCTAGTTGCATGTGAAAGGCTCCGGGTTCCATTCCCTGCAAAATCCGAACTACTTTTCTCTACCCATTTAGGCCTGAATGTTTGACTCCCTCGCTGTATCCACTAGCTTCCAACAGTTTTCTGTTAGAAAAGTCAAAAGAAAGAGAGGGAAGAATGAAATTAAATGAAAATTTATTCTCCAACGGTGTAGATATTAACACCTCTGACAGCTTATAATTCACATTCATATTCATATTCATTTTTTTTACTTGGTCACAATGGATTCATCACGCGAAACTCGGGTTGCTCTTCCTTTTGAGAGTGCATCGCCGCAGCGCAGCACCATCCAATTTCTTTTCTTTTTTTTTTTTTTTACCAAGACTTCAAAAAGGCATGAAGGCTAACTGGTCTGAAAGGGGAGGGACCTTAACTATTTTATACCAAAGCAGCCGGGCAATGCCCTGCTCTTCATGATTTTCAACAGCCGTAAGATCTTTAGTGTGCTCAGTCCAGAAGGTACACGGGTCCAACTCATTTTTCGTCCTCTTCCGAAAGACTAGACATTCAATTCAATTTCCCGGTGGAAACTGAGGAGAAAAGTCAAGGCCTCAACGGGGAACGAACCAGGAACCTCGAGTTTAGTTACTGGCAGACGAATGTCTGAACCATTCTGCCACTGTTCTCCTCTAATCTGCCGTTGCTTGTCTACAGTAGAAAATATCATACTGCAAAAGAACTGAAATGTATACAGAGTATGCACAAAGTACGTGAAGAAAGGCTTTGACTATGAATACATGAAAGGATGTATACATACTGTGAATTGCTTTTGTGTGTGTGTATTTATATGTGTGTGTTTTCTTTCTGTGTGTGTGAGTGTGTGTGTGTTGTGCATGTCTGAGTGTGTGTGTGTGTGTGATGTCTGGTGTGTGTGTGTGTGTGTGTTTGTGGGTGTTGCTTTGTGTGTGTGTGTATACGTGTGTGTGTGTGCGTATGTTGTGTTTGTGTGTGTGTATACGTGTGTGTATGTGTGTGTGTGTGTGTGTGCATACATGTGTGTGTGTGTGTATTTATGTGTATGTTTCGCTCTCTCCATCTCTCTCTCTTTATCTCTCTGTCTGTCTGTCTGTCTGTCTGTCGTCTGTCTGTATATGTCAGTGGAGAGACAAAGACACTGACATTAACTGAAAATAAACAACTAATACGCACACACACACACACACACACACACACACACACACACAACACACACACACACACACACACACACACACACACACACACACATACACACACATACACACACACACACACACACAAACAAACACAAACACACAAACACAAACACACACCAAAACACACACAAATACATAGTACACACACACACACACTCTCTCTCTCTCTCTCTTTCTCTCTCTCTCTCTCTCTCTACACACACACACACACACACGCACACTCTACACACACACACACACCACACACACCACACACACACACACACACACACACACAACACACACCACAAACACACACACACAACAATACATAACACACACACACAAATACATAGTACACACACACACACACTCTCTCTCTCTCCACACACACACACACACACACGCACACTCTACCCACACACCCACCCACACACACACACACACACACACACACACACACACACACACACACACACACACACAACACACAAACACAAACACAAACACACACACAATCACACACAAATACATAGTACACACACACACACAACACACTCTCTCTCTCTCTCCACACACACACACACGCACACTCTACCCACACACACACACACATTCTACACACACACACACACACACACACACACACACACACACACACACACACACACACACACACACACACACACACAACACACACACACACAAACACACCACCGCAACAGATACACAGTAGCGTTTGCACGAACTGACGTACATAATGCTATTACTTCCCATTTAAACCCCCGACAAACATGATCGATTTTTTGGTCCCCTGCGCTTTCAAAGGCAGTCCAGGCTTTGTATAATTCAATATCTGTACGTGATCCAAATAAGACAAGCTTACACACACAACAGCACGAAGGTCTACTATGGACGCCGATCGATGAAGCATCGCCTTCGGCAAAAAGCGAAAGAACACGAAGAGAAATGATAGAAGGTGAAACAAAAAAACCAAAAAAAAAGAACAAAATGAAGTAAAGTAAAAAAGATATGAAATAAAATAAAATGGAATAAAGTAAAGTAGAATGAAATGAAGTAAATAAACTGAACTGAAATAAAATAAAATAAAATTAAAATAAGACATAGGAAAACAAACAGAAAAATAAATGAAATAAAACAAACGAAATAAAAATAAAATAAAATTAAATAAAATTAAATGAAATAAGACACCTAAAACAACCTAAAATGAAATGAAATGAAATAATGAAATAAAACAAAACAAAATAAAATAAAGTAAAAAAAAAAAAAAAGTAAAACACACACACAGAACAACTACCGACCAAGTAACTGACCACCAATCCATCTGCCAACAAACCAACAAACCAACCAACCAACCGACCAACAATCTGAGAAAGATAAGTAAAATCGCGACCGTGTGTAGACCACACAATTATGTCTTTAACTCCTGTTCGCTTACTGTTGGTTGTTTGGGCCTTACTAGAGCGCAGAGCATATGTGCAGACTTAAAGCTTATGCCATGAGCATTATATATCTTCTCCATCACATGACATATGTAGTATCAATCCATATGGAATTCATTCCGAGCGTGGAGACGTTATCATGCACTCAAAAGGGAGAGCAGCCCGAGTTTCAAGATAAATCCACTTGACAAAAGAAATCAATTTGAATATGAATATGGATATGAATATGAATATGAATTATGAATTTGAATATGAATGTGAATATGAATATGAATATGAATATGGATATGGATATGAATATGAATAGAATATGAATACAGCCGTGGACTCAAATCTGATGTCTCGTAGTATAGACCTAGCCTGCAACACAGAAACTGGTATGTTCGCTGAGCGTTTTGATACTCCAGTCGTTCTCAGGGGAACAGCTGCTTATTCAATGTTTCTTTCCCCCGTAGGGATGCCATGGACTTTTTCAGTATAAATGATATCTCCACCTTCTGGAAATCCTGTGCTAGAAATTTCCTCTTTTCTGTCACTCTCTTTATTTCTGCCTTGTTCCTTAGCTTTCTGTCATTTCTTCCAATTTCTGTCCTTCCTTATATTTCTGCCTTGTTCCTTGCTTTCTGTTATTTCTTCCAATTTTCTGTCACTCTGTATATTTCTGCCTTGTTCCTTTACTTTCTGTCATTTCTTCCAATTTTCTGTCACTCTGTTATTTCTGCCTTGTTCCTTTACTTTCTGTCATTTCTTCCAATTTTCTGTCACTCTGTATATTTCTGCCTTGTTCCTTTGCTTTCTGTTATTTCTTCCTACTTTCTGTCACTTTCTCTTTTATTTTCTGTCTTGTTCTTTTCTTTCTGTCATTTCTTTCTACATTTTCTGTCATCGTCTGTATATTTCTCGCTTTGTTTTTGCTTTCTGTTTATTTCTTCCAATTTTCTGTCCCTGTATATTTTGCCTTGTCCATGCTTTCGCTAATTCTTCAATTTTTTGTCACTCTGTAATTTCTGCTTGTTCCTTTCATTTCTGTCATTTCTCTCCAATTTTCTGTCACTCTGATATTCTGCCTTGTTCCTTTGCTTCTGTTATTTCTTCCTATCATTTTCTGCCTTGCTGGTCTATTGATATGTACGGATTCGATAGTCTTACGTACTTTTTCTTAGGACTGATAATTGGGTACATGTATTAAGTGCATTTTTGGCTCTACGGAGATGTGACATGCAGAAGCAGTTTTAGATAATTTAGCTCCGCTTTTGTATGTTTTAACGTCGTGAGTTATGTTTATATTTGTATTCAGATCTGATCTTTTAGATCCCCAGGTGATAAATTAGACGGAGTGGTCAACGCCAAGAGCATATCCCTAGATTCTGTGTGCGAATGTATTGATATGTATACTTAAAATTTCTTTTACAGGTGTTCATTTTTTTTCTCTCCAATGAGATATGGTGTACATTTTGAGATGATTGCAGCCCTGGTATGGCTCTTCGCAGTCGGCTGGGCTTTAACTGACAATAATAGTCACAATCAATGTTTCACAGGTCGGTCTTTCTGTCTCCTTCCCTATTTCAAGATTTTGCCAGTACTACGGTTTTGCGCAGGCTCTAGGGGTTTGCCACTTTAATTGCTGGTAGATTTGGTTGGAGCGCATGTGGAATTGTCCGTGTGTGAAGAATCCGTCTTGAATAAATTCCAGACTCCAACGTTTTCGTTCGTAATACCGTAGTGGGCTGGATATGTGATCCAATGTAGGTAATACATCAACATCATCATCATCAGGTGCCTTGCCGCATGGCGTTGGCGATTATGGACGACCATCTGTCTCTCTCTCTTGTTGCCTCAAGCATCTCTTCCACCCTCCCTGTCCTCAGCCACTCTGCAAGTCCGTCTAGTATCTTCTCCCTGGGTCTACCTGGTGCTCTCCTTCCCTCCAGCTTTCCCGTTGTGACCAGGTGTTCCAATTCCCCTTTCCTCATAAAATGGCCTATGATTGTTGCCTGCCCTTTCCTAATCTTCCTTATGAATGATCTACTTGTGTCTGCCTCCATCGAGACTGTCTCGTTTGTTTTCTTTGCCGTCCATGGAACTCTCAACATCCTTCTTAGAAACCACATCTCGGCTGCCTCAATCTTGTTCTGGCTTTGCTTGTTGACTGTCCACGCCTCGCAACCGTACAACAGTATTGGTTCTATATAACATTCAACATCCAGAAACATAGAATCAGAATGCGTCTTTACCCTTTTGATTCCCGCACCCTGTCCACCAGCATCTTGCACTGTCAACCATGCTAGCAAAGCAAACACTTAACTCTTTGACCCCCTCACCCTATCCATCAGATTCCTGCAGGCTGCTGATGGGTAGGGTGAGAGAGTCAAAAGGTTAAGTGTTTGCAGTCGGAGGATAGATTGCGGGAGTAAAAGGGTTAATATCTGCCATTTTCTCCTCAGCATGAGGGAAGTTGTCAACTTTTTTTTCCCTGCCAAGTATTGTGCATTTATTCTTTGTTCTCTTTTGTATACGCTTGGCAAAGGCCGAAAAGTTGCCCCTGTTTTACTTTGTTATTTTAAAACACGCGTTGCGATTCTATTCTCTCTGTGTGTGTGTATGTGTGTGTGTGTGTTGGTGTGGTGTGTGTGTGTGTGTGTGTGTGTGTGTGTGTGTGTGTGTGTGTTTGTGTGTGTGTGTATGTGTGTGTTTGTGTGTGTTTGTGTGTTTTGTGTGTGTGTGTGTGTGTGTGTGTTTGTGTGTATGTAGTATGTATGTATGTGTGTGTGTGTGTCTGTCTGTGTGTGCGTCTGTGTCTGTGTCTGTCTGTGTGTCTGAGCGTGCGTGCGTGCGTGCGTGCGTGCGTGCGTGTGTGTGTGCGTGCGTGCGTGTGTGTGTGAGTGTGTTTCTGATTCCTGTTTGCTTGAACGCTAACTGGCTAAACTGCTATGTTGTTTCACAATGTCGATGGGGAAAAAATGATTACACGCGTGAAAATGAGCGTGAAAGCTAAATGTGGTACGAGTGTGTTGTGTGCCATTTACTGTATTTACCCATTATTGATTACGGCGTGTTTCCATTCTTTAACTATGTTGGCTTCATTGCCACGTTTGCCCATATTTGTTCGATATTTTGCTAAATTGTAGTTACGTAATCTTTGTGCGTTTGTAACACTGTTGTAACCTCTAATGTAAGTGGCTGTGACGTTTGCCCATATATGTTTGACATTTTGCTATATTGTTGTTACCTAATCTTTGTGCGTTTGTAACACTGTTGTAACCCCTAATGTAAGTGGGTGTGACGTTTGC
>CM060306.1:79855511-79865511 GCA_030674185.1 Monoplex corrugatus
GTGTGGTCGGCTGGGCTTTCGACAACAATAGCAATGACAGTTGACAGCGGGTAGGTAGGCTATGTATGCCATCTTGGATGACGCGGGCAGAGAGGGTTGACAATGATCCGAACGTAAGAGAACTGAAAAGGAGTTTCAGTGTGTGTACGTGTTAAGGTGTGTGTATGTGTTAAGGTGTGTGTACGTGTTAAGGTGTGCGTACGTGTTAAGGTGTGTGTACGTGTTAAGATGTGTGTACGTGTTAAGGTGTGCGTACGTGTTTATCTGTGCTACTGGACGAGCAGAATGCACGACAACGAAGAAAAGGCGAAAGAAGAGGAAGAAGAAGAAAAGACGAAGGATATACATATGTATATATGTATACGTATACATACATACATACATATATATATACATATGTATACATGTATATATGTGTGTGTGTGTGTGTGTGTGTGTATGTGTGTTATGTGTGTATGTATGTATGTATATAAGTATGATGTATGTATGTGTGTATAGACAGACAGCAGCAGATAGAAAGATACTATAGATACATGTAGGACAGATAAAAGATAGATAGATATAGATAGATAGAGGACAGACAGATTGATAGATAGATAGATAGAAGATAGATAGAGGGGGGATGGGAGGAGAGAGAGAAGAGAGAGAAGAGAGAAAGAGAGAGAGAGAGAGAGAAAGAGAGAGAGAGAGAACGAGGGAGGGTGGGAGAGAGAGAAGAGAGAGAGAAAAAGAGAGAGAGATGTTACGACGCCGTGGCACAACTTCTAATGACACAGCCGTTGAACTACGGCACCCTCTCTCTTTCTCTCTCTGTCTCTCAGTATCAGTCTCTCTGTCTCTGTCTCTGTCTTTTCTCTCTCTGTCTTTTCTCTGTTCTGTCTCTTTCTTCTCTCTCTCTCTCTCTCTTTCTCTCTTTCTGTTTGTCACCATACCCTAACCCCTTCTCTATCATTGCAATATATGCACACACACACACACACATACACCACACACACACACACACACAACACACACACATACATACACACTACATACATACATACACACATAGGTGCACGCGAACAGACGCGCACGTACACGCTTCATTCTCAAATGACGTGTGGTGAAGGATACGAGGTAATAAAAATTCTCAAAAGATACTGTTTCCACACAATGTTAAGTCTTTTGTCACATCGCACAACTTCATAATTGACATGTATATGAGGGAATATTTTAACCGTCTAAACACACATATATATATGGATGTATGTATGTATGTATATGTATATGTATATGTATATGTATATGTATATATACACACATGCGTGCGTAATTTGCAGGACACACACATCCACACAAGCAGTCACAACACACACACACACACACACACACACACACACACACACACAACACACACATCACTCACTCACAGGTGTGAGTCTGTGCGTGTGCGCGCGGGTGTGTGTGTGTGTATGTGTGGTGTGGTGGTGGTGTGTGTGTGTGTGTTGTGTGTTGTGTGGATGGGTGGGGCATATTGTATTGACCTGCTGTTTAAGACCAGCCAATATTTCACATGAAAATTACGTTATGAAACACAAATGTAAGCAGATATAGTACAATACAACACAATGCAATACACAACGTAATACAACATAAATGTAATACAACACAACACAAATGGCTACAATGCAATTTCACTTACCTAGGGCAGCAACGGAGATCTGCCACTATAATTTACTTTGGGCCACAACTTTCTTTCAAGGTACCGCAAGTGTGTTTCAGTGCCTTGCTGTCTCCATCTGTTGTTTAGTGGCAAGGTAGTCTTGCTAAACAACGTACGGAAAGACAGAGGCTTCCCAAAGACTTAAAACAAAGAATCCTGAAAATTTGTATTTAGTCTGTTTTAATGTATGGTTGCACAGTCTGGACATTAGGAAAAGACGAAGAAAATAAAAGCAATGCAGCAGAACATGTTGGTCCATAGACGACTTTTCGGAGTCAAATGGATGGACAGATTAATAAACAATAGCATATTAAAAGGAATGAATGTTTAAGCGCCAACTTCTAACAGAGATCAACAAAAGAAAGCTGAAATATGCAGGCCATGCGATCAGAAACACCCAAAATACATTTGATATCAACGGTCCTGCAGGGGAAAGTTGAGGCGAGGAGAAGAAATGGACGACCGCACACCTCCTACTTCAACACACACCACTGAAGTCTGTGGTCTGGGGATCCAGGAAATCGCCACACAGATGTCTTAATCGTGTCACCTGGAGAAGACTTGTGATGTCGAGTGTGGCTCCTACCGCCAATCCCGGCGAGGGAAAGAGGTGAGGTGAGATGAGGTAAGGTGAGGTGAGGTGAGGAAAGGTGAGGTGATGTGAGGTGAAGTGGAAAGGTGAGGCGATGTGAGGTGAGGAAAAGTGAGGTAATGTGAGGTGAGGAAAGGTGAGGAAAGGAGGTGAGGAAATGGTGAGGTGATGTGAGGTGAGGAAAGGTGAGGTGAGGAAAGATGAGGTGAGGTAAGGAAATGTCAGGTGAGGTGAGGTAAGGAAAGGTAGGTGAGGTGAGGTAAGGTAAGGAAATGTGAAAGTGAGGTGAGGAAAATGATGAGGTAGAAGTGAGTGGTAAGGAAAGTTGAGGTGAGGCGAGGAAAGCTAAGGTGAGGTGAGGAGAGGAGAGATGAGGTGAGCTGAGCTGAGGTGAGGTGAGATGAGGTGAGGTGTACTTGGGTCTTCCTGTCTTACGTCTTATTACTGGTGTCCAGTGAAGAGTACTGTAGGTGAAGCTTTCCTGCTTTCTTCGGAAACGTTACCCGATCCCTCTCCATCTTATTTTCGTGGTGATGATGCCCATAGTCTCTTGATTGCATTGGCGCTGGTAGATCGTCGGCTGGAGATGGTGCTAGGCCAGAAGCCTCGTATGATTCCTCTGAGAAACCTTGTCCGTTGAAGGTCGATAGCTTGGAAAAGTCATTCATTTTCTGTAATCCTCAAGCAATACGGTGCGACTCAGTTCAATGCAATGCAGTAGAATATAATACTGTGGGGCACAGTCATACAACAACATGCGATATGATGTGACCAGATAGGCATGATTCTGTACAATACAATACAATACAATGCAACAGAACATGACACATCTCGACAAGACACAACACGAGACGATAGGGGACAATGCGATACAATATAATTCGATACGATAGGATGTAGTTCAGCACAACACAACATGTCACATCACAACGCAATACAACACCACACAACACATCAACATATCACAAGACAAGATAACACAGCACAAGACAAAAGTACACATCAGCATAATACAACACACACACACATCACACCACAACACAACAGACACACCACGACACGACACAGCACAGTACAGTACAACACAACACAACACAACACAACACAACACAACACAACATAACACAACTCTACACTATACACCACACCACACCACACCAGCCCACATCACACCATACCACTCCACACCACACCACATACACCACACCACACTACACAACACCACACCACACCACACGACAACGAAAAACAACACAACGCGCACAACACAACACAACACAAACACAGCGCATACAACAACACACCACAAACAACCCAACACAAAACAATCTACAACACAACACAAACACAATATAATAGAACACAAGACAACACAGAACAACACTGCACAGCACAGCACAGCACGACACGACACGACACGACACGACAAAACACAACGCGACACAACTCAACAAAACAAAACAAAACACAACATGACACACCACACACACCACACCGCAACACAAACAACACAACACAACACAACACACAACACAACAACACAACACAACACAACACAACACAACACAACACAACACAACACAACACAACACAACACAAACACAACACAACACAACACAACACAACACAACACAACACAAACACAACAAACACAATGCAACACAACACAACACAACACAACACAAACACAAACACAACACAACACAACACAACACAACACAACACAAACACAAACACAACACAACACAACACAACACAACACAAACACAACACAAACACAATACAAACACAAACACAAACACAAACACAAACACAACACAACACAAACACAAACACAACACAACACAACACAATGCAATGCAACACAACACAACAAAACACAACAGACACACACACACACACACACACACAAACACAACACAAAAACAACACAACAGACACACACACAAACACAACACAACACAACACAACACAACACAACACAACAGACACACACACAAACACAGAGATACACAGAGACAGATAGACATGACATCGCGAAAAGAAAAAAAAACAACAACAACAAAGAATCAGAAGACAAACACGCCATTCCACAATCCAATTCCATACTGTGTCAGAAAATGGACTGCAAAGGCTGGTGAAGGGCTGGGGGTGATGGCCGTGGTGGCCTAGTGACGAGATTTTCCTCTTCAGACCTGACAGGTCCCAGGTTCCATTCCAGCCTCAAAATCCCTGACAGCTTCAGAACGTTTTACAGACGATTTATGATACATGATACGACTTTCTCATTTCGCCCTCCATTAATCGTATGTGATGATCTGGATGTTAACCGTTTGATTCCCGCACCATATATTCCAGCTTCCTGCAGGAAGCTGGTGGATAGGGTGAGGGAATGCAAGGGTTAAATTTTTGCTTTGCTAGCATAGTTGACAATGCAGGATGCTGGTGGACAAGGTGCGGGAGCCAAAGTGATAACTGAAACTAGCACATATTATGCTGGTGGACAGGGTGCAGGAGTCAAAGGGTAAACGGACAAGACGATAAAATGATGGTCTGTTTTTATCACAGAGATTCGGGATCGGTTAATGTAATAGTATTTGTTTTTTGTTTTATTTATTAGTGGTCTATGTCACGGTGATATTTTTGGTTTGTGTCTCAGTGGTTTGGGATTGGTTTATGTCGTGGTACTTTTTGGATCGGTTTATGTCACGTGATTTTGGTTTGTTTTATGTCACAATGACTTTTGACTGGTTTATGTTATGATAAATTTTGGACTGGTTTATGCTACGGTGATTTTTTTTTCATTGGTTTATATCACGGTATTTTTCATATTGATTTGTATCAAAGTGGGTATAATTTTGGGGGACACTAGTTTATGCCACAGTGATTTTGGACTGGTTTAAGTAATGGTGATTTTAAACTGGTTTATGTCATAATGACTCTGGACTGGTTTATGTCATGGTGATTTCGATTGGTTTATGTCATATGATTTGGAACTGATTTATGTATTGGCGATTCTATAGTGGTCTGTGTCATGGTGGTTTTGAACTGATGTATGTCATTGTAATTTGGACTGGTTTATGTCATAGTGATTTGGACTGGTTTATATCATGGTGATTTGGACTGGTTTATGTCATGGTGATTTGGACTGGTTTATATCATGGTGATTTGGACTGGTTTATATCATGGTGATTTGGACTGGTTTATATCATGGTGATTTGGACTGGTTTATGTCATAGTGATTTGGACTGGTTTATGTCATGATGATTTGGACTGGTTTATATCATGGTGATTTGGACTGGTTTATATCATGGTGATTTGGACTGGTTTATATCATGGTGATTGGACTGGTTTATATCATGGTGATTTGGACTGGTTTATATCATGGTGATTTGGACTGGTTTATGTCTGATTTGGACTGGTTTATGTCATGGTGATTTGGACTGGTTTATATCATGGTGATTTCAAACTGGTTTATATCATGGTGATTTTGAACTGGTTTATATCGTGGTGATTTAGACTGGTTTATATCATGGTGATTTGGACTGGTTTATATCATGGTGATTTGGACTGGTTTATGTCATGGTGATTTGGACTGGTTTATGTCATGATGATTTGGACTGGTTTATATCATGGTGATTTGGACTGGTTTATGTCATGGTGATTTGGACTGGTTTATGTCATGATGATTTGGACTGGTTTATATCATGGTGATTTGGACTGGTTTATATCATGGTGATTTGCACTGGTTTATGTCATGATGATTTGGACTGGTTTATGTCATGGTGATTTGGACTGGTTTATGTCATGATGATTTGAACTGGTTTATATCATGGTGATTTGGACTGGTTTATGTCATGGTGATTTGGACTGGTTTATATCATGGTGATTTGGACTGGTTTATATCATGGTGATTTGGATTGGTTTATATCATGGTGATTTGGACTGGTTTATATCATGGTGATTTGGACTGGTTTATATCATGGTGATTTGGACTGGTTTATGTCATGGTGATTTGGACTGGTTTATATCATGGTGATTTGGACTGGTTTATGTCATGGTGATTTGGACTGGTTTATGTCATGGTGATTTGGACTGGTTTATGTCATGGTGATTTGGACTGGTTTATGTCATGGTGATTTGGATTGGTTTATATCATGGTGATTTGGACTGGTTTATGTCATGGTGATTTGGACTGGTTTATATCATGGTGATTTGGACTGGTTTATATCATAGTGATTTGGACTGGTTTATATCATGGTGATTTGGACTGGTTTATATCATAGTGATTTGGACTGGTTTATGTCATGGTGATTTGGATTGGTTTATATCATGGTGATTTGGATTGGTTTATGTCATGGTGATTTGGACTGGTTTATGTCATGGTGATTTGTACTGGTTTATATCATGGTGATTTGGATTGGTTTATATCATGGTGATTTGGATTGGTTTATATCATGGTGATTTGGATTGGTTTATATCATGGTGATTTGGATTGGTTTATATCATGGTGATTTGGATTGGTTTATATCATGGTGATTTGGATTGGTTTATATCATGGTGATTTGGACTGGTTTATATCATTGATTTGGACTGGTTTATGTCATGGTGATTTGGACTAGTTTATATCATGGTGATTTGTACTGGTTTATATCCTGGTGATTTGTACTGGTTTATATCATGGTGATTTGTACTGGTTTATATCCTGGTGATTTGGACTGGTTTATATCATGGTGATTTGGACTGGTTTATATCATGGTGATTTGGACTGGTTTATATCATGGTGATTTGGACTGGTTTATATCATGGTGATTTGGACTGGTTTATGTCATGATGATTTGGACTGGTTTATGTCATGATGATTTGGACTGGTTTATGTCATGGTGATTTGGACTGGTTTATGTCATGGTGATTTGGACTGGTTTATATCATGGTGATTTGGACTGGTTTATATCATGGTGATTTGGACTGGTTTATGTCATGATGATTTGGACTGGTTTATGTCATGATGATTTGGACTGGTTTATGTCATGGATGATTTGGACTGGTTTATGTCATGGTGATTTGGACTGGTTTATGTCATGATGATTTGGACTGGTTTATGTCATGATGATTTGTACTGGTTTATGTCATGGTGATTTGGACTGGTTTATGTCATGATGATTTGTACTGGTTTATGTCATGATGATTTGGACTGGTTTATGTCATGATGATTTGTACTGGTTTATATCATGATGATTTGGACTGGTTTATGTCATGATGATTTGTACTGGTTTATATCATGGTGATTTGGACTGGTTTATGTCATGATGATTTGGACTGGTTTATGTCATGATGATTTGGACTGGTTTATGTCATGGTGATTTGGACTGGTTTATGTCATGATGATTTGGACTGGCTTATATCATGGTGATTTGGACTGGTTTATGTCATGATGATTTGGACTGGTTTATGTTATGGTGATTTGGACTGGTTTATGTCATGATGATTTGGACTGGTTTATATCGTGGTGATTTAGACTGGTTTATATCATGGTGATTTGGACTGGTTTATATCATGGTGATTTGGACTGGTTTATGTCATGGTGATTTGGACTGGTTTATGTCATGATGATTTGGACTGGTTTATATCATGGTGATTTGGACTGGTTTATGTCATGGTGATTTGGACTGGTTTATGTCATGATGATTTGGACTGGTTTATATCATGGTGATTTGGACTGGTTTATATCATGGTGATTTGCACTGGTTTATGTCATGATGATTTGGACTGGTTTATGTCATGGTGATTTGGACTGGTTTATGTCATGATGATTTGAACTGGTTTATATCATGGTGATTTGGACTGGTTTATGTCATGGTGATTTGGACTGGTTTATATCATGGTGATTTGGACTGGTTTATATCATGGTGATTTGGATTGGTTTATATCATGGTGATTTGGACTGGTTTATATCATGGTGATTTGGACTGGTTTATATCATGGTGATTTGGACTGGTTTATGTCATGGTGATTTGGACTGGTTTATATCATGGTGATTTGGACTGGTTTATGTCATGGTGATTTGGACTGGTTTATGTCATGGTGATTTGGACTGGTTTATGTCATGGTGATTTGGACTGGTTTATGTCATGGTGATTTGGATTGGTTTATATCATGGTGATTTGGACTGGTTTATGTCATGGTGATTTGGACTGGTTTATATCATGGTGATTTGGACTGGTTTATATCATAGTGATTTGGACTGGTTTATATCATGGTGATTTGGACTGGTTTATATCATAGTGATTTGGACTGGTTTATGTCATGGTGATTTGGATTGGTTTATATCATGGTGATTTGGATTGGTTTATGTCATGGTGATTTGGACTGGTTTATGTCATGGTGATTTGTACTGGTTTATATCATGGTGATTTGGATTGGTTTATATCATGGTGATTTGGATTGGTTTATATCATGGTGATTTGGATTGGTTTATATCATGGTGATTTGGATTGGTTTATATCATGGTGATTTGGATTGGTTTATATCATGGTGATTTGGATTGGTTTATATCATGGTGATTTGGACTGGTTTATATCATTGATTTGGACTGGTTTATGTCATGGTGATTTGGACTAGTTTATATCATGGTGATTTGTACTGGTTTATATCCTGGTGATTTGTACTGGTTTATATCATGGTGATTTGTACTGGTTTATATCCTGGTGATTTGGACTGGTTTATATCATGGTGATTTGGACTGGTTTATATCATGGTGATTTGGACTGGTTTATATCATGGTGATTTGGACTGGTTTATATCATGGTGATTTGGACTGGTTTATGTCATGATGATTTGGACTGGTTTATGTCATGATGATTTGGACTGGTTTATGTCATGGTGATTTGGACTGGTTTATGTCATGGTGATTTGGACTGGTTTATATCATGGTGATTTGGACTGGTTTATATCATGGTGATTTGGACTGGTTTATGTCATGATGATTTGGACTGGTTTATGTCATGATGATTTGGACTGGTTTATGTCATGGATGATTTGGACTGGTTTATGTCATGGTGATTTGGACTGGTTTATGTCATGATGATTTGGACTGGTTTATGTCATGATGATTTGTACTGGTTTATGTCATGGTGATTTGGACTGGTTTATGTCATGATGATTTGTACTGGTTTATGTCATGATGATTTGGACTGGTTTATGTCATGATGATTTGTACTGGTTTATATCATGATGATTTGGACTGGTTTATGTCATGATGATTTGTACTGGTTTATATCATGGTGATTTGGACTGGTTTATGTCATGATGATTTGGACTGGTTTATGTCATGATGATTTGGACTGGTTTATGTCATGGTGATTTGGACTGGTTTATGTCATGATGATTTGGACTGGCTTATATCATGGTGATTTGGACTGGTTTATGTCATGATGATTTGGACTGGTTTATGTTATGGTGATTTGGACTGGTTTATGTCATGATGATTTGGACTGGTTTATATCATGGTGATTTGGACTGGTTTATGTCATGGTGATTTGGACTGGTTTATATCATGGTGATTTGGACTGGTTTATGTCATGGTGATTTGGACTGGTTTATATCATGGTGATTTGGACTGGTTTATATCATGGTGATTTGGACTGGTTTATATCATGGTGATTTGGACTGGTTTATGTCATGATGATTTGGACTGGTTTATATCA
>CM060306.1:79870511-79883011 GCA_030674185.1 Monoplex corrugatus
CGGCCAACCGGCCTTTGTCAAGCGCGAACGCACGATCACAAACAGATCACAAACACCAAACAATGGATAATAAAAACAGGACTAAAAACTTCCCTGCCGCCTCGTCCAGTGGTCCCCTTTTTATCCACTGGACGAGGCGGCAGGGAAGTTTTTAGTCCTGTTTTTATTATCCATTGTTTGGTGTTTGTGATCTGTTTGTGACCGTGCGTTCGCGCTTGACAAAGGCCGGTTGGCCGAAAATGTGCGCTTGTTTTGTCTTGTTTTGTTAAATACTCGCTTACATTGGTTTTCTTGTTCTTCTGGTTCCTTTAATTATTTATTTGTTTACTTTATAATATATTATACATGTTCCTTTCTTGAAGGTAAGATACACTCATACGCATGTCATTTACATGTAACCAAGATTATTCCAGTGGTAGGCTGATAAAATACCAGTATAAAATATAGACTAGGTAAAATATAGTCTAGGTAGGGCCTCAGGACCTGGCCAGTTCATGGGTTTTTGTGCAGGCTTAAGGCATGAGCCACGGTCACCATACACGTGACACCTGTGACGTTAGTGCATATGGAATTCGTTCCGAGCGCGGAGACGTCATCTTGAGAAACTGAACCTGGAACTGAAACTATCGTTGGCGAAGAGCACATCCCTGATCAGAATCATCCGGACCTTGGTCTTCGAACGCAGTCTTGCCAGATGGCTGGGCGTCTGGTTCATGGGTACCAGGGACTATCACCCGCCGATGAGCCTGCATGCCACACGTCTGGGAGCCCAGACTTCTTCTGAGTTCCTCGTGGGTTCTGCCTGAGTCCAAACTGAATTAGACATAAATGGGACCTGCAGTCTACACGAGTGGGCCTCAATAGCTCAGTTAGTTGAGCGTCGGATTCACATGCTAATGGTTGTGGGTTCGAATTCTGGGATGCGCTGCATTAAAACTGGCCTTCTCACCCTCCCATCTTAACATCATTGTTGTTCTGGTGGTGTCAGTATAGGATTAGATAGGTCCCCCTTCCCCCACTTTTCTGGGATAGTTATCCCGTCGGCCATATCACCTGAGGTAGGTGACGACGTAATAACCGAACTAAATCAATCAATCAATCAATCAAACACCAGTGGACACGTAGGCCTACCCTCATACGCATACACGCACACGCACACGAGCACGTATACACACACACGCACACACACACACACACACACACACACACATACATACACACACACATACACACACACACACACACACACACACACACACACACACACACACATGCACGCACGCACACACACATAGACAGAAAGAAGTAGATGGGAATGTGGAATACCACGGCCGTCTGCCGTAATCCAACCAACCTACGTGACACTGTGACCAGTTAAATTTAAGAAATACGTGATGAAACAAACTGAAGTGCTTTTAGTGCGTACTTGTATATAAAGGCCATCACATGTAGTAGTAGTAGTAGTAGGCCTCCCTCGGTCATGGCTGACCATGGACAAAGTACATCCGTTCTAATGTCTAGATGGGCTGTCTGCTTGGTCCAAGCAGCGTCGCGTGTGACTGTACAGACCAATGCGAGAGAGGCAGTCTCTGTCGCAGCGGTCGCATGTGTATGCTGATGCTGGTCTGTTGGCTGTCATCCCTTTTCTGCGAACTCGCTTTTCTGCTGCAGCAGCTGACAGTTTGTCCTCACCAATCCGCAGCTGTTTCTTGAGAGTAGTTCTCCAGCTGTTGCGGTCGTCTGCGAGGTCCTCCCAGGACTCAGTGTTGATCTCAAGCGCCTTCATGTCACGTTTGCAAACGTCTTTGTATCTCAGCTGTGGGCGGCCAATGTTTCTCTGCCCTGTGGCAAGCTCACCATAAAGGATGTCTTTTGGGATGCGACCATCTTCCATGCTGCGAACATGGCCCAACCAGCGCAACCGACGTTGTCTCAGCAAAAAGGCCATCACATACATATTACATATATTAGCAGACGATCCCGATATTGGTGTCTATACTCAAGAGCTGGCTGGCAGATGTTGTTCTTGCTAAAAACAATAATAGCAGACGATCCTGACATCGGTGGTCAGCACTTAAGAGTCAGTTTGGAGATGATTGGTTAGTGTTGACGATATCAACTGATCGGCTGCTGGCTAGGTTTGGGACGTAGTCGCTTTTAATTTACATCCAATCTCTGAATCACGTTTTCCTAAAATTAAGACCCGCTCGTAAAAAGCTTTGGGTCTGTTTTGCTTTGTTTATAACGTCTTTGTCGCAACTACAATGTTCACCGTGAAAGGGATTGCTTTCCCTGTGGAAACAATGTGGACGTAGTACGACGCAACCCATGTTTCCTTTTTCATTCCCCATGTTTGGGTTTATGTTTTTGTTTATGCACGGCAGAAAAGAATTTCTACAGAATTTTGCTAGTGTCAACTCTGTCGTTATCGTGGGGTCTTTAACGTTCAGTAAGCGCTTACTGTCCACAGGACCTCGGTTTATTGTTCTATTCGAAGGACTGTCACTCATGTCACTGTTCAAGATCTAGTAGAATAAAGAGAACAATCTGACGGGAGGGGCATTGAAAGACGGTATTCTGAGACCCGTCGTGTCCTATACTAAGTGCTTTAACCCTTCGACTACCGCACCCTATCTACTAGCATCCTGCATCATCATCTGATAGCAAAGCAAAAACTGAACCCTTTGACTCCTTCAACCTATCCACCAGATTCCCGCACTAAACCCCTTGACTCTCTCACCCTATCCACCTGCTTCCTGCAGTCCAAGGGTTAATCAAAACGCTTTCTTACTACCCATTATACCCTTGGCATGAAGGGCAGCAACGAAAGTTCTCCATTCCTGTCTGTTTTAGGCCAGCCTCAATTTTGTAGCACGGGTGTGTCTCAGGGCCTTGAGGTCTTCCAGAGTCCTTATACCAAGTGCTTTTGGATCTTCCTGTCTTCCTGCAGGTGTCCAATGAACGGTCCAGGTGATGTTATATTGCTTTGTTCGGACGATGTGCCCAGTCCCTCTCCATACTCTTTTATATGATGATAGAGTCCAATGGACCACACAGCCACTCATATTGCAACATGTCATATGGAACCTGAAATCCACATGAAAAACTGCACAGTTGAAATCATTCATACGCTATTTCCCATTTTTCAAAATGTAATAACTGAAATACACACGCGTAAACACGTACACATGTACACACACGTGAGCGCACACACACAGGGCCACAGGCAGGCAGATGCATCTAAAAGACAGGCGCGCGTGCTCATATGCGCGCACACACACGTTTTCTCTCTCTGTCTCTCTCTCTGTCTCTCTCTCTCACTCTCTCTTACGTAACATTTACCCTGGACACACACATACAAAAACAAAGAAAAGAAAAGAAAAAAAAAACACACACACAGACGCTCGTGCGCACACCCACCCACCCGCACACATACCCCCAACGCCACCCCCCTCCCCCCCCCCTCAAACACACGCACACACAAACACCTTGTCACGGCTGGATGTTAGCGTGTTTCTCGTGCGAGTTAACGTTGCACAATTTTGAGAGAGTGAGCTGTCGAAGACAGTCACTTTCAAACTTTGCCCGACTTGTGACAGAAGTAAAACGAAATAGTATTATGTATCTAGTCGTTCATTTTTCATTTATTTTGGCCCTACGACAGAGTGTATGTCAGCTGTTGTGAAGGAACGCTCAAGGTAAAAGGCTAATTAATAGAAATATCGGTGAAAATGGAAACAGTTGTGAACTTTCGTTTCAAATTCAGTTTCTCAAGATGGCGTCTCCGCTCTCGGAGTAAATTCAATGCTCACTGACACTACCGATAAAATGCAGTGCAAAAGATCCAGAACGGTCATGGAACTTGTACAGGGTAAGCATTTTACCTTCTTTTACAGTACGTTACGATGCTTATCTTTATATTAATATACTGTTTTTTAGATAACAGTAACATTCTGGACATGTCCCCTGGTAAGTACACTGATTAGTCTGATGAGTGATACTGATAACAGTGATAGTGAATCAGTGATACCTCTTTTGACACTGCACGAGCCGACGAGGGAGATCTGAAGGGCACTGCTTTATCAGTGAACATATTGCTGAGAAGTGAGAGAGACGTAACTGCGAATCTCAGAATAATTTTTTTCTGGTTTGTTGAAGAACCAGAGGTAGTACTCGGTCAATTCCAGAAGGCGTAGTAGATATACTACACGTCATTATTGAAGGGCCAGGAACGTTTTTGAGTCAATTTTTGAAAGGAGAAATAACCTATTTTCTCTTACTCTTTTCTCCAATTCGTTGCCGTAACTGAATGGATAAGAGCTCAGACAACATTGCAGTTTCCTTTTGGCACGTGTTTGGGGATTTGCCGATTTGCAATGGGCGGCCCAAGGAAGACAATTTCCACACGAAATTGTCGAATCTTCAGCAGGGTCTCTCTGACGACGCAGGCAAGGTAGCGACAAAATTCGCTTTGCACGTGCAAGGCAAGCCCTTTTTGAACACTACTCCATCCAAAGTTGCCCGCAGACGAGGATAAAAAGGACCCGTTCTTGGTTCGTTTTAACCATGCTTGCAAGACGACGGATGACGGATGAGCAGCGGGGGAGAGCCCTCGCTCTGCTTGATGAAGGCCTAGCGCAGCGGGAAGTTGCTAGACGACTTGAAGTGTCGCATTCCACAATCCAGAGACTGCTGGAGCGCTTCAATGAGACTGGAGCAGTCCAGGAAAGGCGTCACACGGGTCGACCCAGAGTAACGACAAGACAGCAAGACCGCTACCTTGCCCTCTCCGTCCTGAGGGAAAGGGCATCCACTGCGGTGACCTTGAGGGGTCAGCTGAGGGACGCAACAGGTGCTAACATCAGCTGCAGCACGGTGAGAAGACGGCTACATGAGGCAAACTTGAGGTCACGGAGACCTGCCGTCCGACCCGTGCTGTCACCGGTCAACAGAGTGCGCCGCATGACCTGGGCCAGGGAGCACGTGACCTGGACAAGGCAACAGTGGGCCCGGGTCTTGTTTTCGGATGAGTCCAGGTTCACCCTGACCTTTAACGATGGCCGGGCTCGGGTGTGGCGACGTCAAGGGGAGAGGTTCGCTGACGCCACTGTCCAAGAGCATAACCGGTACGGCGGCGGGTCGGTGATGGTGTGGGGTGGCATGAGCCGTGGTACCCGGACCCCCCTGCTCCCCATTGACGGCATCCTGAACGGGGTCCGGTACCGGGACGAGGTTCTGGCGGCCGTGGCACTGCCTGCGCTTGTGGACCTTGGTCAAGGCGCCATCTTCCAGGACGACAATGCACCTGCGCATCGAGCACGCCTTGTGACCGACTTCCTGGAGCAGCATGAAGTCGTCCGTATGGCCTGGCCAGCGTGCTCACCTGACCTGAACCCAATTGAACACCTCTGGGATGTGCTCGGGAGGCGCATCAGGGACAACCACCCCCCACCGGGCACCCTGGCCAGGCTGGTCGACATCCTGCAGATCGAGTGGGCGGCCATCCCTCAGGACACACTCCGTACCCTTGTGGGGTCGATGCATCGGCGCTGTGAAGCATGCATCCAGGCTCGGGGCGGACACACGCGATATTGAAAACAGATTGGCCAAATCTGACACTTTCTGTTTTTTGAAAAGGGGGGGATGTTCCTTTAAATGCATGTGCTGTTCACTAATGGGTCATTGTGCTAATTTCTTTTTCCAAAACAGGTGTGGAAATGATGAAATAAAACATAGAATCAATTCTAAACATTGTCAATTATTTCAACTTAAAATTAGAGAGGAAGGAAGAAGTGGCCCTTAAATTATGATTAGGAGTATATGTGACAGTGTTTAAACAGTTACATAATTAGTACCATTGATAAGAGAAAAGAAGTAGCTTTACAATGGCATAAAAAGTTTTGATTTGGTTGACTTAGACGGAATTTACGAGCTTTTGAAATAATATAAGCCAGGGTTTTTTTTATGTGGCTTATATTGTAGAAACTGTGATCAGTTGTCTTTATCTTGTGAATATATAGTGGTTTTACAACAGGAATTTCTGGGTCGCTGTTTACCTGTAATTGATACAACTGGTGACTGGACTGGAAAACTGGAGAAACGGCGTAAGCTTAATCACGTATGCGGACAGACTCGAGTCATTATTGCGTATTCACTAATTCAGCATTGGCGAGTGAAATTTTGTTGCTCGCCAAATATTTTTTTCTGCTCACTATGGCGAGTTAAATACTCGCCACTTTCACTTTCACTGATACGGTGTTGAATTAAAAAAAACCCAGACTGTTTCCCTTTATTTCCTGTAAAATTAAAAAAAAAAAAATCAAATTATTTCCGTAAACATGATATAACCCATGTACCAGAAAAACACAAAAATAGAATCAGAACGACTATTTCATTAGCAAAACAAGACCGGCGCATATTTTCGGTCAGCTGGCATTTGTGAAGCCTATACAAAAGATACACAAAAGAAAATGCAAACCTCATGGCAGGAAAGTACAGTAGACGTTTTCCCAAACATGGCGTGAGCAGGAAAAAAATGTGGTTGTGATCTTTGAGAATAATAGAACGTACCAGAACAAATAATTTCAAGCTCAAGTAACAAACATGTGATCAGAATGTTGTGAACCGTATGTTATCTGTTCTAATAAAAGTTTGTGTCGGCAGGATGGTGACGGTAACTCTAATCCTCCTTCACTGTGCCTTCAGTGGACAACAAGCCCCGGCATATCTCAATCTGTATCGGCAACCCGTGACACAACTCGGAGGCGGCATACACACAAACTGCCCACAGCCTGGTCCATCTCCATCTATCTTCGTAATGATAATGCATCGGTAAGTAACCAAACCCAAAACAATGAAAACAAAGAGAGAAAGAAAGGGAAAGAGAGATGCGAGAGGTTGAGTAATGAGTTGTAAACTTCATTAAGTCATATTCACTTTTTATTGGGAATAGCATCGTCAGGGCAGATTTTGCCAGTCTCCTGCCCCTATTTGCTTTTCTTTCTCCGGCATTGAACACTGATAGGTACTCACTCCCAGTAAGGTGGACTAGAGGCCACACACACAAAGCTTTTTTCTTTCCCTCTCTCCAGCCAGACTCGGAACTCGTGCAGCGAAAAGGCGAGAACTCGCCATCTGTGAGCCAGCTAAGCCCCGAAATGCTTGGAATTTGGACATTTAATTACGCATCACGAAACAGCTGCCTGTGGTGTAGGCATGCAGAATATCAAATATGCAGGTGAAAGATCCTGTGTCATGTCGGTGTCTGGTTTATCAAAATTTGAAAACACTGGCATGCGCGGCCACCAAAGATGAGGACCGTGCAACAACACAGTGGAATGTGGCCTGCTTGCCTAATGGCTCGAGTTCTCTGTGCTTCACTTTAAAGGTCTGATCATATGTAACGCGCAGTGATTTCAAATGAGTTTGGAGAATATTGCTATGCAAGAATGATTTACTCTAATAAGACATGCCCATATAAATGGATTAGCGGGTTAGTGGGTAAAAATATGAGCCTAGAAAGGGAAAGGTCTCCGGTGGTCCCGGAGTCAGTATTCGAGCGAACACGGATATTTCTCGTCACCATTTTGTCACTGGGGCAGAAAAAGTACACGCTGGTCACAGATACAGAGATGAATGTGCAGAATGGTAATTTTATTCATTACCAGTATGGGGATGCAAGTACTAGTGTGTGCAATCAAGAGTAGACGTATTCGATCGCGCGTGATCCCAGTGCTTCGTGCACGTAACCATGAGTCTGTCTCCTGTCTGTAGATTTAGATTGGGTATTTAAAAAATAGTTCGGCATCGTTACCGGTGTAAAATACGACGTGAAACTGATTAAATTTGCCCACCGTGTAGTAGCACGAAACATTTTCGTTTCATTTTATGCTGCCCAGTACTAAGTAATTTGCGAGAACAATACGTATCAAAGTAGTTTTATGAATTCTCTAGTCATTTGGGGCGAAGTCTTGATGGCATGTAAAAATGGAAGTGCTGTTAGCAGGTTGTCAAATTATCCCATAAATCATTGAAGCTTTGATTCCTTAATGTATAAAACAAACGTTTACATCGACCACCTCAACTGTGATCACGACATCCAGTAATTATGAACCAGAAAAATACAAAACATACTTAACATAACAAAACAAGACAGGCACACATTTTCGGCCAACTGGCCTTTGTCAAACGTACACGAAAAACAACAGAAAATAAGTACACAAAATTTAAAGGAAAAACAAGAAGACACCCTTGGTATTTCACTGAGCAGGTGAAACTGACACAGAACTGTATACGAATAAATCATCTCAATTCCAATTTGATCGTTTTCTTTCTTGTCTCTGTTTCTGTGTGCGTTGATGTACGGGTTTATGTGCATTTTTTTTATATTCGATAAGTTCATCATTTTTTCACTAATCAAACTGTGTGTGTGTGTGTGTGTGTGTGTACACAGTTAAACCTGTACATCTCGTTGACCTACTGCCCTCACAGCCAAAACCCGCAACAGAGTGCTGTCATCATGCGCCTAGAGGCCTACCGGTAGATGACGATACTGAATATCCTTCGGTGTCTTCTTTTGCAATTTCTGCTTCACACTTGTACAAATGTACGTACAAGCCAATAGTTCTAAGTAACATTGCTTACTCGAAAAACCATACCGGGCAGGACAGAATTGATCCTAGTATCCTACATGCAGAAAATTGTATTCATAGATGTACGTCAATGTTCAGCAAAAATCACTTCAGAAAAATCTGAAAAATTGTAGAAAAGTACGTTGCTGTGATGAATATATCATAAGTGCTTCCATAGTGTGTGTGTGTGCGTGCGTGTATATACACGTGTGTGCGTGCGCGCGCGTGCGCACTCATGCAAGTTGCTCGCAGTGTTTCCTTATCCAAATATAAAAAAAAAACTAATGCGTTTCTACGCATATTTCACTCAAATCGCATGATATGCATTCGGATTATGATGTAATGGTGACTGGCATTTCTGTCTCGTAATTGATTCATTCTTTTTTAAAGCGAAAGAACTCTAGCCTATGAAACTTTTATTTGGAACATGGGGGGGGGGGAGGGGGGGATTGCTACATCGTGTACACACCGAGCCACTGGAAACTAAATTCCAAAGATAACCCCGTGTCGAAAACAGTATTTGCTTATTAAGGTACACATTGTGTCATGAAGTTTTGCGTGTGTGTGACGTTAGGCATGACCCTGTGGAGATGCCGGGGGCTTTTTCAATATAAATAGTATCCCCAACTTCTGGAAATTCTGTGCTAGAAATTTCCTCTTTTCTGTCACTATTTGTTTCTGCCTTGTGCCTCTGCTTTGTCATTTCTTGCTATCATTATCTGCCTTGCTGGTCCATTTACCTGAATGTGTTCGATAGAGTCTTATGTACTTTATCTTAGGATTGATAATTGGGTACATGTATTGTGTGCATTTTTGTTTCTAGTGAAATATATGCGGAAGCAAGTTTAGATAATTTAGGCCCGTTTTCATGTATGTTTTAGTGTCATTGTGTTTATATTTGTGTTCATGTATGTTTTAGTGTCAGTATGTTTATATTTGTGTTCATGTATGTTTTAGTGTCAGTATGTTTATATTTGTGTTCATGTATGTTTTAGTGTCATTGTGTTTATATTTGTGTTCATGTATGTTTTAGTGTCATTGTGTTTATATTTGTGTTCATGTATGTTTTAGTGTCAGTATGTTTATATTTGTGTTCATGTATGTTTTAGTGTCATTGTGTTTATATTTGTGTTCAGGTATGTTTTAGTGTCATTGTGTTTATATTTGTGTTCATGTATGTTTTAGTGTCAGTATGTTTATATTTGTGTTCATGTATGTTTTAGTGTCAGTATGTTTATATTTGTGTTCATGTATGTTTTAGTGTCATTGTGTTTATATTTGTGTTCAGGTATGTTTTAGTGTCATTGTGTTTATATTTGTGTTCAGGTATGTTTTAGTGTCAGTATGTTTATATTTGTGTTCATGTATGTTTTAGTGTCAGTATGTTTATATTTGTGTTCAGGTATGTTTTAGTGTCAGTATGTTTATATTTGTGTTCATGTATGTTTTAGTGTCATTGTGTTTATATTTGTGTTCATGTATGTTTTAGTGTCAGTATGTTTATATTTGTGTTCATGTATGTTTTTAGTGTCATTGTGTTTATATTTGTGTTCATGTATGTTTTAGTGTCATTGTGTTTATATTTGTGTTCAGGTATGTTTTAGTGTCAGTATGTTTATATTTGTGTTCATGTATGTTTTAGTGTCATTGTGTTTATATTTGTGTTCAGGTATGTTTTAGTGTCAGTATGTTTATATTTGTGTTCATGTATGTTTTAGTGTCATTGTGTTTATATTTGTGTTCAGGTATGTTTTAGTGTCAGTATGTTTATATTTGTGTTCATGTATGTTTTAGTGTCATTGTGTTTATATTTGTGTTCAGGTATGTTTTAGTGTCAGTATGTTTATATTTGTGTTCATGTATGTTTTAGTGTCAGTATGTTTATATTTGTGTTCAGGTATGTTTTAGTGTCATTATGTTTATATTTGTGTTCATGTATGTTTTAGTGTCAGTATGTTTATATTTGTGTTCATGTATGTTTTAGTGTCAGTATGTTTATATTTGTGTTCAGGTACGTTTGCTTTTATTAAATCCCCAGTGTGATAAATTGGGAGGGAGTGATCAACGCAAGGGAGTGTCCTTAGATTTGGTGTGCGAATGCATTGACGTGTGTACTGAGTTTTCTTTTCCTTTTTTGTTTTTCCTGTTGAAGTATAGTGTATTATGTGAAAAGGTTATAGCCCTGATATGGCTCTACGCAGTAGGTTGGGCTTTAAACATAAACAAAAACAAACATTTGGCATACAAACGAAACGCCGAGCTCACACCACCAGAATGATTAGAACATTATTATGGGTGGGGAACAGTCCAGTTTTTATTTGTTCTATTTGTAGTACATTAAATATTACGCCGTTTTTGTATTACGCCGTCTTAAGCCGTTTTCGTATATGTGTTACGTTTTATGTGCCATCTTCATTTTAGGCCTGTATCTGTATTTCAGCGGTGATGAACGTGGCGTCATAAAATTTGAGTATTGTTCTTTCTGTTAAGTTTTGTGCACTTAACCTGTTTGTTTTTTTACGCTTGACAAAGGTCGGGTGGCAACATTTGCATCTATCTTGTCTTGTTATATAAAAGAGGCATTCTGATTTCATTTTTGTGTATTAATGGTCTTAGTTATGTTGTGGGCTGCGATTGAACTTGAGACATCAGGTCTTTGATATCTGTAAACCTGATTTCTGTTTTGGACCAAAACTACTCCAGTGAAAAGAGTTGGGCGGGATTTCAAACAACGTTAGCGATCTTTACTTCAGTAACCATCATCCATCCTCTTGTTCCTTTTGCTAGACCATGGTTTGCCACCAAAAACATCCTTTTAAGACAGCTTTTGATCCTGCAGATATTCTAGGGTGTTGACAGGTGCAGAAATAATTTTGCAGAAATGTTGTCTTTCACGAAGTGATTCAAAATTTATAAAATCCGACACTGGAGCTAACAAAATTGTGCTTAAGTAATGCACTAGTAATATAGTTGTAGAATCTCAAGACTTAATTTAACCCTTTGACTCCCGCATCGTATCCACCAATTGCAAAATCTTAACCGGATAGTGTGAAGGAGTCAAAGGGTTTAAGTTTTTGCTTTGGTAGAATGATTTATAATACAGGATGCTGGTGGACAGGATGCGGGAGTCAAAGACTTAAACTATTCTTTCTGAATACAGACGCAAGAAACGTCGTATCAGCATTGAGTATACAAGACAGCTGCTGTGGACCTGACGTCATGGGCATGGCAACTGAGAGCTCTCACAGGTAACACCGGCTGTTGTGGGCATGTCACAGGTAAGTCAATACGTGCACATGGCATCACACACGATAACTACCACCAAAACCACCGACACAAGTTTATGAAACATAAAAATCGTTTGGGGATCTGCCATTACTGGAAATGGTCGTACGCTGTGAACTTGATGCACATTTTAAAACCTGTGTTCAGACATCGGGTTTCATTAACAAAATGTTTTTTTTTTAAAAATCACATATAACCACACTCAAGTCAAGCATCCCTAGTTTATTGTGTGTTTGGTCAGTGTGATTTAGAGCCACGCCACATCTTTTCCTTGATTACTGGCACTTGTGCAATGTTAGACAAAAGAACTACACGGCGGACTCCTTAAAGAACCTCTTCCGAGATGGCCCTCCTAATGCAATTTTCCAGTTTTTACAAGAGATCAATAAATTTCACCTGATATGATTTTGCGGCTGTCTTTCTTTGGTTGCGGTTTAGACTTGCAAGGTTAACGGTGAGCATGATTTTTTAACTGTGTTCTTTTATCTTCACCAAGTTGTCGTTTTTGACGTGGTGTTAGCCCTGATATGGCTGTAGTGGTCGGCTGGGCTATAAGCAATATGAACTTAACAGAGCCACGCCTTT
>CM060306.1:79888011-79890511 GCA_030674185.1 Monoplex corrugatus
GCGTGCCTGGTGTTTTTTTTTTGTTTTGTTTTTATTTCGTGTTGAAGTATTGTGTGTTTTTTTCGATCTGTAATTGCCCATATGGTGGTGGTGTGTACGCGCGTGCGTGCGTACGTGCGTGCCTGGTGGTTTTCTTTTATTCTTTTATTTCCTGTTGAAGTATTGTGTATGTTTTCAGTCTGTAATAGCCCGATATGGATCTACGCAGTCCGCTGGGCGTTAAACAAAAATAGCAATCCTGTTTTTTTGTTTTTTGTTGTTTTTTTTTGGGTTTTTTGTGTGTGTTTGTGTGTGAGTGTATGCGTGGTGAGACCGAGGGAGAGAGAGATAGTCCTTATGTAAGTGTGGTGTGTGTTGTGGGTGGGTGCACACACGCATGCGTGTGTGTATGCCTGGTGTATGTGTTATGAGAGAGAGACAGAGAGACACAGAGAGAGAGAGAGAGAGAGAGAGAGAGAATTAAGTGAAAGACAACATGTAGCAGCACTTGTGTGTGTTAGAGCTTGAAAAGAAATTCAGTGTTAGAGAGATGGCAATGCACCAGTCGTGACTGTATGAATATACACATGTCTTTGTATATATATATAATATACATATATATATAATATATATATATATTATATATATATATAATATACATATATATATATATATTATATATATTATATATATATTATATAATGTATGTGTGTGTGTGTGTGTGTGTGTATACATACATATGAATGTATACATATGTATATGCAATCTGGTTTATCTACAATATGTATATACACACATATGTGTGTGTGTGTTCACATATTTGATTCATACTTGTGTGTGGAAGATAAAATCTTTTTTTTTTAATTCATCTTATGCTTTAATGGTTTCCGTTTTCATTGATTTGATTATAGATTGATTTTTTTTAATTCAGAAAACGTATAATATATTCAACATAATGCATGAAATGTACATCATATTTCAACACAATCCTTGTATAAATCCATGTGTTTGTTGTCTTCAATTTTCCCACAGAACCTGAAAGGTTGTCTTCCCCACTGTATGAAATTTCTTTGGAGGGGTGACTGTTGAAAGATAACAGTGACACTGTCAGTTGGGGGGGGGGGGGGGTGCGGGTGTGGGGTGTGGAGTGTGTTCCATGCTTCGCATGGGTGATATTTCCTGTTTTTCCTAATTGGATGGAGTGGTCCATTCCTGCGGTGTCTCCTGAAGTTACGTGTTCGAATGCATTGGTGTGTGTACTTAAATTTTCTTTTCCTTTTTTTCTTGTTGAAGTATTGTGTATGTTTTATTTGTAATAGCTCTGATATGGCTGTACGCTGTCGGTTGGGCTTAAACAATAGTTACAATCCTGTTTTTTTCTGGTTGATTTTTTTTGTTTTTTTTTGTATGTGTTTGTGTGCCTGTTGTGTGTATGCGTGGTGACACCGAGCGAGCGAGAGAGAGAGAGAGAGAGAGAGAGAATGTACATGTACGTGTGGTGTGTGTGAGTGAGCGAGCGAGAGAAAGAGAATGTACGTGTGTTTGTGCGTGCGTGTGTGTGTGTGTGTGAGTGAGAGAGAGAGAGAGCGAGAACATGTGGGGACATATGTGTGCGTAGAGATTTAAAAGAAATTGTTAGACAGCAAAGCACCAGTCCTGACTGTGCGAAATATACATGCCACGTCTTTGCTTTGCATATTTATACACACACACACACACACACACCACACACACACACACACACACACACCACACACACAAGAGAGAGAGAGAGAGAGAGGAGAGAGAGAGAGAGACACACACACACACACACACACACACACATATTGGACGAGATGACAGTGACCATGTCAGTTGGGGTGTGTGTGTGTGTGTGTGTGTGTGTGTGTGTGTTTTATACTTCGGGTCGGATATATTTCCCTATTTTTTCCTAATTGGATGGAGTGGTCCATGCCGTACATGATGTGCACGAATGCATTGATATGTGCACTTAATATTTTTTTTTCTTTTTTTTCAATACCCGTTGAAGTATTATGTATGTTCAAAATTTGTAATAGCCCTGATATGGCTCTACGCAGTCGGCTGGGCTTTGAGCAGAAATAGCAATCCTGGTTGGGGTTGTGTGTTTCTGTGTGTGTGTGTTTCTGTGTGCGTGTTTCTGTGTGCGTGTTGTGTGTGTGTGTGTGGCCTGCGTGGTGAGACCGAGCGAACGAGTGCGCGAGAGAGAGAGAGAGGAGGGGAGAGAGTATGTGGTGTGTGTGTGTGTGCTTAGAGTTTGAAAAATTCAATGTTAGAGAGAAGGCAGTGCACCAGTCCTGACTGAGTATATGTTATATCTTTGCTTTGCATCTGTGTATTATATATATATATATATGTATATATATATACATGTATGTATATATATATATATATATATATATACATATATGTACATATACACATATGCATACATACGTAGTCAATATCTGTAAATATCTGTTTACATGCTTGATTTGTAATTGTGTGCGAAAGGTGATATTTC
>CM060306.1:79900511-79953011 GCA_030674185.1 Monoplex corrugatus
AAAAAGAAAAAGAAGAAAAAAAAGAAAAAAAGAAAAAAAAAGAGAAAAAGAAAGAGAAAAAAAAAGAGAAAAAGAAAGAGAAAAAAAAAGAGAAAAAGAAAGACGAAAAAAGTAAAGAAAAACAAACATCAAAACAAACAAAAAGTGAATCGGAAAAAAATGAAAAAAAGAAGAAAAAGAAAAACTACACAATGGGAGAAAAATGAAAGAAAAAAAAAAAAAGAAAAAAGTTACATTTACCTTTTGTGTGAGCATGTGTGTGTGTGGAATATGCACATTCTTTGATAAACGCAAAAACGTGATACCACACGAAGATGCGCGCGCGCACACACACACACACACACACACACACACACACACACACACACACACAACACGAACACATACACACGGATACGCATACGCACATACACACACGTACCTACACACATTCACGTAAGAACATAAACACAAAAACACACACACATTTATACAAAAAAATAAGGGCGTGTGTGTATGTATGTATGCGCGCGCTCGCAAATAATGAGATGTTCCTGATTGTTAGAAAAACGGATGAAGAGTATGGACTGTGTGTGTGTTTTGCTTTACATTGTGAGCCAAGAGACAATATGCGTCGTGGATTTCTTCGGGAGAAAAATGTGAAAAAGTTAAGACTACTTCTATACGTGGCAGAATCCCTGGTTGGGCTTATAAATGACTTAAGTGTGCATACGACGAACCTGTGTTGTTGACATCTTCACGGGATCATGGTTCGTGGGAGACGTGCAGCGACAAGTATGCGACCGTGTTGGTGGTATTCAGAAACTGGCGATCTTCAGTGTTAGATTGCGGATCCTTCACAGTACCACAAACTTTGGGAGTGACCTACGGGAAACATGGCGATCCAAACCATTTCAGGTTTACAAACGTTGGATATATGCATTGAGTGTACTTGAAACGTGTTTCAGATGGACTTAAGTGTGTTCTCACGGACGGGTGCAATGAAAAGAAACGAAATTTATTTAAATTTTTTTGCTAATGCATATAAATTGGCACATTGACCATTTTACTGTTTTTTTGCAAGAAACTGACAGCGTTTTACTTGTATTTGAATTTTCATTGCTTCGTAAAGAAAGGAATGATTTGTGTCAGACTGTGGTCATAGTGAGTTCCCAGAAATATTTTTGAAAGAAAAGCAGCACAAGACAGACGATCAGACTTTCCTTGTTGGACACGGCTGAAAGCTCTCTCTGCATGAATTGTGGATTGGATCTGCAGTGTGGTGAGGTGACTACTTTTCCAAGGAGTACATGGCCCTCCAGGATGGTAAAAAAAGATCATCATCATCATCATCAGGTGCCCTGCCACATGGCGTTGGCGACCATGGACTTCCAACCATCTCTATCTCTCGTTGCCCCCAGCATCTCCCCCACCCTCCTCATCCCCAGCCACTCTGCAAGTCCGTCCAGCATTCTCTCCCTGGGTCTACCTGGTGCTCTCTTTCCCTCCAGCTTTACCGTTGTGACCAGGTGCTCCAAATCCCCCTTCCTCATAAAATGGCCTATAAATGCTGCTTGTCTTTTCCTAATCTTCCTTATGAGTGATCTACTTGTGTCTGCCTCCATCAAGGCTGTCTCGTTTGTTTTCTTTGCTGTCCATGGAACTCTCAACATTCTTCTTAGAAACCACATCTCGGCTGCCTCAATCTTGCTCTGGCTTTGCTTGCTGACTGTCCACGCCTCGCATCCGTACAACAGTACTGGTTCTATATAACATTCAAGGACTCTCTTTCAGACGTTAATTGATAGGTATTTGTTGGTAAGAATGCTTGTCATCTTCTTGAATGCTGTTTTGGCTTGGCCGATTCTGCCAGCTATTTCCGTTGTGCTTCTGCCGTCTGATGAAATGACCGTTCCCAGGTATTTGAGCTTATTAATTTAACCTGTGTCAAGGTTGTGACATTTGCTGTTATTTTGCATGAGGGGATTTCATGTTTTTTTTAGAAAAAACAACAATTTTTCAAAAAAAGATAAGTTTAAAAAATGCCCAGTAACTTTAAATTCTAAAAGTACGGTTGTGCAAGCCAAATTTCGATATGTCGTGCCGTCTCCCACCCACCCGCTTCTGGAATAGACGTAGTTTTAAGTATTTATGTAGTATCTGGTGGCTTGTAATGCATTGTGTTGTTAAGATATCTGGCCGTTGTCCTTTTTCATATGAAAGTCAACACAAACACCTGATGTTTTAACTGTTTACCCAGTCATGCTTGGATGCGTAGGGAGTTTACACTACCCATGAAAATCATTACTCTTTAATAGAAAGCAAATGATTTCAGTCCTCGCTGACTCAGTGGTATCGTATCTTCACATCAGTTCCTTCTGTTCTGTGTCCGGGTCCGTGCCGTAGAGGAGGAAATCAGTTCTTGTCTGTCCTCCCAACAGTGTTTATTTAAACACTTTGACACCAGAGTTGCTGTACATTGATAGTTTTTAATACGCCTGCTTCATTATATATTGTACAGAGTTGTTGTACATTGATAGTTTTTAATACGCCTGCTTCATTATATATTGTTTTTCTATACTTGTAGCTACAGAATCCCACCATGGTTTCTGGTGGTGTTCCTGATGTCTTCCAGGTTGTTCCTGACGTCTTTCATGTTGTTCTTAGCGTCTTTCTGGTTGTTCCTGACGTCTTTCTGGTTGTTCCTAACGTCTTTCATGTTGTTCTTAACGTCTTTCATGTTGTTCCTAACGTCTTTCATGTTGTTCCTAACGTCTTTCATGTTGTTCCTAACGTCTTTCATGTTGTTCTTAACGTCTTTCTGGTTGTTTTTTTTTTATGTCTTCCAGGTTGTTCCTGACGTTTTGATGTTGTTCTTGGCGTCTTGTTGTTGACGTCTTTCTGGTTGTTCCTGATGTCTTCCAGGTTGTTCCTGACGTCTTTTTTGTTGTTCCTGACGTCTTTTTTGTTGTTCCTGACGTTTTGGTGTTGTTCTTGGCGTCTTGTTGTTGTTGACGTCTTTCTGGTTGTTCCTGATGTCTTCCAGGTTGTTCCTGACGTCTTTTTTGTTGTTCCTGACGTCTTACATGTTGCTTCTGGCGTCTTTCAGGTTGTTCCTGGCGTCTTTCAGCATGTCCGAGCTATCTTTCAGGATGTTCTTGGCGTCTTGTGGGTTGTTCTAGGCGTCCTTTGTCTTAACTCAACTAACGTGTTTGGGTTGTACTTGAAGTCTGTGGGGTTGTTCCTGACGTCTTTCAGGTTGGTCCTGGCGTCTTCATATGTGTAAATTTCGTTTTTCTTTTTCATGTTGAAGTATTGTGCATCTTGTGAAACGGTTATAGCCCTGGTATGGCTGTACGCAGTCAGCTGGACTTTAAAACAACAATAACAAGCATCAAAAGCTTTATTTTAAATTAAGGTTGATTTCTGCTTTGTTTACATGTTTAACTCCATATGTGTATACTCAAGTTACAGCGACCGCATGGAAGAGTGAAGTCTGGCTCTCTTCATTTCAAGACGGAAGCAGCAGTACTTTGGTATCACTTTTTAAGTCACTGATTTGATTGAATATTTAGTTTGAATTTATGGACACTGTAAAATGACCATTGCAGGGTTTGTATAATGCGAAAAGATGATGATTGAAGATATGACCGAATTGTATTGATGAACGTATTTTTCAAACTTAATCTAATATATTGTGAACTTTTTTTTCCCAAAATAATCTAACATTTCACAGCTTGACATTCATCGAAAGGTGTTTATTTGAAATGGGAGGAAGGGGGATTTAGAGTGGAGGGGGTAGAGGTAAATGGAAAATGGGGAATAGGAAAGGGAAATCAGGGGAAGGGGGAACCGGGCAGGGGGGAATTGGAATCACAGGAAGAGGGATGGGGTGAGGGCAAGGAAAAAGCGGGGTGGTCGAGTGGGGCGAATTTGTGTGTGTGTGTGTGATATTCGGATGTCGCATTACGTTTTCTTTCTGTTTTCAGATGAGATGATCTTACAAACCGCTCACAACCGTGGTGGCGCCTTTCATGAGGACGGTTAAGCTCTGGGCTAAGATAAGTGTGTGTGTGTGTGTGTGTGTATATTGTTCGTGTGTGGTGTGTATTGTTTCGTGTGTGTGTGTGCATGCGTCCGTGTGTGTGTTGTGGTGTTTGAAAGGTTTTCTGTTATTGAAACGTTAATATTAAAACTGTCTGAGTTAAGCGATAGCAGGTTGATTTCATGATGTTCTTTATCAGTTCTTTTTTTTTGTAAATATATTTGATTTCATATAGCCTATTTTGTAGTAGTCGAATTCAGTTTTGTATCATCAGTTGTATGTATGAATGATAGTATTTCATTCTTAGAGATGGTGCTCTTTGTTTTACGTTTGGTTTAATATTCAACTTTATTGACACATCCCCAGCCATTGTAGGTTTTGTTATGTGTAATAATGTATCAGTGGTACTGTTTGTTGAGATTGGAGTGGTGAAGTTCGTTACGTTTGAATGAAAATTCATTTTTTGTCAGTCATGGGATGGGAAGATGGCTTGGGGTGAGGGTGGGGGTGGTATTTTTGGCCGCTTTGTCTTTTTAAGCGTTATATCTTTTGTGTGTGTGTGTGTTTTTGTAGGTAGATGTCCTAGAAGACATGACATTGGCCAGGTCCCGAATAAAGAGAAATACTTTTTTGAGAGAGAGAGAGAGAGAGTGTGTGTGTGTATGTGTGTGTATGTGTGTGTATGTGTGTGGTGTGGTGTGTGTGTGGGGTGTGTGTGTGTGTGTGTGTGTGTGTGTGGTTTTTCATAGGTGACAAGTCTCATCAAGAAATTGTGTTGTGTGTGTGTGTGCGTGCGCGTGTGTGTGCGTGTGCGTGCTTCACAGGTGACAAGTCTCATCAAGGAAGAAAGTGTGTGTGTGTGTGTGTGTGTATGTGTGTGTGTGTGTGGTGTGTGTGTGGTGCGTGTGATACGTGCGTATTTGTCTGTGTGTGTGTGCGTGCGTTTGTATGCGTGTATGTTTGTGTGTGTGTATGTGTGTACTTGATAGGCATGTTCACAGGTGCAGGCGCACGCGTATTTATACGATTGCCACTGTCGCTGTCAAGTCTGTCAATGAAAGCTAGGAGGTGTCCATTGAAGGTGATTGGTGACCATGCTGATATCCTTTCTCCTCTGTTTGAATTGTCAGTATTCTGTATTTGTTTCTGCCACATGACGTAATTCCTGTCATGATCTGGGGTGAGTGTTGCAGTTAGTGTCAACTTGTATGAAGATAACAGTGTGTGTTTTCATGCAACGTGTGTAATTTCCTTCGAAGGGTAGATTAATTACATGTGTTGTTACGTAGGGATTTATACGATGCATGTCCTGTCAAGTAGTCAATGAAGTGTAGTTTTCATGAAGTGATTTGAATCTGATATCTTTCTCATTGTTTGTAAGGTCAGTATTCTGTATTGTTTCTAGACATGAGTAATTCTGTATGATTATGTAGGATGATTCAGTTCATGTAATTGTTATGTAAGGATAAATTGATTACATGCAATTGTAATTTCTTCGAAGGTAGATTAATTACATGTTTTACGTAAGGATAGATTATTACATGTATTGCTATGTAAGGATAGATTAATTACATGTATTGTTATGTAAGGATAGATTAATTACATGTATTGTTATGTAAGGACAGATTAATTACATGTATTATAGTAAGATAGATTAATTACATGTATTGTTATGTAAGGACAGATTAATTACATGTATGTATGTAAGGATAGATTAATTACATGTATTGTTATGTAAGGATAGATTAATTACATGTATTGTATGTAAGGATAGATTATTACATGTATTGTTATGTAAGGATAGAGTAATTAATGTATTTTATGTAAGGATAGATTAATTACATGTATTGTTATGTAAGGATAGATTAATTACATGTATTGTTATGTAAGGATAGAGTAATTACATGTATTGTTATGTAAGGATAGAGTAATTATATGTATTATGTACGGATAGATAATTACATGTATTGTTATGTAAGGATAGATTAATTACATGTATTATGTAATTTACTGTAGGCCTACTGTGTTGTATTTGCCCCTCTTAGCGAAATGGCGGCTGTGTGACGTCGGGGGTTGGGAGGTAATACTGTCGTCACTGGTGAGTCATGGTTGCTCTGGGTTCTATCCAGCACCCTCGGATGTGATCTTGTATTGTCTTTAATTACATCTTGTGTTTTTATGTAATATGTATTTTCTTTGAAATATGATAAATGCATTTTGCTGTTTTGTATTGATTTATGTTAAATTACGCCTTGTCTGCACAGCAAGACTACGCCGGCGCTAGGTAGATGGAGTGTCAGAGTTCATCTGCTTTAGGGAACCGTAAGAAAGAACAGTGTTAATAACTGTTATGTAGGTTACACAGTGTCACACATCCTACACTATTCGTACCTTTTAAGAATTGATGAAGCACCGTGGTGTATACCATGTGACGAGCCATTGAGCATCAGACACCTCCTTCTGAATTGCTGGACTTGTACGACGTAACATAAGCACTACACTGCGAACTCCTCAAAGAACCTCTTCCGAGACGTCCCTCCTGATGCAGTTTTCCAGTTTTTACAAGAGATAAGTAGATTTCACTTCATACGATTTTACGTCCGTTTTTATTGATTTTACGTCCATTTTTCTTTTAATTGCATTTTAGACTTGCAAGATTAAGCGGTGAGCATGATTTTTAACTGTTGTCTTTTATCTTAACCGGGTTGTCGTTTTTGACGTGATGTTAGCCCTGACCTGGCTCTAGTAGTCGGCTGGGCTACAAGCAATATGAACTTTAACTTGCAAGAAAATCAGGGGACACCAAAGATGGACAGCAGAAGGTCCTGAAAGGAGAAGCCCCTATCAAGCAAGCGTTTCGGCCTTAAAAACCCCCAACAAAACATAAAAAATAGAGGAAGATTGCGGTGGCGCTAGAGACAGAGTGTTGGGCACACTCCATATCAACAACATAACTGTACACCAGCGCCCTGTTTGGCTGCAGACCGACAGCTAAGTCTCCCTTCGATACCTCTGGGACAAACGGCCGGGAAATTTCAAGTGTGCGTGCATATACATGTGTGTGTATGGGGGGGATGGTGGTGGGGGTGGTGTGTGTGTGGTGTGGTGTGGTGTGTGTATGTAGTAAAGTGTGGTGGTGGTGTGTGTGTGTGTTTGGGTGTATATGCGTGTGAGTTTGGGTCTGTGTGTGTGTGTGTGTGTGTGTGCGCGCGCGCGCGGTGTGATGTGGTGTGCGTATAGTGTGGTTTGTGTGAGCTTGAAGTGTGCTCTGTGAAGTGTGCTGTATGTATGTTTGGGTGTAGATGTGTGTGTGTTTGGGTGTATGTGGATGGGTGTGCGTGGATGAGGGTGGGTGCACGTGGATGGGTGTGGGTGGATGGGGGTGAGTGGATGGGGTGGGTACGTGGATGGGGGTGGGTGTACGTGGATGGGGGTGAGTGTACGTGGATGGGGGTGGGTACGTGGATGGGGGTGGGTGTACGTGGATGGGGGTGAGTGTACGTGGATGGGGGTGGGTACGTGGATGGGGGTGGGTGTACGTGGATGGGGGTGGGTGTACGTGGATGGGGGTGGTACGTGGATGGGGGTGGGTACGTGGATGGGGGTGGGTGTGTGAATGTTGGTGTGTGTACAAGAGAAAGGAGTCATATGTTGATAAATTTGATATTTTTAGTCATTAATTCAATTTTCTTCTGTTCACAGGGGACATCTCATGATAATGATTTAGAGTGTGTATGTGTGTGTGTGTGATTAGAATATATTTTGATATCGCTTTTGTTGTTACTGTTGTTGACACTGGTAGCGCTTATCACCGTTTAGTTACCGGTGTCTTTCTTAATGCGATCGTCTGAATTTTTGTGTATGCATAAAGTGTATTTCTGTTATTGATTTATGTACGTGTGCACCATTTTATTAATGGAGTGGTGGTGTGAAAAACCTCTACATCACTATTATGCCAATTGCTTGCTTCCCTCTGCTTTATTGCTTTCATTCTTGCTTGTTTACTTAACTGACTTTGCACTCTTGCTTGTTTGCTTGCTTGCTTGCTTGCTTACTTACATATTTACTCACTTACTTACTTACTTACTTACTTGTATACTAATTACTTATTCCATTGCTTGCTAATTTACCTAATTGCTTGTTCCATTCCTTGCTAATTTATTTACTTCATTGCAATAGTTGGGTTTTTACAAAAAACAAATAGATTTCATTTTAAATGATTATACTTATAGGAAAGATTTTTAAATGTATCGTAGACTTAAAAGGATAATCATGTTTTTAACTCTTCTTTTTATTTAAACTTGGACTTTTTTTCCCAAAAGTGTTGTTAACCCTGAATTGGCTCTAGTGGTTGGCTGGGCTATTCCCTCCGTGGGGATGCCGGGAGCTCTTTCAGTATAAAAATCGTATCTTCACCTTCTGGAAATCCTGTCACTCTCTTGGTGTCTGCCTTGCTCCTTTGCTTTCAGTCTTTTCTTCCTATCGTTTTCTGCCTTGCTGGTCAATTCACTGTATGAGTTCGATAAAGTCTTGCGTACTTTCTCTCAGGATTGATAACTGCGTATATATTTCAAGTGTATTTTGTCCCCCGTGGGGATGGCGGGGGCTCTTTCAGTGTAAATGGTATCCCCACCTTCAGAAAATTCTCTGCTAGAAATTTCCTCTTTTCTGTCGGTCTCTTTGTTTCTTACTTCCTCCTTTACTTTCTGTCATTTCTAGCTATCGTTTTCTGCCTTGTTGGTCCATTCACCTGTATGTGTTTGATAAAGCCTCGCGTACTTTCTCTTAGGATTGATTACCAGGCACATGTATTAAGTGCATTTTTGGCTGTAGGGAAATAAGATATGCGGAAGCAATTTTAGGTTATTTAGTCCCGTTTTTATGTCTTAGTGTCCTTAGATATGTTTAAAATTGTATTCAGGTATGTTTTTTAAATCCCGTGTGCGATAAATTGGACGGATGGTCAACGCCAGAGGCATGTCCTTAGATTATGCACGTGGATGCATTGATACGTGTACTTAATTTTCTTTCCTTTTTTGTCCCAATGTTGTAGTATTGTGTATGTTTTGAAACGGTTATAGCCCTGATATGACTCAATGCAGTCGTGTGGGCTTTAAACAAAATAATAGTACAGTAACAGTAACAGGCTATAAGCAATATGTACTTGAACATCAATTTATTTCATCCATGTTATTTACGACGCATTCATGTGAGGGTTTTCTGCAGAAATTAGCTAATGGCAATGCCTCAGTAGCTGTGGGTTATTTGACATGTACACAAAATACACTGGTTTGTTACAATGATACAGAGACAGAAACACGGGAGGAGAGAGACGGGGCACTGCACGATTTCGCAGATGGTGATGGAGGTCTTGTGTGATGGATACCAGAGCCGTGCCTCTCAAGAGTTGTGACTGTTTCGTCTGATTTGGGACGTCCTCAGCCCTCTGCAGCGCTGTACTTGACGGGGCATGTGCCGCGCAACGAGACAGACGTAGACGGTATGCTGCGGTCAGTTATATTCATTGTTCTCAATTTTCGTGCTTGTTTACCGAATGTTCTTGTTAATTTTTGTGACAGCGAAGACGGACAACTTCTTGTAGTCTATGTACGTCTGTATGACTGTCCGTCTGTCTGTGTCTCCTATACACGTACGCACGCACACACACAGACACAACACACACACACACACACACACACACACACACACACACACACGCCATCACCACCACCAACAACAACACCACAGCACTCAGTATACTCACACACGCACATACACATGCACATATGTACACAAGTGAATTGCTATCTTTTTGTCTGTCTCATTTTACCCGTCTCAAACGACAGCAAAATGACGCTGTTGCTCTGATTGTCTTGTGTGTCAAGCTTTATGCCCTAGGTATTTATCAATATATGTCTTCTTTAATGTTTTTAGTTGTAGGAGGATAGCCTACTTACCTTAGCAATTGCAAATTTAAACCAACTGGTCTTCAGCCGATGACTCCTACCGATGGAAAGAAAAGTATATTATCATTATGGTATATCCTTGAGGCTTATGGCTTACGATGTGAGACAAAAGCACTACACGGCGGACTCCTTAAAGAAGCTCTTCTAAGACGTCTCTCCTGATGCAATTTTCCAGTTTTTACAGGAGATCAGTACATGTAGATTTCACCCGATACGATTTTACGGCTGTTTTTCTTTGGTTGCATTTTAGACTTGCAAGGTTAACGGTGAGCATGGTTTTTAACTTTTTTGTTTGTTTGTTTTGTTTTTTTGTTTTTTATCTTAACCGGGTTGTCGTTTTTGTTTGTTTTGTTTTGTTTTATTCTGACTTCAATTATTACGGGTCGTCATGTTTTTGTTTGTTTTTTTTGTTTTTTTATCATTAACTGGTTTCGTTTTTGTTGTTTGTTTTGTTGTTTTTTTTTTATCTTAACTGGGTTGTCGTTTTTGCCGTAGTGTTAGCCCTCATATGGCTTTAGTAGTCGGCTGGGCTATAAGCAATATGAACTCGAGGCTGTGGCTCAGATGACCAAATATGTTTTTTGTGGGGGATGCCAGGGTCTTTTTTAGTGCAAATAGCTATAGTATTCCCCACCTCATACAAACACTCTGCTAGAAATTTCCTCTTCTCTGTCACTCTTTTCTTTCTGCCTTGGTCCTGTGATTTCTGTCATCTCATCCTTTTCTATTGTGTTGTTGGTCCATTCATCTTTGTTTTCCATAAAGCCATACATATTTGCTAATAGAATTGATGATTCGGTACATATATCTAGCATGTATTTTAGCTCTAAGAAATGTGAACTGCTTAGTGGCAGTTTTAAGTCTTACACGCCAGTTTTCATGTATGTTTTTGTGTACATACTGTAGTTATGTTCACGATTTATATGCATGTAGGTTTTTTTTTTAATTCCCTTGGTGCTCCCGTGGAGATACCGGGGGCTCTTTCAGTATAAATAGTATCCCCAGCCTCTGGAAATTCTTCGCTAGAAATTACTCTTTTTGTCACTCTTTTTGTTTCTGCCTTGTTCCTTTGCTCTCCGTTATTTCTATCATTTTCTGCCTTAATGGTTCATTCACCTGCATATGTTCGATAAAGTCTTACGTACTTTTTCATAGGATTGATAATTGGGTACACGTATTACGTGCTTTTTTTGGCTCTAGGGAGGTGAGATTTATGCGGAAGTAATTTTATGTAATTTAGGCCCGTTTCTGTATATGTTTTGGTGTCCTTAGATATGCTTAAATTTGTAGACCCCTATTCAGGAGTGAATTTTAAATCCCCTGTGCGATAAATTGGATGGAGTGGTCAACGCCAGGGGCATGTCCCTAGATTATGTGTGCGAATTCATTGATATGTGTACTTAATTTTCTTTTCGTTTATTTTTTTTTTTCTGTTGAAGTTTTGTATGTTTTGAGGTAGTTATAGCCATGATATGGCTCTACGCAGTTGGCTGGGGTTTAAACAACAAAAGCAATAACAGTCGGTTGGGCTTTAAACAAGCAATAACAGTTTACCAGATAACTGCTAGCAGATGTGTGCATGCGTGTGTGTTTCAGTCATCGTAGACGCGTGTGTGTATTCATGCGCGATTGTTAGTGTTTTATGCATTTGTTTTGTGCCTGTTGAGTGGGCGCAGTAACCTTGGCAAAATCGATATTTTATATTCCACGCCCAGTGTATCTACTGCTGTTGTTGCTCGTTACTTGACTTCCATCGTGTAATTAATCGTGTGCCGCCTGTCTTCGTCTCCATTGTCATGCCTGTCTGGCTCTGTCTTCCCTTCTCTTCTCCTCTCTCTCATCTCTTCTCTTCTCTCCATCTCTCTCTCTCTCTCTCTCTCTCTCTCTTTCTCTCTCCTCTCTCTTCTCTCTCTCTCTCTCTCTCTTTCTCTTCTCTCTCCTCCCCTCTCTCTCTCTCCCCTCTCTCTCCCCCCCTCTCTGTCTCCTGCTCTCTGTGTCTCTCTCTCTTTGTCTCTGTCTCTCTCTCTTGTCTCTGTCTCTCTCTCTTTCTCCTCTCTCGCTCCCCTCTCTCCCTCTCTTTTCTCTCTCCCCCTCTCTCTTTATCTCTCTCCCCCTCTCTATCCCCCTCTGTCTCCCCCTATTTCTCTGCCTCCTCCATCCTTCCCCCTCTCCTCTCTCTCTCTCTCCTCTCTCTCTCTCTCTCTCTCTCTCTGTATATCTTTTTTAATACAAATGATTGAAGTAAATATAATGACAGAAGTAAATCATTCATATTCAAAACAGAAACAGAAAGAGAATACGTGAGAAGACGAGGTAGGCGGTAGTGTTGATCAATTAGATGGCGGAATTCAAATGATGAGCGATGGCAGATGCATTGGGTATATGCATGTGGGTATGCGTAGAATGAGAAACAATTTGATCAATATTTTGAACTTTTTGAAATAAAGATATGAGAATAAGTACAAAATTTGGATCTAAATAAATATGATTACATACACACGTACGTACGTACGTACGTACGTACATCCATCCATAACATGCATGCATACATACATAACATACATACACATACATCCACACACACATACATATACATACGTACATACATACATACAAACATACATACACACAGATACATACACACAGACACATGCATACATACATACATATATGCATGCATACATATATGCATGCATACATAGACACACATACATACATATAGACATGCATATATATAAACACATTCATACATATACACACATACGTGTAACATACAGACACGCACACACACATACACACACACATATACATACATACATACATATATGCATACATACACATACATTTTCATGCATGCTAATTTACAAGCATACATGCTCACAAACATACATGTATGCATACTTGCGTATGCGCACAAATAAAGTTATATGCAGAGTATTTATGCATACTTGATGACAGCATTCGAGGGATACCTGCCAAAATGATTATTCTACCTTCATTCCTCTTATGATACACCATTCTGTCTAGTGGTGGTGGTAGTAGTAGTAGATAGTAGTAGTAGTAGTAATACAATAATAGTAATAATATTAATAATAATAATAATGGCATCTACATGTGCCATACCTTAATAGAAAAGCAAAGCGCACATACTCATTCACGAAAACCCTAGGGTACAAAGCACACAAGGAAGGGGAAGACAATAGGAGAGAGGGGGGTGGGCACGTAGAGAAGGGAAATCACTGCAGGACAAAAAGGTCTGTCTTCAAGTTGGACTTAAGGACAAAGTATGTGACTCGCAGACACAGGCGAAGCTCAGTCCAGTTGTACGGATCAGAACACACAAAATGAGCGACACGGCACGACTGTGGAACATCTGTGTCGAAGAAATTGTAATCAAGTAGTATCAGAAGCAAAACGGAGAGGTCTGACCCTCGGAATTATGATGTCACATAAATGATCGTGCTTTAAATCGGATGTTTTATTTGCTTGTTTGCACGCACAGGCATTCACCATGACTAACAAAAAGACTACGGTTTCATAGTAGCATACCTAGCCCTCTCAAAAAATCAACACAATTTCACGATGCCTGATACCTTTGATAATAATGGTACTACTTTTACTGCTACAGATACTATAGTCTACAGCATCACTCCTTGGAATGCTGGCAGCCTGCACTTCTTTCCGGGGTCTCTGTCCTCTACATCTGTCGTTCCTCAACCAGGATAAAAAATCTTTGAACTGTTACGACTGTCCACTCTTTTGATGTTTCCTAGGTAATCTGTTCGTAGTCTTCCCCTTTCTCTTTTGCCCTCGTCTTTTACCTGAATGATATATTTCATGAGAGTGCATTTTTGTTTTGTTTCTGCACACATGTCCATAAACATTACTGATTATAATTCAGTTTTCTATTCTGTTCGAGCTTGGTCACGCCTCAAACCGAAGACTTCAATATTCCAACGGTCAGTTTTGTCCATCTGAAGCATGTTCATGTTGCCTTTGAACTTAGTTCGAAGTTTATTCAAGAGTAATCCCCCCTGAGAGGATCCAACGGTTCTTTCAGTATAAGTAGTGTCCCCACCTTTTGGAAATTCTGCGCTAGAAATTTTCTCGAGTGTGTCACTCTCCTGGTGGCTGCCTTGTTCCTTTTCTTTCTGTCATATCCTCCTTTCTCATTTTCTGCTTTGCTAGTCCACTCACCTGTATGAATTCGATGGAGCTTTCCATACTTTTTATTCATGTGTCATGGCGTTGGCGATCAAGGCCCTCTATATGTATCTACCCCTTTGTCGCTGCAAATACATCTTCCATCCTCCCTGTCCTCAGCCATCCTGCAAGTCCATCCAATATTTTCTCCCTGGGTCTACCTGGTGTTCTCTTTCCTGTTCTCAGCCACCCTGCAAGTCTAATATTTTCTCCCTGGGTCTACCTGGTGTTCTCTTTTCCTCCAGCTTTCCTTTTGTGATCAGGTGCTCTAATTCCCCTTTCCTCATAAAATGGCCTATAAATGTTGTCTTTTCCTAATCTTCTTTATCGGTGATCTTCTTGTGTCTGCCTACATGTCGTTTGTTTTCTTTGCTGTCCCTGGAACTCTGAACGTTCTTAGAAGCCACATTTCGGCTTCCTCAGTCTTGTTCTGGTTTTGCGTGTTGACTGTCCACATCTCACAACCGCATAACATTATCGGTTCTATATAATATTCAAGAACTCTCTTCCTGATATTAAATCATGGCCAGCCAAAGCAAGAAAATACGTTTTACTAGAATTGATAAATGAGTGCATGTGTTGTTTTTTTTGCTCTAAAGAAATGTGATGCACAGAAGCAATTTCAGTTAAGTTGGGCCAATGTTTATATGTGGCAGTGTACTTAAGCTTATACATTTGTATTTATTTTTGAACCCTCTAGTGATATATAGGATGGAATGGTCAACCCCAGAGCCATGTCTCTAGAGTATGTACGCCAATGTATGGATATGTGTAGTTAATTTTTTTCCAGGTGTTTATATTTTTCAGGGTCAGCAAAGTGATGCTTGTGTTTTGATATGGTTATAGCCCTTACAGGATTCTGTGCGGTCGTTTGTTCAGGGCAAGGCTGCTGAGCTATTTTGTAGCAACATTGAGAGCTGAGTACCAGGTGATGACCAGAGGACGACGAGCTACTGCCTAAGCAAGAGCACGACATGCTCCCCCCCAGAGGTACTACCCCTTCTGACACCCCCATACTGATACTCACCTACCTGTCTACCTATCTACCCTCCCTGACACCCCTATACTGACAAACATTATCTACCTACCTACCTACCTCTGTCTACCTATCTATCCATCCATCTATCTGTCTGTATGTATGTCTGTCTCTGTCCTCCCTGACACCCCAATACTGATAATACATCTGTGTGTGTGTGTGTGTGTGTGTGTGTGTGTGTGTGTTGCAAGATATTAAACACCGGATACATTGATCACATCACCGACGAATAACTGCATCGACCATCGAGCAGCACACTGGACCATATGAAGATATGCTGATATCGGTTTAGAAAACAAAACTACATTGGTATAGCCATGTAGCAAGATCCGAGGTTTCCTTAAATCAATCCTCCAGGGACTGTTGGGGAAGGCAGACAGAGGGAGGAAGACAGAAACGTGACGACATTACAGAACTGACAGAGAAACAATTTGCAGAGACCCAGGCTTTGGCACATAGACCTGGAAGAAGCTGAAGAACAGTTCTTTAGTGCGGTGCCTCAGTGTTGAGGTAAACGAAGAAGAAGAAAAAAATAGCAAACAACCCAAGCTTCATATCTGCCGTTGCTGATCTACTTGTGGTAAAACAACAGAAAATCATCTCATCTCATCTCCCTCCCTCGCCGGATCGGCTGTTGGAGCCACGCTCGACGTCACAAGTTTTCTCCAGGTAACACGATTAAGACATTTATGGGCGACCTCCTGGATCTCCAGACCACAGACTTCAGCGATGTTGTTGAAATAGGTGTGTGGTCGTCCCTTTCTTCTCCTCGACTCAACTTTCCCCTGTAGGACCGTTGTTGTTTGTCAGCAGCTGGCGTTGACATTCAGTTCCTTTAACATGCTATCGTTTATTCTTCTGTCTGTCTGTTTGACTCTGAGAAGTCGTCTAAAGAGCCACATGTCTGCTGCATTGATTTCGTTTTCTTAGTCTTTTCCTAGTGTCCAGGTTTCGCAACCATACATTAAAACAAGCCAAATAAAAATTTTCAGGATTCTTAGTTTTAAATCTTTGGGAAGCCCTCTGTCTTTCAGTACAGAAAATAGGATACTGCAAAAGAATGAAAAATCCAATAAATTAGACAATCAACAAGGAAGACACGAAAAGAGACGATGGACAGAAAACGAAAAAGAAAGGCAGACATAAAGGGAGTGAGGGGAAAAAAAGTATCGAGTACAGAATTTTCGAGAAGTGGGTGATGCTATTTCTATTGAAAGTCTCTTGCATCCCTAGGGAAAAGGTTTGAATTTCATCTTGTAATTATTGATGTCGTCTGCCACCTTTGTCTTAATTTCTCACTGTCTCCTTGGTTGTTTCCAGAGTTCCATCAGTGCAGTTGTTCTTGGACCCAAAGGTGGGGCGTAACTCGATTGTGGGATTTTTTGGCTCCGACTGGCTCCTTCCTCAGAATTCAGCTTGCTATGGGTTTATTGGGAGGTCTGGGACCACTCGGTCGACTCTTGTTCACTATGCGAGTGCGTCTTTAAAGGTGTTTCCTTACCAACACCGCAGGTGTCTGTCACAGTATTTATCAAGTCTGGTTGACGACAGGATATATTAAAGTACGCATAGAGCAAGCTCTACAGCCCTGTCGCGTGGTCTGAATCCGAAATGAAATTTCCTAGTATCATCACAGTCATCCCCATTTTCATCATCGTAGTAATGTGAAAAATTGCTCCAGATTCTGTGAGCCTTCATGGCCAGTTTTCATGGTGATCTCGGTTTTGGTGGGTTTGGACATGTGTTGGGAGAGCGGCGTAAAAGAAGGCGAAAACAGTCGTGTTCGGGCGTGCGTGCGTGCGTGCGTGCGTGTGTGTGTGTGGGGTGTGTGTGTGTGTGTGTGCTGAAGTGAGGGGGAGAGAGAGAGACCCGTATACACACATTTACTGACTTAAAGTGTTTGCTCTTATCACATGGAACAAGCAACGTTGGACGATTTCTGCTTGAGAATAAACTCGCTGATGTTGGAGGGCATTTTACAATATTATGAAAGAAATTAAATAAGAAGTAATCATCTCCCGCTGTGTGTGTGTGTGTGTGGGGGGGGGGGGGGGGTCTTTCAGTATAAATAGTATCCCCACCTTCTGGAAATTCTGTGCTAGAAATTAACTCTTTCCTGTCACTCTGTCTCTGCCTTGCTTCCTTATTTTCTGTCATTTTTTCATGTCGTTTTCTGCCTCACTGGTCCATTCATCTTTATGTGTTCAATAAAGTCCATGTACTTTCTCTTAGGATTGATAATTGGGTATATGTATTAAATACATATTTGGCTCTAAGGAAATGAGATATGCGGAAACAATTTTAGCTAATATAGGCCAATTTTATGATGTCCTTAGTCATGTTTAAATTTGTATTCAGGTATGTTTTTTAAATCCCTTGTGTGATATATTGGACGAACGAACGCCAGGGCATATTCTTAGATTATGTGCACGATTGCATTGATTTATGTACTGAATTTTCTGTTCCGGTTTTCTTTTTCCTGTTGAAGTATTGTGTGTGTATTGAAACGGCCCTACACAGTCGGCTGAGCTTTAAATAACAATAAGAATAAGATTATCATCTAACAAAAACAAGACATCGTTCTGTTTCCACATCCACACCTCCACCATATAGCTTACTCACACTAGCGCACGCACACGTAGAAGCACGCACGTACACGCATGCACATCCATTCATTCATGCATACATACACTTACACAGATATACACACTCGCACATACTTGAATATGTGCGTACAAACACGCGCGCGCGCGCACACACACACACACACACACACACACACACACACACACACACACACACACATGCACACACACATGCACACACATGCATATACACAACACACACGCACGGGTACGAACACACACGGGCGCGCGCGAGAAGGAAATGTAAAAGCGATGGGCAGCTTGTGTCCTTACGTGTGAAGGCGCGCGCATGCACGTGCGTGTGGAGACCCAAGTCATTTCCTGTAAAAACAGGAAAGAAAGGGACTGACAGGAAATGTCATACTGACATTGCATGGACTTTCTGACTGTATATTACACAAGCAAAAACGAAGGTTTCGATAATTTCATGTGTCTCGAAAGCGTGACGTGTGTGTGGCGCTTTGTTAATGAACTTACCTAATGGCTTGTATGCTGTAGACCTTTTCATATATGCTCGATACTATTATATTCCTATAATTGTTATTGTTGTAAGTAATAGTAGTGATAGCAGCACAGTAATTATAGTAGAGATTGTTAGTAGACCTTTTCATACTGCTTGGTAGTATTCTTATAATTATTGTTGTTATAAATAATAGTAGTGATTGCAGCATCAGCAGTAGTTGTAGTAGTAAATCGTCTTTGTAGTGATTGCAGCAGTAGTTGTAGATCGTCTTTGTAGTGATTGCAGCAGTAGTTGTAGATCGTCTTTGTAGTGATTGCAACAGTAGTTGTAGATCGTCTTTGTAGTGATTGCAGCATCAGCAGTAGTTGTAGTAGTAAATCGTCTTTGTAGTGATTGCAGCATCAGCAGTAGTTGTAGTAGTAAATCGTCTTTGTAGTGATAGCAGCATCAGCAGTAGTTGTAGTAGTAGATCGTCTTTGTAGTGATTGCAGCATCAGCAGTAGTTGTAGTAGATCGTCTTTGTAGTGATAGCAGCATCAGCAGTAGTTGTAGTAGTAGATCGTCTTTGTAGTGATAGCAGCATCAGCAGTAGTTGTAGTAGTAGATCGTCTTTGTAGTGATAGCAGCATCAGCAGTAGTTGTAGTAGTAGATCGTCTTTGTAGTGATAGCAGCATCAGCAGTAGTTGTAGATCGTCTTTGTAGTGATTGCAGCATCAGCAGTAGTTGTAGTAGATCGTCTTTGTAGTGATAGCAGCATCAGCAGTAGTTGTAGTAGTAGATCGTCTTTGTAGTGATAGCAGCATCAGCAGTAGTGTAGATACGTCTTTGTGAGATTGCAGCATCACAGTAGTTTGTAGATCGTCTTTGTAGTGATAGCAGCATCAGCAGTAGTTGTAGATCGTCTTTGTAGTGATGCAGCATCAGCAGTAGTTGTAGATCGTCTTTGTAGTGATGCAGCATCAGCAGTAGTTGTAGATCGTCTTTGTAGTGATAGCAGCATCAGCAGTAGTTGTAGAATCTCTTTGTAGTGATAGCAGCATCAGCAGTAGTTGTAGTAGTAGATCGTCTTGTAGTGATAGCAGCATCAGCAGTAGTTGTAGTAGTAGATCGTCTTTGTAGTGATAGCAGCATCAGCATAGTTGTATAGATCGTCTGTCGTTATCATCACATCATCTCGTGTCATTATCATCACATCATTATTTTCATTATCATTGTGAGTGCAGCAAGTACTTGGCACTACCAGACACAACACGGCGGTAGAAGACAGATGTAGGGAGGGAGGGAGGGATAGGTATTGCTGTGATTGCTGGTTTTGCTGCTGTTGTCATTGTTATTGTGATTGCTGTTTTTGCTGTTTTTGCTGCTGTCATTGTTATTGTGATTGCTGTTTTTGCTGCTGTTGTTATTGTGATTGCTGTTTTTGCTGCTGTTGTCATTGTTATTGTGATTGCTGTTTTTGCTGCTGTTGTCATTATTATTACTGTGATTGCTGTTTTTGCTGCTGTTGTTATTGTGATTGCTGTTTTTGCTGCTGTTGTCATTGTTATTACTGTGATTGCTGTTTTTGCTGCTGTTGTCATTGTCATTATTGTGATTTCTGTTTTTGCTGCTGTTGTCATTATTATTACAGTGATTGCTGTTTTTGCTGCTGTTGTCATTGTTATTATTGTGATTGCTGTTTTTGCTGTTTTTGCTGCTGTTGTCATTGTTATTGTGATTGCTGTTTTTTGCTGCTGTTGTTATTGTGATTGCTGTTTTTGCTGCTGTTGTCATTGTTATTACTGTGGTTGCTGTTTTTGCTGCTGTTGTCATTATTATTACTGTGATTGCTGTTTTTGCTGCTGTTGTCATTGTTATTATTGTGATTGCTGTTTTTGGTGTTTTTGCTGCTGTTGTCATTGTTATTGTGATTGCTGTTTTTGCTGCTGTTGTTATTGTGATTGCTGTTTTTGCTGCTGTTGTCATTGTTATTACTGTGGTTGCTGTTTTTGCTGCTGCTGTCATTTTATTATTGTGATTGCTGTTTTTGCTGCTGTTGTCATTGTATTATTGTGTTTTGCTGTTTTTGCTGCTGTGTCATTGTTATTACTGTGGTTGCTGTTTTTGCTGCTGTTGTCATTATTATTATTGTGATTGCTGTTTTTGCTGCTGTTGTCATTGTTATTATGTGATTGCTGTTTTTGTGTGTTGTCATTTATTGTGACTGTTGTATTGTGTGTTTTACTGTGATTGCTGTTTTTGCTGCTGTTGTCATTGTTATTACTGTGATTGCTGTTTTTGCTGCTGTTGTCATTGTTATATTGTGATTGCTGTTTTTGCTGCTGTTGTCATTGTATTGTGCTGTTTTTGCTGCTGTTGTCATTGTTATTACTGTGGTTGCTGTTTTTGCTGCTGCTGTCATTATTGTGATTGCTGTTTTTCTGCTGTTGTCATTGTTATTGTGATTGCTGTTTTTGCTGCTGTTGTCATTGTTATTACTGTGGTTGCTGTTTTTGCTGCTGTTGTCATTATTATTATTGTGATTGCTGTTTTTGCTGCTGTTGTCATTGTTATTACTGTGATTGCTGTTTTTGTGCTGTGATTGTCATTGTTATTACTGTGTTGCTGTTTTTTGCTGCTGTTGTCATTGTTATTATTGTGATTGCTGTTTTTGCTGCTGTTGTCATTGTTATTGTGATTGCTGTTTTTGCTGCTGTTGTCATTGTTATTACTGTGATTGCTGTGTTTTTGCTGCTGTTGTCATTGTTATTGTGATTGCTGTTCTTGCTGCTGTTGTCATTGTTATTCGTGATTGCTGTTTTTGCTGCTGTTGTCATTGTTATTTGTGATTGCTGTTTTTGCTGCTGTTGTCATTTCATTACTGTGATTGCTGTTTTTGCTGTTGATGTCATTGTTCTTGTGATTGCTGTTTTTGCTGCTGTTGTCATTATTATTTTTTTGCTGCTGTTGTCATTTTTATTGTGATTGCTGCTGTTTTTTGTCTGTGCTGTTGTCATTGTTATTGTGATTGCTGTTTTTGCTGCTGTTGTCATTGTTATTTGTGATTGCTGTTTTTGCTGCTGTTGTCATTGTTATTGTGTTTGGTGTCTATGTTTTTGCTGCTGTTGTCATTGTTATTGTGATTGCTGTTTTTGCTGTTGTTGTCATTGTTATTACTGTGATTGCTGTTTTTGCTGCTGTTGTCATTGTATTATTACTGTGTGATTGCATGTTTTTGCTGCTGTCTGTCATTTTATTTATTGTGATTGATGTTTTTGCTGCTGTTGTCATTGTTATTACTGTGATTGCTGTTTTTGCTGCTGTTGTCATTGTTATTATTGTGATTGCTGTTTTTGCTGCTGTTTGTCATTATTATTATTGTGATTGCTGTTTTTGCTGCTGTTGTCATTGTTATCTGTGATTGCTGTTTTTGCTGCTGTTGTGCATTGTTATTACTGTGATTGCTGTTTTTTGCTGCTGTTGTCATTTATTACTGTGATTGCTGTTTTTGCTGCTGTTGTCATTATTACTGTGATTGCTGTTTTTGCTGCTGTTGTCATTGTTATTACTATGATTGCTGTTTTTGCTGCTGTTGTCATTATTACTGTGATTGCTGTTTTTGCTGCTGTTGTCATTGTTATTGTGATTGCTGTTTTTGCTGCTGTTGTCATTTATTACTGTGATTGCTGTTTTTGCTGCTGTTGTCATTGTTATTGTGATTGCTGTTTTTGCTGCTGTTGTCATTGTTACTGTACTGTTGGTTGCTGTTTTTGTGCTGGCTGTTGTCATTGTTATTACTGTGACTTGCTGTTTTTTGCTGCTGTTGTCATTGTTATTGTGATTGCTGTTTTTTGCTGCTGTTGTCATTGTTATTGTGATTGCTGTTTTTGTTGCTGTTGTCATTGTTATTGTTATTGCTGTTTTTGCTGCTGTTGTCATTGTTATTACTGTGGTTGCTGTTTTTGCTGCTGTTTGTCATTGTATTCGTGGTTCTGTTTTTGCTGCTGTTGTCATTGTTATTACTGTGGTTGCTGTTTTTTGCTGCTGTTGTCATTATTATTACTGTGGTTGCTGGTTTTGCGTGCTGTTGTGCTGTGTTATTATATCTGTGATTTGGCTGTGATTGTTTTTGCTGCTGTTGTCATTATTATTACTGTGATTGCTGTTTTGCTGCTGTTGTCATTGTTATTACTGTAATTGCTGGTTTTGCTGCTGTTGTCATTGTTATTACTGTGATTGCTGGTTTTGCTACTGTTGTCATTGTTAATACTGTGATTGCTGGTTTTGCTGCTGTTGTCATTGTTATTACTGTGATTGCTGGTTTTGCTGCTGTTGTCATTGTTATTACTGTGATTGCTGTTTTTGCTGCTGTTGTCATTGTTATTACTGTGATTGCTGTTTTTGCTGCTGTTGTCATTGTTATTACTGTGATTGCTGTTTTTGCTGCTGTTGTCATTGTTATTATTGTGATTGCTGTTTTTGCTGCTGTTGTCATTGTTATTACTGTGATTGCTGTTTTTGCTGCTGTTGTCATTGTTATTACTGTGATTGCTGTTTTTGCTGCTGTTGTCATTGTTATTATTGTGATTGCTGTTTTTGCTGCTGTTGTCATTGTTATTACTGTGATTGCTTTTTTTGCTGCTGTTGTCATTGTTATTACTGTGACTGCTGTTTTTGCTGCTGTTGTCATTATTAATACTGTGACTGCTGTTTTTGCTGCTGTTGTCATTGTTATTACTGTGATTGCTGTTTTTGCTGCTGTTGTCATTGTTATTACTGTGATTGCTGGTTTTGCTGCTGTTGTCATTGTTATTACTGTGATTGCTGGTTTTGCTGCTGTTGTCATTGTTATTACTGTGATTGCTGTTTTTGCTGCTGTTGTCATTGTTATTACTGTGATTGCTGTTTTTGCTGCTGTTGTCATTATTACTGTGATTGCTGTTTTTGCTGCTGTTATTGTTATTACTGTGATTGCTGTTTTTGCTGCTGTTGTCATTATTACTGTGATTGCTGTTTTTGCTGCTGTTGTCATTATTACTGTGGTTGCTGTTTTTGCTGCTGTTGTCATTGTTATTGTGGTTGCTGTTTTTGCTGCTGTTTGTCATTTTTATTGACAAGAGTCGTACACTGTCACCGGTCTCTTAACTCGGAACAGTTTTAAGAGCATTTCCAAAAAATATCTTTATGGTGGTGGTCGTTTATGACGTGGTGTTAGTCCTGATATGGCTCTAATAATCAGTATGAACTTGAACTTGATTTCCAAAGAATGTATTCAGTTCTGTGGAAATTTTGATTCTGCAAAGATTCTTCATAGTCAGCTGAGCTATGAGGCACATGAATCAAATTGTCACAGTTCATTTAGTGACTGGTCTATTTATTTATCCAGGTATGTTTATTTATTTGTTTACTTATTGTATTTATTCATTTATTATTTTTCATGATAGGTTAAGGTGATTTTAAATCCGCAGGACTTACACTCTGTTTCATTCCGGATATGATTTCAAATCAGTAGCGAGTCCTTCTGATGTGCTGACTGCATTCATGCTGTCTGTATAGATTATATGATCAATCGTTTTCATGTAACGCTACTCTCAGAACTCAACTGGACTGAAAGCGTGTTACACGTGCTCAGACGTTTTAGTCGAGCACAGAGAACTCCAGCTTTTGCATGTTGGGCGACCTGATCACATGCCATCACGTTGTCGCACAGTCTGCATTTTACATGGGCGTTCTTGCTGTGTGTGTTCATGCTTCCATAAGACAGCGACTGGCATGATTCCTCCTTTGCTTTCTGTCATTTCTTTCACTTCCATTTTCTGCCTTGCTGGTCCATTCACCTATATGTGTTCGATAAAGTCTTGCGTACTGTCTCTTAGGATTGATAACTGGGTACGTGTATTAAGAGCATTTTTGGCCGGAGGAAATGAGATATGCCGAGGCAATTTTAGGTAATTTAGGCTTGTTTTTATATGTTTTCGTCAAATTAGTTATGTTTAAATTTGTGTTGAGGTATGTTTTTTTAAAATCCCCTGTGCGATACATTGGACGGAATGGTCAGCGCCTGGGGTTTCTCTTTGGATTATGTGCGCGAATGCATTGATATGTATGCTTAATTTTCCTTTACTTTTTTTTCCTGTTGAGGTTTTGTGTGTTTTGAGACGGTTATAGCCCTGATATGGCCCTGCGCAGTCGGCTGGGCTTTAAACAACAATAAAAGAAAAAGAAAATGTCTCACCTGTCGGCGTCAACGGGTTTCCAGTGTTGGCCGCTGCACATGCTAATTCCGAAATACTATATTAATTGCATGTTTGGCTTTAACGAAATGTCATATGCAAAAGTAATTGCAGCTAGTTTAAGTCAGTTTGGATATATGTTTTAGTGCACTTGGCTGTGTTTATACATGTGTACTCGGGTTTACTTTTTTAAACCCCGTCTGTGATGGGCCAGCGAAGACCGGAACAAATGGAGGAGGAGAACCCTGTCGGTATCATTGACTGCAGCGGCCAACACCGCATTTGGTGATACCAACAGATGAGATCATGAATTGGGAGGAAAGGTCAACGTCTGAAGTATATTCATAGATCATGTGCGCGAATGCCTTAATACGTGTACTTACTTTTCTTTTCCGTTTTTAAAAAAAAATTTTTTTATAGTTCTGGTGCGGCTCTTTGCAATCGGCTGGGCTTTGATTAAACAACGACAAAAATATCAATGTAATCGCTAAAATGACTAAATGGAGGGAAAACTCATTGAGCTTTGGATGTTAAGGTATATGGGTATGATCTTTCATGACCTCTCCTCTCCCTACATCACGTTCCCCTTGTCTCTTCCCCCCCCCCCACCCTTCTCCCTCTCTCTCTCTGTCGCTGTCTCTGTCTCTCCACCTCTTCCATTTTCTCTTCCCCCTCTGTCTCTTCTCTCTCACTGCCTCTCCTTATCTCCCTACCCCCCCCCCCCTCTCTCTATCTCTCTCTCATTCGTTCGCTAGCTTGCTCGCCTACTGGGCCTGTTCTCCCTGGTGACTAGGATCTGTCGGTAAATAAAGCGGGACATGTCTACATACCGTGCACCGACACCGCTCTCTGCTCTCTCTCTCTCTCTCTTTCTCTCTGTTCTCTCTCTTTGTCTGTGTCTGTCTGCCTGTCTCTCTCTCTCTCTCTCTCACTCACACACACACACACACACACACACACACACACACACACACACACGCACACACGCATTTTCACTTCTATACGTTTTCCTCTTCCTTTCTGTCTCTGTCTGTCTGCCTCTCTCTCTCTCTCTCTCTCTTTCTCTCTTCTCTCTCCTCCTTCTCTTCTCTCTTTTTTCTCTCCCTCCCTCCCTCTCTCTCTCTCTCTCTTCATTTTCTTCTCCACTTTTCTCCTTCCTTCTCCTGTCTCTCTCTTCTCCTCTCTCTCCTTTCCTCTCTTCTCTTTCTCCTTCTCCTCCTTCTCTTTGTCTGTTTCTCCACATCGTACACCATCGCCGCTCTCTCTACTCTGTCACACACACGCACACACACACACACACGGCAGCGACACACCACACAACACGCACACACCCACACCACACACACACACACACACACACACACACACACACCACACACACACACACACAGTATTCCTCGTTATCATTTGAGGTTAATTGTTACCACAGATTTTCGTATTCAACTGAACGCTTTGAAAACAAAATATTGTAAAAACGTTTTATGTATTTGCGGTGAACAATTCACATTATATCACTGTTTGTTTTACTGCAGAAAGCTTCGTTACTTTTTACCAAAGATGTTTACACAAGGAAACTATCTTGAAACGCATTTTAAAGAAGTAATATCAGATCAAGTTCTGTTAAACTTTCAGAATCATTGGTTCACAGTCCTGTTAATGCGTTACTTTAAGGTTATTATTTTAATTATTGTTTTTTGTTTTTAATGACGATTTTTCTTTTTACATTATTGATGTTAGCGTTGTTCTAGTTTCATTTCTCCGTTCATCCATATCTTTTTCTTAAGACCTTGCCGCTTCCTTTCAATTTTTTCACGTCTTTTAGTCTATCCCCCCCCCCCCCCCCCCCCCCAATAATTTCATCTTCCATGCCATTTTTCCCCGTCTAATATCACTTATAGTGGAAAGACGTTAAATCAAGGAGCGAACAAACACATACACACACACACACACAATTTCTAATCTCTCCCACACCCATACAACGCTTTCGCTCACACACGCACGTACACACGCATGTCTCCACATTCGGTGTTTCAACATCGGTCTTCTCACCCACACGCTCCCCATTTTCCATTTCCGGTCATGTGACTCCCTACCATTGTTTCGATATGCTGGGCACACAAGCCAGAAGCGGTCTGTTTGTCATTGCCAGTTTTCATTATTGATTTTTGTGGTGTTTTTATTTTATTGTAAGGATCATATGTTTAAGATCAGCCCGTGATGGTGTGTGTGTGTGTGTGTGTGGATGGCGTGCCTACGTATGTGTGTGTATATGCATGCGTGCGTACATGTGTGTACGTACGCCCGGTCGTGCGCGCGCGTGCGTGCGTGTGTGTATTGCAGAAAGACTCGTCAAAGATTAAAGACGGATCTCCCAACACATTGTGGACAAACACGTGCAAACACATACATACACAGCGCACACGCACACGCACACGCAAGACGCTCGTTCACGCATAGACGCAATACCTCATTGTTGAAAGGAACTAATAACGCCGATTTGAAGGAACAAATTATATCAAAACCTTCTTTTAAAAGAAGATGAAAGAATATAATCAAGAAAAAATAAACGCACAACAACAAAGAAGAAGGAAAGAACGGACAACTGAAATATTTGCTTCGCCGTTTTGCTCGAATGCCTTACCAGAAGTACTCCTGCAGTCTTTGTAGTCTTTTCGTTTACAGTATGAAGAGAAGCGTTTTCCTGTTGCCGTGTGCGGGTCCTCACGTCTGTCTGAAGAACATATAATGGACACTACTATCTGAACGGACTAACGGATTTGGGTCCCCTGGCCTACCAATGTCAGACTGGACTTTGACCAAGCTCTTGCAGCACAAACTTGTGAAATGCATTGTTTGAATAGAGCTGTCAACAAGACCAGACTGACATGATCCGAAACCACAGAATTGGAGAGAAAATGGTGGGATCGACGCCTGTCCACCATCATAATTCATCAGCAGAACAAAGTGGTGTACTTGTCCGACTAGAAGCGATCCCATCAGCTGGCTGAACAAGAAACGGACACGTGGATTTAAAGAAAGAGGCAGACTAAGGAAGGCATGGACCGAGGCTGCCAAGGAGACTTTTAACGTTACATGGCATTTTTCCTCTCCACGCCTTCTAGCTGTCTCCTTACTTACATTCAAGATCGTAAGGCGGACGGATGAAAGAAGACGACGACGACTTTGAGCGAACTAACAAAGGAAACCCGCAGAAATTACAGAGGACAAAGACGGGGTAATAGCCTTTCAACAAAGACAAATTTCTTTTATTTATTTATTTACTTATTTGTTTAGGCATGGTGCTCGGTATTAGGCATCCATCACACTAAACCGCCAGCTGGCGTTAAAGACGAAAACAAAAGTAACCACCGAGCGGCTTAAAATAAAACGAGGGTCAAAACTGATAGCGATGATCGGTGACGAACAACAGCAACGCCTTAGAAAGTTTCGTTGCAACGCCAGTCAATAATTTACACACGACTGACATTTCCTGGGGCCCAGTCCGTTTCGTTTCGCAGCCAGTCACGACTAAACATGGAGTCCATTCCATCTTTGTGCAAACAAGACAGCCGCGATGTGTGTTTTTTCAGCACTCACTGGACGTGACGGCAGCGCCTCCCCACCCCCCTTCTCTCTCTCACTCTGTCTCTCTCTGTATCTCTCTCTCTCTCTCTCGCTATCTCTCTCTTTCCCCGTGTATCTCTTTCCCCGTGTATCTCTCTCTCTCTCGCTCGCTCGCTCGCTCTCGTTCTATATCTCTTTACAGTCTACAGTTTTATTGTATGTCTGTTAATGTATTCTTTAAGTTTTCTGCAATATTCGTTAATGGTTAATAATTAAGTCGCTAACGGTTTTATTCACACAGAGAGAGAGAGAGAGTGTGTTGTGTGTGTGTGTGTGTGTGTGTGTGTGTGTGTGTGTGTGTGCGCGCAATCAGCGTCGAGATATATTCCTGGTGTCATCGCATTGGCATGTGGCCAAATAAAACTTCTTGTTCTTATTATGTCCGTGTCAGTTTGTGTGTCTCCCATCGTTTTTTGTTTTTTTTTTTTTTTTTTGGTTTTTGTTTTCTTATCCTTGTTCCCCTCTTCCTGTATCTCGAGCGACAGGGCTTGTGATGTTCATGCTTTTTGATTGTGTTGTTGATTTTTTGTTTGTTTTTCTTTTGTACTTCTAATTCTGAGAAGATATATGCGTAGACCAGCAACGGCATTGGCTTTTTTCTACCGTTTCCGAATAAAGCATATTTCTAACCCCCCTCTCCCCCCCCCCCTCTCTCTCTCCGTCTGCCTTTCTCTTTCTGTCTCTCGTTCTCGCTTCTCTGTCTTCACCTGCCTTTCTCTCTTTCTGACTCTATCCTCTCCTGTCTTCTTTTTTTCACACACACTCTATGCTCTCTCTGCTCCTCTCAGATCGGTAAGGGAAACTAACCAGGTTTTTGTTGAAGGTGGTATTCGAGAAATGACTTTTGTTGAATAAGTCATAAAGTAGGCTGTATGGAGCCTAACGCTACTATCTTTGAGTAATAAATGTTTGGACTCTGTCTTTCTGCCGGTCTATCTCTCTCTCTCTCTCATCTTTCTTCTCTCTCTCTGCCCGCTCTCTCTCATCTTTCTCCTCTTTCTCCTCTCTCTCTCTCCCCGCTCTCTCTCTCTCTCCCTCTCTCTCTTCTCCCGCTCTCTCTCTCTCTCCCCGCTCTCTTCTCTCTCCCCGCTCTCTCTCTCTCTCCCCGCTCTCTCTCTCTCTCTCCCCCGCTCTCTCTCTCTCCGCTCTCTCTGCCCGCTCTCTCTTTCTGACCCTGTCTCTCTTTCTGACCCTGTCTCTTGTCTGTCTGTCTCTCCCTATCCCCTTTCTCTATGTCTCTTATCTTCTTTTCTCTCTGCGTCTCTTTTCACACATACACTCTGTGCTCTCTCTGTCCCTCACAGATCAGTAAAGGAAACTAACCAGGTTTTCGATCGAAGTGAAATTTGAGAGATGGCTTTTGTTGAATAAGTCATAAGATAGTACCTGTGGAACCTAACTCTACTATCCTTGAGTGATAAAATGTTTTGACTCTCACTCTCTGTCTCACTCCCCCCCTCTCTCTCACACACCATCCTCTCTCTCACCCCTCTTCCACATCCCTCTCTCTCACCCTTTTCTCTCTCTCTCTGTCACCCCCCTCTCTTTCTAACCCCCCCCCCTTTCTCTCTGCCCTTTGTCTCGATCTTCCTCATCCACTTTGCTCTCTCCGTCTACTCTTGTTGGGGGGGCGATTTCGAGTTGAAATTTTAGAGATGGCTTTTGTTGAATAATTTTTTTTCATAAGGTAGGACCTAAGGAACCTAACAGTACTGTACTTGACTAATAAAATGTTTCAACTCTCCCTCCCTCCCTCCCTCTTTCCACCCTCTCTCACTCCCCCCGTCTCAGCCCTTTCTCTCCGCACCTACCTCTCTTTTGTGTGTTTTGTCTTTATCTTCTCTCCTCTCTCCATCTCCTTTCACCTTTCACACACGCACTCTTTGCTCTCTCTCTGCCCCTCTCAGATCTGTAAAGGAAACTAACCAGGTTTTTGTTCGAGATGAAATTTGAGAGATGGCTTTTGTTGAATAAGTCATAAGATAGGCCCTGTGGAACCTAACTCTACTACTGTCCTCGGTGATAACATGTTCTGACTCCTCTCTCTCTCTCTTTCTCTTTGTCCTTTCTATTCTCTCTCTCTCTCTCTCTCTCTCTCTCTTTGTCCTTTCTATCTCTCTCTCTCTTTCTCTCTCTTTGTCCTTTCTATCTCTCTCTCTCTTCTTCTCTTCTTTCCTCTCTTGCCTTTCTATCTCTTCTCTCTCTCTTTGTCCTTTCTATCTCTCTCTCTCTCTCTTTGTCCTTTCTATCTCTCTCTCTCTCTCTCTTTGTCCTTTCTATCTCTCTCTCTCTCTCTCTTTGTCCTTTCTATCTCTCTCTCTCTCTTTCTCTCTTTGTCTTTCTATCTCTCTCTCTCTCTCTCTTGTCCTTCTTCTCTCTCTTCGTTTCTCTTTTGTCCTTTCTATCTCTCTTTCTCTCTCTTTGTCCTTTCTATCATCTCTCTCTTCTCTCTCTCTTTGTCCTTTCTATCTCTCTCTCTCTTTCCTTCTCTCTCTTTCCTTTTGTCTATTCTCTCTCTCTCTCTTTTTTGTCCTTTCTATCTCTCTCTCTCTTGTCCTTTTCTTCTCTCTTGTCCTTTCTCTCTCTTGTCTCTATCTCTCTCTCTCTCTCTTTGTCCTTTCTATCTCTCTCTCTTCTCTCTCTTTGTCCTTTCTATCTCTCTCATCTCTCCTTGTCCTTCTTCTCTCTCTCTCTCCCCTTTTGTCCTTTCTATCTTCTCTCTCTCTCTCTTTCTCTCTTTGTCCTTCTCTCTCTCCTCTCTCTCTCTCTTTGCCTTTCTTCTCTCTCTCTCTCTCTCTCTCTCTCTCTCTTTCTCCCTCTCAGAAACTTGAGAGGCTTCTTACGTTGAATAGTTCGTCGAGGTGGAATATTTTCTTTGGCTCTTCCTTCGTTTTTGTATTGGTTTGTAGCAGTATGCACAGCGTTAGATTTATAGATAGTCACTACTTCTTCTTTTTTTTTTCTTCTTCTTTTTCTTCTTCTTCTTCTTTTTCTTCTTCTTCTTCTTCTCCTCCTTCTTCTTCTTCTCCTCCTTCTTCTCCTCCTTCTTTTTCTTATTCTTCTCCTTCTTCTTCTCGCATAGGCAGCCTGATCGGTAAAACAAGAGCAAATGCTTGCTGCAAGAATTTCTTCTGAGAACGAAAATTTAGTTTTGAAAAAAAGAAAACCAAGTTTTCATTGTAACACTGTCTTTGGAGTTATCCTAACTTTGAATAGCATGGTTTTGTTTTTGTTTGGATTGTTTGTTTTCTTTGTTTGTTTTTGTCCATTTTTCCGCATCCATTTTCTCCTCATGCTGCTCACATCGGGTGTCCAACACACCTAAAAAAATCTTACCCAAACTGAAATCGCCACGAGAACAAAACGTGTAGGGCTACAGAATATGTAGACAAATCTTTTGACATTGTTTATAATGAGAGAATGTGCATGATAACTATAACGTCATGGAGTTCCTTTACAACGTGAGCATGGTTTTTAATTGTTTTTTATTTTGACAGGTGGTCGTTTTTTGACGTGGTGTTAGCCCTGATATGGCTCTAGTAGTCGGCTGGGCCGTAAGCAATATCAACTGAACTGACGGAGTTCCATTCTAAACTGAGATTTGTGTTACAGCGTGTACTCTACTACTCTTCCCTTGAACACGTAATTATTTTTGCAGTAACCGGCCCCGAGAATTTCATACACCTGCATTGTTGATCAGGAAAACTAAGCATGCTCGCTCGCAGCACATGTTTGTTTCCATCACTCTGGTGGTGTCGACTTAGTGTTTCATAGATCCCTCAACCCTCCGCTATATCAAGACCTTGACAGCGTGTAGGGTTTTGTGCAGACTTAAAGAGTTTGTTAAATAATTGCCAGCAGATTTGGGTGGACTGCGTGATTATGGAATTGTCCGAGCGTGGTGAATCCCTCTTGAAGAAACTGTAAACAAACTCTTAAGTAAACTCCATGTATTCATGAAGAAGGTGACAAGGATACCACACGTCTGTGGTCAGAATCTATCCACCGAACCCACAGAATACTCGGCCAGACTAATCCAGCAGTGATTAGGGCTGATGAAACCACACACACACACACGCACGCACGCACGCACGCACGCACGCACGCACGCACGCACGCACGCACGCAAGCAAGCAAGCAAGCAAGCAAGCAAGCAAGCACACACATACATATATATATATATATATATATATACATATATATATATATAGAGAGAGAAAGAGATGTCTATATATATATAGACGAGAGAGAGAGAGAGGCATATAGATATATAGCCTATATATATACACACATATATACGCACTCCTTTCACTCTCTCACACACGCACGGATATATATATCTATATATATATATATACATATATATATACATTATATATATACATATATATATATACACATATATGTATATACGCGTGTGTGTGTGCATATATGTATGTGTATATGCACAGTAGTAGTAGTAGGCCTCCTTCGGTCATGACTGACCATGGACAAAGTACATCCGTTCTAATGTCTAGATGGGCTGTCTGCTTGGTCCAAGCAGCGTCGCCTGTGACTGTACAGACCAATGCGAGAGAGGCAGTCTCTGTCGCAGCGGTCGCATGTGTATGCTGATGTTGGTCTGTTGGCTGTCATCCCTTTTCTGCGAACTCGCTTTTCTGCTGCAGCAGCTGACAGTTTGTCCTCACCAATCCGCAGCTGTTTCTTGAGAGTAGTTCTCCAGCTGTTGCGGTCGTCTGCGAGGTCCTCCCAGGACTCAGTGTTGATCTCAAGCTCCTTCATGTCACGCTTACAAACGTCTTTGTATCTCGGCTGTGGGCGGCCAATGTTTCTCTGCCCTGTGGCAAGCTCACCATAAAGGATGTCTTTTGGGATGCGACCATCTTCCATGCGGCGAACGTGGCCCAACCAGCGCAACCGACGCTGTCTCAGCATGGTATGCATGGTTGGGAGGCCAGCGCAGGTTAGGACTTCGGTGTTGGTCACCTTGTCTTGCCAGGAAATGCCAAGTATGCGCCGTAGGCTTCTCAGGTGGAAGGTATTGAGCCTTTTCTCCTGATGAGCATGCATGGTCCACGCCTCGCTGCCATACAGCAAGGTGCTGAGGACACAGGCGTTGTATACAGCCATCTTTGTCTTTGTGGTCAGCTTGGGATTTGTCCACACCCTTTGTGTGAGGCGAGCTAGTGTTGTGGCTGCCTTCCCGATCTTCTTGTCGACCTCTGTGTCAAGGGAGAGGTTATCGGTGATGGTGGACCCAAGATATACTACACGTCATTATTGAAGGGCCAGGAACGTTTTTGAGTCAATTTTTGAAAGGAGAAATAACCTATTTTCTCTTACTCTTTTCTCCAATTCGTTGCCGTAACTGAATGGATAAGAGCTCAGACAACATTTCAGTTTCCTTTTGGCACGTGTTTGGGGATTTGCCGATTTGCAATGGGCGGCCCAAGGAAGACAATTTCCACACGAAATTGTCGAATCTTCAGCAGGGTCTCTCTGACGACGCAGGCAAGGTAGCGACAAAATTCGCTTTGCACGTGCAAGGCAAGCCCTTTTTGAACACTACTCCAGCCAAAGTTGCCCGCAGACGAGGATAAAAAGGACCCGTTCTTGGTTCGTTTTAACCATGCTTGCAAGACGACGGATGACGGATGAGCAGCGGGGGAGAGCCCTCGCTCTGCTTGATGAAGGCCTAGCGCAGCGGGAAGTTGCTAGACGACTTGAAGTGTCGCATTCCACAATCCAGAGACTGCTGGAGCGCTTCAATGAGACTGGAGCAGTCCAAAAAAGGCGTCACACGGGTCGACCCAGAGTAACGACAAGACAGCAAGACCGCTACCTTGCCCTCTCCGTCCTGAGGGAAAGGGCATCCACTGCGGTGACCTTGAGGGGTCAGCTGAGGGACGCAACAGGTGCTAACATCAGCTGCAGCACGGTGAGAAGACGGCTACATGAGGCAAACTTGAGGTCACGGAGACCGGCCGTCCGACCCGTGCTGTCACTGGTCAACAGAGTGCGCCGCATGACCTGGGCCAGGGAGTACGTGACCTGGACAAGGCAACAGTGGGCCCGGGTCTTGTTTTCGGATGAGTCCAGGTTCACCCTGACCTTTAACGATGGCCGGCTCGGGTGTGGCGACGTCAAGGGGAGAGGTTCGCTGACGCCACTGTCCAAGAGCATAACCGGTACGGCGGCGGGTCGGTGATGGTGTGGGGTGGCATGAGCCGTGGTACCCGGACCCCCCTGCTCCCCATTGACGGCATCCTGAACGGGGTCCGGTACCGGGACGAGGTTCTGGACGGCCGTGGCACTGCCTGCGCTTGTGGACCTTGGTCAAGGCGCCATCTTCCAGGACGACAATGCACCTGCGCATCGAGCACGCCTTGTGACGACTTCCTGGAGCAGCATGAAGTCGTCCGTATGGCCTGGCCAGCGTGCTCACCTGACCTGAACCCAATTGAACACCTCTGGGATGTGCTCGGGAGGCGCATCAGGGACAACCACCCCCCACCGGGCACCCTGGCCAGGCTGGTCGACATCCTGCAGATCGAGTGGGCGGCCATCCCTCAGGACACACTCCGTACCCTTGTGGGGTCGATGCATCGGCGCTGTGAAGCATGCATCCAGGCTCGGGGCGGACACACGCGATATTGAAAACAGATTGGCCAAATCTGACACTTTCTGTTTTTTGAAAAGGGGGGGATGTTCCTTTAAATGCATGTGCTGTTCACTAATGGGTCATTGTGCTAATTTCTTTTTCCAAAACAGGTGTGGAAATGATGAAATAAAACATAGAATCAATTCTAAACATTGTCAATTATTTCAACTTAAAATTAGAGAGGAAGGAAGAAGTGGCCCTTAAATTATGATTAGGAGTATATGTGAATTGATGGATGGCTTCAAGCTCGTAGTCATCAATGGTGATGGCTGGTGGAGATGGCGTGTCTTGGCCCAGGACGTTTGTCTTCTTAAGACTGATGGTCAGACCAAAATATTTGCAGGCCTGGGAGAAGCGGTCCATTAGTGACTGCAAGTCCCGCTGAGTATGGGTCACAACTGCGGCATCGTCGGCAAATAGCATGTCTCTGATGAGGGCTTCACGGACCTTTGTCCTTGCTCTGAGGCGGGCGAGGTTGAAGAGCCTGCCATCTGATCTGGTCCGCAGGTGGATTCCTTCTTGCGCTGTGCTGAACGCATGCCTCAGGAGGAGAGCGAAGAAGATTCCAAAGAGGGTTGGGGCCAAGACGCAGCCTTGTTTCACACCGCTGCGTACGTCGAAGGGCTTGGAGAGGTTTCCGTTGAACTGCACCATCCCTTTCATGTTTGAGTGGAAGGACTCAATTAAGCTGTGCAGTTTGGGGGGGCAGCCGATTTTTCGGAGAGCCCTGAAAAGGCCATCTCTACTGACTAGGTCAAAGGCCTTGGTGAGGTCAATGAATGCCACATACAGGGGCATCCGCTGCTCTCTGCACTTCTCCTGGATTTGGCGAAGGGAGAAGACCATGTCTACCGTGGATCTCTCTGCTCGAAAATCACACTGTGGTTCCGGGTAGACGCGTTCAGCCAGTTTCTGCAGGCAGATTAGGAGGACCCGAGCATAGACTTTGCCAACAATGCTGAGGAGCCAGATACCTCTGTAGTTGTTGCAGTCGCTCTTTTCGCCCTTGTTTTTGTACAGGGTGACGATCTTGACGTCCCTCATGTCCTGTGGTACAGCTCCCTCATTCCAACACTGACAGAGAACTGCGTGCAAAGGGTGCAGAAGAGAAGTCTTGCAGTGCTTGATGAGGTCTGGGGGAATTCCGTCGTTGCCAGGTGCCTTCCCTGATGCCAGGCTATCAATGGCCTTGCTGAGTTCGTCCGCAGTTGGCTCTGCGTCAAGTTCTTCCATTACCGGCATGCACTTGATGGCATCGAGGGCTAAGGGGGACACCATGTTCTGTGTGGAGTAGAGGTCGGAGTAGTGTTCCGCCCATCATTCCATCTGTTGGCTAGGATTGCTGATTACTTCCCCAGTGGAGGATTTGAGAGGGGCGATCTTGCTCTGTGTTGGTCCCATTGCCTTCTTGATGCCATCATACATTCCTCGGATGTTGCCTCTTTCAGCAGCACTCTGTATCTCTTCGCTGAGCTCTGTCCAGTACTCGTTTGCGCAGCGCCTGGCGTTAAGCTGAACCTTACTTCTGGCAGCCCTGAGGATTTGCAGGTTCTTCTCACTGGGTGACCGCTTATACTTGGTGAGCGGCACGCTTGGCCTCAACAGTGGGAGTCATCTCTGATGATTTGGCCTCAAACCAGTCGTGGGACTTCACAGTTTTCTTCCCAAAGGTGGCCATAGCAATGCGGTGCATGGTGTCTCTTAGCGTTTCCCATCTCTCAGTGGCAGAGTCTCTGGGCTGCAATGCATCGTATTCTCTCTGAAAGACCTCTGCGAACTGTTCTACAAGATCTGGCTGAGACATCTTGCTGACGTCAATGTGAGGGTTCCCTTGTTTCTTTGAGCAATGGAACTTGTTTGGTTGTAGCCTGATCTTGCAACATACCAGAGTGGTCTGTGTCGCAGTCTGCGCTGTGATAAGAGCGAGTGTGGAGAACGTTTTTGATAGCGGCACGTTTTACTAGGATCAAATCCAGTTGGTGCCAATGTTTTGAGCGGGGATGCCTCCAGGCTTCGTTTTGAAGGAGGAGTTGGCGATGCACAGTTCATGGCAGGCGCAAAACTCAAGCAGTCGCTGTCCATTCTCATTCATTTTCCCCACTCCAAAGGAACCGAGGCAGAAGGGCCATGAGTCATTGTCTGCACCCACTCTGGCGTTGAAGTCGCCCAGGAGAACAAGTTGTTCTGTCCTGGGGATGTTCCTTATGGTTGATGCAAGATTTTCGTAGAACTCATCCTTGGTGTCTGGAGAGGCGGACAGAGTTGGGGCATAAACGCTGATGAGAGTGACATAGCCTTCGGTGGTGTTGAGGCGGAGAGTCAAGAGTCGTTCTGAACCGCCGCTGCTGGTTCAATCATGTTCAGCAGGCTGTTCCTTACTGCAAAGCCTACTCCGTGCTCTCTTGGGGCATCAGAACTCTTTCCTTGCCAGAAGAAGGTGTAGTCCCTTTCCTTTAGTGTTCCTGAGTCAGCCAGCCGTGTTTCCTGCAGAGTGGCAATGTCCACATTGAGCCTCTTTAGTTCGCTGTTTATGACGGCGGTTTTTCTGGCGTCGCTGATGTCTTGCAGATCTTGGGAGAGCCCAGGCATCATTGTTCGGACATTCCAACAGCCCAGTTTCACTGCTGATCCTTTTCCTGATCCGTTTCTTGAATTTGAATTTTTCTTTTTGTTTGGTGCGGTAATTAACGACCTGCTTGTCAGATTTTCTCCTAATCTTCATGCACCCAATGAAGAAGGCAGGTCGTGGCGGGACAGCACCTAACTGGCTGGGGGCTGCCCAGCTTAGGTGGGCGGTAGCTGTCCAGTAAGACACGGTCTCTCCCACCGTCAAAAGCAACCCCTGGCGTCAGCTCTACGCCAGTTGAGCAATGACTTATCACCGGTATATGTTGCTACCCGTGTTGTGCCGACACTAGTGTTAGTAGCGAGGCTGGAGTGTCCTCTCCAGGTCGTAGGTGCAGAGTGTTTGTGGATGAATGGACGGATGTAAGCCTGGGCAGTGTAATATGGAAGACAGGCTGTTGCCCATGCAACTTGTCCCCCCTCTCCACCTCGCTGACAGATCCAAAGGAACAGCAGGGCTGTTACGTTTTGGTGCCAACGCGGCCGCAGGAGCTGCCGGAAAGTGACAAAGTTTGCCATCCAACCGCCTTAGGGGCCCCACACCGGATTTACTGTCAGGGTTTACTCCCTTAGCTAGATGGCCGCGGGTAGCTCTCCAGAGCTGGCGCCCTTTGATGGATCTAATTTATTTCCACCAGGGTTTCTAGCCACCCTCCTCACCATCCTCCTGAGAGGACTGGTGGGGTTGCTGGTTTAGTCGCCAGCAATTCGACCCTGTGACAGGTAGTACTGGGTTCCAGGTTACCAGTAGCGGATACATCTATCCGACCTGACATACACGTGTATATATATATACATATATCATCATCATCAGGTGCCTTGCCGCATGGCGTTGGCGATTATGGACTTCATCTGTCTCTATCTCTTGTTGCCTCAAGCATCTCTTCCACCCTCGTTGTCTTCAGCCACTCTGCAAGTCCGTCTAGTATCTTCTCCCTGGGTCTTCCCGGTGCTCTCCTTTCCTCCAGCTTTCCCGTTGTGACCAGGTGTTCCAATTACCCTTTCCTCATAAAATGGCCTATGAATGCTGCCTGCCTTTTCCTAATCTTCCTTATGAATGATCTACTTGTATCTGCCTCCATCAAGACTGTCTCGTTTGTTCTCTTTGCTGTCCATGGAACTCTTAACATCCTCCTTAGAAACCACATCTCGGCTGCCTCAATCTTGCTCTGGCTTTGCTTGTTGACTGTCCACGCCTCGCGACCGTACAACAGTATTGGTTCTATATAACATTCAAGAACTCTATTCCTGATGTTAATTGATAGGCATTTGTTGGTAAGAATGCTTTCCATCTTCTTGAATGTTGTTTTGGCTCGGCCGATTCTGCTGGCTATTTCTGATGTGCATCTGCCGTCTGATGAAATGATCGTTCCCAGGTATTATTTACACTTATCAACCTGTGTCAAGGTTGTGCCGTTTGCTGTTATTTTGCATGAAAATTTCATGTTTTATACTAATCACCATGACTTCAGTCTTCCTTCTGTTTAGTTCCAACTCCTTACCTTTGCTTTCTATTTCAAGTATATTACACACACACACACACACACACACACACACACACACACACACACACACACACACACACACACACACACATACATACATACATACATACATATATATATATATGTGTGTATATATATATATGTATAATATTTATGTGTGTGTGTGTGTATTATACATGTAATGTATGTAGGTGTGTATTATATATACATCTATATATATATATATATATATATATATGTGTGTATACGTGTGCGCACACATACGCATACACACCTTTCATTCGTCGAATCTTTGCTTTAACAACTCCACAAAGCCTGGTACCTGGATGCTGGCAAGTAATGATTGCATGTCTGAACGCCTGGTATGGTTTGACCATGGCTGGGTTTTACTGCGCTGTATTGGAAAGAAAAATGTCGCCTGGTTTAAATTTCAGGTGGAAAATGAATTTTCAACAAATTGCTGATTTTTGTGGTCGCTGTTGTGGGTGTTTTTCTGTTCGAGATTTTGTTTTTGTTATATGTCTGTTTCCTGTTGATTTTTTGTTTGTTTACGAAGGAATCGGGGAGTGTACGGTATCTTCTCGGTTTACATTTCTTGTGCAGGATAGATCGTCAAAAACAACTGTGTGCGTGCGTACATCCATGCCTTGGGGTGTGTGTGTGTGTGTGTGTGTGTGTGTGTGTGTGTGTGTGTGTGTGTGTGTGTGTGTGTGTGTGTGTGTCTCGTGGGATTCAGGTTAACGCACTAGATGAACTGACAACAATGAATTGACTGGCGACGCCGTACGCTTCCCGTTAGTACGTTTCCAAACACGCGTAAGTGTATTGTGTTCGTTTGTGTGCGTGCGTACACACACACACGCGCGCGCGCGCGCGCGCGCGTGCACATGTACACACACGTGCTCGCACGACCGGGAGAAACGGATCGTGAGAGAGATAGGGTTGGTGGGTGCGAAGCCATTTAATGCATCAAAAATCAATGTCTCGGCGTCTTTATTTCGTTTTTCACGTTTTACTGACAGATGCAGGTTGGTACTGTGAAAATGTGATGAATGAGTCATCTTAAAAAGTCCAGTTTTTTTAATTCAGCTTGGCCAGTGGGGGTGGGTGGCGCTATATACTGAAAATAAACGCTTTTCCTGTCTTTGGAATCACAAAATCATCTTTCTCTTTTTCTTTCTCATAAAATAAATTCAAATTTTAATTGATAATACTGTTTGGAATTACTCTGGATGGCTTTTGTTTTGTTTTGTTTGTTTTCGGAGTTTTTGTCCCATCTTTTTCGTTTATTTGATCTGTTCCCCCCGTGGGGATGCCGGGGGCTCTTTCAGTATAAATAGTATCCACACCTTCAGCAAATTCTGTGCTAGAAATTTCCTCTTTTCTGTCACCCTTTTTGTGTCTGCCTTTGCTTTCTTTCATTTTTTCTTATTTCCTGCCTTGCTGGTCCATTCACCTGTATGTGTTCGATAAAGTCTTACGAGCGTTTTCTTAGGATTGATGATTGGACACATGTATTAAGTGCATTTTTGGCTCTAGGGAAATAAGATATGCGAAAGCAATTTTTGGTACTTTAGGTCCATTCTTATGTATGCTTTAGTGTTCTTTGTTATGTTTAAATTTGTATTCAAGTATGTTCTTTAAATCCCCCGTGTGACAAATTGGACGGAGTGGTCAACGCCGGGGGCATGTCCTTAGATTATGTGCGCGAATGCATTGATATGTGTGCTTAATTGTCTTTTCTTTTTTTTTTTTTTTCTTGCTGACGTTTCGTATGTTTTGAAGCGGTTATAGCCCTGATACTGTACTACGCAGTCTGCTGGACTAAACAACAATAACTATTTGATCTGTGTAACTGTCCTAACACGCCACTCATTTTGGATTTCCAACATGCCTCAAAAACCTACCCAGACTGAAGTCACCACGAGAACAACGGATGAAGGGTTGCCGAATTTGAGACAATATTTTTGACATTATATAGAAAACAAAAAATGGGGACGGTGAGTATAATGTTACGGGAGTCCATTCTGGACTGAGACTCTGTCACGGCGTGTGCTTGATTCTTCCTTTGAACACGTACCGTAGTTATTTTTACATCAACCGGGCCCGAGAGTTACAGACAGATGTGCAATATTGTTCAGGCATCATCCCACAATGATTAAGACAACTTGAACCGCTGCCATCCTCACACACACACACACACACACACACACACACACACACACACACACACACACACACACACACACACACACACACACACACACACACACACACCACACACACTCCTTTCATTTGACAGGTTTTTGCGTTAGCCACTTCGCCACAGAATCTAGTGCGTTGGCTTGTGATGGTTGGATGTCTGTGCACCTGATTATGGTTTGGCCAAGGCTGGGGTTTTATCGCGCTGAACAGGAAAGAAAGAAAATGTCGCTTGGCTTAAATTTCATGTGGAAAATGGATTTTGAATAAACAGCTGGTTTTTGTTGCTGTTTTTTATGTCTGTTTTCTGTTGCTTTTTGTTTTGTTTGTGTTTGTTATTGAGCAAAGAAATCAGAAGTGTTACACTGTCTGTTAGGTTTACATTTCATGTGCATGATGGATCGACAAAGAGTGTGTGCGTGCGTATGTGTGATTTTGTTTACACACACACACACACACACACACACACACACACACACACACACACATATATATATATAAATATATATATATATATATATATATATGTACAGATAGATAGATAGATTAGGTAAATTAGATAGATTATATAGATTGATAGATAGATTAGATAGATAGATTATAATTGCCCCGTGGGGATATCGGGACTCTTTCAGTATGAATACTATCCTCACCTTCTGGAAATTCTGTGCTAGATATTTTCCCATTTCTGTCACTCTTTCTTTCTTTCTTCATCCTTTGCTTTGTCATCTCTCCCTGTCATTTTCTGCCTTGCTGATCAATTCACCTGTACTTGTTCGACAATCTTAATTTCTCTTGGGATTAATATTTGGGTACATGTACTAAGTGCATTTTTGGCTCAAGGGAAATGAGATATGCGAAAGTAATTTTAGGTAATTAAGGTCCTTTTTATATATGTTTTAGTGTCTTTAGTTTTGCTTTAATTTGTATTCAGGTATGTTTTTTTAAATCCTTTGTGTGATAAATTGGACGGAGTGATCAACGCCAGGGACATCTTAGATTATATGCACGAATGCATTGATATACTATATACTTTTTTTTTTCCTTTTTCCCTTTTTTCCCCTGTTGAAGTATTATATTTCGAATCGGTTATAGCCATGATGTGGTTCTACGCAGTCGGCTGTTTTAAACAAAAATAACAGATAGATGGATAGCTATTCCCTGGGATTCAGTTTTACGCTTTAGATGAACTGTCAAAAAAGAGCATTGGCGACGCCGTAAATGTTTCCCCATCAGTTGTTCGGGAGCGTATGCTTATGTATTGTATTGAACTCGCACACGCTCAAACACATGCAAAAGAGAGACGAACCGAGAGGCAGAGATTTAATGAGAGAGGGAGACAGAGAGAGAGAGAGGTGGGAAAAGTGTTCAATCAGACAGTCATTTCTTCCATCAAAAATCAGTATTTGAGCGTCTTTGTTTTGTTTTTCACATTTTATTGAAAGACGTAGGTAGGTACTGTGAAAGTGCGATGAATCGATCATCTTGAACGAATTCTGGTGTTTTTAATTCGACCTTGCAGTAGAGCCTTCACATTGAAATTAAACGTTCTTCCTGTCTTTGGAATCACAAAAGCTAGCGCTCTGTCTCTGTCTCTGTCTCTTCTCTCTCTCTCTCTCTCTCTCTCCGTGCTCTCTCTTTCTCTCTCCGTGCTCTCTCTCTTTCTCGTTTTCTCTCTTCCTCCCTCCCCCTCTCTGTTTTTCTGTCTTTATTAGTGTGCATTCAACGTTTTTGTGTATATTCTGTCTCTCTGTCTCGCTCTTAGATTTGTTGTTGTTGTTTTCCGTTGATTGGTTGGTTGATTTCTTTCACCCCTTTCAAATGTCTTTGTCTCGTAGTTTTTCTGTCGATCAAATTTCTGCCTTCCAACCCGTTTCCATTTTTCGCTAAATTATTCGGCTTTTTTTTTATCTTGTATGTTTTTAAGAGGTCTGCTAACAAGAAATAAACAAAATCCCGTTGGAGATGAGAATATATAACATTGTTCTTCTGTATACCTATACATTGTTCTTCTGTATACCTATACATTGTTCTTCTGTATACCTATACTACACGTCATTATTGAAGGGCCAGGAACGTTTTTGAGTCAATTTTTGAAAGGAGAAATAACCTATTTTCTCTTACTCTTTTCTCCAATTCGTTGCCGTAACTGAATGGATAAGAGCTCAGACAACATTGCAGTTTCCTTTTGGCACGTGTTTGGGGATTTGCCGATTTGCAATGGGCGGCCCAAGGAAGACAATTTCCACACGAAATTGTCGAATCTTCAGCAGGGTCTCTCTGACGACGCAGGCAAGGTAGCGACAAAATTCGCTTTGCACGTGCAAGGCAAGCCCTTTTTGAACACTACTCCAGCCAAAGTTGCCCGCAGACGAGGATAAAAAGGACCCGTTCTTGGTTCGTTTTAACCATGCTTGCAAGACGACGGATGACGGATGAGCAGCGGGGGAGAGCCCTCGCTCTGCTTGATGAAGGCCTAGCGCAGCGGGAAGTTGCTAGACGACTTGAAGTGTCGCATTCCACAATCCAGAGACTGCTGGAGCGCTTCAATGAGACTGGAGCAGTCCAGGAAAGGCGTCACACGGGTCGACCCAGAGTAACAAGACAGCAAGACCGCTACCTTGCCCTCTCCGTCCTGAGGGAAAGGGCATCCACTGCGGTGACCTTGAGGGGTCAGCTGAGGGACGCAACAGGTGCTAACATCAGCTGCAGCACGGTGAGAAGACGGCTACATGAGGCAAACTTGAGGTCACGGAGACCGGCCGTCCGACCCGTGCTGTCACCGGTCAACAGAGTGCGCCGCATGACCTGGGCCAGGGAGCACGTGACCTGGACAAGGCAACAGTGGGCCCGGGTCTTGTTTTCGGATGAGTCCAGGTTCACCCTGACCTTTAACGATGGCCGGGCTCGGGTGTGGCGACGTCAAGGGGAGAAGTTCGCTGACGCCACTGTCCAAGAGCATAACCGGTACGGCGGCGGGTCGGTGATGGTGTGGGGTGGCATGAGCCGTGGTACCCGGACCCCCCTGCTCCCCATTGACGGCATCCTGAATGGGGTCCGGTACCGGGACGAGGTTCTGGCGGCCGTGGCACTGCCTGCGCTTGTGGACCTTGGTCAAGGCGCCATCTTCCAGGACGACAATGCACCTGCGCATCGAGCACGCCTTGTGACCGACTTCCTGGAGCAGCATGAAGTCGTCCGTATGGCCTGGCCAGCGTGCTCACCTGACCTGAACCCAATTGAACACCTCTGGGATGTGCTCGGGAGGCGCATCAGGGACAACCACCCCCCACCGGGCACCCTGGCCAGGCTGGTCGACATCCTGCAGATCGAGTGGGCGGCCATCCCTCAGGACACACTCCGTACCCTTGTGGGGTCGATGCATCGGCGCTGTGAAGCATGCATCCAGGCTCGGGGCGGACACACGCGATATTGAAAACAGATTGGCCAAATCTGACACTTTCTGTTTTTTGAAAAGGGGGGGATGTTCCTTTAAATGCATGTGCTGTTCACTAATGGGTCATTGTGCTAATTTCTTTTTCCAAAACAGGTGTGGAAATGATGAAATAAAACATAGAATCAATTCTAAACATTGTCAATTATTTCAACTTAAAATTAGAGAGGAAGGAAGAAGTGGCCCTTAAATTATGATTAGGAGTATATAATATTTTCTTTGTTTTTACACATCGTGGGGACTATTTTATACCTTTTTCTTTATATCCCTCACGCGAGAAACAGGACACAAAACGGCTCGAGGCTAAGGACATCTACGTTAACGTGCTGAAGCAGGGCAATCTGCTGTTGATGTCCAGTTTCTCTTCATCTGTGCTGGGCTGGATCGTTCTGGTGATAGAACTGTGGACTCGGCAGCTGATGTATGAGGTTCAATTAACACCACCTCCCCCCCCCCCCCCCCCTGTGGGATGCCGGGGGCTCTTTCAGTATGAATAGTATCCCCACCTGGAAATTCTGTGCTAGAAATTTCCTCATTTCTGTTACTCTCTTGGTTTCTGCCTTGTTCCTTTGCTTTCTGCCATTTCTTCCTATCATTTTCCGTCTTGCTGGTCCATTCACATGTATGTGTTCGATAAAGTCTTATGTACTTTTTCTGAGGATTGATGATTGGGTACATATATTAAGTGCATTTTTGGCTCTAAGGAGGTGAGATATGCGGAAGCAATTTGAGGAAATTTACGCCAATTTTTATATACACTACGCTCAAAAAGTTAAGGATCACTTGCACAAAAATTCATAACTTTCAAAATAAGAAAGCCAATGCGTTGAAGTTTGGCAAACATTTAATTCCATGCTTTAGTGATAACGATACACAATTGCCTTCAATTTCGAGCAATCGTTTGGTATGTACATTTGATCAAAGTGGGTACGTATCGAAATTTGATTTCCCAAAGTCATTGAAATCACAAGACAGGGCATTCTGATGCTCCCAAAAGTTCAGTAATGCGTGTAACCGCCATGGCTGTTCTGGCACTCGACGCAGCGAGTCCTCATCGAGTTGACCAGGTTGGTGAAGATCCTCTGTGGAAGCGCCTGCCACTCAGCCTGCAGCATCTGGTAGAGGTGTTGGGCATCCCTGGGAGGGTGGTGGTTGCTCCTCACTTTGCGATCCAGCTCATCCCAGAGGTTTTCAATCGGGTTGAGATCGGGACTGCATGCTGGCCACTCCATTCTGTTGACTCAAGACTGCTGCAGGAAGTCGTTGACCACCCTTGCCCTGTGGGGGCGAGCGTTGTCATCCTGGTAGACAGCCGTCGGTCCCATCTGCTGCAGTGTAGGCACAGCCAGCGGTCGAAAGATCTCATCCCGGTATCGGAGGCCAGTCAGGTTACCCTGTACATGATACAAGGGTGTTCTGTGGTGAAGGCTGAAGGCCCCCCAGACCATTACAGAACCTCCACCAAAGGCCACCTTTTCTTGGACAGTGGTGTCAATAAAGCGTTGCCCTGGGCGCCTCCAGACCCTCAGTCGGCCGTCGTTGTGGTTCATGGTGAAGCGTGATTCATCACTGAACAGGACCTGGGACCATTGCTGACGTGTCCACCTCACGTGACGTCTGCAGAAGGCGCGGCGTGCTGCCCTATGGTCTGGAGTTAAGCGTGGCCGTACAGCTGGGCGACGAGAACGGAGGTTAAACCCATGAAGGCGGTTCCGTATGGTCTGCTGGCTGATGTTGATGTTAGTAGCCACCCTCAGCTGCCTTCGAATGATGCTGGAAGAAGCTGTTCTTGTCTGCAGGGCTTGTCGTTCAATGAGACGATCTTCACGTGGGTTTGTCTTCTTCGGTTGACCAGATCTGCGTCTTTCATGGACCCTCCCAGTGGCTGTGAAGCGTTGAATCAGTCTGACAATGACCGAGATGGACACCTGAAGTCGCCTGGCCACTTCTCGCTTGGGAACACCATCTTGGAACCATGCAACAGCTCGTCCCCTCTCAAACTCGCTCAATTTTCGTCGTGGAGGCATTGTCAGATCAGGCCTACTACTGGTGGAATGTCTTCTTATAAAGCCAAGCAAGAGACAGCATCTCACACATAAACAGCAGTGCTTGCACGTGCATAATGGTTTTTTCCATCTGGCTTGTGCAATGTGTTCAGGCAGAACGGTCCAAAACAAGGTCCTTTTTCGCAAGTTTCCGCTTTTCCGTTTGCGGCTAAGCTCAGTAGTAGAGAATCCCGTGCAATTTTCGCACTAACACAACATCGCCCACTTACAGCTGAACAAGAATTCATAACAATTTGGCTGGACTGAGAAATAAATAACAGTAGCGAACTGTGTTTATTACGCACCTGTTTTCTCATAGTAATCCTTCACTTTTTGTGCGTAGCTTATGTTTTGGTGTCCTTGGGTATGCTTGAATTTGTATTCAGGTGTTTTTTTAAACTCCCGTGTGCGATGAATTGGACAGAGTGGTCAACGATGGGGGCATATCTTTGGATTATATACGCGGGTGCATTGGTATGTGTAGTTAATTTTCTTTTCATTTTCTTTTTTTTTTCCTGTTGAAGTTTTGTATGTTTTGAATCTATTATAGCCCTGATATGGCTCTACGCAGTCGGCTGGGCTTTAAACAACAATAACAATAGAAGCAGTCTGCTGTTGATGTCCAGTTTCTCATTTGTGCAGGGCCGTCTGGTTCTGCTGACAGAGCTGTGGATTCAGCAGCTGATGTATCGGGTTCAGTCTCAGGCTGCAACATAAACACTGGTGTTCGCCGTCCTTCACGCTCTAATCATTATAGTGGTGGTGGAGTTCCACAGATCTGACCACCATCCGCCACCTATTTCAGGACTTCACCAGCGCATAAGGGTAGCGTTTTTCTCAGCTTCAAAGAGTTTTGCTTATAATTCCTGGCATATTTGTACAAAACACGTATGGGTTTGTTTGTCTGAAGGCAATGAATGCCTTGGACTTCATAGATCCGACACTTATCCTCCTCTTATTTCAAGACTTTACGAGCCCATAGGGATAGGGGTTTTTGCAACCTCAAGGAGTTTTCTTTATAATTCCTGGTATATTTGGACAAAGCGCGTATGGATTTGTCTGAATGCAATGAATCCCTTGGACTTCATAGATCCAATACTTATTCCCTCTTATTTCAAGACTTTACCAGCCCATAGGGGTAGGGGTTTTCGTAGCTTTTGCAACCTCAAGGAGTTTTCTTCTAATTCCTGGCAGATTTGGACAAAGCGTGTATGGATTTGTCTGAGTGCAATGAATCCCTCTTGAAATAAATCCAGATCCTAAACTCTTGCTGTTAGCTCAAGAAGTTGTGAGTTAGACTGGGTGTGGTAATGATTCTACAGAAGAGACGTTTTTGTGATGGGCTAATGTAACACTCCTGAAGTGGCCTTCCTAGTCAGTTGGGCAGGAAACAAACATTGTTAACTGCTATCAAAATTTCATGGGTAGTTACGGCTGGAGTGAAATTTTTTCATACAACCATACGGTACCAGTTTGGGAACTAGTGCAGACATTAGCCCTGATGTGGCTCTATACAGTCGGCTGGGCTTTAAAACAATACAATGACAGCACAGACATGAACACACACAGTCACACACACACAGCACCACGCACATACACACTGCGCGCGCGGCGTGCATACACACAGCTACGAACCGAATACCGCACTATCCGTCAATCCTCCCTAACCCTAAACTACCACATCCCCACATTGAGGTATTGTCGAGACTGCATTTGACATTCAGAAGTGAGCTAACCGTGTTGAATAATGTCCTAAAATTGCCATAAAGTAATGCCTTATTGTTTTTGTATTTATTTTTTGTCTGTTTTTTCGTTCATTCTAAGTCCTAAAAAGTCAGAGACTATGCAGTTCAGAGTGTACGCAATGACAGTATTTCCCGACAAGTAAGTTGCTGAGGCAGAATATCACGATGACACAGTCACACAAAACACCGACATCGTCACCAAATCCTTAAGGGAAAATAGAAGAGGAGATTTGAACTCTCAAATCCAACTGTAAGTGCAGAATGGTAGACAGGACAGTGTGAACATTGGGGCTTCACACCTCACATCTGAGATAAAAGCACTATACAGTAGAGAAATAACCTCTGCAGTGATGTTTCACCAGATGCAGTTTTCAAGTTTTTACAAGAGATCGATAGTTTCAGCTTATACGATCATACGAATTGGAGGGATTTCTAAATGTGTTTAAGACTTGAAAGGATAATAATGTACTTAGATTTTAAGAGTAGTTTGTGTGTGTGTGTGTGTGTGTGTGTGTGTGTGTGCGTGTGCTGTGTGTGTGTGTGGTGTGTGTGTGTGTGATTAAACTTGGAAGTTTTAACATGGTGTTAGCCCTGATATGACTGTAATGGTCGGCTGGGCTATAGGCAATATGAACTCCTGCACATCGGATCGACATTGAAAGTGTGTGTGTTATGTCATGTACACGCTTGTGTGTGTGCGCGCAAGAGGGGGAGAGCGAGAGAGAGAGGGACTGCAGGCTTCAGATGATTGGATTCATTTAGGGCATTGCCCTTCATGGAGGGATGTGAAATACAAAATGTTCAACGAAAGTTTGACAAAATCTTGTCGATAGTACTCATCAGAACTTTTTAAACTGTCACATAAAAACAAAATACTTATGATAAAAAAAAAACTGCACAAATATATAGGTGTCTATGAAATATCTGTTACGCTTTTGAGAGTGTTGTATAAAAAAAAAACGATGCTAAATTTCTTATCGCTCATATTTGTCAGAGAAGTTGTACTGAGTTTATTCTTCGGGGGAACTCACATTATGTTTGAGAAATCGATCTTTTCCTAAGTCGCAATGAGCAGGACACCTCAAAACAAAATGGATTTCATCTTCATTTTCATAGTTACACAAGGTGCACATCATATTAAAACAGTTTTTGTAGAGAAGTCTCCTATAGTCCAACCTTAGTCCACGTCCTGGGAAATGGAAACGGGACAAGTAGGGGATTGCTTGATCTGGGCGAAGTAATGGCGCGTACCTTATGTCACTGAAGGCTACGCTCGCCGTGAAGGCCAGCCCGGGTCACGTGAAAGACTGCTGGCTAATGGGACAATGGTGAAACTGTGACTGGCGTAGCAATCCGGCAGCGGATTGTCTATTGCTACAAAGAAAGCAAAGGAGATATTAAAACGGACGGACTCGCACGTAAAACGGACTGGAACAAGCTAGACACCCAATTGGAATGTGGAACATACGTGAGACTGCTGACAAAGGAACCTGTTCATGCTCTTTATGAATCAGTCATTGGGAATAGCTGGTGTGAGGAAGAAGAAAAATATCAGTAAACAAATACGTAAGAACTCTTTGCTTGTATGGAATGGAACAAAGGACGACAAGGGACCAAAACGTGGAGTAGAGTTTATCATCAGTCCCGAAAAAGCCAGGTTTATAACAGATGTCAAATATATATCGGAAGATCATAAGTATCGAGATGATGAGTGGTAAAAAACAACGTATTTTCAAGTGTATGCTCTATGTAACGATACCAACTCAGAAGGGACAAATTGTACAAAGACCTTAGTGACTTTGTCAGCCCATTAAACATCAAAGAAAATGTTATTATAATGGGGAAGAGTTGGCCCCGGGAGAGCTCAGTGGGAAAGATATCTAGGCTCTCATAGCGGTCATGATACCTAACACAACAGCAATGAAAAAATGATCTTAAAATTGTGTGCAGAATATGACCTCGTCATCACACGTACGGGTTTTTAAACACAGCTATATAAAACATGCTATAAATGAAACAATGTGGGGCAATCGTCACAAATTGACTGAATACTTGCAAAGAGAGTCAGACAGAAAATGAAAGACTCGCAGAACATTCCAAACTACATTATCGATACCGATCGTAGATCAGAAATCAAGATCTTTGCCCGTGCCAAAATATGAAAACGACGCCCCAAAAGAGAGGAGGTCATAAACATAAGAACTGTAAATGAAAATAGAACTTCAAATTCAGGATAACCTCATGAAACAATTCAATACTTTCCCTAAACAATCAGGAATTACAGATGTTGAGTGGGAAGTTAAGGACCATGTAACTGCTGCATTGACCAAAGAATGTGGCACAAAAAAGTAAGACAAGGGAAAAGGAAAGTAACAAAACGGTGGAACGAAAAGGCACAAGAATCAATAAAGAATACGATATTATCATTTGAAAAGTGGCAGAAGACAAGAGACGGAAAGAACTATGCTGAGTACAGGAAAGCCAGACGAGAAGCGAAGAGAACACTTAAAAGGTGACTCATGGAGGTGTTCTTGGAAACAGTTGGGAAATCAACGCAAAAGAAGACCTTCAACAGTTATAAAAAAACGTGATAAGTATGCGTACCCGTGAAGAACCTTTCAACCCAACAAAAAATTCAACAGCAAAGATGGGAATAAGTTTTTGATAAGCAAAGCAAACAGCGTTTGAAAGAGTACTTCCAAAACTGCTAACCGTTCAGTTGAAGCCAGTCTAGGAACGTTTAAGCCTTATTACGCAGGAACTCGGAACTGAAGTCAAAGCGAAGTTACGGAGGTCATCTGAAAAAGTCCCCAAAACAAAGCACCAGTCGTGGATGGCATAACGTCTGAAGTAATCGAAGCCTGTGAAGATATTGCTGTCAAGTAGTTGCACTGAATCTTTGACAAAGCATGGCTAGAGAGAAAGATTCACAATGACTAGCAATGAGCGATTGTTGTACCTTTATGGATGAAAAAAGGAAACAAACCGATGTACAGAGGAATATCCCTGTTGGAGATGATGGACAGGCGCAATCTTCGAGGTGAGGCATCTGAGTGAGAACACAAGCGAATACGTAAGGGAACTGAACATGGTATTATCGATCGGGAGAAAGCAATTGAAGGAGTGAACAGATGTGGAAGGTGCTTGAAGAATGTGGAGTCGAAGGCCAACTTTCAGGAGACATAATGGCAATGTACGAAAGAAACCAGTGCACAGTTAGAACGCCAGAGGGACCAACAGAATGGTTTCCCATTACCTCGGGAGTCAAACAGGGACGTGTGCTGTGTCCTTTGCTGTTTATCGCATATATGGACAGATTAATTTAAGCGGCCAGTGATCAACCTTCTCTCGGTGAACTCCTTTTTGTTGAGGATGAGAACCTCATCGAAAGGAATCAAGAAAAATCGCAACAGCACATCAGTAGCCTCGGTGAGACCTGCGAGAATTGTCAAATGAAAATTAGCATCTCTAAAACAGAAATAATGGAAGTCAGCAGAAACCCCTCTCCCCTAAGTATGAATAGTGACCAAACACAATTAAAGCAGGTAGATGGATTCAGATACCTTGGTAACATTACTCGCACAAGGTGGCAGACAGAAATAATGACAAGGATACGGATGGAAAATGCTGTTACATGTACCAAATGCTGCCACTTTTCTTCCACAAAAACATCCTGATGGAGTCGAAAAGACAATTGATAAATAGCATATTTGTTCCAACCTTCACATAGGCCTACCAATGTCAAACTTGGACTCTCAACAAGTCAGTGCAAAATAAAGTCACTGCATGTGAAATAAGTTAAGAAAGATCAAAAACATCACAAGAAGAGACAAAATCAGACATAGAGAAGTGATCAGGCTGGAACTGCACTTGTCAAAGTTTTTTGAAAAACAGAATGAAATGGTTTGTAGATGTGATCAGAATGCCAACCAATCAACCTGCTGCAAGAGCATTCTATGCAAGAGATTCAGGATTGAAGAGCAGAGGACGACCAAGGAAGAGATGGCTGGATGGTGTGAAAGAGTCTTGAAACAACACATCTCAATAGGGGGGGGCCACGTACGAGCCCTGACCCGTCAGCTGCATCTT
>CM060306.1:79958011-80000511 GCA_030674185.1 Monoplex corrugatus
CACACACACACATACGGCATACAGCATATTACACACACACGAACAAGCACGCACTACACATTCACGCGCGCGCGCGCGCGCACACACACACACGGCATACAACATATTACACACACACGAACAATCACGCACGTACCACACATTCGCGCACGCACGCGTGCACACACACACATACACACACACACACACATCACACCACAGTATACACATACAAACACTCGCTCTCACACACACAAACACGCACACACATTTTTCAATGCAAGCTGAAAAGAAAAACATTTGCTACAAGGACAGAAACCGGAAAGGTCATTAAAATGTTCTTTTTAAAAGTTACGAAAAAATGAATCTAATAAACTAGAAAAAAAATGCCACCGAATTTAAACGAACGAGGAAGAAATGGAATAATGTGAGTGGGTGCCAAAAAACTCAAGAAATCCTTGGTTGTTCGAGAGCATTGATAAATTGTTTTCCAAAGTGAGGTCTCCAATTTTTGTTCATTATGTCTGTCTGCTTACTTGTTCGTCTATGTGTGTGTGTGCTCGTTTGAATATTTTTTCTTCCCCGTATTCAGAGCTGTTTCACCATGGGGAAGCCGGGGGCTCTTTCAGTATACATGTAATTAATAGTATCCCCACCTGGAAATTCTGTGCTAGAAATCTCTTCTTTTCTGTCACTTTCTTTGTCTTTGCCTTGTTCCTTTGCTTTCTGTCATTTCTATCATTTTCTGTCCCACTGGTCCATTCACCTGTATATACTCCTAATCATAATTTAAGGGCCACTTCTTCCTTCCTCTCTAATTTTAAGTTGAAATAATTGACAATGTTTAGAATTGATTCTATGTTTTATTTCATCATTTCCACACCTGTTTCGGAAAAAGAAATTAGCACAATGACCCATTAGTGAACAGCACATGCATTTAAAGGAACATCCCCCCTTTTCAAAAAACAGAAAGTGTCAGATTTGGCCAATCTGTTTTCAATATCGCGTGTGTCCGCCCCGAGCCTGGATGCATGCTTCACAGCGCCGATGCATCGACCCCACAAGGGTACGGAGTGTGTCCTGAGGGATGGCCGCCCACTCGATCTGCAGGATGTCGACCAGCCTGGCCAGGGTGCCCGGTGGGGGGTGGTTGTCCCTGATGCGCCTCCCGAGCACATCCCAGAGGTGTTCAATTGGGTTCAGGTCAGGTGAGCACGCTGGCCAGGCCATACGGACGACTTCATGCTGCTCCAGGAAGTCGGTCACAAGGCGTGCTCGATGCGCAGGTGCATTGTCGTCCTGGAAGATGGCGCCTTGACCAAGGTCCACAAGCGCAGGCAGTGCCACGGCCGCCAGAACCTCGTCCCGGTACCGGACCCCGTTCAGGATGCCGTCAATGGGGAGCAGGGGGGTCCGGGTACCACGGCTCATGCCACCCCACACCATCACCGACCCGCCGCCGTACCGGTTATGCTCTTGGACAGTGGCGTCAGCGAACCTCTCCCCTTGACGTCGCCACACCCGAGCCCGGCCATCGTTAAAGGTCAGGGTGAACCTGGACTCATCCGAAAACAAGACCCGGGCCCACTGTTGCCTTGTCCAGGTCACGTGCTCCCTGGCCCAGGTCATGCGGCGCACTCTGTTGACCGGTGACAGCACGGGTCGGACGGCCGGTCTCCGTGACCTCAAGTTTGCCTCATGTAGCCGTCTTCTCACCGTGCTGCAGCTGATGTTAGCACCTGTTGCGTCCCTCAGCTGACCCCTCAAGGTCACCGCAGTGGATGCCCTTTCCCTCAGGACGGAGAGGGCAAGGTAGCGGTCTTGCTGTCTTGTCGTTACTCTGGGTCGACCCGTGTGACGCCTTTCCTGGACTGCTCCAGTCTCATTGAAGCGCTCCAGCAGTCTCTGGATTGTGGAATGCGACACTTCAAGTCGTCTAGCAACTTCCCGCTGCGCTAGGCCTTCATCAAGCAGAGCGAGGGCTCTCCCCCGCTGCTCATCCGTCATCCGTCGTCTTGCAAGCATGGTTAAAACGAACCAAGAACGGGTCCTTTTTATCCTCGTCTGCGGGCAACTTTGGCTGGAGTAGTGTTCAAAAAGGGCTTACCTTGCACGTGCAAAGCGAATTTTGTCGCTACCTTGCCTGCGTCGTCAGAGAGACCCTGCTGAAGATTCGACAATTTCGTGTGGAAATTGTCTTCCTTGGGCCGCCCATTGCAAATCGGCAAATCCCCAAACACGTGCCAAAAGGAAACTGCAATGTTGTCTGAGCTCTTATCCATTCAGTTACGGCAACGAATTGGAGAAAAGAGTAAGAGAAAATAGGTTATTTCTCCTTTCAAAAATTGACTCAAAAACGTTCCTGGCCCTTCAATAATGACGTGTAGTATATGTTTGATAAAGTCTTGCGGTACCTTCTCACCCCCTTGGGGATGCCGGGGATTCTTTCAGTATAAATAGTATCCCCACCGTCTGGAAATTCTGTGCTTGGAATTTCCTCTTTTCTGTCACTCTTTGTTTCTATCTTGTTCCTTTGCTTTCTGTCATTTTTCCTATCATTTTCTGCCTTGCTGGTCCATTCATTTGCATGTGTTCGATAAAGTCTTACGTATCTTCTCTTACGATCTGTAATTGGGTATATGTATTAAATGCATTTTTGGCTATAGGGAAATGTGATATACGGAAACAGTTTTATGTTATTTAGGCCTGTTTTATGTCTGTTTTAGTGTCCTTATTTATGCTTATATTTGTATTCAGGTGTGTTTTCTAAATCCTGTGTGTGATAATTTGGACCAGGGGCATCTCTTTAGATTATGTGCACGAATGCATTGATATGTGTACTAATTTTTTTCTTTTTTTATTCTTTTTGAAGTATCGTGTATATTTAGAAACGGTTATAGCCCTGATATGGCTCTACGTAGTCGGCGGGGCTTTAAACAGAAAAAAATAACAATAACTCACGTTGAGTCCACACCGCTCGTTCTGGCTGTTAAGAATACTACCAGCACAAGTTCGTTTAGTCAAGATCTCAGTGCCAGAGTGTCTTATGGACACCAGCAGTGTCAAGCCACCATGTTGACCACGCACATGAGGAGACTGCGCTAGTTGCAGGTCACAGTCAGACGCTTTTAGGAAAATACGGTTTAATTTATGTATATATAGGACCTACACATTTACAGTTACAGATACCTATATTTGATGGACGCTTACGTTTGCGTGGTCATTGACCGATGTGAATGCTTGTCATGGATGCACACATGTTGGTTCCGTTCGTAAACCTCTTCTCCACAACTAATTTTGACTGGAAGGGGGTTGACGATTTTTTACTGAAGGAAGGAAAGAAGGAATCTTTTATTCAATATTTGTTCACAATAGTGATTTTAGACACACACATGCACACACACATGCACACACACACACACACACACACACACACACACACACACACACACATACACACACACACACAAAGAGGAGGGGTAGTAGAAGTTTGTAAGAAGGGGAATAATTACAATTAATAATTCAGAACAATGAATTAACAGTGTTAAATAATAACATACAACAATTTTTAGTGAGATGTTTCTCAGGTGGTACATAAGCCGGCTCTATTCAGTAAGTAAATGACCCATTTCTTTCACGTTCTGTCCTTGATAGCCACCTCTACAAGGATGTAGGCTACATCACACCAGCGTACACAAATGATTCAACTACAGGGTACTCTTCAGCCGTATAGTTAACACAACATGATGTACATAGTTCGGTCAACTTCTATTGTTGATTGGGAAGCTTCCAGAACAGCTGTTGCTTTTAAATGAGAAACTTCTATAAAGCATACACAGTCCACACATGCTACAGTTCAGTTTGGGTCAGTCACTTTTCCCCCGTCAAGTTATCAAAGTTAGATAACCCATCATGGTTGAATTTTGAACTTGCAAAGTTTTCGACTTATCACTATCTTCATTGACTAACTAGGCCTCTCCATGGTGGGCGAACAAGTCCCAATCTCCGCTTGCTCAGAATACGTTCTTTGATTCAGCGGGCAAATGAAGGGAATAATACCATGTCACTCTGAACTGTGGTGTTCTCGCAAACAGCACAAAAACGTTGTTGTGCTAATTAACTCCCATTTTTCCGTTTCCTTCTTTCTTCTATTCACCAGTTTTGCTGACTCCTGTCATTCTTTTGGTATATTGGTCTCTTTTACTCTTCAAATGACACGTGCACTGTTCATACATTCCTAGATGGTTCCATTCTTCTTCATCTGTCTTTTTTGTTTTTGTTGGGTTTTTTGTTGTTGTTTTTTTTGGGGGGAGGTTTTTTGTTGTTGTTGTTGTCATTTTCGATCTGACATCTATTCCTCTAGTCTTTCATTATCCATTTACATGTATGATTGTTGGGAATGGTAACGAGTTGAATGCGTCTGTAGCGTTGTATTGTCGTTTTATGTTCCCTGCGTGAGAAGATAAATAAAATCAAACTGTCTTGTCTTGTCAAATGACGTATGAGGTCTCAACTTCGTGAATTGTTTGTGGTTATGAGATAACTAGGTGGGGTGAGTTTTTGCGAGGGTTTTGTTCAGACCACGAGTGTGTTTGTTTTGTTTTAGAAAGCAATCCTGGTGGGATGAAAAATGTATATATCCAATACTTATCGAATGTGTAGACGCACAGTGCGATGCAATTTCAGAATGTGTTAGGAATATAAGCATAGGAGTTTCTCATGCTAAACTTTACGCAGAAAATATATAATGGTGTGAAGAAAGACAGGAGGTAGTTATATCTAAAACAAGACAGTACTGATTGCTGTTATGAACACTCGATTATATAGTCTTGAACTTAAACGTAACACTCCGTCTTTCTCTCCCACCCCCCACCCCCAACCTTCTCTCTCTTTGTCTCTACCTGTCTCCGTGTCTCTCTGTCGTCTGTCTTTGTCTTTGTCTGCCTGTTTCTCTCTCTCTCTCTCTCTCTCTCTCTCTCTCTCTCTCTCTCTCTCTCTCTCTCTCTCGCTCGCTCGCTCTCGCTCTCTCTCTCTCTCTCTCTCTCTCTCTCTCTCTGTCTGTCTCATACACGCACACATATGCGTACACGCACGCACACACACACATCCCCGTATACAAAAACACGTGAGCATGCACACACATACAAACATATATACACACATACAAACGCACACACACACACACACACACTCTCTCTCTCTCTCTCTCTCTCTCTCTCTCTCTCACAGACACGCACATGAAACCGCCCATCCACAATATATCGCATTCCCGCTCAAACCCCAAAAGAAGAACGTAACACAGAAACAGACCATAACAACTATCACTACTCATTGCCCTCAAAACTGCGGAATAATAACTATGTATGGGATGGCGATCCTTCGAGCTTGTAACTGAAAAGGAAAAAAAAAAACAAAAAACGGTAGGACGCCAAATCAGTCACTTGCCGCTGACGTGACGTTGCTATGGTTACACCACGGCTCCAGCTTTTTCGCCAGCTCTGGTGTCGGTTTCATTCGTACACCCCATAGGGCTTCAAGTTAGGAAGGAAAGAGACGAAGCGTAGAGTTGGATAATGAGGGAGGTGACTCGCTTGCCTAGAAGAATTTCGGGATTATTTTACTGGCAACTGTCCTATTTTGTGTTGTGATATTGTGGTAATTGCTATTACAGTCGGCCAAAGGTAACTTCACATGTAGAAACGCTTATGCTTGAACCCATTCCCCCTCAGCACACATATACCTCAGTGTGGGTGTTGTTGGTGTCTGATTTTTTGTTTGTGTTTGGTGTTTTTAGGTAAAGACATCCCCTGTGAGGATGTCGGGGGCTCTTTCAGTATGAATAGTATCCCCACCTTCTGGAAATTCTGTGCTAAAATGTTCCTCTTTTCTGTCGCTCTGTTTCTTTCTTCCTCCTTTGCTTGCTAAGGAATAAGTGCACGTAAATGGTTTAAATAAGTGTGCACATGTTTTTGCGCCAAATTTGCAAATGAATAGGCCTGTCTGTTTAGGTTTCGTGTGTCTTTTATCTTTCTGTGGTGTCCATAATTTCTTAGATTATGATAATAAGAAATCTGAATCACTCACACACATACACACACACACACACACACACACACACACACACACACACACACACACACACACACACACACAAAAATACATATCTATATATATTTATATCACGAGACACAGAGAGAGGTGTGTGTTATACATGTATATGTGTGTATACGCACATACATACATACACATTCATGCACGCAAGCATAATTGTGGACACATTTTTGTTGTCTACAAGTATATCATAACATTTCTGTCTCAGTCTCCTCTCTGCCTGCATCAACCATCCACTCCCGTTCACACACACACACAACACACACACACACACACACACACACACACACACACACACACACACACACACACACACACACACACACAACACACATTTTTGTTGTCTACAAGTATATCATAACATTTCTGTCTCAGTCTCCTCTCTGCCTGCATCAACCATCCACTCCCGTTCACACACACACACACACACACACACACACACACACACACACACACACACACACACACACACACACACACACACACACAACACACACAACAAACGAATAGCACAAATATCATTCACTACTCATCATCCGAACCTACATAATAACAATAATATGGTCAGGAGCCTCAAAGAAGCAGACAACACAAACACTGGGGCGCCAAAATCAGTCACATGTCACTTGTCCCTCACGTGACGTTGCTATGGTTACACACACCCCCAACCCCCTGTCCGCTTTCGTCAGGTCAATTTCACTTGCACACTCTAAAGGCCTTCAACTGAGGATGGAGTGAGGAGACGGAAGTGGGCGTGGGTAATATGAGGAGGGACTTGCTTGCCTGGGGATATAATTCGAACTTTTGTTGACAGTTTCTTGTTAATGATGATAATAAAACTAAAAACGAAAACAACAATAATAATGATAAAAAAAAATAATGATAATAACAATTATACTAACACCACTGACATCAATAATAATGAAGATAACAGGAATAATAGTAATAATAATAACAATAAATTATATGATGATGATGATAATGATACTGCTACTTCTACTAACGATATGATAATTCATGTATGCCGGTATCCTCCAAACTCATTAGGATTCACGACATTTTACAAAACGCACCATCATATCACGCATGTAATTATAACGTGATAAGCATAATATTCTCAAAAATCATGCTAATGATTTCTATAATGAAGGTTAAAAATAAAGGCGGGATGGGGATGGTACAGGTTGTCCCATAACCCGAAAGATCATGGAGATAAATGGATAGAGATTTTGTCATTCTTGTGATGATTTTTTTTGGTCTCATTACTCTCGACATGCTTTACCTTCTCCAACCATGAACAACTTCCTGCTGGCTTGGAACCCCCTTTGGTGATGCCGGGGGATCTTTCAGTATAAATAATATCCCCACTTTCTGGGAATCCTGGGCTAGAAATTTCCTCTTTTCTGTCACTCTCTTTGTTTCTGCCTTGTTCCTTTTGCTTTCTGTCATTTCCTCCTATCTTTTTCTGCCTTGCTGGTCCACTCACCTGCACGTGTTTGATAAAGTCATACGTACTTTCTCTTAAGATTGATAATGGAGTACATGTATCAAGTGCATTTTGGCTCTAGGGAAATGAGATCTGCGGAGCAATTTTAGGTAATCTAGGCCCGTTTTTATATATCTTCTAGTGTCCTTAGGTATGTTTGGGTTTGTATTCAGGTGTTGTTTTTTTTAATCCCCTGTGTGATTAATTGGACAGAGTGGTCAACGCCAGTGGCATCTCCTTAGATTATGTGCGCGAATTCATTAATATGTGTCCTTAATTTTTTTTAACTCACACATCTCCCCCCCCCCCCCCCCCCCCCCCCCCCCCCCCCCCCCCGGTCAAGTATCACATATGTTTTGAAACGGTTATAACCCTGATATGGCTCTACGCATCCGGCTGGACTTGAAACAAAAATAACTTCAAATAACTTGGTGGCTTGGAGGTTGCATAAAAAAGTCAAAGCGATACTGTCCTCCAACCAGTGGTCAGGGTGTAGTGGTTAATGCAATGGACTACTGATGGGAAGGCTGTAAGTTCGAATCCCTATTGGTCCTTTCAAAATCATTGTGTGTTTCAGTTTCTCAGTTGTGTTTTTCGGCCTCAACTGGCTCCTACCCAGAGCTGAGCGTGCTATGGACTTTTTGGGAAGACTGGGACCACACAGTCGGCTCTCATCCGCTTTACAGATGCATCATTGAGGGTGTTGCTAAGATCTGACCTGTACAACACAGGTGCAACGATCACACACACACACACAGGCGCGCGCGCCCGCGGGCACAGTCTAGCTCTATTACTGGCATAGCGAATTCCAGTTCTCACTGTTTTCACAGTTTACTGGAAGTTTCCGTCTAAAGATTCACTTTAGAGATGAACATATTTTCGCATATGAATTAACCAAAGAACATACATAACTCTTGAGAGTCACGTAGGAATTATCTCCCATGTTGTAGAACTTCTCAAATCTAACACAGTTTGCGCTACCCATTCAGCTAGCATAGAAGCAGCTACAAAGCATAATATTATATAGTTTGCATCGTTTGGCACTCTTGGTCATCTTGCTAATTGAAAAATGTTGCTGCTGGTTTATATCATTCTGCAAGAAAGTAAGTTATTATGGTTTTGTCTTGCAACATCAAATGTTATTTCACAGTTTTAGAGCTGTTGTAATAAAACCCACGTTTAACTTAATGATAACCAGAAGTAATAACAAGGAAACCATACAAGAAAGCTAGACTATAAATACGATGATAGCAATGGTTATTCAGACGGTCCCCTTGTCACATTTAGTGTATATTTTCATCTACTTCTGAAGTGTGTCTTTAAGTCGGTATGTTCAAGCACTTATACCCTCTGTATGCGTGCATGAGTATGTATGCAGAGAGGTCATGCTTGTGAATGCTTGCATGACTGTCTCTGTCTGTCTGTCTCTCTCTCTCTGTCTCTCTGTCTCTCTCTCTGTCTCTCTCTCTCTCTCTCTGTCTCTCTCTCTGTCTCTGTCTGTCTCTCTCTCTCTCTCTCTCTCTCTCTCTCTCTCTCTCTCTCTCTGTGTGTCTGTGTGTGTGTGTGTGTGTGTTCGCTTGACAAAGGCCAGTTGACCAAAAACTTGCGCCTTCCTAGTCTTGTTACATTGAATACGCATTCTAATTCTTTTTTTCTTTTTTTTTTTTGGTTCCTGTTTGCTTTAACGCTGGCAATCACTTTGATTTGGTAAATAAGTCAGCAACAAACAAAATGGCATGGATTGATATAATTAGTAATCGTTGTTGCACAGGGCAATTCTCCAAATACATTTTGGACTCACTGCGCATTACATATAAACAGATTCTGTAGTGCCATACGCGGAACTCAAGCTGAAACGGTTGTTTTGAAACGGTTATAGCCCTGATATGGCTCTACGCAGTCGGCTGGGCTTTAAACAAAAATAACAACTCAATCTGTTAGTGTGGGGCGAGCTGACCATACGTCGCTGTGTTGTAGTACAGTGCATCTTCGGTAGGCGTGCGTACTGGGTGTGTTCATGTTTCCGTAAATCACAGACACTGACATGGCGAGCAAATTTGATACTCTGCATGCATGTACATACAGTATGTATACATGATATATATATATGTATATATTGTATATATATATATATATATATATATATATATTATATATATATACATATCCAGGATCTTTAACGAGCAAATTTGGTACGCTGCATGCGTATATATGTGTATATATATACACATAATTATATATATACATGCATATGTATACATATATTATGCCTTGCAACATCAATGTTGATATTTCAGTTGTAGAACTGTTGTAATAAAAACCCATGTTTAACTTGATGATAACCAGAAGTAATAACAAGGAAATCGTACAAGAAAGCTGTATTTATAAATTTATTTATGTTTATACGTACAGGATCTTAACGAGCATTTGTACTCTGCATGCGTCTTATACACGAAGAGGGTTTAGGCACTGGCAGGTCTGCGCACATGTTGATCTGAGAGATCGGAGAAATCTCCACCCTGTGGTCGCCAAGTAGAGGTGTCCAGGCGGAACGAAACCACACCTTCCATTGAAGCCGGTTACTGTTTGACCACCGTGCCACTTTGTCATCATCATGTGCCCTGCTGCATGGCCTTGGCGATCATGGCATGGCCTTGGCGATCATGGCCCTCTATACGAATCTACCATTTGTTGCTGCACGTACATCTCTCACCCTCTGTGTCCTCATTCACTCCGCAAGTCCATCCAATATTTTCTCTCTGGGTCTACCTGGTGCTGTTCTTCCCTCCAGATTTCTTGTTGTTACAAGGTGCTCTAATTCTTCTTGGATCATGAAATTTCCTAAGAATGTTGCTTGTCTTTTCCCAATCTTCTTCGTTAATGCTCTTTTTGTGTCTGCCTTCGTCACGGCTTGTCTCGTTTGTTTTCTTTGTTGTCCATAGAACTCTTTCAACATTCTTCTTAGAAACTACATTTCAGCTGCCTAAAATCTTATTCTGATTGCGTGTTGCCCACATTGTTACTGATGTAAATAGTGTCGTGGGTAGTAGTTGTTCTGTGTAGCCTGTATATTTAGTCTCAGTTTCAGTTTCCCGAGCCCAGTGCTACACTCAGACTCCATGCCCCCACTCCTCACCACAGAGCGTTATCCTGCTCCCCCTCCATAAAAACTGCCAGAGATCACAGATCAGCCTGTAAATTTTGGGGTTCTGGGTTTGACCCTCAGGCGTGACACACTGAACACTATACTGATTGCGGAAAGGTCGTGAGTTTGAACCTCATGATGATGATGCCAAGGTTGTGAGTTTGAACCTCAAACGGTCCATGTCAGCGCCATGTTGATGATGCCAAGGTCGTGAGTTTGAAACCTCAAACACGGGTCCATGTCAGCGCCATGTTGATGATGCCAAGGTCGTGAGTTTGAACCTCAAACGGTCCATGTCAGCGCCATGTTGATGATGCCAAGGTCGTGAGTTTGAACCTCAAACGGTCCCTGTCAGCGCCATGCTGGTAACGTAAAGATTGTGGGTTTGATCTTAAGGCGGGCCCTGTTAGCTTAGTTGTGTACGTGACAGCCTGTCTGTTATGTGACTTTATCGTGTTAATGTCGTATCTTTATTTTTTTGTCAGTGTGTCTCGGAACAAAGGGAGACATCATTTGACATCCTGCCTTGAGAAGAAAGGGATTCTTTCAACTGGATAGAGGTAAGTTTCTGTGTATCTCTCTGTACTGTTTGTACCTTTGCTTAATCATCTCCTTCGTTTTCTCTTTCTTTCCTTTTTATTTTCCTTATATTGTCGGTGGTGTGGAATAGAAAACTCGCCTGTGGGTGACCCGTGTTCGATTTTTGGTCATTGCATGTTCATCCTTTTTTTTTTTTTTTTTGTGGGTGGCTGGCTCTGTTGGTAAAACCATGGACTCAAAATCTGGTGTCTCGAGTTCAATCCCAGCCTACAAAATACAACAGACAAAAAACTAGCCTGTTCCCTGTCCATCTCAATGCTCGAATCACTCTTGTGTTGTCAGTTTAATGTTTCATTCGTTCCGTTTGCACACCCTTTACCCTCTCCCCCTCCACCCATCTCAAGACTTTGCCAGCGCACAGTGTTTGGCGCAGTCTCAAAGAATCCACCAGATTTGGACACAGGGCCGACTACAACTCCTCAGACCACCAAGAGGGGATGGGCGCCGCGCTTGTGGTGCTAACCTCAGGAAAATTGAGGTCTCGGCCACCTGGCTCCCCTACGACCTCAGGGTTATGGAATTATCTAGGCAGGACCTCAGGACCCGGACCAGCTCTTGGGTTTACGTGCAGGCTTAAGGCTTGTGCTGTGATCATTCTGGATTTTTTCCATCACATGGCACCTGTGACGTTAGGGCATATGGAATTCATTCCGAGCGCGCGGAGACGTCATCTTGAGAAATTGAAACTGTAACTGAAACTGGCCACCAAGCTCCATGGAAGCCGACAGGACCTGAAAATAAAAATATCACATTCATCGCCAGGTGAGGCTTGATCCTGTAGACCAAGAAGAAAACTCGTGATGATAAAGAAGTACAAGAAGAAAAAGAAGTAAAGAAAAGAAGTAGAAGAAGAAAAAGTACAGGAGAAATAACAAGAAAACGAAGGCACATTTGGGAGATCGCATATCAGCCGAAAGAATAAGAAGATAAAGAAGAAGAAAAAGTAGAAGAAGAAGTAGAAGAAGAAAATATAGAAGTGAAAGAACAAGAAAAAGAAGACTACGAAGGTAGATTTTGGAGTTATCAGCCGAAAGAATAAAAAGATAAAGAAGAAGAAAAAGGAGAAGAAGAGAAAGAATAAGAAGGCAGATTTGGGAGCAGCGCATATCAGCCGAAAGAATCGGAAGATAATGTTAAAGAAGAAGAAAAAGAAGTAGAAGAAGAAAAAAGAAGTAGAAGAAGAAAAAGTAGAGGAGAAAGAACAAGAAAAAGAATACGAAGGCAGATTCGGGAGGAGCACCTATCAGAGTTGTTAAGTGCAATAAATCCCTCCTAAATAGACTCTTCTTCTGTATAGATTTTTCTTCTTCAATTTTTTTCTCTTCAGAATCTTTTTCTCCTTCTTCAAAGCCTTCTCTTGTCTTTCTTTAATCCACCTTTTTCTCCACTGTATCCGAAAAAAAGACAGTTTGGAATAAATACAGCTTAACTGGAGTTTACTTGGCTTCACAATTCAGACTTTGCTGGCGTGCATGGAATTACTGCACATTCGGTGACGATTTCCAGAAAAAACTGAAATCTTACCCGAAACTGTTATTCTGCTTCGTGGTCTGAATGAGGTAGAACGATGTTTGAGGGGTTGTTTAAGAGAGATTCATCACACTCCGACAATGCCATACACGCTCTGTCCAAAACCATCAAGAATTATCTGGCAGACTCCTGTCCAAAACCATCAAGAATTATCTGGCAGACTCCTTGAGCCGGCACAAAACCCTGTGTGCTGGTAAGGTTTTGAAATGGATACGTGGTGTGTGGGTGTGTGTGCGTGTGTGTGTGTGTGTGTGTGTTAGGGGAGGATGTGTTGGAACTTTTATCTGCGCTACGAGCAATAACATGGGGCAGAGATTAGACCAGTTTCTATATTGCAGGCTATGATTGAACTCAGGACATTGGATGTGGTGTCTGCAAACCTATCAATAGAGACAGACAGCCTAAAATGTTAACAGTCTGCGATGTTACAGACAAATAGGAAAGTCACTGGCCGATTATGTTTAGTGAAGTAATTGCGTATAACTGAGCACTGACACAGAGGAACGAAAGGCTGTTTTTATTTCTCGCGTTTGAGTTGGACTGTCTCCTGTGCATGATTGCTCGATTGTTGTTGGTGGTTTTTGTTTGTTTGGTCCAAATTTTGCAGGCGTTATGCTACTGCCCAGTGTGATTGTCGTTTTTTCCTCTAAATAATGATGGTGACATAATTGTTTTTTCCTCTAAATAATGATGGTGACATAATTTCGTTTTTTCCTTAATAGATGGTGAATAATTTCGTTTTTTCTCTAATAATGATGGTGAATAATGTTTTTTCCTCTAATATGATGGTGACTAATTGTCGTTTTTTCCTCTAAATAATGATGGTGACATAATTGTTTTTTCTCTAAATAATGATGGTGACATAATGTTTTTCCTCTAATAATGTGTGACAATTGTCGTTTTTCCTCTAAATAATGATGGTGACTAATTGTCGTTTTTCCTAAATAATGATGGTGACATAAGTGTTCGTGTGTTTGTTGGTTTGCGTTTCCGAGTGTATTTTCTACACTTTTTTCTCGCAGGGACAGTCTGTTTTCGTTTTTTTCCACGTGCATAAATTGTATGCTGCGGATGGGTCCTCAGTGTTGCCTCTTCTACGATTAGCACACAGACAAATGTACACAGTTTATTGTTGTCTAATTTGTAGGACTAGTGTACAGACAGGAAAATATTGGACGGACGTGCAGGATGGCGAGGACAGAAAGTGTGGAGGGTGTGCTTGCGACGAAAGGGATAGATGCATGTGGATATGATCGCCAATGCCATGCGACAGGGCACATGATGATGTTGATACACAGACAAATGTTCAAAGTGTAACGGGTGCAGAGAGGGGAGTGGGGTGGAGAGAGAGAGAAAAAAATAAAGGAGAGGAAGATGAAAGAGAGAATAGGGAGAAAGAGACTAAAAGAGAGAGAGTCCATGTCCAGCCGTGACTGGAACCTCAAACGTCTGACTTCCAGGCCACTCACACACAGAAAGTTACATGTTTGATACCACTCACCGTGCTGCAGTAGTTAGACCACAGACTAACGATCAGTCTTCTCCTGCTCTTAAAATAAGAAGAAAGGGATTGTTTCATATCGACCAGAGTGAGATAAAAAAAACAACTTTCAGCCAGAATTTGTCAGCTTTTTCTGGAATGATAGTTACCAAATTTAGAGACAAGGCATGAACTGTTAAGGAATCGAGATTGCATGAGTTTGGAAATAGTCATGGTGTTAAAGTCAAGGTCACACGTACGCGAAAAAAAAACCGTAAAGCACTTCTTTGTGGAAGGTGTGCGAACAGCATATTCTCAGAACTTGGGATAATAGTTGCATTCTACTTTCATTGATGTGACTTCCAACGTCTTCACTTCACGTAAAGTAAAGTTTTATTTCATCAAATGCTTGTTAAGGTACCAGTGACCATGAAAAGTACGAAAATATGGATTTTCTGTAATAGTTTTGTATAAAAGGGAAGATTATTAATATGGCTTGACCATCTTGTTGACTTTTATTTTTAACAGCAAAACGACGATCACCACGATATAGAAGAAGTGGGGAAGAGGGGGAAAGAGAGGAATGAGGGGAGTGGGGTACAGAAAAGGAAAACAGATATGGGTGTATTTGCCCGAGAAAAGAGTAAACATGACGGCCCTCTGTCCCCCTTGATCAATACTACACTATAGGCCTACAGCTATCGACTGGCAGCCAGAGCTGTGTTGTGTGAAACTGTCCACCTCAGCACATTCGAGGTGCAGCCACTGCTTTGGGGTATTTGAACACAGTTCCGGAGAATGATTGCATATCTTGCCTTTTTTTTTTTTCGTTTCTCAAACTTCTTTTTTTAATTTATTTTTCCTCCTTTGCAATGCATAATATCATTTACAATATAGCATGCCAAACACACCGAAATCCCAGAGAAGAATTAAAATCTGCAAAAGAAAGGAATAGAATAATGCAAAATAGAACAGATGATGGGGCAAAATATAGAGCAGCTGGTCTGTTATAATATTTTTGAAGTTCACAATGTAATACGCGTAGGCGTACATTGCCAGAGTGAGGCATGCAATACAAAGAGAAACTTTGCATCATCACTGGATTCCATATCATGCTTGTAACATTGACCTGACGATCTTTCTATAGGCCCTTGCTAGTTTATTTGAAAACAGTAACGAGAAAACTATAAAAGCTACATACAGTAACAACAACCACAACAATAGTAATAATGATAATGATGATCTCATAATGATAATATTATATAATAATTTCTATAGCATCCACCCTAATTATCTAGGCTACTGGGAGCACTATAGACAAGCAGATTAGAGTCAAACACTCACTCTCACACACACACACACACACACACACACACACACACACACACACACACACACACACACACACACACCACACACACACACACGGACAGAAAGCAAAACATAAAATCGGGTACGTTCTCACACAAGCAGAAGGTACAGGTGACAGGCAGCAATTCAGTATTCAATAACAATAACGATAACAAATATAGTGATGATGATAATGTTAATAATATCAATGATATACATGTAGTGATGATGATGGTGGTGGTGATGATGATGACGGTGGTGGTGGTGATGATGGTGACAGAGTTATGTTTAGATATTGTATTTCCAGTTGGAAGGTCCAGGTATACATTTGGGGCTTATGGATGTACATTTTTCCAACACTAGGGTGCATCATCCATAGTCGATGCCGGCTGACGGAGGCCTACTACCACTACTGTCACTACTACTGAAATAGAGCTTGACGTGCATTCAAGGCATCGGCAGATTGTAACAACTGCTAAAACAGATTTCAGATATTGCCGGAAGTTGCTGAGACAGTTGTGTTCACTCACCTTCTTCGAAATGTGTTGATTTTAATCACTTTTTGGTCCACGTGACCTTGATTTTGATCCCTTACCTATCAAACTTATTCTTGTGTAACTCGTCATAGGGGTCGACATTTTTAGTCCAAATTTGGTACAAATATCATTCCGTAAAGAGCGGAGAAAGTCGCGTCCACACTGACATTTTTTTTTTTTTTTTTTTTTTTTGGTGAAAGACGATCACACATATAGACAAAAATATATACATACATGCGTACATGGGCGCGCGCGCACACACACACACACACACACACACACACACACACACACACACACACACACACACACACACACACACAAAAGTACACACACATTCACACGTTCATACATACACACACTCCAACCAATACAGGCATCACATCACAACACACACACACACACACCACAACACACAACACACACACACACACACACACACACAACACCAATTCCGGTTATTATGAACAGATCTGTCTTATTCTTAAAGGAGAGTAAGAAACCAAAAGAAAGAAAAAATGCTGATCCTGTGTTTCTTATAGTCTCAGTGATCACCTACTTTTCACCAATAAGATATTGATGCTATTCACGCCAGCCCCTGTGTTTGCTATGTACATTCAAAAGCTATCACTATATGCAAGCGTTCCAATCGTGAACGTGTCTGTTCCCTCTTCCTTTCAAAACGTAGAATAAACGGGATGATATAATCGACAGACTGGAACCAGACCCGAAACGGACAGAGGGATGGAGGGAGGAAAGCAAACAGGGACACAGAACAGGTCACATCAGCAAAAACCGGAGAATCTCGCCTAAAGAAACTGATCAGGTACCCGGCGCGTGCAAACACACTTTACGTGCTGCATGCATGCCAATGGTCACGTGCTGCCCTGAAGGATGTGCAGTGAGGGAGAGTGTAGAGAGGAGGAAGAGGAGATGATTGGTATCAAAACTGCCCACGCAGAAGAGAGATCTTGTATAGATGTAGTGGGTTACACAAAAGACCACTGATGAATTGCATTGTACTGTTCTGCGTGAGATACTTTTGGGTGGTTACGTTCGTGCTTGTCGTATATCTAGGCCTTGCCTTCAGTAAGCAGACACGCACACACATAGACATACACACACGTACACATAGACACATGCACATAGACACGCGCACATACACACAAACACACACACACACACACACACCATCTGACCTCGGCTCAGTCTGAGGTACCTGAAACTAAAAGCAGTTGGTAGTGGATGTTGATATTCAACTTTAAGTCACGCTGTTCTCTAAAAGCAGTGAACTGGTCATCATCATCATCAGGTGCCCTGCCGCATGGCCTTGGCGATCATGGACTTCCATCTGTCTCTATCTCTCGTTGCCCTTAGCATCTCTCCCCACCCTCTCGTCCCCAGCCGTCCAGCATTTTCTCCCTGGGTCTACCTGGTGCTCTCTTTCCCTACATCTTTCCCGTTGTGACTAGGTGCTCCAAATCCCCCTTTCTCATAAAATGGCCTATAAATGTAGAAACGAGAAGATATACAGGAAGATAAACAAGGAGATCAGGAATAGGTGCAATGAAGCTAAGGAAGCTTGGCTGAAAACAAAGTGCAAAGAAATGGAAGACCGACTCAAAACGGATCCTCAGGGTAGTACAGACGAATTGAAGAAATTGTCCACAAGAAAAATACATGCACATCAACTGGTTGCTTGAAATCGAAAGATGGCACGCTTATCATGGAAAAAGACAAAATATTAGACAGATGGGGAGAGTATATTAAAGACCTTTTTGAGGATGACAGAAACGAAGAACACATTATAAAAAAGAACTTTAAAGGACCACCCATAATGAAAGATGAAGTTAGAGCGGCACTGGAAAAGATGAAACCAGGAAAAGCCCCAGGACCAGACAACATTACTACACAGATGATTGAAGCCCTGGAGGAATTTGGCATAGAAAAAATAACAGTCCTCCTAAATGAAAGTTATGACACTGGAAGAATCCCCAAAGATATGTCAAAATCAATTTTCATTGCACTTCCAAAGAAGACAGGGGCTATAGAATGCGAACTCCATCGCACAATCAGTTTGATGAGTTATGTAACAAAAATCCTGTTGAGAATAATCATGATGAGGACAAGGAATAGAATCAAAAGAGAAATAGCAGAAGAACAGTGTGGATTTGTGGAAGGGAAAGGAACTATTAATGCCATATACATCCTAAGAACTATCATAAAGAGGTCAAATGAGATGAATAAGGATTTGTATTTATGCTTTGTTGACTACACCAAGGCTTTCGATCGGGTAAGACATGATGAATTGATCAATCAACTGGAGAGACTCAATGTTGATGGAAAAGATATACGAATAATCAGAAATATGTACTGGGAACAAACAGCTGCAATGAGAATAGAAAACAATGTAAGCTCTTTCCAAAACATCAAAAGAGGAGTCAGACAGGGTTGTGTTTTGTCACCAGATCTGTTTTCACTTTACAGCAAAAAGATCATGAGAAACCTAGAAGAAGACCCTGGATTAAAGGTTGGAGGGAAAATGATAAACAACATTCGATACGCAGATGACACCGTGCTAATTGCAGAAAATGAAAGGGACCTACAAAAGCTTGTGAATATACTAGAAATAGAAAGCAAAGGTAAGGGGCTGGAACTAAACAGCAGGAAGACTGAAGTCATGGTGATCAGTACAGAACATGAAATCCCCTCATGTCCTGTGTTTGACAGTGGACCCCTGTAGCTCAGTTGGTTTGAGCTTCGGATTCACATGGTAATGGTTGTGGGTTCGAGTCCCAGGGTGCCCTATATTAAAACTGGCCATCTCACTGTACCATCTTAACATCATTGTTGTTCTAGTGGTGTCAGTATAGGTCGGTGGTCATAAGCCCCCCTTCCCCCACTTCCCTGGGCTGGTTATCCCCGTCGGCCATAATCAAACCGGTGTTTGATGTAAGAAAAGAAGTTTGGTCTAGGGTACAGGTCGGTGGTCAGTTGTAGGGTCTGCATGTCAAGCTATATTGGCAAGTACACGCACACGCAGGCACACACGCGTGCGCGCGCGCGCAAACAGACGCAGACATAAAAACACGCGTGAATTTGGTGCGTATGTCGAAACTGACACCAGAGGTTTGTTGCTCATATTTGGACTTTCCAGTGCAATAGGAGACGAGCCTCCTTCAATTTTGTCGAGCTGGATTTCGTCTGCAAAATCTGATCTCACTCAGGGCAGCTATGTCTTATAGCAATCCAATATCCTGGCTATCCAAGCTGTACTCTGTTCTGGTCTATAATCTTTGTCCTGTACCGGCAGTGTTTGAACATTCTATGCATCACAGGTGAAAGCTTTTTTGTCTTTCTTTTGTTGTTTGTCCATTTTGACTCCCGCACCCTATCCACCAACTGCAAAAACTTAACCCTTTGACTACCTCACCCTATCCACCAGGAAACTGGGAGTCAAAGGATTAAACTTTTGCTTTGTTAGCACGGTTGATAATGCAGGATTCTGGTGAGCAGAGTGCGGGTTTCAGAGGGTTTATACTGTCTGAACTGCAAAGTTGAATGACCAGGCAGATACCGTTATCTGCATAGTAATAAGACAAGCTTTGTTTGGAGGTTCTTTTCAGTCCTTCTCACCCCCTTGCAATTTGGGGAGAACGGTCTATTTGAGAAGATTCAAATACCTGGGTTTTCTACTTTCTCTGCCTATGCACAATCAGTATCTTCTGAACTACTCTACCATAAACGTGTCATTTCTCTCTCTCTTTCTCTGTTTCTTTCAAAACGTTCAAGAAACTGACAGAGACAAATGACAGAAATGACAAGACGTGGGACCAGAAGCAGACAGAGGCATGGAGAAAAGAGAACACGACACAAAAGGGGTCATGTCAGTTGAAGCGGAGAATCAAGATGAAACAAACTAAGCAGGTAGCCAGCGCAGTCAAACGCATCATACGTGATGCACACATCCCCAAAGTCACGTTGATTGTATCGAGCAGTGTCAATAATGGGAAGTGTTGTGAAGAAGAAGGGGAGATGACTGATATCAAGGCGTGTGCAGAACAGCTTGGTTTTTTTTTTTTTAACCCTTTTGACTCCCGCACACTATCAACCATACTAGCAAAGCAAAAACTTAATCTTTGACTCCCTCACCCTATCCACCAGCTTCCTGCAAAGCAAAAACAACCTTTGACTCCCTCACCCTATCCACCAGTTTCCCGCAGGAAGCTGGTGGTTAGGATGAGGGAATCAATGGGTTACGTTTTTGCAGTTTGTAGACAGGGTGCAGGAGTCAGAGGGTTAAAATATATATAGGGTGAGGGGGTGAGGAAGGAGAGACACAGGAGAGTGGGTTGAAGAAGGAAGGACACATTGTAATGCTAATGAATAGCATTTCAGCATACTGGGTGAGGTCTTTTGTGTCAGGGAGTCTTATCTTTCACTCTGGCTTTACCCCCACCATTTCTACACACACACACACGCACACACAAAGGCTCGACGTACACATGCATGCACATAAACACAAACGTATGCACGCACAGACACATACACACGTAAATACGCTCACGCTCACGCCGCACACACACATGTGGTTTACTTACGCTTGCAAATGATAGTTGCAGAATGTGTCTGTGGTTTCCTGCGTGTGGTTTCCTGCGTGATGATGATAATGATGGATGGCGTGAAATGTGACATCAATAAAGTTTGAAATCGTTGGCTGTTGTGTCAACTAATTACACAACCAATCTATGTCCTACAGGTTTGTCTTCGGTTCTTGTGGCAAATACATGTGTTCTGGTTCTGTGTTACGAGTTTTGATTTTACACACACACACACACTGACACACATAAATACACACACGCGCGCAAACACTCACACACACACACACACACACACACACACACACACACACACACACACACACACACACACACACAACACACACACACACACACACACCAATCCTGTCTAATCCCAACTCAATCTGCTGAACTCTATCCGACAGACGGTGGATGTTTGATGATCAGCTTTGCATCGTGCCACGAACGTACCATCTGACGCAGTACGCTGCAGACCCAGTGGTCATGGTGTGTGTGTGCGTGTGTGTGTGTGTGTGTGTGTGTGTGTGTGTGTGTGTGTGTGTGTGTGTGTGTGAAATCTTCGTTGCTTCACTGTATTGCAGTGATTTTAGAAACGAAAGTGAGGACTATTGACAGATAGAATATCAGACCTATAAAAAAAAAACTAAACACCTTGCTGAGCAACGTTACATTTTCCTTCAAAGCGAGAGAGGGAGGGGTGGGTGGGACACAGAGAAAAAGGGGTGGAGAGAGAAAATGTCAGAACTGACCATTCCACAGACTGCAAGCTATATTGTGCCACTGATCATGCTTAGAAGTGTGTATAACAATAGTAGTCGATGGAAAATACATCGAAAAATTCGGGGGAAAAGACGAAAAAAAAACCAGTAAAGAAGAACATGTGCAGATTTTAAAAAAAAAGAGAAAAATAACGAAGAAAAGTTGCTTCATGTACCTGCATGTGACTGCTGGTATCCAAATACCATATACATAATTCGGTTCTATCTAAGATTTGGGACTATTCAAATGATTATCATCATCATTAACATTTAAAACCCAGCCGAGTGTGCAGAGCGATTACAGGGCTATATTAATCTCAAAACACACGGAACGATTTGTTCAAAATTATCACTAGGGAGTGGGGGGGAGGGGTTAAAAATCTGAATATTAATTTGTACACAACTAAGTACACTAAAACAAGAAATTTGAACTCAATTACCTCAAACTGCGTCTGCACATCACATTTCTTCAGAAACGAAACTGCACTGAGTACAAGCACCCAGTTACCAAACCTAATAGGAAGTATGAAAAGACTTTATAGAACACAGTCATACATACAGGTTAATGAACCAGCAAGGAAAAAAAATGATGGGAAGAGATAACAGATGGGGAAGGAGCAAGCCAGAAACAAAGAGTGACAGAAAAGAGGAACTTTTTAGCACAAAATATCCAGGTTATTTGGCTGATGCGCACCTGAATGCCTGTGGTCACTTTCACTTTAGACAACCGAGGTGACAGCATCACTGAGGCCCTTGCAAAAAGGAAGGCATCAGTAGAAGCACCCAAACCTCCAGGCCAGTTTCCCCGTCCCCATTGCGGACGTCTTTGCCGTTCACGCCTTTGACTCCACGGTCACCTTCAAGTTCGCCCGTACACATAGTTGTCATTGTCGAGCTCGACAGACCACCAACCACAGCTGAATGCCTATGGTCACTTTCACTTAAATTAAACTCTTTATGATGGTCTTGGGCCACACCGAAACACATAAATCTGTGATTACTTAATACGAGATGCAACAGTCAGTAATTTACAAATCTTAGTTCATGTCTGGTCATTCAAGAAGATGAAAAGTATTCTTACCAACAAATGCCTATCAATTAACATCAAGAAAGAGAGTTCTTGAATGTTACATGGAACCGGTAATGTTATACGCTTGTGAGGCGTGGACAGTCAACAAGCAAAGCCAGAACAAGATTGAGGCAGCCGAGATGTGGTTTCTAATAGGAATGTTGAGAGTTCCATGGACAGCAAAGAAAACAAACGAGACAGTCTCGATGGAGGCAGACACAAGATCAGTCATAAGGAAGATTAGGAAAAGTCAGGCAATATTTATAGGCCATTTTATGAGGAAAGGGGAATTACCTGGTCACAACAGGGAAGCTGGAGAAAGAGAGCACCTGCAGACCCAGGGAGAAAATATTGGACGGACTTGCAGGGTGACTGAGGACAGACAGGGTGGAAGATGTGCTTGCGGCAACAAGCGCAAGGCGTTGGTGATCATGGCCTTCCATATGTATCTAACAGGGTACATGATGATGATGATGATAGTTCATATAAGTTCAGTGAATATGAGAGACAGACAGAGTGGTGATCTGATATGTACCATCCTACTCTCCTGCCTAGTGGATAGAGCGCTTGCTCAGAACGCGGGGGTCGTAGGCTCGATCCTTTGGCTGGCCATAGTTTTCGTGGATTGGTCGGTTGTTCACTGCCCATCTTAATGCTTCCATCTTTCTGGTGGTGTCAGCTTAGTGTTTCGTAGGTCCTCCTCCCCATTTCAAGACCTCGCCAGCGCATAGTTTTGCGTACGCTAAGAGAGTCTGCCTCATAATTGCTTGGCATATATCGGTGGAGCGCATATGGAATTGTCTGAGTGCGATGAATCCGTCTTGAACAAACCCCAAACTCCGAATTCCAAACACCTCACCCTACATAAACGTATTTAGCATATTGAGTTATTCATTCATTCATTCATTCATTTATTCATTCATTTATTTATATATTTGTTTATTCATTAATTCATTTATTCATTCATTCATTGTAAAGGGTAATTTATGTTGGCAATTATTCATTCATTCTTTTCATTTATATTTGTTTGTTTGTTTATTCTGTAAGGTAGTTATGCTGGCATTAAAGTGGAAAGCAATGATCTGATTGAAACAAAATGGCACTGACGCAGCAGAAGACTGATAATAAGAGAGCCAGCAACTCTTACATTCAGTCAGTGCTCAGGGTAATAAAACGTGATATTTGATAATGGCAGAAGCTGGGGCTGAACGGAAATGATCCTATTGGTGCCACAGGGAGATAAATGAATAAATGTCCGCTACAAAATGTCAACTGAAGCATTGGATATTCTGCTAGTGCTAAGGATCAAAGCAACTATAAAAAAAATAAAAACAAAATAAAAAAAACAGTATCATGGGAGACGTATCAGTTAGAGACAGGATATTTCATAGCGTTGTTGTTGTTTGACTTGACTGCCTTTTCTCCTATTTTTTGTTTGTTTGTTTGCTTGCTTCTCTCTCTCTCTCTCTCTCTCTGTCTGTCTGTCTCTCTCCTCTTTTTTCTCTCTCTGTCTCTCTCTCTTTCTCTCTCTCTTCTCTCTCTCTCTCTCTCTCTCTCTCTCTCTCTCTCTCTCTCTGTCAGTCTCTCTGTGTGTGCCTCTCTCTGTCTTTGTCTCTGTCTGTGTCTCTGTCTATCTCTCTCTCTCTCTCTCTCTCTCTCTGGTTTTTTTTTAAATTGATTTCGTTTTTCAACTGTCTCTTTACTCCCCCCCCCCCCCACCCCCCTCTTTTGTTTTGCTAGTGTATGTCTTTCTTTCTTCCTTGTTCACCTCATCTTTCTATTTCGTGCTGTATGTGATGTTACATACCGCTGATTCTTCACTTCTGAATATACTGTGGTCAGATCGGGTCTCGCTGGTTCTTAAGCAGAAAGGGGGCTGTAACCCACGCGGCGTGTGTGTGTGTGTGTAAGTGTATGTGTGTGTGTGTGTGTGTGTGTGTGTGTGTAAAATGAATGCAAATGCTGATAAAAAATATATACTGAAAATGAACTACAACAACAAATATGCAAGGTAGAACACGATACATAAACAGAAAAAAATAAACCATAAATTGACATAATACGATGCTTCATCTCTCCTTGTTGCTGAATACACAGTAAATGCGGAGCATGCAACATTAAATCTGAGCTGCTTTGATGGGTCTTACATTAACTCTGACCCCCGCACTCTGTCCACCAGCATTCTGCACTGTCAACTATGTTAGCAAAGCAGAAACTTAACCCTCTGAATCCCTCACCCTAACCACCTATTTCCTGCAAGTGAATAAGTTGAATGAGTCATAGGGTTGTTACTTGCAGTTCGTGGATAGGGTGTGGGAGTCAAAGGATTAATGTTGTTTAAGCTCTTTGCCAGCTGTAGTTTGTGTTAATGCGATTTTACCTGAAATTTTGAAATTATCTCCCTTGATTCATGAATACAATTCGATGAAATTGTTGAAGCCATATGATTGCGCGCTCGGAATGCATTCCATATGCACTAACTCACAGGTGCCAGAATGGTCATGACACACGCCTTAAGCCTGCGCATAACCTCAGGAACGAAGAAACCTCCCAAAGTCCATTCCATCGTCCTTGTTATGGAAGGTGTAAACAGTCCATCCGACTAACAGGGTTGTGGTGGCGGGTACGACAGGCCTAGCATGCCATTAATGGATAGATATTTCCTCAAGAAAGTGAAAGGAAAATAACACAGATGGAGCAGCAGCAGCATGAGTCCTACTGCATGCGTTGGCAATCAAGGCCCTCCATATGAATGTATCCTTTGTCGCTGCAAGTACTTCTCTCACCCTGTCTGTCTTCAGCCACTCTGCAAGTCCGTACAATATTTTCTTCTGGGTCTACCTCTGTCTGTGTCTGTGTGTGTGTGTGTGTGTGTGTGTGTGTGTGTGTGTGTGTGTGTGTGTGTGCAGACGGATCAAGACGGAAAACGAACTGGAAGCGGAAAAACCATTCCAGACTTCTCTTTTATCTGCAGACCGGCGGCAATTTCATCTCCTTGAGACATCTCTGACAAAAAAAGTTTTTTTAATTAACGTTTTCTTGAAGTTTCATTCAAGTGGATTCATCGCACTCGACATCTATTTTTTCAACTGTTAAATGGGAGACTCTCTTTGAACCTGGCAAAATCTGTTGCGCTGGCATGGACTCTGCAATGAAGGAGGGGAGAATTTGGCGGTGGTGGTGTGGGAACAGAGATATGAACAGTAGACACTAAACTGACTGACCAGAATGATTGGAACATTAAGATCATCATCATCATCAGGTGCCTTGCCACATGGCGTTGGCGATCATGGCCTTCCATCTGTCTCTATCGCTTGTTGCCTCAAGCATCTCTTCCACCCTCTTTGTCTTCAGCCACACTGCAAGTCCAATATCTTCTCCCTAGGTCTACCTGGTCCTCTCTTTCCCTCAAGCTCTTCCGTTGTGACCAGGTGCTCCAATTCCCTTTTCCTCATAAAATGGCCTATAAATGTTGCTTGTCTTTTCCTAATCTTCCTTATGACTGATCTTCCTGTGTCTGCCTCCACCAAGACTGTCTCGTTTGTTTTCTTTGCTGTCCATGGAACTCTCAACATTCCTATTAGAAACCACATCTCGGCTGTCTCAATCTTGTTCTGGCTTTGCTTGTTGACTGTCCACGCCTCACAACCGTATAACAGTATTGGTTCTATATAACATTCAAGAACTCTCTTCCTGATGTTAATTGATAGGCATTTGTTGGCAAGAATGCTTTTCATCTTCTCGAGTGCTGTTTTGACTTGGCCGATTCTGCTGGCTATTTCTGATGTGCATCTGCCGTCTGGTGAAATTATCGTTACCAGGTAGTTAAACTTATCAACCTGTCTCAAGGTTGTGGATACACAAAAGAAAAACATTAAGATGGACAGCAAAAAGCCAGTTGTTATGTTTACGGGCTTGGATTGAACTCAAGATATCACATCTTGAGTCTATACATCTATTAAGAGAGCAAGCCAGCCCGCTGAAAAAAATGTAAAGTTTCAGTTTCAATATCTCAAGATGACATGCCCACTCTCGGAATCAAATTCCATATGCACTAACTTCACAGCTGCCAGATGATCCAGAATGATCATGGCACAAGCCTTATAAACCCATGAGCTGGCCAGATCCTGAGGTCCTACCTAGCCTATGGAAAAAATGGAGATGCCGAGGCTTGAATCCGGAGCCTTTCACATGCATAGCGAACACTCTACCATTGAGCTACTTCTCCATCTAAAAAAAAAATAAGTAAAGCAACGAAGCTACTTCTCCATCTGAAAAAAAATAAGTAAAGCAACGAAGAGCTTGATCACTTATCAAATACAGAATGGGATATGATGATGTGATTTCAAATGTGGACAACCTTTTCCTTGTGTTGCGTACTGATAATCACTGATTGAAGAAATACTGACATTCGTTTTCTTTTGTACTGGTTCAGTAATAATAATAATAAAATACTACTACTACTACTATTACTACTACTACTAATAATAATGTCACTTACATAGCTCAAACTGTCCAAAATCATTCTCGTTGCACTTTTCAGGAATAGAACAAACATTGCACACACACACACACACACACACACACACACACACACACACACACACACGCGCGCGCGCGCGCGCGCGCGCGCACGCACGCACACATGCACACACAAACATACGCACACACACACAGAGGATACTGAGCTAGTGCCACTCAACCTGCTAGGCGTGTGACCCTCGACCCATGTTATACTGTATCGCTCTTTCTAACGCGCGGGTCGCACCTGCACACATACACGCACATACATACACACGCACGCACATACACATACACATAAACTCGAGCTTTTTCCTCTTACAAACACATACGCATGCGCACACATATACACGCACGCCTGCGAGCGCGCGCGCGCACACACACACGCGCGCGCGCGCACACACACACACACACACACACACACACACACACATTTACTTTTCCAGCTAACAGAGAGAGAGAGAGAGAATAAGAACAACAACAATAAACACAGACGTTCGTTTTATTTTGTTGCATAGAGATTCAGTTCACTTTAATCCGTTATCGTTTTTTAGTTGGAATAATGTCTAACACACAGAAACTGGCGATACAGGTAGAATTTCGAAGAAATTTGGAAAACTGTCACGAAACCGGCTGTATAGGTAGAATTTCGAAGAAAATTGGAATAATGTCTAACACACGGAAACTGTCGCTGATATAGGTAGAATTTCGAGGGAAAGTTGGAATAGTGTCTGACACACAATACAGGTAGAATTTCGAGGACAGTTGGAATAATATCTAACACCTGGAAACTGGCGATGTAGGTAGAATTTCGAGAAAAAAAAGTTGGAATAATGTCTGACACAAGCAGAAATGACGATATGGATAGAATTTCGAAGAAAGTTGGAAAAATGTCTAACACACGAAAACTGTCGATATAGATAGAATTTCGAAGAAAGTAGGAATATGTCTAACACATAGAAACTGGCGATATAGGTAGCATTTCGAAGAAATGGAATCTTCACATGGAAAAATTCTAACTACCGATTATGTGGGATCATGTGGTCATTCATGTAAGCATACGTTTAAGAGAGAAGGTACATGTGTTGTTAGACAATGTTAGTGTTTATTCAGTTGTGCATGTGCATTACTGTGAGTGTTCTTATGTCTGTATGTATCATTGTATGAGTGTGATATATTAAAACTTCAATATACCCTGCGGATTTTTTTTCCATAAATATTTAAAGCGCAGTGAGTGTGGAGAATAGCTCTGTACAAAACTCATTATGATTGTTAGTAGTAGTAGTAGTATTTTGGCGATTATTATTATTATATTACTACTATTATTGTTTTGTTGTTGTTGTCTTTACAGTTATTATCAATATTATTATTATAATCATTATCAGTATTGGTGATGGTGGTGGTAGCAGTAGGAGCAGCAGTAATAGTAATAGCAGTAATATCATTATCATAAAAATGCACTGGGGCGCTTTCATTGCCTAAATGATTATAAGGGCAAGCGTCTAAAAACTTTCTGTCCACATGAAATGAAGAAAGATGAAGTCACATTAGAATACTGACTGAGAGAGAAAGAGACAGAGAAAGAACAGGCGCGTAGATACAGAAATGCACATAGACAACAACAACAACAAAAGGCAGACAGATAGACACAGAAAGATACACAGAGAGAAAGACGAAGAGATACAAACATTGACAAAAAAGAAATAAGATAAATAAAATAAATAATAAAGAGCAGGAAGATTTTCGTATCGGTCAAGACAACAATAACGACAACAGCAGCAGCAACAACAACAACGAAGCAGTAGCAGTAACAACACTACAAGAAATAAACTAAGATAAAAGAAATGAAATTAACAGAAATAAAGAAATAAAGAAAACACTAACAAAACAAGCAAAACAGTTCAAAACGAACACGCGCGCGACGCACGCACACACACACACCCCAACACACACACACACACACACACACACACACACACTACAACCACACATACATACATACAAACTGGACTAAGAAGGTGAGCTAAGAAAACAGAAAAAAAGAAAGCAGATAAAACAAAATGAAACAAAACAATCAAGAACAAAACCAAGTAAACTAAACGTGCTGATCTCAAAGGACGCAACATGCATACTATGTAGACATGGCTGTGTCACATGTGTTCTCTTTCCCACAGCCTTTCACAGATCCGCAGGGATCGCATCAGACAGATGAAGCATTAAGGAATTCCTATTGAATTTCATTATTTGAAACATCTGGATGTTTCCAGCATTTGTGTTAAGTGTCCATTTAAAATTTCGTCGTTCTGAAAGTTTTGTTTCTCAAGACGATTACGATTTAAATTTGGATTAGCCATTAGCGTGTGAATCGATTTTTTTATCAGACTATTATGTGTATTCGTTCGTTGCTTTGTGTATGTGTGTTCGTTCGTTCGCTTGTGTGTTTATTTGTTTTGTGTGTGCATTTTGGGTTGGGTATTGAATTTGTTTGAAATACCTGTCTGCTTCACATTATTTTGATTTCAAGAAAGCAACCATATTCAACTCGATCGTCTTGTCTTGTCTTGTCTCTGTCTTTTGTCTTGTCTCTTTTGTCATGTCTCTTCTTGTCATGTCTGCTTTTTGTCTTGTCTCTTCTTGTCATGTCTCTTTTTGTCTTGTCTTTCTTGTCTTGTCTCTTTTGTATGTCCTTTCTTGTTCATGTCTCTTTTTGTCTTGTATGTGCTTTTCTTGTCTTGTCTTTCTTGTTTGTCTCTTTTGTCTTGTCTTTCTGTGTTTGTCTTTTTGTCTTGTCTTCTGTCATGTCTGTTTTGGCTCTGTCTGCTCTTGTCTTTTCTTCAAGATAATGAACTTCATTTAATTGATCAGTCTTTGTCTTGCTCTTGTCATGCTTGTCTCTTCTGCTGTCTCTCTGTTTTTCAGTTGTCTCTTCTTGTCATGTCTCTTTTGTCTTGTCTCTTCTTGTCATGTCTTTTTTGTCTTGTCTTTTTGTTTGTCTCTTTTGTTGTCTCTTTTGTTTGTCTCTTTTGTTATTCTTTCTTGTCTTGTCTTCTTGTCTTGTCTGCTCTTGTCTTGTCTGTACTGGTCTTGTCTGTTCTTGTCTTGTCTGTACTGGTCTTGTCTGTATTTGGCTTGTTGCTCTTGTCTTTTCTCAATAATGAGAACCTCATTTGAAATAAAATGACAGGCTTTGATGCTCTGCCCATGCGTGGTCACTTCAGGCTGAGTCACCCTGTTGTCAGTTGACAACTAATGCATGGCTAAAGACTGGACGGAGAGCGAACTGAGAGGGCCAGGGAAGTCATTCCTGTTTTCTCTCTCAATCTGTACTTTGAAAACTCCACTTAGACTGAAGCGCTGACAAAAAAACATTGACAGGCAGAGATTCTGTCTTTACACAGCTTAGTCCTTGAAATATAATAACTGAATAGATAAATAAAAAGATAAATGATAAATAAATCGGGTATGTAATTCATTTATCTATACAGCTCGCACGTTTGAACAAACTAAAAATATGAAAGAAAAAAATGGAGATGCCGGGGATTGAACCCGGGGCCTTTCACATGCGAAGCGAACGCTCTACCACTGAGCTACATCCCCGTGTGAAATATGCACTACAAAGAAAGATCAAGATCAGACGTTTTGTGCTGGCGTGTGTGTGTTGGGAGGAAGGGGGTCGACTTCTGTGTGTGTGTGGGGGGGGGGGGGGCAGAACAGGAAGGGGGTATAGAAGTGTGTAGGTGCGTGTGTCTGTGTGTGTGTTTAAGCTGGGAGGAAAGAGACGTGGTTTTAGAAGAGGTGGATCTAGCGTTGACGTTGAGAAAACACACACACATATATATATATATATGTGTGTGTGTATGTATATATATATATCTCTGTTTTTCCTTTTCTTTGTTTTTTTCTCCGCTTTTTGTTTGTTGTGTGTGTGTTAGTAGTGGTGGTCCTTTTTTGTGGCTTTTGGTTGGTCGGTTGGTTGGCTTGGTGATTGAAGTGAAAATTATTTTTTGTCTCAGATACGTAAAAACGATTCAGCCAGTGCAGTGAGAATGTCGAATGGTCAGTGTTGTCTGGATAAACACCACTTTAAATACATCAAACAGAAAAGCAGACCAGACTCCCCCCAACGTAAAAAAAAATCATCATCGTCATCATGTGCCCTGCTGCATGACGTCAGCGATCATGGCTCTCCATACAAACATCTCTTTTGTTACTGCAAGTACATCTCCCACCCTCTCTGTTGTCATTCATTCTGCAAGTCCGGCCAATATTTTCTTTAAAAAATAAATAGAAAATAAATGTGAACAAAATTGTCCAGTAACCCATAGGTGGCAGAGCACTTAGCAGTTTTTTAAGGTGTCAGCTTTCTGAAGACAGATCTTAATCCTCTTCTTAGAAACTTTTTATTTATGAGACCTGAACAGGGTCGTTAAGTAATCACAGCTGTGTGTACATGTACTGCAGATCGCACGTGTGAGATTTGGGTGAATAAAGCTCTTAACTATTGCTGTGAGACTGACAAGGAAGAGCTTTTCTACCTTTGCCCCACTTAGTTCTTTAAATGCAATAAATGACAAATAAGACATAAATGAATAAATATATCAGCTGTGCAATTCAATTTCCTACATAGCTCGCATGTTTAAACAAAACGAAAATGTGAAAGAAAAAAAAATGGAGATGCCGGGGATTGAACCCGGGGCCTTTCACATGCAAAGCGAACGCTCTACCACTGAGCTACATCCCCGTCTGAAATATGTACCACTAAGACTGACCAAGATCAGACGTTTTGTATTGCCGGATTTGGTGCTGGCTTGTGTGTGTGCGTGTGCGTGTGTATATATGTATGTTTGTGTGCGTGTGTATGTCTGCGTGCAAGTGCGTGTGTGTGTTGGGAGGGAGGGTGTCGAAATATTTGGTGGGGGGTGGGGTGAAGAAGGGGGTATAGAAGTGTGTCTGCGCTTGTGGGTGTGTGTACGTGTGTATGAGCTCATGCTTGTGATGTGTATGTCGGTGTTTGTGCCAAAAGAAAAGAGATATGGTTTAAAAAGAGGAGGATCTAGCGTCGACATTAAGAAACGTATTAATCTGTTTGGTTCCATTTATTTCGTTTTTCTTGATTTTTTTCTTTTTCATTTTCTCCGTAGTTTGTTTATTTGTTCGTTTATTGTTGTTTGTGTGTGTTGTGGTGGTAGTAGTGGTGTTCCTTTTCTTTGAGGAAGTGTTTGGTTGGTTGGTTGGTTTGGTGATTGCTTCGTTGGTTGGTTGTCATTCATTTCATTTCTTTCAAGAGAAATTTATTTTTGTGGCTCAGGTATGTAAAAGCGATTCTGCCAGTGCAACGAGAATGTGGCACGGTTAGTGTTGTCTGGATACACACCACTTCGAAACAGAAAAAGAGACCAGACTCCCCAACTTAAAAAAATCATCATCATCATGTGCCCTGCAGCATGGCGTTGGCGATCATAGCCCTCCATACGAACCTATCCTTTGTCACTGCAAGTACATCTCTCGCCCTCTCTGTCCTCAGCCACTCAGCAAGTCCGTCTAAAATAAATAAGGAATAAACGTGAATAAAATTGTCCGGTAACCCACAGGTGGCAGAGGACTTTGCTGTCTTTTTAAGGTGTCAGCTTTCTGAAGACATGTATTAATCATCTTAGTAGTTTTTCATTTTATCAGACCTGTACAGGGTTAGTTACGTAGTAACACCTGTGTGTATTAAATATGGCATGCGTGGATTCTGGGGGATCAAAGCTCAAACCATTGCTGTGAGACTGACAGGTAGAGCTTCTGTTTTTACACATGTCATAATCCTCTTCTTAGCAGCTTTTCTTTTTATCAGACCTGAACAGGGTCAGATACGGTATCACAGCTGTGTGTACTGTAGATCACATGAGTGATTTGGGGGAACAGAGCTCACACCATTGCTATGAAACTGACAGGCAGAGCTTCTGCCTTTACACAACTTAGTCCTTGAAACAATAAATAAATAGATAAATAAAAAAGTAAATGAACAAATATATCAGTTATTTAATTCAATTATATCTACAGCTCACACGTTTAAACAAAGCAAAAATATGAAAGACAAAAAAAAAATGGAGATGCCGGGGATTGAACCCGGGGCCTTTCACATGCAAAGCGAACGCTCTACCACTGAGCTACATCCCCGTCTGAAACACGCACTACAAAGAAAGAACAGGATCGGACGTATTGTATTGCCGGGTTTGGTGTTGACTCGTGTGTGTGTGTGTGTGTGCTGGAAGGAAAGATTATGTGGTTTCAGAAGATGTGGATCTAGCGTTGACATCAGGAAACGTATTGATCTGTTTGTTTCCATTCAGTACGTTTTTATGAGATATCTTCTTCGATTCTTTGTGTGTGTGTGTCGTACTTGTGGTCCTTTTCTGTGGAATGGCATTTGGTTGATAGATTGGTCGGTTGGTTGGCTTGTTGATTGCTTCGTTGGTTGATTGTCATTTCATTTCTTTGAAGTGAAGGTTATTTTTGTGTCTGATACGTGAAAACGATTCAGTCAGTGCAATCAGATTGTGGCACGGTTAGTGGTGTCTGGATACACACCACTTTGAAATACATCGAACAGAAAAAGAGATCAAACTCCCCAACTTAAAAAAAATCATCATCATCATGTGCCGTGCCGTGCCGCATGGCGTTGGCGATCATGGCCCTCCATACGAATCTATCCTTTGTCGCTGCAAGTACATCTCCCACCCTCTCTATCGTCATCCATTCTGCAAGTCCGCCTATTAACTTTAAAAAAAGAAAAAGAAACGTGAAAAAAAAATGTCCGGTAACTCACGGGTGGCAGAGGACTTTGCTGTCTTTTTAAGGTGTCGGCCTTCTGAAGACAAGTCTGAATCTTCTTCTTGGCATCGTTTCTATTTATCAGGCCTGTACAGGGTTAAGTAATCACAGCTGTGTGTATTGTAGACGCAAACTTGAATTTTTGAGAACAAAGCTCAAACTACAGTATTGCTGTGAGACTGACAGGCAGAAGAACTTCTGCCTTAATACAACTTAGTCCTTGAAATAAAAACAAATGAATAGATAAATAAATAGATAAAAGAATAAATAAATCAGTTATGTGATTCAATTACCTACACAGCTTGCACGTTTACACAGACCATGCAACGAAATAAAAAAAATGGAGATGCCGGGGATTGAACCCGGGGCCTTTCACATGCAAAGCGAACGCTCTACCACTGAGCTACATCCCCGTCTGAAATATGCACTACAAAGAAAGATCAAGATCAGCAGATGTTGTATTGCCGGGTTTGGTGTTGGCTCGTGTGAGTGAGAGTGTGTGTGTGTGTGCGGGTGTATGTATGTATGTAGGCCTATGTGGTGGTGTGCTGTGTGTGTGAGAGCGTTCGTTCGTTGCTTGATTTAATGTCTTTTCACTATAAGTGATATTACTGAACTGAGAGCGTTCATGTGTGTGTATGCTAGTGTTTGTGCTGAAAGGAAAGAGATTATGGTTTTAAAAGAGGTGGATCTAGCATGACGTGAAGAAACGAATTCATCTTTTTGGTTCCATTTATTTCCAAAGGAAATATGAGGGAAGCAGGGAGAATTTTAAATATCAACTAAGTAACATAACTCTTGAGAGTCACGGAGTTATCTCCCATGTACAATTTCTCAAACCCAACGCAGTTTGCGCTAACCATTCAGCTAGCATAGACGCAGCCACAAAGCATAAAGTGGTAAGCTCAGAACATTCCTTTTATTTCGTTTTTCGAGATTTTTTTTGTTTTTGTTTTTTTGCTTTTGTTTGTCTTTTTCTCCGTTTCTTGTTTGTTGTGTGTGTGCATGTATGTGCGTGTGTATGTAGGGGTGTGTGTGTGTGTCAATCTCCTTCTTAACAGCATTTCTATTTATCAGACCTGAACAGGGCCAGTGACGTAATCACAACTGTGCGTACTGTAGATCTCATGCGTCATTTCGGGGAAAAAGCTCAAACTATTGCTGTGAGATTGACTGACAGGCAGATCTTCTCCCTTTACACAACTTAGTACTTGAAAAACAATAAATAAATAGATTAGTAAAAAGATAAATGAATGATTAAATCAGTTATGTAATTCAATTACAATGATTAAATCAGTTATGTAATTCAATTACCTACACAGCTGGCACGTTTAAACGAACCAAAAATATGAAAGAAAAAAAATGGAGATGCCGGGGATGGAACCCCGGGGCCTTTCACATGCAAAGCGAACAGACCAGACTCCCCACTTTAAAAAAAAAAGACCATCATCATCATCATCATCATCATGTACCCTGCCGCATGGCGTTAGCGATCATGGCCCTCAATACGAATCTATCGTTTGTCACTGCAAGTAGGCCTACATCTCCCACCCTCTCTGTCGTCATACATTCTGCAAGTCCGGATAATGTTTTCTTTAAAAAAAAAAGAATAAATAGAAAATATACATGAAAAAAATTATCTGGTAACCCACAGGTGGCAGAGGGCTTAGGTGTCTTTTTAAGGTTACAGCTTTCTGAAGACAGGTTTAATCATCTTCTTAGCTGCTTTTCTATTTATGAGGCCTGAACAGGGTCAGTTCATTAATCACAGATGTGTGTACTGTAGATCGCATGTGTCATTTTGGGAAACAAAGCTCAAATCATTGCTGTGAGATTGACTGACAGGCACAGCTTCTGGTTTTACACAACCTAGTCCTTGAAATATAATAAATAAATAGATAGATAAAAAAAATTAAATGAATAAATAAATCAGATATGTAATTCATTTACTTTTACAGCTTGCATATTTAAACAAACCAAAAAATATGAAAGGAAAAAAAAATGGAGATGCCGGGGATTGAACCCGGGGCCTTTCACATGCAAAGCGAACGCTCTACCACTGAGCTACATCCCCGTGTGAAATATGCACTACAAAGAATGATCAGGATCAGACGTATTGTATTGCCGGGTTTGGTGTTGGCGTGTGTGTGTGTGTGTGCGCGCGCGTTATTGTGTGTGTGTGTATGTCATGTGTGTGTGCATGCGTATGTAAGTGTGTGTGTGTGTGTGTGTGGTGCCTCTGCGTGTGTGTTTGTGTTTTTTTATGTATGTGTGTATTGTGTCCCTACGTGTGTATGAGCGCGTGCGTGTGTGTACATGTATGTTAGTGTTCGTGCTGAAAGGAAAGAGATAGGGTTTTAGAAGAGGTGGATCTAGCGTTGACGTTAAAAAATGTATTTATCTGTTTGATTCCATTTATTTCGTTTTTCAAGGAGATTTTTTGCTCTTCTTTGTTTTGTTTTTTTTTCGTTTTCTCTGTATTTTGTTTGTTGTGAGTGTGTGTGTGTGGTCCTGTTTTGTGGAATGGCATTAGGCTGATAGACTGGATGGTTGGTTGGCTTGTTGATTGCTTCGTTGGTTGGTTGTCATTTCATTTCTTTGAAGTGAAAATTATCATTGTGTCTCAGAAATGTGAAAGCGATTCAGTCAGTGCAATGAGATTGTGGCACGGTTAGTGTTGTCTGGATAAACAGCACTTTGAAATACATCAAACAGAAAAACGGACCAGACTCCCCAACTTGAAAAAAAAATCATCATCATCATCATGTGCCCTGCCTCATAGCGTTGGCGATCATTGCTCTCCATACGAATCTATCCTTTGTCACTGCAAGTACATCTCCCACCCCCTCTGTCGTCATCCATTCTGCAAGTCCGGCCAATAGTTTCTTTAAATAATAAATAAATAAAAAATAAACGTGAAAAAAGCGTGCAGTAACCCATAGGACTTTGCTGTCTTTTTAAGTTGTAAACTTTCTGAAGACAAGTCTTCATCCTCTTCTTAGCAGCTTTTCTATTTATGAGACCTGAACAGGATCACTTTAGTAATCAGAGCTGTGTGTACTGTACATAGCATGTGCCATTTTGTGAAACAAAGCTTAAACCATTGCTGTGAGATTGACTGACAGGCACAGCTTCTGGTTTTAAACAGCTTAGTCCTTGAAATACAACAAATAAATAGATAATGAAGAGATAAATGAATGAATAAATCGGGTATGTAATTCACTTGCCTTTACAGCTTGCACGTTTAACAGACCAAAAATATGAAAGGAAAAAAATGGAGATGCCGGGGATTGAACCCGGGGCCTTTCACATGCGAAGCGAACGCTCTACCACTGAGCTACATCCCCATCTGAAATATGCACTACAAAGAAAGATCAAGATAAGACGTTTTGTGTTGCCGGGTTTGGTGTTGGCTCGCGCGCACGCGCGTGTGGTGTGTGTGTGTATGTGTGTGTGTGTGTGTGCGTGCGTGTGTATGCATATATGTATGTATGTCTATTTGTTTGCTCGCGCGCACGCGCGCGCGTGTGTGCGTGCGCGTGTGTATATGTAAGTATGTATGTATATATGTATATGTGTGTGTGTATGTGTATGAAACTGAAACTGTTGTCAGTGGTTCATGGGGATTGTTATTGGAGGGCTATGGTGGTGGTCTCCTTACGTGTGTGTGTGTGCGTGTAATATGTGTGTTCGTGTGTGTATGCATGTATGTGCGTGTATATATGTGTGTGGGCGTGTGTACTTAAGTGAGTGTGTGTGTGTGCATTTGCGCGTGTTTGTGTGTGTGTGTTCGTGTGTATGTATGTGTGTGTGTTTGGATGGAGGGGATCGAAATGTTTATGTGTAGGAGGGGGGAAATAGAGGAAGAGGGTATAGAAGTGTGGGGGGGGGGGGTGTGTGCTGGAAGGAAGGAGTATAGATTTAAGAAGAGGTTAGAAGTGTGGGGGGGGGGGTGTGCTGGAAGGAAGGAGTATAGATTTAAGAAGAGGTGGATCTAGGGTTGATATTGAGAAACATATTTATCTGTTTGGTTCCATTTGGTTCGTTTTTGGAAGAGATTTTTTGCTCCTCTTTGTCTTTTTCATTTTCTCTGTGTTTTTTTCTTGTTTGTTTCTTTCTTTCTTTCTTTGTGTCAGTGTGTGTGTGTGTGTGGTGGTAGTGTTGGTCCTTTTCTGTAAAGTGATATTTGGTTGGTTGGTCAGTTTGGTGATTGCTTCGTTGGTTGGTTGTCATTTCATTTCTTTCAAGAGAAAATTATTTTTGGGTCTTATCTATACGTAAAAGCAATTCAGTCAGTGCAATCAGATTGTGGCACTGTTAGTGTTGTCTGGATACACACCACTTTGACAGGCATCAAACAGGAAAGATACCAGACTCTCCAACTTTAAAAAAAACAAACACATCATCATCATGTGCTCTGCCGCATGGCTGTCATGCTTTTGTGTACACATGTTCACGCACTCAAACACATGCAACAAGCATTCGTCCGGCGCGCAACAGCACGCACTCCTTCCAACCAATGGCACTAAACAAACTGTGATATATATTTTTTTTACATTTATTATTACAAACTTTCACCCATCACTCATACAACATACACAACCACGCACCTTCATACTCTTTCTCTCCTCCTTCGTTTTCTCCTCCCTCTTCGTCTCCTATTCCTCGTCCCCTGCTTCTCTTTCTTTTCCTTCTCCTTCTTCCTCATCTCTTTCTTCCTCGTCTCCAATTTCTTCGTCTCCTTCTTCCTCATCTCTTTCTTCCTCGTCTCCTTTTTCCCCGTCTCCTTCTTCTTCGTCTCCTTATTCCTCGTCTCCTTCTTCCTCGTCTTCTTTTTCCCCCGTCTCCTTCTTCGTCTCTTATTCCTCGTCTCTTCGTTTCCTCCTTCTTCTCTCCTATTCCTCATCTCCTTCTTTCTCCTTCTTCACCTTCTCCTTACTCTTCTCATTCTTCTTCTTCTCCTTATCCTTTTCCGCCTTCTTTTTTTATTTTGCTTCTTTTTTTTCTTCTTATGTTTCTCCTTCTAATTCATTTTCTTTCTCTTCTTCTTTTTCTCCATTTTCACCTTCCTCTTCTCCTTCTTCGTCTCCTTTTTTACGTCTTTCTTTCTTCTCTTTTTTGTTTGTTTGTTTGTTTCGCCTTCTTTTTCTTTACTATTTCTTTTCGCTTTCTTCTTGTTCTTTTTCTTCTCCTTCTCCTTATCCTCTTCTGAATGCGGTTTTTCTGGAGACTGACCAGCAAAACCTATTCCACTTTCAGTTTTCAACTTGGGTGAGCTGTTTTTCGAAAACTCAATCATACCATACATGCACACACAAAATTTCCTTCCGCACGCAAGATAAAAACTAATGCATACATCACTCCATGCACACGACACAAATATCATTGCACGAACCACCCTGCGCACATGACAATGGCCTTGGCAATCATGGCCCTCCATACGAATCTATCCTTTGTCACTGCAAGTACATCTTCCACCCTGTCTACTGTCATCGATTCTGCGTGTCCGTCCAAAATTTTCTATAAAAAATAGATAAGAAAATAAACGTGAAAAAAACTGTCCAGTAACACACAGGTGGCACAGGTCATAGCTACCTTTTTATGGTGTCTGCTTTCTGAAGACAAGTCTTCATCCTCTTCTTAGCAGCTTTTCTATTTATGAGACCTGAACAGGGTCAGGTACGTAATCACAGCTGTGTGTACTGTAGATCGCATGCGTCATTTTGGGAAACAAAGGTCAAACCATTGCTGAGATTGACTGAATGGCAGAGCTTCTGCCTTTACACAACTTAGTCCTTGAAACACAATAAATAAATAGATGAATAAAAAGATAAATGAATAAATAAATCAGGTATGTAATTCATTTACCTCTACAGCTTGCACGTTCAAACAATCCAAAATATATAAGAAGAAAAAAATGGAGATGCCGGGGATTGAACCCGGGGCCTTTCACATGCAAAGCGAACGCTCTACCACTGAGCTACATCCCCGTGTGAAATATGCACTACAAAGAAAGATCAAGATAAGACGTTTTGTGTTGCCGTGTTTGGTGTTGGCTTGTGTGTGTGCGCGCGCGTGTATATGTGTGTGTGTATATGTGTGTGAACGTATATATGTGTGTGCGTGTGTACATGTGTGTGTGTGTGTTTTGGGAGGGATGGTGTCGAAATATGTGGGATGGGAAGAAGAAGGGAGTATAGAAGTGTGTGTGTGTGTGCTTGTGTACGTGTGTGTGCGGGCATATGAGTGCGTACGTGTGTGTGAGCTCATGCTGGTGTATGTGTATGTTAGTGTTTGTACTGCAAGAAAAGAGATGTGGTTTTAAAAGAGGTGGATCCAGCGTTGACGTTAAGAAACGTAGTTATCTATTTGGTTCCATTTATTTCGTTTGTCTAGATTTTTTTCTTTTTCATTTTCTCCGTGGTTTGTTTGTTTGTTTATTTATTTGTTTGTTTATTTAGAGTGTGTGTGTGTGTGTGTGTGTGTGTGTGTGTGTGTGTGTGTAGTGTGGTGATCCTTTTTTGAGGAATTTGGTTGGTAGGTCCGTGGGTTGGCTGGCTTGGTGATTGAAGTGAAAATTATTTTTGTGTCTCAGATACGTAAAAGGGTTCAATCTGTGCAATCAGATTGTGGCACGGTTAGTGGTGTCTGGATATACATCACTTTGACAGGCATCAAACAGAAAGAGACCAGACTCCATAACTTAAAAAATAAACATCATCATCATCGTGTGCCCTGCCACATGGCGTTGGCCATCATGGCCCTCCACACGAATCTATCCTTTGTCGCAGCAAGTACATCTCCCACCCTCTCTGTCTTCATCCATTTTGCAAGTCCGTCCAATATTTTCTTCAAAAAAATAAATAAAAACACGTGAAAAAAATTTGTCTAGAAACCCTTAGGTGGCAGAGGCCTTGGCTGTCTTTTTTAAGGCGTTAGGTTTCTGAAGACAGGTCTTAATCATCTTCCTAGCAGCTTTTCCATTTATCAGAACTGGACAGGATCAGGTACGTAATCACAGCTGTGTGTGCTGAAGATCGCATGCGTCATTTTGGGAAACGAAGCTCAAACCATTGCTGTGAGATTGACTGACAGGCAGAACTTCTCACTTTTCATAACACAGTCCTTGAAATAAAAAAATTAATAGATAAATAAATAGATAAATGAGTAACTAAGTCAGTTTTGTAATTCAATTCTCTGCATTGCACGCACGTTCAAACCACCACCACCCAAAAAAAAAAAAAGAAAAAATGGAGATGCCGGGGATCGAACCCGGGGCCTTTCACATGCAAAGCGAACGCTCTACCACTGAGCTACATCCCCGTGTGAAATATACACTATAAAGAATGATCAGGATCAGACGTATTGTATTGCCGGTTTGGTCTTGGCGTGTGTTTGTGTGTGTGTGTGTGTGTGTGTGTGTGTGTGTGTGTGTGTGTGTGTGTGTGTGTGTGTGTGTGCATGTATGTGCGGGTGTATGTAGGTGTGTTCGCGCGTGTGTGTTTGTTTGTTCGTTCATTCATTCGTTTGCTTGTGAATTTTTTTAAATTTCATTTGTTTTTATTTTGTTTCATATCTGTCTGTCTAATCCATAAACAAGTGTGACTGCCCGTGTTCAAGCAAACAAGAACCAGAAAAAAAGAGGAAAAACAAAAAGAATAAGAACGCGTATTTAATACAAGACAAGACAGGCGCAAAATTCGGCCAACTGGCCTTTGTCAAGCGTAAGATCACAAACAAACAAACACCATCTACAAAAATTAGCAGAAAAAACTGAGACTTCCCTGCTACTCCGTCTAGTGTGAGAAAAGGAATAAACTGACAAAGTGACACCATAATGCCTGGCGTGTGGCGATGCAGTGGTAGACTTTTTCTCCTTATTTTTGTATCTGATGTTTGTTTGTTTGTTTGTTTGCGATCATACTCTTGGCAAAGGCCAACTGGCCGAAATTTGCACCTGTCTTGTCTTGTAGTTTATATGAAAGGAAAAAAAATGGAGATCGATGCCCGGGACCTTTCACATGCAAAGCGAACGCTCTACCACTGAGCTACATCCCCGTGTGAAATATGCACTACAAAGAATGATCAAGATAAGACGTTTTGTGTTGCCGTGTTTGGTGTTGGCTTGTGTGTGCGCGCGCGCGTGTATATGTGTGTGTGTATATGTGTGTGAACGTGTATATGTGTGTGTATGTGTGTGCGTGTGTACATGTGTGTGTGTGTGTGTGTGTGTACGTGTGTGTGCTGTGTGTGTGTGCTTCTCTGTGTGTGTGCCTCTGTGTGTGTGTGCGCGCGCGCCGTTATTGTGTGTGAGTGTGTATGTCATGTGTGTGTGCATGCGCGTGTGTGTGTGCGTGCGTACGTGAGTGTGGGTGTGTGTGCCTCTGCGTGTGTGTGTGTATTTTTAATGCATGTGTGTGTGCATGCGTGTGTATGTATGTGTGTGTATATGTGGATGTGTGTGTGTGAGTGCGTGCGTGTGTGTATGTTAGTGTTTGTGCTGAAAGGAAAGAGA
>CM060306.1:80005511-80010511 GCA_030674185.1 Monoplex corrugatus
AGTCAGACAGACAGACAGTCACACAGACAGATAGGTAGACAGACAGATAGATAGATGGACAAATAGATAGACAAACAGATAGATAAATAAATAAATATTTCGGGAAAACACAAATGAATTAACAGATGAATGAATAAATAAATTTTAAGATATTTAATAGATAATGAATAATCTAAATATTTAATAAATAAATAAATAAATAAAAATAGATCAGAGGTAGTATAAAAGATCGACTTCAGAAAGATAATTCGTTTGAAAAAAAAAAATGGAGATGCCGGGGATTGAACCCGGGGCCTTTCACATGCAAAGCGAACGCTCTACCACTGAGCTACATCCCCATCTGACATAACCAGCACAACTGAAGGTGAAATAGTAATGGTTGTGCGGCTGTAAAAGTTGAAAACACCACGAACCCGCAGCTGGAACCTGGACCACCGATGCCCCGCCACCTTTAACCCCCAAACACTCGTGCGGCTATAGTAGATGTATATAGATTGAAGAAATGTTTGCTTAATTAATGATAGCATTCAGTACATGTACCCCATATATTTGCACTGCGTTATAGTGTAGTGACAGGGCAATGTTTGTCCTCCATTGACATATTGACGGTATGTGTGTCTGACTTTGTGTTTGCACTACGTTACGTGTTAACATGGGCAATGTTGTGCTGTTTGCAAAGTGCGACGAGCGTACTCTAACAAGAATGAATGCGCTGTATAAATGAAAATAGCATTAGTAGTAGTAGTATCATCGTCATTATTGTTGTTGTTGTTATTATCATTATTAGTATTATTATTATCATTATCATTGTTATTGTTGTTGATGATGATGTTAATGTTATTATTATTATTGTTATCATTGTTATTGTTATTATTATCATTATTATTACTACTACTATTACTATTATATTATTATTGTTATTATCATTATTATTATTATTATTATCATCATTATTATCAGCATTATCATCATCGTTAGTATTGTTATATCATCATCATCATCGTCGCCATCACATCATCATCATCATAATGATGACGACGACGACGATGATGATGATGATGATGATCATCATCATCATCATCATCATATTGTTGTTGTTGTTTGTTGTTTATTGTTGTTATATCATCATCGTCGTCGTCATCATTATGATGATGATGATGATTGATTATTATTGTTGTTGTTGTTGATGTTAATTGTTGTCGTTGATTTGTTATTATTATTGTTGTCGTTGTAATTGTTATTGTTATTTTGCTATTGTTATTATTTTTGGTAGTAGTAGTAGTCGTAAGAAGAAGTAGTATTAATAGTATTTTAGTAGTAGTAGTGGTGGTAGTAGTAGTAGTAGTAGTATCTGACACACTGAGTTTTGTCTAAGCGCACAATCTAAAAACTGGTCTGCTTGCTACCGACCTCGATCAATGCTGCAGTCGATTGGCGGTGTTGGCTGACTGTTCGTGTGTATATACAGTTTATACTAGCGGGTACCGTTCTCCTTCACCTCCGAATTCATGACCTCGCCAGTGCATCGCATTATGCCGCGGGCTTGAAGGAGTCCGTCAGATCACACTGCTGGTAGGCGTGGGTTGAGCGCATATGGAACTAAATGCCATAAGTCCCTCTTGAGCGAATGTCATAGTTCAGATACGTGACTCATTTGGTTGATAGTTGCTGATTTTGGTTGGTTGGTTGGTTGGTTGGTTGGTGTTGGTTGTTGGTTGGTTGGCTGTTGGCTGGCTGGTTGGTTGGTTCGTTGGTTGGGTGGGTGGGTGGGTGGGTGGTCGTTTTATTGATTGGTTGGTTGGTTGGTTGGTTGGCTGGTAGGTGGGTGGGTGGGTTGGTTGTTTTTCTGTGTTGTGTTGGTTGGTTGATTGATTGATTGGTTTGTATCTCTTTTTGTTTGTTCCTCTTTTTATTTATGTTGGCTGATTGGTTGGTTTATTTGTTTGTTTGCACTTTTTTTTTTTTTTTTTTTTTTTTTTTTTTTGTATGTCGAATATTTCGCTTCAGATACGTAAAGCAAAATGCTTCAGTCGGTTTTTAAAAGATTTTTACTTGGTTTGGTGAGACCGTTGCACTAAGGTCTTTGTGGTGCTTTTGATCCTACAGATATTCCATATGGACTTTCAAATGAATTCAATGAGAAGGTAGACTGTAGACTGAAATAAAAATCGTGGCGCTGCGAGCGGCGACACTCTGTCCCCTTGTAATGTCATCGTGAGAACAACAGCAACAACAACAACATTAGCAATTACAACAACAATAACAGCAACAGCACAACAACAACAGCATCACCAACAACGACAACAGCAACAACAACAACCCAAACAAATAAAGGAAGAAGTGTGTTTATACTGTTTCAACCCCAAGAGAAGGGAAAGCAGGTTTCTCTCCCTTACAATTCACGAACACACATAAAGACAAAAACAAGCACACGAAAATAAACCTCTCACTCGACAGTAAAACTTTTCGGTCTAAAGTACCAAAATAAACAGAACCCTTTGAGGAAGACAGCGCCAAAAATTTAATAAATGAATAAACAAATACATAAATTAATAATATATAAATTGAATAAAAATAAATAAATAATAAATAAATGAATAAATGAAGAATAAATAAATATATAAATAAATAAATAATGGATGAAAAGAAATGGAAAAAGAAGACAGACTGCTGGGGATTTGGGAGTACCCAGGAAACCTCTCCCAGACTGCTGTGTCAGCATTCAGGTTCCTTCAGTGGGAAAGGTTCTTGGCTTCCAAAACTGAAGTGACACGCTTTTCTCTGTACATCTCAGCAGACCTGCTACCTGGATGGCAAAAGGAAAGGGGGCATCACACACACGTATTGCCAACTCCCCAACCTAAGGTAAAATAACTCCACAGAGCGTAGAGACATCGCTTAAATTAAATAACCCACCAGACCACCCAACGAAGTTAGAAAATTTTGGTCCGAATGGGTCATGCAACGCATGGACAGCCCCCCCCCCCCCCCCCTTTGCTTGAAGAAATGACTGTCATTGGCATCGGGAACTTGGGAGGTGAGTGTCCCGAGAGTGGCGAGGCATTGGTGCTCCGGGTCCCATCCGCACCTTCGTGATGTTTCTTATTAAAGAATTTGGAATAGAAGATTGAAACATAATGTATTCTTTTGAATCTAGGGAAGCAAGTCTTGTGCAGTTCAATATTTATCAAAAGAGAAGAGAAGGACTGCGGGGGAAGCTGTAGAATAATCCACCTTTGTGAGTAAACAAAAAAGACAAGGTATACAGGGGAGGATAAAATGAGAATAAATAGTGGCGTTGTACTTTGGCGACGTGACTCCTCATGGGAGAGCAATCTACATTTTAGGCAGAAAACTGTGCTGTGATAAAGATAAAACAATTCCTATCCATAATGATAACAACACGAACAGTATGAATTCAAGACCTCATTTCCGAAAGGAGAGGGGAGGGGAGGGGAGGAGGCATGCCCGCCCAGCTCAGTTCCCATTCTAAAACGTACGGGCCTACATAGCCAACATGGCTATCGATCCTTTGAAATGTCATTCCGTTCATTGCCCGGTATTAGTTCTGGAACCGCTTCCTAGGCCATGATTTATTGACGACTATGACGCTTGGCTGCTTGGTTGGTTGGTTGGTTGGCTGGTTGATTGGCTGGTTGCTTGGTTAGATGAAACGATGCGACAGACCCGTTCAGAGATGTAACCCTTTCACTCCTTACCTTCTCCATCAAATTTGAATTTGAACCCTGTCCACCACACATTCATCAGCTTCTCGAAAACAGCTTGTAGAAGCTGGTGGATAGGTTAGGAGTGAAGGACCTTTGTTGTTGTGATGTTGTTACTGCTACTCTGTTGTAGGTGTTGTTGTGGTGTGCGTTGTTACTGTTGTGCGTTGTTACTGCTACGTTTGTATTGCTGTGTTGTTACTGTTGTTGTTGTTACTGCTGCTGTTGTTAATGCTGCTGTTGTCGCTGTTGTCACTGCTGCTGTTGTTGTCGCTGTTGTTACTGCTCTGTTGTCGCTGTTGTTACTTCTGCTGTTGTCGCTGTTGTTACTGCTGTGTTGTCGCTGTTTCACTGCTGCTGTTGTCGCTGTTGTTACTGCTGCTGTTGTTGTCGCTGAGTCACTGCTGCTGTTGTCGCTGTTGTTACTGCTGCTGTTGTTGTCGCTGTTGTTAATGCTGCTGTTGTCCTTTTGTTACTGCTGCTGTTGTCGCTGTTGTTACTGCTGCTGTTGTTGTCGCTGTGGTCACTGCTGCTGTTGTCGCTGTTGTTACTGCTGCTGTTGTTGTCGCTGTTGTTAATGCTGCTGTTGTCCCTTTTGTTACTGCTGCTGTTGTCGCTGTTGTTACTGCTGCTGTTGTCGCTGTTGTTACTGCTGCTGTACTTGTCGCTGTTGTTGTTGTTGCTGTTGCTACTGCTGCTGTTGTTGCTTTTGCCATTGTCTCTGTCGCTGCTGTTGCTGTTGTTACTGCTGCTGTTGCGTTGTTGTCTCTGTTACTGCTGTTGCGTTGTTACTGCTGTTGTTACTGCTGTTGTTATGCTGTTGCTTTTGTAACTGTTACTGTGTTGTCACTGTTGCTGTTTGTCACTGTTGTTGCTGTTGTTTATTTAGGCGCTCTGATATTTTTCAGATGCGTGCATTTACGTCGTTAGGCCCACGCTGTGCAGGTGGCATGTTGCTGCACAGTCTACATACTCTATCTTCGATCGGTGTGCAGGTTTGATGTTTTCCACAAGCCACCGGACACTGACATAACTTACAGGATCTGCAATGTGAGCATGTGATGTTTTCTGCGTGGGTTTTGCAAACGACGGATGGTTTAGGTATGAACAAGTCTGCACAGTTTCAGTTTCAGTTTCAGTTTCTCAAGATGATGTCTCCGCGCTCGGAACTAATTCCATACGCACTAACGTCACAGATGCCACGTGTATGGTGATCATGGCACAAGCCTTAAGCATGCACATAAACCCATGAGCTGGCCAGGTCCTGAGGCCCTA
>CM060306.1:80013011-80038011 GCA_030674185.1 Monoplex corrugatus
ATTTCCCTTGCGTCAAAAATATACTTAATGTATGTACCTCATTATCAATCCTAAAAGAAAGTATGTAAGCCTTTTTTGAACACTTACAGGGGAATGGATCAGCAATGCAGAAAATGGTAGGAAGAAATAACAGAAAGCAAAGGAACAAGGCAGAAACAAAGAGAGGGACAGAAAAGAGGAAAATTCTAGCACAGAATTTCCAGAAGGTGGGAAGACTATTTATACTTAAAGATCCCCCGGCATCCCGACGGGGAAGGAGCCTGAATCAACACCGTAGCAGACAGAATCCTGTAGCACAGTATTTGGGATGCTGCAGGAAACAGATGATGTATGCTCAGGCTTTTCCAGTCCTGGATATCTGCCTCCCACCTCTGTTTCTGCCCACCTTGGCCAATCCGTCCTTCCGGTTCGGTTTCAGCTTTAGTTTCTTAAGATGACGCCTCCGCGCTCGGAATGAATTCCATATGCACTAACGTCACATGTGCCATGTGATGATGATCATGGCACAAACCTTAAGCCTGCACATAAATCATGGGTTGGCCTGGTCCTGAAGTCCTGCCTAGCCTATGTTTTACCTAGCCTACATTCTTTATTATTATTATTATTATTATTATCATTATTATCATTATTATTAGTAGTATTGTTGTTGTTGTTGTTGTTGTATCAGACTGTCATTGGAACAATCTTGGTTACATGTAAATGACATGTGTATCAGTATATTGTATCGTCAAAGAAAAAACAGATAAATGAATAAATAAATAAATTACGTGGCCCACATGGGGGGTCGAACCCACGACCTCAGCGTGTTATATATGGCGAGCGACGTGAACAACCCAAACGAGTCTGTTGTATTTCAAAGTCGCCTCAAGCGGTTCTGGTGCGTCCACCAAGGTGTTTGTCTTGTACCTTTCATACTCTTACGGCATATGTTCCAGGTAGGCTGTATGAAGCACTTTCCTAAGGCATTTGATCTCAGTCAAAGGCCTGAATTCCCTTCGCTGAGTCAGGAAACAGTGTGCTAGCTTTCACACCCGTAGAGGAGGATGGAGACTACAAGCGACTTTGCATCGTCTTTGCGTGTGAGGCTAATTTACAGACGCTATCGTCTGAAACCAGACATCACTGATGGGAGTTACGCACCCTAGCCACCAAACTGCCTTTATGCAGGAAGCTGGTGGATAGGATGAGTGAGTCAAAGGGTTAAGATTTTGCTTTGCTAGCATGGCTGACCTGAAAATGAGGATGTTAGTAAGTTGAAGGAGTTAAAGAGTTAACGTTCTTTTTAATCACTGTAAGTGTGCAATTTTAACAAAAATGAACGAATGAATAGCGAAAACAGGTACATCAAGACAACAAGAAGAGCAACAACAACAACAACAACAACAACAACAACAACACTAACAACAGTTGTATCACACACCACCACCATCACAACTCCCTCATAACCAGTAACACCATCACCATTTAATACTGCTTCTCTCTCTCTCTCTCTCTCTCTCTCTCTCTCTCTCTCTCTCTCTCTCTCTCTCCTGTCTGTGTCTGTCTCTGTCTCTCACTTTGTCTGTCTGTCTGTTCGTCTCTGTCTGTCTGTCTGTCTGTCTCTCTCTCTCTTTCTTATAATTAGTCATCTTTTCTGTAAAGAAACGGGAACACAGTATTTTTAAACAATATGTCTCGAGATGTCTTGATAGAATTGAATTCATAGAAGAATGGGTTAGGCAGTAAACCTTAGGACAGACAATAAGGGGAAACATTTCACGAAAATTAAACAAAACGGAAGAAGGAAAAAGGGGGGAAAAAATGGAAAGGGAATCTTTGAAAAAACGAAACTACGAAAAAAAACATACAAGAAGAAAACAAACAACAAATGAAAGAAAATAGAAAACAAAAAATAAAACCTGGTAGCTTTTAAGTGTAATTCGGGTCAGGCTTAGAACGGTGTCCATGTTACCTAATTATCTATCTCGTGTCGAACGACGTTGGACGGCAGTGAATTCCATTCCACATCTGACGAAAGCTTACACCGGTCTTCTTCCAGCTGTCCGTTCGTCTTACTATCAAAAGGAAGAGGACAAACGGGAAAAGAAGGAAGAACTGAGAAAAGAGGAGAGAGTAAGGAGAGAAAGTAAGAGGAAGAGACAGAGAGAGAAGAGAGAAAGAAGAAAGGTAAGTGGAGAGAAAGTAAGAGGAGAAAGTAAGAGAAGAGAGAGGTAAGTGGGAGAGAAGTAAGAGGGAGAGAAGTAGAGAGAAGAAGTAAGTGGGAGAGAAGAAGAGAGAGAAGAAGTAAAGTGGAGAGAGAGTAAGTGGGAGGTAAGAGAGAAGTAGAGAGAGAGGAGTGGAGAGATAGGGAGAGTAAGAGAGAGAGAGAGAAAGTAGGGGAGAGAAAGTAAGAGAGAGAGAGAAGTAAGAGGGAGAGAGAGTAAGTGGGAGAGAAGTAAGAGAGAGAGAGGTAGTGGGAGAGAAAGTAAGAGAGGAGAGAAGAAGAGAAGAGAGAAGTGGAGAGAAGTAAGTGGAGAGAGAGAAGTAAGAGAGAGAGAGAGAGAAGAGTAAGAGGGGAAGTAGAGAGAGAAGTAAGAGGAGAGAGAGAAGTAGGGAGAGAGAGAAGAAGAGAAGAGAGGAGAGAGAAGTAAGGGGAGAGAGAGAAGAAGAGAGAGAGAGTAAGGGGAGAGAAAGTAAGAGGAGAGAGAGAAAGTAAGAGGGAGAGAGGAGAGGAGAGAAGGGGAGAGAAAGTAGAGGGAGAGAGAGAGAGGAGAGTAAGTGGAGAGAAAGTAAGGGAGAGAGAGAGAGAGAGAAGAAGAGGGAGAGAGAGAAGAGAGGGGAGTAGAGGAGAGAGAGAGGGGAAGAAAGTAAGAGGGGGAGAGAGAGAGATAAGTGGGAGAGAGAAGAGTAAGAGGGGAGAGAGAGAAGTAGAAAGAGGAGAGAAAGTAAGAGGGAGAGAGAGAGAAGAGAGAGAAAGAGGGAGAGAAAGTAAGAGGGAGAGAGAGAGAAAGGAGGAGGGGAGAGGAGTAAGTGGAGAGAAAGTAAGAGGGGGAGAGAGAGAGAAAGAGGGAGAGAAAGTAAGAGGGAGAGAGAGAGAGAGAAAGAGGGAATGAAAGTAAGAGGGGGAGAGAGAGAGAGTAAGTGGGAGAGAAAGTAAGAGGGGGAGAGAGAGAGAAAGATGGAGAGAAAGTAAGAGGGAGAGAGAGAGAGAGAAAGAGGGAGACAAAGTAAGAGGGGGAGAGAGAGAGAGTAAGTGGGAGAGAAAGTAAGAGGGGAGAGAGAGGAAGGGAGAGAAAGAGAGGAGAGAAGAGAGAGGAAGAGGAGAAAAGTAGAGGGAGAGAGAGAGTAAGAGGAGAGAAAGTAAGAGGGGGAGAGAGAGAGAAAGAGGAGAGAGAGAGAGTAAGAGGGAGAGAAAATACGAAGGAGAGAGAGAGAGAGAGTAAGAGAGAGAAAAAGTAAGAGAAAGAGAGAAAGAGGGGGAAAAAGTAATAGGGGGAGAGAGAGTAAGAGGGAGGAAAGTAAGAGGGAGAGAGAGAGAAAGACACAGAGAGAATAAGAGGGAGATAGAGAGAAAGAGACAGACAGACAGACAAACAGACAGACAGACAGACAAACAGACAGACAGACAGACAGAAACAAAGTGAGAGATAGAGACAGACACAGACAGGGGAGAGAAAGAGTGAATATTTTTCACTTTTAAGCCTTGGACCTTTATGAAGAGGGTTTATTACAGATACATTACTTCCTTTAGAATGTGCAAATTTTTTGGTTGCAATCTCCTTTTGTTCCTGTCCATTGGTGTGAAGAAAGTGTAAGCAGGGTTAGCCAACACCAGCCCCTCAATCACCCTAGACCCAGATGCTCCCCGCGTCGTGCGATGCCTGAGGCAACAAGAGCACTCCAACATGCTCAGTCATCAGAGAGTCTCAGGGCATCTGTTCAGCATGTATCCACCAGTTGTAGGTCTCTACTAAACGTCTGGCGCAAGTTCATTTTGGTCTGTCCCTCCATTGCTGTCCTCTTGGGTTTCAATTCAGGACTTGGTTGGCAGGTCTGGAAGACGGCAGTCTCTTGGTATGGCCCAGCCAACTCAGTGGACCCTTAACCCTTTGACTCCCGCACCTCGTCTACCAATTGCAAAAACTTAACCCTTTGACTCCCTCACCCTATCCACCAGCTTCCTGCAAGAAGCTGGTGGATAGGGTGAGGGAGTCCAAGGGTTAAGTTTTTGCTTTGCTAGCATGGTTGGCAATGCAGGATGCTGGTGGACATGGTGCGGGAGTCAACGGGTTAAGTTTTTGCTTTGCTAGCATGATTGGCAATGCATGATGCTGGTGGACAGGGTGTGGGAGTCAAAGGGTTAAAGATCATGTTGATAACTGATACCTGTTTGCTTCCTGACCTTACTTCATCGTATGCCACAAAGTCTTTCCATTACGCTTGACAACGGCCAGATGGCCCAAAATTTGCGCCTGTCTTGTCTTGTTGAATTAAATACGCGTTCTTACTCTTTTTTTGGTGTTTTTTCTGGTTCCTGAGCACTTTAGGTCAAGGGAGGCAATCTTCTTCTCCTGGCTTTGTTTCCAGGTGCCACGTTTCACAACTGTACAGCAAATTTGACAGAACGCTGGAACTGTAGAACCGCAATTTTAGTTTGAGGGATGTTTTCTTGCTGTTCCAGATTTTTGACAACATGTTGAATGCTTTGCCCATGGGAGAGTCTCGTTCTTTTAATCATGTCACTTGAAATATTAACTGAACTGCCTCAAGTACGTGAGGTCCTCAAGGCCCTCAGCTTAATTTCGTCTATGAACACTCTTGATGGGATGAGTGTGGTCCAAACGAGCATGTTTTTTGTTGTGTTTTTGTTGTTGTTGTTGTTGTTGTTTTGTTTTCGTGGCAAACAGTAACAAAGAAAGGAAAGAAATATAGAAAAAAAAAACTGGGCTGCTTTTAAGTGTATTTCGGGTCAGGCTTAGAACAGTGTCCATGTTACCTAATTATCTATCTCGTGTCGAACGACGTTGGACAGCAGTAAATTCCATTTTGTTAAAATGTTCTCTTTCGTGGCCATCTTATACATAAGAATTAAATATAGGTCGAGTCTTCGATCATTTGTTTTCAGCGCGCTCGGAGATCTTGGAGCATTTGGGTCATGCACCTCTTGTCTCTGAAGGTTAGTCCCCCACTTATGAATCAGGCCACCATATTTTAAATTCTCTCATGGTGATCAATGTTTTTGTTTAGGGTTGGGATCTCATTCTATAATATATACTGGAGGACTGATCTAACAAGTGGTAAAACTCCTGTCCCTTTGGGTCCCTGTGGACAATGTTGTAGGTTACGGCGTTCCAAAATAATTGTGTTTTGTTGATCTTTTTTTGCTAATGTGTGCTTGAATGAAAGTTTCACTTGAGATTGTATGCCAAGACTTGGGGGGGGGGGGTGCGTACGTGACAGAGTGCGTTTCTTTATGTAAGTGTTGAAGAGAGAGAGAGAGAGAGAGAGAGAGAGAGAGAGAGAGAGAGAGAGAGAGAGAGAGAGAGAGAGAGAGCGATGAGGCGCGAGACATTATTTTTCCGTTTAGCCTATGTGTGTGTTTAATGCTAGGGGTCCTTTCAAACACAGACAGACAGACAGATGGACAGACAGACAGAGAGGGAGGGAGGTAGGGAGAGTTTCAGCTTCAGTTTTAGTTTCTCAAGGATAACATCTCCGCACTCGGAATGAATTCCATATGTACTGACGCCACTGATACCATGTGATGGAGAAGATCCAGCATGAAGCAGAGAAAGAGAGAGAGAGGGGGGAGGAGAGAGAGGGGGGAGAGAGGGGGAGAGAGAGAGGGAGAGACAGAGAGACAGACAGAGAGAGATTCCGTTTCGGTTTCTTAAGATAATGTCTCCGCGCTCGGAATGAAGTCCATGCGCACTCACGCAATTGACGCCACAAGATGGAGAAGATCCAAAATGAAAAGAGGAGGAGGGAGAGAGAAGGAAAGTGAGAGGCAGACAGACAGACAGACAGACAGACAGACAAACAGACAGAAAGACAGACAGACAGACAGACAGAGACAAAGACACAGACAGACAGAGACAGACAGACAGAGACACATACGCGCCCGCGCGCGCACGCACACACACACACACACACACACACACACACACACACACACACACACACACACACACACACACACACACACAGAGCTAACGACTCTTTTTTTCAATTCTTGTAAAAACACACTGTATTGTCTTTCAGATGCACGAATAAAAGAAAAACAACATCACCGGAAATTTCCATTATTTTAATGTAGTTTTGACAAATACTCATCCGATCTAACATACAGGCTATATTGGCAAGAAAGCATTATTTCTTTTATGTAAGTAAAATCAATGACATAACGAGTCAGGACAAGAACAGAACGATACAAAACAGAACAGAAAACGTTTCGAAAGTTATTCATCTTGCACCGAAGAGGCCATGTCCTTCCTGGTTCCACTGTGGCGGTTGCAGTTCAGCCACTGAAAATTCCGCTGTCAAGGCCAATGGTGAAAACTTCGGTGAAAATGTCGAGAATAGCTGCAACACAAGAAACAAAGTATATGACTGGGGTGGGTTAGAGAGAGAAAAAATGGTTCTGCGGCCTGCAGTCTGCCCCAGTTATGAAAGATTACCCCGTGGGGACGCCAGGGGGCTCTTTCAGTATGAACAGTCTCCCCACCTTCTGGACATTTTGTGCTAGAAATGTCTTCTTTTCTGTCACTCTCTTTGTGTCTTTCTTCCTCATTTGCTTTCTGTCATTAAATTTTCTTCCTACCATTTTCTGTTGAATATTCTCCCCCACCTTCTGGAAATTCTGTGCCAGAAACGTCCTCTTTTCTGTCACTGTCTTTGCTTTCTGTCATTTCTTCCATTCATTTTCTGGTGAATAGTCTCCCCATCTTCTAGCATTTCTGTGCTGGAAATTTCTCTTTTCTGTCACTCTCTTTGTTTCTTTCTTCCTCCTTTGCTTTCTGTCATTTCTTCCTACCATTTTCTGCTTTGCTGGTCTATTCACATCTCTATGTATTCAATAAAGTCTTACATACTTTCTCTTAGGAGTGATAATTGGGTACATGCATTAACTGCATTTTTGGCTCTAGCGAAAGGAGATATGCGAAAGTAATTTTAGGTCATTTAGGCCGATGTTTACATACGTTTTAATGTCCTTAGTTATGTTTCAATTTGTACTGGTGTATGGTTTTTTTTCAAAATCCCCTGTTTGATAAAATCGATGGAATGGTCGACACCAAGGGCATCTCCTTAGATTATGTGCGCGAATGCATCATATTATGTACGTAATTTTCTTTTCCTTTTTTTTCCTGTTGAAGTATGCTGTATGTTTTTGAAACGGTTATGGCGCTGATATGGCTCTATTCAGTCGACTGGGCTTTAAACAAAAAATTACAGTAACAGTTGTGAAAGAGTACCGGACCCCTGTTCATAGACGGGGAAGGTAAAGCAGGGAAAAAGAGGACATGGGCACCTTCCTCATAACGGAGACCCTTGTTAACATTACTGAGGTCGCTACCATTTCAGTCCATTACGACCTCAGGGTTATGAGACAAACAAATACCCCCCCCCCCCCTCCCTTTTTTCTTCTTTTTCTTTTTTGTTGTTGTTGTAAATATAGAGACAGGTGCTAGAGTCAATTTGTTGTATAATCGTAGATGCATTCATAGCCAAATCATTATGTAGAAATGGATGCATTCAAACTAAATCATTATGTAGTAGAATATAAATACATTAATAACCAAATCATTATGTAATAATAGATGCATTCATAGCCAAATCATTATGCAATGATAGAAGCATTTATGACCAAATCATTATGTAATAATAGATGCATTCATAACCAAATCATTATGTAATAATAGATGCATTCATAACCAAATCATTATGTAATAATAGACGCATTCATAATCAAATCATTAATGTTATGTAACAATAGATATATTCATAACCAAATCATTATGTAATAATAGATGCATTCATAACCAAATCATTATGTAATAATAGATGCACTCATAACCAAATCATTATGTAAGAATAGATGCACTCATAACCAAATCATTATGTAAAAATAGATATATTCATAACCAAATCATTATGTAATAATAGATGCATTCATAACCAAATCAGTATGTAATAATAGATGCATTCATAACCAAATCATTATGTAATAATAGATGCATTTCATAACCAAATCATTATGTAAAATAGATCATTTCATAACCAAATCATTATGTAATAATAGATGCATTCATAACCAAATCATTATGTAATAATAGATGTATTCATAACCAAATCATTTATGTAATAATAGATGCATTCATAACCAAATCATTATGTAATAATAGATGCATTCATAACCAAATCATTATGTAATAATAGATGCATTTATAACAAATCATTATGTAATAATATGATAGCATTTGTATATGATATCCAAATCATTATGTAATAATAGATGCATTTCATAACCAAATCAGTATGTAATAATAGATGCATTCATAACCAAATCATTATATGATAATAGACGCATTTAAATACCAAATCATGTATGTAGTAAATGATGCATAGCCAATTTGTTATTATGATATTCCATGAATTTGTAGCCAACTAGTTAAGTAATAATAGATGCATTCATAGACAGTTCGTTGTATAACAATAGGTGCATTCATAGCTAATTGGTTATGCAATCATAGATGCATTCATTGTCAATTAGTTATACAATAATAGATGCATTTATAGCCAATGAGTTATGTAATGATATATGCATTCATAGATAACTGGTTATATAATAACAGTTGCATTTATAGCCAGCTGGTTATATAATAATAGATGCATTCAATGTCAATTCGTTATGTAATAATACATACATTCACAATCAATTGGTCATGTAATAACAGATGCATTCGTAGTCGATTCTTTATATAATGTTTGCTGCATTCATAGCCAATGGGTTATGTAACATAGATATATTTACATACATTTGGTTACTTAAAATAGATGTATTCATGGTCAATTGGTAGATGTATTCATAGCTAAGTAGTTACGTAACAATAGATGTATTCACAGTCACTTGGTTTTGTAATAGTAGATGTATTCATAGCCAAGTAGTTACATAATAGTAGATGTATCCGGTGTGTCAAATGGCTGAAGTGATGCGTCTAGTGTGTTGGCTAGTGACTGCATGCTTGTCACCTCTAGCTTTCTGCCTGTACTGCTGGCTAGCACTGCTGCTTGCAGCTATGCGAAAAGGAGAGCGGAGTGCGTAAGTCTCTCTCTGTCAGTATATAGCCTCCATCAGCAAGCCCTATGTTGTGCCTCAACGTGGCGACATATGGTAACTGAGCACCTCACGGACTCAGGTTAAAACTCCAGGGACTCGGAGGAGGTCTGGCCCCCAGACGTGCGACACACAGGCCCACGGCATGTGAACATGCCCTGGTGACCACGAACCAGACCTCCCATCTATGGGTAAATAGCACGACTGCCTTGTCTTTTTCATACTATAAATCTTCTGTTGGCTTTGATGGTATTTCTTATCAGATGCTAATTCATTTGTCTCTGAAGTGGAAGGAATTATTACACTCATTTTTCCAAAAATTGTTGGTTGAATGGAGCTCTTCCAAAACTCTGGAAGAAGTCCGTGATAATTCCCATCATTAAGGAAGGCAAATCAAGGTCATTCACTGACAGTAACAGACCAATAGCTTTAACTTCTCATGTTGGGAAACTGATGGAAAAGATTATCCAGAAGCGTTTGTTCCATTATTGTGAGCGAAATAATATTATTCCACCTCATCAGGCAGGATTTAGGAAAGGGCGATGTACAACAGATCATTTAGTTAAACTTACAAGTCAAATCAAAAAACAATTTTCTCGTAGAAAAAGCACTTTGGCTACGTTTTTTGACATGAAGAAGGCTTACGACACTGTGTGGCATTCAAGACTGCTTTATAAATTAAAGAGCATTGATGTAACAGGTAAAATGTATTATTACATTAAAGACTTTTATCCTGTAGATCAATGTGTGTAAGATTAGGGACTGTATACTCTTCATTTAAAGACATAGACATGGGGATCCCTCAAGGGTCAATCACAGCCCCCATCTTGTTCAGTACACTTCTTTATGATTTACCACAACATTTGTCGAAGAACACTAATGTTGTACAGTATGCAGATGATACTGCCATTTGGATGAATACCACTCTTCGAAAAAATACAAACAAAAGAACAATCACCCATGTACAAAAGCTCTACCAATGTGATCTTGATAACCTGAGTAATTACATGAAAGACAATGGTCTGGATTATCGAGTGAAAAGACATATCTTATGCTTTTTAACAATGGTGAAAACCCTAAAACTCTCCCTACGTTATCGCTGGACAGTAATCCACTTGCTTATAAGCCCACCGTTAAATTTCTAGGAGTGTACTTAATACGAAAGTGGAATTGGAGACATCATATCGAATATTTAATTACAAAAGCAAACAAAAGACTTAACTTCTTAAAAATAGTCAACAGACAATCCTGGAGCCAAGACACTCAAACTATGTTAGACCTAGCGATTTTTTTTTGGTTCGATCGAAACTACTCTATGGACAAGAGGTATATTTTACTGCCTCGAATACACTCTTAAAAAAATTACAGAGTGTAGACAGCAAAGCTATTAAATTGGCTCTTGGTGTGCCCGTTCATACAAACACAATGAAGTCTTATAAAGAAAGTAACATATTACCGCTTACAGATCAACGTGAATTAGCGGTGACAAAGTATGTTATTAGAGCTCGGCTGTAAAGAACTCAGTTAAGGATGAATTACTATATACCTCGGAAACTGACTATCCTAAGAAAGCTCGAAAGGTGCGTATTCTTCAACCTATACGAAATTTTGCAGAAGTTCTCCAAAGCAAAAACAATATTGATATAAATAAAATTCCAGTAATGCCTCTTATTCCATCCATACCTTCCTGGGAACTTGAAAAAGCTAACTTTGACATAGACTACATAAATCTCAATAAAACAGAAGAAATAAATATTCTAGTATCAGAAGTCAAATCTCATTTAACACATATTATCCTAATCACCTAAAAATTTTCACAGACGGGTCTGTTTTAGATACAGCTAATAGCAGGAGCTGGATTCGTCATTCCTGCCATAAAGGTACAAAAATTTTTTACATAGGTAAAGGCTTCTCTATTTTTACGTCAGAATTATACACAATATTGATGGCTCTTAACTATACTAATAGCCTCTCATACGATATCTGCAATATACTATTGTGTGTTGATTCTAAATCAGTGTTACGTAGCTTGAAACAAACAGAAAATGTCATACAAAATGACGTTATATTTGAGATCAAACATTTGATACATTGTATCTCATCCAGCGGTGTTGGTATAAATTTTTGCTGGGTTCCGTCACATTGTGGACTACATTGGAATGAAGTTTCGGACAAATTAGCAAAAGACTGTGCATCCAATAATGCAAACACCGTAACTTTTCATAACATACGACTGTCAGTTCATGAACTTGGTTCTGGTGAGAATGTTCACTTTATACAAATTTTTCCAATACCCAAAGCCTGATACCTAACTTCCCAGACAGCTAGCGTCCTTGATATACAAATTAAGGCTTAACTCTTGGAAAAAAAATACACACAGATTGTATGTATTTGTTCGAAAGCATTATCTGTCCACCATCTGTCTCTTTGAATGTCCTATCTTACTTACGACATATAGAAATAACAATCTCGATTTTTCATGTACTGACTCTAGAGATATCCTTTACAACAAAAATAATGATATTATTTCGGTAGTCCAGCTGATTCTCAAATCCCTGTTGGCAGATTGTTATGAAGAGTTAATTAATTGTTGTCTGTTATTAATTGACACTGTTAACTTAATGTTCTGAATTATTAATTGTAATTGTTCCCCTTCTTCATTCAAACTTCACTACCCCTTCCCATCCCCATCCCCCACCCCCACCTTTGTTCTTTTTTTTCTCCCTGTGTGTGTGTGTGTGTGTGTGTGTGTGTGTGTGTGTGTGTGTGTGTGTGTGTGTGTGTGTGTGTGTGTGTGTGTGTGTGGTCTAAATCTATTGTGAACAGACATTAAATAAAGATTCCATTCCATTCCTTGTGGTTATCTCGGGAGAGAATAAGGCTAAGGGAGGAAACCCTGAAAGAAATTCACCCGTACTGCCTTGTAGGTTGTCGTGGAAACGACAAAGGCAAGCGGAGAGACCCTACACAAACCGATGGAAGGCAACGGGAAACCACCATCGTACTTTCCCAAGATGAATCATGGCCAGTCAAAGCTAGAAAAATGTAGATGCATAAGGAGGGCCATGATCGCCAACGCCATGCGGCAGGGTACATGATGATGACGATGATGACGACGACGACGACAACGATGATGATGATGATGATGCTATGTATCCGCAGCCAATTCGTCATGCATTAGTAGATATATTCATAGTCCAGTAGTTACATAATAGTAGATGTATTCATTATTAAAGTGATTAGACAACAGTACATGTATTCATTCTAAAGTTGTTAGGCAAAAATAGATGTATTCATAGTCACGTGGTTGGGTAAACTTAACACCCGTGCGGATGTGAGGGATCCCTTAGGTGTAAATAGTATCACTCATACCTTCTGGGAATTCTGTGCCAGAAATTTCTTCTTTTCTTTCACTGTCTTTTTTCTGCCTGACTCCATTGCTCTCTGTCATCTGTTCCTATCACTTTCTGCTACTGACAGTTCATTCATCTGTACGTTTTCTATATAGCCGTCCATATTTTTTTCTTGGGATTGGTGATTGGGTACTTGCATTTTTGGCTCTAAAGAAGTTTGGTAGTGCAAAGACAGTTTTAGGTTATATAGGTCTATTGTTATGTATATTTTGGTGTACTTAAGTTATAATTGTACATTTGTATTCAGGTTTTTCTTACCACCACCACCACCCCTGGTAATAAATTAGAAAGAAATAGTCAACTGTGGGGGCATATGCTTAGATTTTATGCGCGAATACTCGGATATTTGCGCTGAATTTTCTTTTCCATGTCTTAGGGGTCTACGCGGTGTTGTGTCTGATTTGAGATGGTAATAATGGTAATAGTCTTGATATGGTGGTTCTGCACAATCGGCTGGGCTTTAAACAACAACAACAATATCATTTTGTTATTTAATTGTTATTGTTGTTTAAAGCCCAGCCGACTGCGTAGAGCCATATCAGAGCTATAACCTTTTCAAAACATACAAAACTTCAACATGAAAAAGAAAAGAAAATTAAGTACACACATCAATGCATTCGAGCACATAATCTAAGCACATGCCCCTGGCGTTGACCACTCCGTCCAATTTATCACAGGGGATTTAAAAAACATACCTGAATACAAATTTAATCATACCTAAGGACACCAAAACATATATGAAAACGGACCAAAATTATCTAAAATTGCTTCCGCATATGTCACCTCCTTAGAGAGCCAAAAATACTTAATACATGTACCCAATTATCAATCCTAAGAAAAAGTACGTAAGACTTTATCAAACACGAACAAGTGAATGGACCAGCAAGGCAGAAAATGATAGGAAGAAATGACAGAAAGCAAAGAAAGAAGGCAGAAACAAAGAGAGTGACATAAAAGAGGAAATTTCTAGCACAGAATTTCCAGAAGGTGGGGATACTATTTATACTGAAAGAGTCCTCGGCATCCCCACGGGGAGGGAGGGAGGGGGGGCGGGAGGATAATAAGTTAAAAAAGCGTAATAGTAGTAGTCGCGTAATAGCGTGATTCAATACTGACCTCCCAAAACATCGCGCTTCCTCCGGGAATTTTTTTTCATGTGATTTTCCACAAGTGCGTGAAGCCTGGAAACAAACATCACTGTCAAGTCACACTCGCACACAACAAGGTTACCGAACACGAAATGCCGTGAAAACTAAACTGAACGAAACAGTCCGGAGCACACATGATCAACACAATACACGTTTACACAACAGAACAGGAATGACAATTAAAGCATAATGGTCTATACACACACGTGCACAACAGAATCATTGTTTTTGGGGGGTTTTGGTGTGTGTGTGTGTGTGTTCGTTCTTTGATTTAACGTCTTTTCACTATGAGTGATATTAGAAGAAAAAAAAAAAAAGTATGTGAGATGAGAGATGGGCGGGGTTGATTTTGGGCATAGAGGAGACATAGTTATAGATATAAGTAGGTGGGAAAATAGAAAAATGGAACAAGAACTTAACACTAACATTTAACATCAACAATGTGTATGGAAAATTTAACTCTAAAGTACAAACTTCATAAGCTTAAAGTAATGCATTAACAGGACTGTGAACAACGATTCTGAAATTTTTAACTGACAAAAATTGATCGGAAGTTACTTCTTTAAAATGAGTTTCAGAATAATTTTCTTGTGTAAACATTTTTTGGTAAAAAAGAACGTAGCATTTTGCAGTAAATATGACAGTGAAACAGTGTGAATTGTTCGCCGCAAATACACTTGACATTTTTACAGTATTTTGTTTTCAAATGCGTTTAGCTGAATACGAAAACGAACAGCAACAATCGTTCTCAAATGATATATGGAAGAAAACTGCAATTTTTTACACACATTTGAAATGAAAGTTTTATCATTTGTTGTGACACAAACTTTTCATGGAAATGTTCATGAAAACGAATCCATGAGGCTGATTTTAGCAAGTTGCAAGCTTCTTTTACGGAAGTATTAGTACGTAATTCTGTAGTATTATCAGAATTGTGTGCACCTTGCTTAGCTGCTCTGTCAACTACTTCGTTGCCGTGAAGACCAACGTGAGAAGGCACCAGCATAAACTGAGATCTGTACCTTTTATTCTTAAACGATGTATAAGATGATTTGCCTCAGTAATTATATCAGGTCTTGTGTCTCTGTATCAAAAGACTGCAAGGCATATATACAGATTTTGAATCAACAAAGAGAACTACTTTGAAAAATACATGTGTAAGGTTTACTAGATAATGCAACGCTTGTAAAATGCGACTAATTCCTTTAAAGATAGATATATTTGGCCCAATGAAAAATGACTTTATTATTTTATATTTTGGACATAAAATGCTGCTCCAGCACATTTATTTTCTAGACTGATCCATCGGTAAAAATATGGAGGCGGGTACGGTATTTTTCATCGATGTGTTCTCTTGCTCTGCAATCGAAATGTTAACGTTTTCATATTTCTTAGCATCTGTATAATCAATATCAAAAGGTCGCTTTAGCATTTCCCATGTAGGGATGGGCGTTGTGGAAGGTGTTCAGCTATTTCATCCAGATTTATGTTAGACTGTTTGACCAGGTCAGATACGTAAGTTGCAACAGTCATTGTGATGAAATGTTCTTTGCTCGTTTGGGAAAGTCAACATCTGACCTTGATTTTTATTTCCTCACTCACAAAATTGTCCGTTTGTGAAGAAGTTCTAACGGCAAACTTTGCTGTCGCTAACTCACGATAGTTGTTCAGAGGCAGAATTCCAGCAACTTTGTACGTTTCCAGACTTTGTGTGTGTGTGTGTGTGTGTGTGTGTGTGTGTGTGTGTGTGTGTGTGTGTGTGTGTGTCTGTGTATGTGTGTCTGTGTGTCTGTGTGTGTCTGTGTCTGTGTCTGTGTGTTTATGCGTGTGTGTGTGTGTGTGTGTGTCTGTGTGTGTGTGTTTATGCGTGTGTGTGTGTCTGTGTCTGTGTCTGTGTCTGTGTGTGTGTTTATGTGTGTGTCTGTGTCTGTGTGTGTGTGTTTATGTGTGTGTGTGTCTGTGTCTGTGTCTGTGTGTGTGTATTTATGTGTGTGTGTGTGTCTGTGTCTGTGTGTGTTTATGTGTGTCTGTGTGTGTATTTATGTGTGTGTGTGTGTCTGTGTGTGTGTGTGTGTTTATGTGTGTCTGTGTGTGTGTCTGTGTGCGTGTCTGTGTGTGTGTGTTTATGTGTGTGTGTGTGTCTCTCTCTCTTGTGTGTGTGTGTGTGTGTGTGTGTGTGTGTGTGTGTGTGTGTGTGTGTGTGTGTGTGTGTTTATGTGTGTCTGTGTGTCTGTGTCTGTGTGTGTGTTTACCAAACAAAACGATTCAAGTTAATCACAATGGTCAAGTCACATACGCCCAACACAGGGAGGTACCCAGGCAGGATCGAACCACAGACCTTCCCATCGGAAGTCTGACGTTTTACCCATTTGACTGAGAGTGGGTGAGAGAGAGGGGGGGGTGTGGAAGAGACAGAGACAGAAATAGATATATATATGTATATATATTATATATATATATATATGTATATATATATATATATATATATATACATAAAGATAGATAGATAGATAGACAGACAGATAGATAGACTGATATACAGATACATACATACATACATACATACATACATACATACATACATACATACATACATACATACATACATACATACATACATACATACATACATACACACATAGACAGATAAGTTGATAGACAAGAGACACACAGACACACAGACAAACACAGACCGACAGACACACGTACAGACAGACAGACAGCACTCACGCGTCACAGGGAGTAGTGCAGCCAACAGTCTTCTCGATGCCTTTATCAACACAGATCTGGGTACAGACAGCAGTGATGTCGACGCCGTCCTTTTTAGCTGTCCGCCCCACCTGAAGGACCATGTCCTCCAGACGTCTTTCCGCCACCACTTTTTCCATCTCTGAAAAATCACAGCGCACTAGGACACCGACTCCAGTTGATTGCTGACCTTTCGTACATGCCAACCTTCAAATTCTGGAGAAGTGTGGCTTGCTAAGTACATGTACAGAGTTTCTACGTATCAAATGGCTAGCAATGTTGGAAAGGACACTTTATCTTTGTGGAATAATATCGTAGTCAAAAAGTTGTTTCATGTAAAAAAGCTGAAATAAGCATATCGCGCGACCTGGGAAGACCATTGAATCAATACAAGGATACTCGGTGTGCCAGCTTCATCAGCTGTGGCATCAGAACACCAACTGTTAAAGACAGTGCTAGCAACAGGGTAAGCTACCGACAGCAGTAACGCATGGACTCAAGATATGATATCTCGAGTTCAATCCCAGCCCGCAACATTAAAAATTGGTCCTGTTCGCTGTCCATCTTAATGTTTCCATCATTGTGGTGGTGTCAGCTTAGTGTTTGATAGGTCCCTTCTCCCCTTTCCCCGTTTCAAGGCCTTGCCAGCGTACATGATTTTGTGCAGGCTCGGGAAATCTGTCAGATAATTGCTGGCGGACTTGGGTGGAGCGCATATGGAGCTGTCTGAGGGCAGTGAATCCCTCGTGAAATAACTCCAGTAACGGAGGGGAAAAGTACACCTGGTAAAGCACAGAACAGGGTTATCCACCACCACACAGAACAGGTGTTATCCACCACACACAGAACAGCTGTTAGCCACCACCACACAGAACAGGTGTTATCCTCCACCACACAGAACAGCTGTTAGCCACCACCACACAGAACAGTGGAAGCAGAACCCAAGGCCACAGGACTCTTTCTCTGCAGCGCCTACGGAAAAACATGTTCTTTCAAAATCGGTCTCGTATCCAACATGAAAACACACAAAAGGCAAGAAAGGACCTATCGACGGGAGAGATCATTATATTGGTCAGTGCTGACCCTTCATACTGGTCTGACAGCATTAGTACTCAAGTGGGTAAAACTCCTGACTTCGATTCTGCCTGGTTATCTCCCTTCTAGTAGGTAGCGAGCAAAGATTTTTCAGATTTCTGGAGTAGTCCGTGCGCTGATTTTCCAGTTCCTAAACTCCCTTCAGCATGCAGAACATTAACAAAATAGGAACAGGAAACCACGAAAATAGAATCACCACGCATATTTGATACAACCAGACAAGACAGATGCAAATTTTTGGGCCAACTGGCCTTTGTCAAGCGTGACTGTAAGATCACAAACGAACAAACACCAAATACAAAACTTAGGAGAAAAAGACTGAAACTTCCCTGCTGTTTCGTCCAGTGGGAGAAGAGGAGAGGACTAAAATGAAATCATAATGTGTTTGTGATAGAGGTAAGAAATGGGGAGAGGGGAGGCTAATATGATGTCAGATGGGAAGTGAGATGAATTCTGCAAATTGAATATGTAATAACAAAGTATATTAACAAAGTCAACAAGAAACCAGAACACCAATGCCTCGGCACTCTCCAGACAATCACCTCCCAAGCTCCCGACGCCGCACGATAGATATTTCATGAAGCAAAAAAAATAAATAAATAAATAAAAGGGGGGGGGGGGCTGTCCATGCGCTGCATGACCCATACAGACTCGGTCATCAGCTACTTTGTTTACAAGCTGAATGGCAAGGTGGGGAGATGCACACCAGCCAGGTCCAGCTCAGCACCGGACCAAGAGAGAATGAAAGAGCCCTCTCTTGCCTTACTCTGGCTTTCATCTCTCTATTGGGCAGTCCGCCCAGCCGTCAGCTCGTATGCTGCCAACTCAGTTCCCCTTATTATAATCTTCATTCTTAGCATCGGAAGCTCTCAGCACTGCTTTACTACAACCACAGTGAGTGTTCAAACGGCAGCTAAAGTGGCCAGACATGATGCTCCAGACACAGCCCGTTTTACTGTTCAGCAAGGTCTGACATGATCCCGAAGGGATTCTAAGTTTGTTGTCTATCCGAGCCGCCAGCAGGTCTTTCCCTGCGATCATCAAGCGTGATTCCCTTAAGTCAAGGGCCAAGCCACAAGCCATGCAGAACATAATAAACATGCACGTTAAAGATCCAGTATATCATGCCAGCGTCCGGTAGTTTATGGAGACTTGAAAAAACACACCCATCGAAGACGGAGCATGCAGACTATGCCAGCAACAGAACGCCTGCACAGGTGTGAGCAAAAAGTGCACCCATAAATGTCCACAATGATAGGCACAGTTTCAGTTTCAGTTTCTCAAGACGACGTCTCACGCGTGGGAACGAATTTCGTATGCACTAACGTCACTGGTGCCATGTGATGGAGAAGATCCAGAATGATCACGGCACAAACCTTAAGCCTGCATATAAACCCATGAGCTGGCCAGGTCTGAGGTCCTACCTAGATAGTTCCTTAACCCTGGGGTCGTAAGGGACTGAGGTGGCAGAGATCTCAACATTTCCCGAGGGCCAGCACCACGAGGATGGCGCCCATCCCCTCTCGTCGCATCAAATTCATATTCATATTCACATTTTTAAACCAAGATTTCAGAAAGGCAAGAAGGCTAATTGGTCTTCAAGGGTGGGACCTGAAAAATCAACCTATCTCGCCAATGATTTGTACTAAGGCAGCTGGGCAATGCACTGCTCTTCACGATCTTCAAATGCCGCGGGATCTTTAGCGTGCGCAGCCAGAAAGCACACGGGTTTTGACTCGTTTTTCGTCCCCTTCGAAGGACCAGACGTTCAGTTCGATTTTCCATTAAAATGAGGAGAAAAGTCGAGGCCTCTAAGGGAACGAACCTGGAACCTCGAGTTTTAGTTATTGGCAGGCGAACTCTGAACCATTCCGCCACTCTCTCACTATGATAGGCACAATGACATAGGTACAAGTACACAGGCACGAAATCTGTATAAAACCAACAGAAAACAGTAACTGCAAAACAAATTAAAATTTAACAAACAAAAAAAGACAGCAGAGTAAAACAAGTCCACATTCACACTAACCCTCCATCATTACAGGCATCGTCATTTCACCAGCAGCCAAAGCCATAGGCAGCAGAAGACACAGCAGATACGTGGGTGACATTGTCATCATCGTCAGGGTCCTCAATGTACCTTGATATAGGATGGCATTGACAGGTAAAAGATTAAAGAAAAAGAACGGATGAAATAGAACAGAACAGAACAAACAAATTGACATAAACAAAGCTGATCAGACCAGAACAGGCAGAGCCAAACAAAACAGAACAGGCAGAACAGAACAAAATGGAACAGGCAGAGCAAAACAAAACAGGCAGAACAGAACAAAACAGAACAGAACAGAGTAGAACACAGAACAAAATAGGATAAAACCAGAGCAGGTTAAATCAGATCAGAACAAAACAGAACATAATAGAAATGAATAAAACAGAACAAGACAGAACAGAACAGATCAGAACAAAACAAGACAAAACACAACAAAACAGAATAGAACTGATCGGATCAGAACAGTACAAGACAAAACAAAATAGAATAAGACAGAACAGATCAGAACAGAACAAAAGAAGACAGAACAGAATAGAACTGATCAGAACAGAACAATACAAGACAGAACAGAACAGAACAGAATAGAACTGATCGGATCATAACAGAACAGAACAGAACAGAACAAAACAAAACAAAACAGATCAGATTAGAACAGAAAAAGACAGAACAAGACGGAACATAACAGAACAAGACAGAACAGAACAGACGGATGAAACTATAATGCTTAGTTCTATAAACAATCTACCTTGAACAGTCCCCTTAGATATACATGTATTTTGCTGTTGTCGTAACGTTGAAAACAATCTTGCCTCTTTTACAATAGACACAGGTATGATTCTTTGTCAGTTCAGTCACTAAAATAAAAGAGTGAAGTCCACGAACAAAGTGAGAAATATGTGCACATTTGTTCAGAAACACTGTAGAAATGAAACCTGTCGTCTGAAATCTTTAGTCGGAAGCCTTAAGTCTTAAATCTATCTCTTTTTGATGTACCAATAGCCGTGTTGTAATGGTTAACGCAACAGTCTACCGACTGAAAGGAGGCAGGTTCGAATCGCCATCAGTCCCTTCAAAAATTATTCTGGGCGTTTTCGGCCTAACCGGCTCCTACCCAGAGTTGGGCGTGCTATGGGTTAGTTGGGAAGACTAGAACCACACAGTCGAATCTCATCCACTTGACTGATGCGTTATTGAGGATGTTGTTCAAGTCTTCTAACCAACACAACAGGTGTCTGTGTCTCTCGGGCCTGGTCGACGCCAAGAATACATTATGATTATGATAGCAAGCGTAGAGTGCAGTCCTGTCATGCGGTCTCAATCCTCGATGGAGCTGCATAACATCATGACTCATCGTCATCATCACATTGCATAGTAAAAAAAAAAAAAGTAATAAAGCTAAAAATGAAAAAGAAAGAAAAAGAAAAAGAGAACTATCTGTGTCAGCTTCTGTAATCATTAATGCGGTGTAGACAATGGGACAACAACAACAACACTACAACAACAACAACAGTAACAACAACGACAATCTCCTGATGTACATGCTTATACTTACGGTAGTGACCAATCTCTAAGTTACATCGATTCACACAGTGGCTTTCGAACGAAACATTTGCCACATATATATAAGCACATCATATCCTGATTCAGAAGCACATCATTCATTTTTCTAACATAAATTCCGGGATGTTGCTTAATCATTACATACATCATCCATTGCTAGTTTTGTTTGTGTATGTTGTGTTCATTGATGCATATAGAACTAACAACATACTCACAAACACATTATGATTTCATTTTAGTCCTTTTCTCCCACTGGACGAAGCAGCAGGGAAGTTTTAGTCTTTTTCTCCGAATTTTTGTATTTGGTGTTTGTTCGTTTCTGATCTTATATTCACGCTTGACAAAGGCCAGTTGGCCGAACATTTGCGCCTGTCTTGTCTGACTGTATTAAATACGCGTTCTGATTTTTTTTTTTTTTTTCGTGTTTTTCTGGTTCCTGTTTGTTTGAACGCGGGCAGTCACACTTTTTTGGATTTCAAACAACTTACTTTTCTCTGACTGCTTGTGATAATGTGTACCATTAGATAACCACGAAAATAAAAAGAAGAAGTGTTACAGTTACACATGAATGCGAGCGCGCTCGCACATACATACCTACACATAACACACACACACGCAAAACCCCACACTTACACACACTCTCACTCTCATGTACACAAGCGCGCATACATACTCACACGCGCGCACGTACACACGAACATACATGCACACACATGCACAAACTCACATGCATACACACATGCACGTATACGCGCACACATAAACACACATGCACACATACACATATATACATACATACGCATACTCGCGAACGTACACACACACACACACACACGTGTACACACAAATTCACATACATGCACACTCAACACGAATACGCACGCGAATACACACGAACGCACAAACCAACACACAAACGAACATACTTACACACACGCACTTACACACACACACGCACACACACGCACACACGCACACACACACGCTCTCTCTCTCTCTCTCTCTCTCTCTCTCTCACACACACACACAACACACACACACACGCACACACACACACACACACACAGTTCATCAATGGCCTCAAGTTAATCTGACAATGACAATGGTGTTGGGGATTGCGGTATTCAACACAACAGAAGTAGGAAGACAAGTGGCAATAATCAATGGAGACGCCAATGGAGTCCAGAAATAGTAGTAGTAGTAGTAGTAGTAGTAGTAGCAGGAGCAATAGAAAAAGTAGAAGTAGTAGCAGTATTAGTAGAAGCAGTAGTAGTAATAGTAGCAGCAGCAGTAGAGGTAGAAGTAGCAAGAGCAGCAGCAACAGCAAGACTAGAAGTAGCAGCTCAGTAGTAGCGGCAGTAGCAGTAGTAGTAGCAGCAGCAGGAGGAACAGTAGCAGTACAGCAGAGAACAGTAGCATAGCAGCAGTAATCATAGTAGCAGTAGTGATACTAGTAATAGTAACAGTTGTAGTATAGTAGCAGAAGTAGCAATAGTAGTAGTAGCAGCATAGCAGTAATGGTAATAGTAGTAATAGCAGAAATAGTAGTAGTATCAGTAGCAGCAGTAGTACTAGTGGTAATAGTAATAGCAGCAGTAGTAGTAGCAACAGCAACAGCAGTTAGTGGTAGAGGCAGTAGCAGTAGTAGCAATACAATAGTAGTACAGAAGTAGTAGTTGTAGTGGCAGCAGCACCAGTAGCAATAGTAGAAGTGGCAGTGGCAGTACTAGTAGTAGTAGTGATAGAGTAGTAGTGGTGGTGGTGGTGATGGCAGTAGTGGTAGTGAGAGTGGGGACAAATGTTTTGTTTTTGATTTTATTTGTCCACCATCTCGCACTGTGTACGACCTACACATTGATCTACACACAAACAGTGAGTTACACTACACCTTAAAGGCTAAATTAAATGTCTGCTTGAAATGGGCATTGAAAACTTGATATTGGGTGTTTTATTCAAATAGACCACGGCTACGTATGAAGGGAGTTAACACTTTCGGTATACTCATCTCTATCGGTATATTTCAATGAAAACATCATACACAATATTTACAAAATCTAAAGCTTAACATTTCCACTTATTGCTTCGGAAGATTATTAATGTGAACACAATAAATATCAAAAGATCACGATAAGTTAGAAATGCACTTATTCAATATTCAGTGATACAGTTTGGCCTCCCTCTCCCGATTACTTTTGGTTTCGTCTGCTTTTACACTTACGGTGATACTTTTTTTTTTCTTTTTTTTTTTTGCACCCCCAACAAATTATTCAAAACTATTTCATCATTTTGGTAGACAGTCCTATTTCGATCTAACGTGCACTAAAGAAAATATCTTTTATTTAAAACCATTCTATATGAACAAACGTGTTATTTTCTAAAACAGAAAGAATGTATATGAAATATGAAGTGGAATGCATTAATTTTTGCATGGGTATGCGGCCTGGCTGACCACCGGTGCCAGTGATGAGATACATGTAACAGACCTTTTGCCAGTGCTAGATGCCCCTGGGGAGAAGTTGTTGGTCGGGATATGTGGGATGGAAAACACTTGCATTCATACCGATAGGGCTGAGTATGCTGACAGTGCGTTAACAAGTATGATCAATATTTGAAACATACACAAATATATTCAGAAAAAAATTTCTACCCAAGTATAATTAATATAAACTAAACTAACATCAAAATAATACTTAGATTTGTGATGACATCTCTCTCCAAGTTTTTTTCGGAGTGAATATTGTGTTATTTAGTTTACTCAGATGTGTCTCTTGCACGATTATGTTGTACTGTGTGTGTATGTGTGTGTGTGTGTGTGTGTGTGTGTGTGGTGTGTGTGTGTGTGTGTGTGTGTGTGTGTGTGTGTGTGTTTGTAACCCTTTAACTCCCGCACCCTGTCCACAAGCATCCTGAATTGCCAACCCATACCAGCAAAGCAAAAACTTAACGCTTTGATTCCCTCACCCTATCCACCAGCTTCCTGCAGTTTTTGCAGTTGGTGGATAGGGTGCGGGAGTCAAAGGGTTAAGTTCACACTTATCGAAAGAGACACACACAAAAAAAACTTTTGTGCAAGAGTGAAAAGATCCCTACCCCCCCCCCCCCCCCCTGACCCCTCCCTTTCCCCATGTCATCCAATTGATTGCCGCTTTCCCCCTTCTCTCTCACTCCCTCTTCATCTTCTAGCACCCTCCCCCCCCCCTCCCATTCTTTCCCCGTCCCCGAACGCGGGGCATTTTTCATGTCATGATATTATGCGGTTTTTTTCCCTCGTTCTTTCGGTAGGCTGAACTGTTGTTTTATTTTTTGTTTGTTTGTTTTGTTTTGTTTGTTTTGTTTTTGTTATAATCTTTTGGCTTTTTATGTAAAACAAGATTGTTCGAATGATTTGACCAATTTGTGTTTGTTCTGTTGTTGTTGTTGTGTTTTGTTGTTGTTGTTGTTGTTGCATCCATTTCTTTCCATTCGCCTGTTTGTTTCCTTACAGCTTTTCGTGACATTTTCCTTTTATTATAGTTTCCGCAAAATAAATTCGAAACGGTTTCTAAATGAATGTTGCATAATGTTTCTGTATAATTGTCTTCAAATGTGTGTGTGTGTGTGCGTGCGCGCGTGTGTGTGTAGGCTTATGTATTTGAGTGCGTGTTTGTGTGTGTGTGTGTGTTTGTGTGTGCGT
>CM060306.1:80050511-80090511 GCA_030674185.1 Monoplex corrugatus
ACAGACAGACAGACAGACAAACAGACAGAGAGACAGGGACAGGAAGGAAAGGAAGAAGACCAGTAATGCGGATGTCTACCCCAGACGTGACCAAAGCAATAGAACCATGTTGTCATCTTTCCCTCCATTGGTCTGGTGCGTGACCCTGCATCACCACACACACACACACTAACACACACACACACTAACACACACACTAACACACATACACACACATACATACACTAACATACACACACACTAACACACACATACACGCACACATACACACACACATACACACACACACACTAACATACTCACACACACACTAACACATACATACACACACACTAACACACACACACATACATACACACACATACACACACACACACACACACACACACGCACACACACTAACATACACACACACATACATACACATTCACACGCACACACGCACGTGGGCGCGGGTGTAGCCTTCCATTCTCTCTCTCTCTATATCTATCTATCTATCTATCTATCTATTTATCTATCTATCTATCTATCTTTCTATCTATCTCTGTGTCTGTCTCTCTCTGTGTCTGTCTCTCTCTGTGTCTGTCTCTCTCTGTCTCTCTCTCTGTCTCTCTCTCTCTCTCTCTCTCTCTCTCTCTCTCTTTCTTTCTCTCTCCCTCTCACTGACACATGTTGTGACGTGTGTTAAAAGTAAACAGCGTGCGGATAACAGCACGGCATGATATTAGTTTAAATGATAACTGATTGCTGTTCACTGTGATATGTATATATACTGTAGTTAGTTGAGAATCGGGGAGCGACGAGTAAAGACGTAGAAGCATTGCCCTGTCTTCCGAGTTGGCTGTAGAAAGAACGAAACATGGTGTCAGAAGTGGGATTCGAACCCACGCCCACATTCGTGGTGTCAGAATCGTGATTACGAACTCCAACAAAAATCCAGAATATTGAAGACCAAAGTTCAACCATGGAAGATGAACAAGAAGAGAGAAAAGCCAGTCGACGACATGCCAAGATTCCCTTGCCTCCTAAACTTAATGTGAATGGAGGAAACCTGCAGAGCAGCTGGAGGAAATTCAAGAGGCTTTGGGACAGCTATGAAATTGTGACAACGCAGACAGAAGAAGACTCAACATACAGAACAGCAGTTTTTCTTTCTTGCATCGGGCTGGATGCTATGGACATCTATGAAGGATTGGCATTTGCTAATGAAACTGAAAGAAATGACATTGACACTGTTCTTCAGAAATTCGAAGAATACTGTGTGGGTTCAACCAATGAAACTTACGAAGCATTCAGATTCAACTGCAGACATCAAGCAGCAGGAGAATCTATCGAACAGTTTGTAGCAGAACTGCGGAGACTGATCAAGACCTGTAACTATGGTACACTGGAAGACAGACTGTTGAGAGATCAAATCGTACTGGGTGTACATGACGAGACTCTGCGATCAAAATTACTGGAAGTGCGACAGCTGACATTGACTGCATGTATTGATATGTGCAGAGCGCATGAATCAAGTCAACATCAAACCGTCCAAATGATGAGAAAAACGCAGGACACGCAGGAAGTCCAAGCTTTCAAAGAAACAGACCCCAGTATTGCTCCAGTGAAGATGCCTTGCAGAAAGTGGCCGATAGCAGTGCAAGAGAAAGTGAAGGACGAGCTGGAGAAAACAGACTCATTACAAGAACTGGCCATCAGCCAAGAGAGACTGAACAGTCTGCAGCAAGCAACTCAGGAAGATGCAGCCATGAAAACCCTGAAAGCTGTCATTCTACAAGGCTGGCCAGAGGAGAAACAACAACTTTCATTACAGTTACAAGAATTCTTTCCTTTCAGGGAGGAACTGTCAGTCCACAACGGACTTGTCTTCAAAAGCCACAGAGTAATTGTACCTGAAAGCGAAAGAGCAGACATCCTTGAGAAACTTCATTCAAGCCACTCAGGAATTCAGAGCTGCATAAGAAGAGCACGTGAGGTAGTCTACTGGCCCAGGATGAACATGGACATTGAAGATTTTGTCAAAACATGCAGCGCCTGTAACACATACCAACGTGGTCAGCAGAAGGCACCACTTATCAGTACAGAGATTCCTGACCTGCCCTGGCAACACATCGCTTGTGACATCTTTGAACATAATGGCAATGAATACCTGGTCACGGTCGATCACTACTCTGATTTCTTTGAGATTGATCGGTTACAAACAAGAGAATCCAAAGAGGTCATCATCTGTCTGAAGAGACACTTGGCAAGACACGGAATACCAGAACGCCTGACAACAGACTGTGGAACTCAATTCACATCAAACCAGTTTGGAAAGTTCAGAAAAACATATGGGTTTGAACACGTAACAAGCTCACCACACTACCCTAGTCCAATGGAAAAGCAGAGAGCGCGGTGAAGGCTGCAAAGACGTGCATGAAGAAAGCAGAACACAACAATCAAGATCCCTTCCTCGCTTTACTTGAGCTGAGAAACATTCCGACAGAGACTGTAAACAGTTCGCCTGCTCAGAGACTGTTCGGCAGAAGAACACGAACACAAGTGCCGACGTCAAAGACATTACTCCAACCTACAGTTGTACCAATCAAGAAAGAACTTGAGAAAAGGAAACTGAAGCAAGCGCACTACTACAACAGAAGCGCAGTAGAGCTGACAGAACTGAGTCCGGGACAGATTGTGAAATTCCAACCTCCAGGATCCAAAAAGTGGATCAGCGCCAAAGTAGACCAACAAGTGAACATCCGGTCATACAACATTCGCACAGAGGACGGACGTCAGTACAGAAGGAATCGTCGTCAGCTACGAGACACAACAGAAACGGAGCTTCAGCAGACAATCAACCCTCAACGACTGGTCCAGAGAAAGATGATTTCTGGAAGACATCAGGAAAGCGACACATCAGGCAAGCAACAGCAAGTCATCATTCCATCAAAACAGATGCTGGAAGATAACAAGAAAACGGGAACTGGAACAGATGTCAGGACGCCAGCATCGTCTGTCCGTGAGAACTCATCTGATCAGTCACCAGTCATCAAAGTGTCTGAGACAACCAGCATCAAGGAGCCAGATGAAGTTATCAAACAAACAAGGACAGGACAACCCGAACCAGTTAGTTCTCCTTACAGAACAAGATCTGGAAGACAAAGCAAAAGGCCAGATTTCCTGAAATATGAATGAAACTGAAGACTCTGCCACAATCAGATAAACTGAAAGCATTGCGAAATATGGACATGATGATGATGGATAGTATAATGATCAGAGATAAAATGAGGTGAATGAATGATTGGGCCCTGTGCGTGAGAGAAAGAATGAGTGTTAAGTTAATGGTGTGATAAAGGTGGGAAACATATTTATTTCGTATGGACTGAAAGATAGGAAAAATGATTAATTGATTTTGTTTTCTTAAAGAAAGGGAGATGTGACGTGTGTTAAAAGTAAACAGCGTGCGGATAACAGCACGGCATGATATTCGTTTAAATGATAACTGATTGCTGTTCACTGTGATATGTATATATACTGTAGTTAGTTGAGAATCGGGGAGCGACGATAAAGACGTAGAAGCATTGCCCTGTCTTCCGAATTGGCTGTAGAAAGAACGAAACACATGTACACACACCGACACACGAGCACACGACCGCACACACATACACACGCACAAATTCTTTCTCTCTCTCTGTCTCGCTCTCTCTCTCTCTCTCTCTCCCCCCACACACACACACACACACAAACACATATCCGCACGCTCAGCTTCACACACACACACACACACACACACACACACACACACACACACACACATACACACACACACACACACACACACACACACACACACCATACATATGCACGTACGCACACTCACTCTCACACACATACACTTAAACAAACGCTCAGTTTCACACATATGCACACACACACGCACACACACATACAAATACACACACACACACACACATACATACATACACACTCATACACACACACACACATACACACACAAACACACACACACACACACACACACACACACACACACACACACACACACACACACACACACACACACAACCGGCATGGTCACCGCTCATCTTAATGCTCCAATCATACAGCTGATGTCAGCTTAACCCGTTCACTCCCTCACCCTGTCTGCCAGCGCCCTGCAATGTCAACCATGATGATCATCATCATCAAGTGCCCTGCCACATGGCGTTGGTGATCATGGACCTCCACATGCATCTATCCCTTGTTGCCGCGAGCACATCTTCCACCCTTTCTGTCCTCAGCCACCCTGCAAGTCCGTCCAATAATTATTTTTTCCCTGGGGCCGCCTGATGTTCTCTTTCCCTCCAGCTTTCCTGTTCCCCTTTCCTCATAAAATGGCCTATAAATGTTGCCTGTCTTTTCCTAATCTTCCTTATGAATGATCTTCTTGCGTCTGCCTCCATCAAGACTGTCTCGTTTGTTTTCTTTGCTGTCCATGGAACTCTCAACATTCTTCTCAGAAACCACATCTCGGCTGCCTCGATCTTGTTCTGGCTTTGCTTGTTGACTGTCCACGCCTCACAACCGTATAACATTATCGGTTCTGAGTGACATTCAAGAACTCTTTTCCTGATGTTAATTGAAAGGCATTTCTTGGTAAGAATGCTTTTCATCTTCTTGAATGCTGTTTTGTCTTGGCCGATTCTGCTGCCTATTTCTGATGTGCATCTGTCTCAAGGTTGTGCCGTTTGCTGTTATTTTGCTTGAGGGGATTTCATGTTTTTTACCGATTACCATAACTTCAGTCTTCTTGTTATTTAGCTTCAACCCTTTGCTTTTGCTTTCTATTTCTATTGTATTCACAAGGTTTTGTAGATCCCTTTCATTTTCTGCAGTTACCACGGTGTCATCTGCGTATCGAATGTTTTTAATCATTTTTCCTCCAACCTTTAATCCAGGGTATTCTTCTAGGTTTCTCGTGATGCTTTCGCTGTGAAGTGAAAACAGATCTGGTGACAAAACACAACCTTGCCTGACTCCTCTTTTGATGTTTTGGAAAGAGCTTATACCGTTTTCTATTCTCATTGCAGCTGTTTGTTCCCAATACATATTTCTGATTATTCCATGATAGCAAAAGGAATGTCAGCAAGCAGGCTGGCTCTGTTGATAGAGTTAAGGACTCCACGTGTGATGTCTTGAGTTCGACATAGAAACTGGCCTGGTTGCCACCCACCTTAACGTTTCGATCACACGAGTTTTGACAGTTCAGTGCTTCATAGGTCCCTTCCTACTCCTTCCCATTTCAAAACCTTGCCAGTGCCTAGGGTTTCGCTCAGGTTTAATCCTTCGACTCCTGCATACTGTCCACCAGCATCCGGTACTGTCAACCACGTCTAACAAAGCAAAGACTTAACCGTTTGATTCCCTCACCCTATCCACCAGCTTCCTGCAGGAAGCTGGTGGATAGGGTGTGGGAGTCGAAGGGTTAAGTTTTAACAGTTGGTGGATAAGGTGGGGGAGTCAAAGGGTTAAAGGATATGCCAGGTAATTGCTGGCAGATTTGGGTGGGGCGCATTTGGAATTGTCTGAGTGAGATGCATCCCAATTGAAGAAACCCCAAACAAATTGTCTTTCTGATTGAAATGTGTATCATAAGTTATTAAGTAAAACGAACAAATACTTGACACTATATCAACTATAAAATCGTTATTTGCTTGTCTCACAAACAACTGGGAAGAAGCAGATGTTTCAAATAACGAACTGTCATGGCAGATCCATAGTACTTCTTCTTCTGATGTTGTGATGGCCCTGTGAGGTCAGAAGGGTGGAGCACTATATTGATAACGCAGAGGTCATAGGTTCGATTTTTAGGGGGTCCACAATTTTTCACTGCTGGCCAGGTGGTTCTAAAAAGAGAGTCATCGACTCAAGATTTGATGTCTGGAGTTTCGGTTGCAACCTGTCACATAAAACCTGGTGGTTTGGCAAAAATCTTAATGCTCCAATCATTCCTGTGGTATTGATCATCATCATCATGTGCCCTGCCTCATGGCGTTGGCGATCATGGCCCTCCACATGTATCTATCCTTGTTGCCGCAAGCACATTTTCCACCCTCTCTGTCCTCAGCCACCCTGCAAGCCCGTCAATATTTTCTCTTTGGGTCTATCTGGTGGTCTCTTTCCCTCCAGCTTTCCTGTTGTGACCAGGTGCTCTAATTCTAATTCTGGTGGTGTTAGTAGTTTTCTAGATCCTGTTCCCCCTTCCAGCCATCCTCTCCCCACTTTTCTTTCGATTTCAAGTCTTTGCCAGTGAACAGGGTTTTGTGCAGGCTCAGAAGTTTCCCAAATAACAGATGGCAGATTGGATGGAGCGCATATGAAAATGACCGAGTGCAATTAATCCCTCTTGAACAAAAATAATCCAAACTCAAAGGATGAATTGTTTTATACACAAACAAACAATTCAAAAGTATTCAACTTTAATAGCTGTATCTTCTCAAAAGAATAAGAAGCAACCAGATGTTTCGGATAAGGAAACTGAAAGACGGATCCATAAAACAGTACTCCTTTTTTACTGAGGGTCTGATTCCACGCTGTATGACTTATTGATACATTCTAGGTTTAATCTTGCATGTATTATGTCCACTCTTATTGTGTCCATTGCTATGTCCATTGTTATTATTTCTGAACCAGTAAAAATATAATTTTCAAACATGTTATACCTACATTTTTTTTGGTGAAGTTAATGTTCCATCGATCTTCAGCGACAAACAACACAGCTTCACATTCGACACAATGTCATTCTCCCTCCCCACCCATCATAATTCATCCATCATACTACACCTCCTTTCTCTCTCCTTCCAGTTTTTCCCCTGAGGTCAGCTCTGACCAAAATGTACACACAACCAGATAATCAATAATATATGTGACATCGCATGAAGCATGCACAACATGAAACACGAAAATGAGGATGAACGAGAAAGAAACCAAGATACAGAAAGAAAGTAAGAAGGAGAAATGAGACACACAGAAAAAAAAGGAAAAGAAAGAAAAGAAAACAAAGCATGATACAAAAAAGAGGAAAGACACAGACATACATACAGACAGACAGACAGATGGAAGGATGGGGAGATAGACAAAAACAGGAAATTGCAAGTGGGATGGGGGGGGGGGGGGAGGGAAGAGAGACAGACAGACAGACAGACGGAAGGATTGTGAGACACATAGAAAAACAGGAAAATGAAAGTAGGATGCGGGAGGGGGAGGAGCGACAGACAGACAGACAGACAGACTATACAGAGGAAGAAAACGACCAAAGACACGAAGAACAACAGAAAAAGTAATAAAGTCCAACACTAACAACGCTATGAAATATCCTGTCTCTAACGGATATGACGTTTCCCGTGATACGTTCTTCTTGCCGTAGCTTTGATCCTCGGCCCTAGCGGAATATCTAATGCTTCAACTGACATTTTGTGGCGGACATTTATTCATTTATCTCCCTGTGGCACCAATAGGATCATTTCCGTTCAGCCCCAGCTTCTGCCATTATCAAATATCACGTTTTATTACCCTGAGCACTGCCTGAATGTAAGAGTTGCTGGCTATCTCATTATTAGTCTTCTGCTGCGTCAGTGTCATTTCAGCTGAGTCAGATCAGGTAGTAGTTTTTAAACTCATACTTTTTACGTTGATATCAAATGCAAAATTCCCCCCATGGGGATGCCGGGGTCTCTTTCAGCATAAATAGTATCCCCACCTTCTGGAAATTCTGTGCTAGAAATTTCCTCTTTTCTGTCACTCTCTTTTGTTTCTGCCTTGTTAATGTTCCTTTGCTTTCTGTCATTTCTTCCTATCATTTTGTGCCTTGCTGGTCCTCTTCTCTGTCACTCTCTTTGTTTCTGTCTTGTTCATTTGCTTTCTGTCATTTCTTCCTATCATTTTCTGCCTTGCTAGTCCATTCACCTGTATGTGTTTGATAAAGTCTTACATACTTTCTCTTAGGATTGATGATTGGGTACATGTATTAAATGCGTTCTTGGCTCTAGGGAGGTGAGATATGCGGAAGTAATTTTAGGTAGTTTATGTCCGTTTTTAGATATGTTTTGGTTCCTTAAGTATGCTTAAATCTGTATTCAGGTGTGTTTTTTTAAATCCTCTGTCCGATAAATTGGACGGAGTGGTCAACGCCGGGGGCATGTCCTTAGATTATGTGCGCGAATGCATTGATATATGTACTAACTTTCTTTTCTTTTTTTTTCCTGTTGAAGTTTTGTATGTTTTGAGACAGTTATAGCCCTGATATGGTTCTACGCAGTCGGCTGGGCTTTACACAATAACAATAATAACATTGAAAATATTCGGGGGGTTTTTGTTTGTTTTTTGTTTTCCATAGGTACCCTGATATCTATCACATGTGTTCACCGTACACAGGGTGGCTGGTTGGCTCAATACTTGATACAGCCATGACTCAAGATCTGATGTCCTAAGTTCAATCTCACATTGTAACATAAAAGTTTGACACACTGCTGATTATCCTACAGACGCTGTCTGCACTTCGTTTCTGGTAATGCAGAGTGTATCAGGACTGGATGGTGTGTGTGTGTGTGTGTGTGTGTGTGTATGTGTATGTGTGTGTGTGTGTGTGTGTGTGTGTGTGTGTGTGTGTGTATGTGTATGAGTGTGTGTGTGTATGTTTGTGTATGTGAGTGATGTGTGTGTGTGTGTGTGTGTGTGTGTGTGTGTGTGTGTGTGTTGTGTGTGTGTGTTGTGTGTGTGCGTGTGTGTGTGTGCGTGCGTGTGTGTATCTCTGTGTGTTCGTTCGTTCTTTGATTTAATGTCTTTTCACTATACGTGATATTAGACGGGGGAGGGGGGAGGGGGGAATAAAAAATGAATGAACAAAATAAAATGTAGAACGATAGTTGGACGGGTTAGATTGGGGCAGAGGGAAGACAGAGGAAAAAGACATTAGTAGGTGGGAGAACAGAAAAATGGAACGAAAACTTAACACTAACAATTAACTTCAACAATGTGAAGGGCAATTGTAACACTAAAACACAAACCGAATAAAGTTAAAGTAATGCATTAACAGGACTGTGAACTAATGATTCTGAAATTTTAACTAACAAAGATTGATCTGATGTAATTTTTTGGAAGTGATTTTCAGAATATTTTTCTTGAGTAAACATTTTCGGTAAAAAAGAACGTTGCATTTTGCAGAGAATAAACAGTGAAACAGCGCGAACTGTTCGCCGCAAATACACTTGACATTTTTACAATATTTTGTTTTCAATGCGTTTAGCTGAATACGAAAACGAACAGCAACAATCGATCTCAAATGATACATAGAAGAATACTGTAATTTTTTACATACATTTTGAACGGTAAGTTTTATCATCCGTTGTGACACAAACTGTTCATTTGAATGTTCATGAAATCGAGTCCATGAGGCTGATTCGAGCAAGTTGCAAGCTTCTTTTACGGAAGTTTGAACATGTAATTCTATAGCATTATCAGAATTCTGGGCGCCTTGCTTAGCTGCTCTGTCAACTACTTCGTTACCGTGAAGACCAAAGTGAGAAGGCACCCAACATAAACTGTGTGTGTGTGTGCGTGCGTGCGTGCGTGTGTGTGTGTATGTGTGTATGCGTGCGTGTGAGTGTGTGTGTGTGTGCGTGCGTGTGAGTGTGAGTGTGTGTGTGCATGTGTGTGTGTCTGTCTGTCTGTCTGTCTGTGTGTGCGTGCGTGTGTGTGTGTGTGCGAGTGTGTGCGTGCGACGTGTGTATGTGTGCGTGGGTTAGAATATGTTTGTATATGTTTGTGCTTGTGCAATTGTGTGTTCGAGCATCTGTGTATTTGAGCATGTATGTTGACTGTGCATGTTCATGTCTATTTGTGTTCGTTAGGGCGTGTGCGTGTGTGATGGAGCAAAGCCTGGGTCACCATCATCATGTGCCCTGCCGCATGGCGTTGGTGATCATGGCCCTTCATATGAATCTATCCCTTGTCGCTGCAAGGACATCTTCCAGCCTCTCTGTCCTCAGCCACTCTGCAAGTCCATCCCAATATTTCCTCGCTGGGTCTACCTGGTGCTGTCTTTCCCTTCAACTTTCCTGTTGTGACCAGGTCCTCAAATTTCCCTTGCCTCATGAAATGTCCTATAAACGTTGCTTGTCTTTTTCTAGTCTTCTTTATTGATTAATGTTCTTCTTGTGTCTGCCTCCTTCAAGACTGTCTCATTTGTTTTCTTTGCTGTCCATGGAACTCTTCAACATTCTTCTTAGAAACCACGTTTCAGTTACCTCAGTTTTGTTCTGACTTTGCGTGTTGACGTGTGTCCACGCCTTACAACCATACAACAGTATCGGGTTCTATATAATATTGAAGAATTCTCTTTCTGATGTTAACTGATAGCCTGGGTGTGAGATGAAATTCCCCGACACGAACCTAGCCACACACACACACACACACATACACACATACACATACACACACACACACACACACACACACACACACACACACACACACACACACACACACACACACACACATACACACACACACACACACACACACACACACACACACACACACACACACACACACACACACACATTTCACTCACAACGCTACAGTGCTATTCATCACTATTCCCTTGTGTCCCCCTGCTCCACCTCCAACCCGTCTATGGAAAACTTCTTTTCCGCACTGACACTTTCGTATCAATCATCTCCCCTTTTCTCGTTCTGCAATATCCCTTCACTGCGCATGCTCGGTACACTGCGCGAGACTTTTTTGGTTGCACGCAGCACATTAAGATGTTTTTCATGCTTTTGTCACCTAATCAGTTTCTTTTGACGAGATTTTCCACTTAAGCTGACGTGACCTGTTGTGTGTCTACTTGGTTAGTTGATGTGACCTGTTGTGTGTCTACTTGGTTAATTGATGTGACCTGTTGTGTGTCTACTTGGTTAATTGATGTGACCTGTTGTGTGACTACTTGGTTAGTTGGTGTGACCTGTTCTGTCTACTTGGTTAATTGATGTGACCTGTTGTGTGTCTACTTGGTTAGTTGATGTGACCTGTTGTGTGTGTACTTGGTTAATTGATGTGACCTGTTGTGTGTCTATCTTGTTTGTTGACTGTTGTGTGTCATTGTAGTTTGTGACCTGTTTTGTTACTTGGTTAATTGATGTGACCTGTTGTGTGTCTACTTGGTTATTATGATGTGACCTGTTGTGTGTTACTTGGTTATTGTGTGACCTGTTGTGTGTCTATTTGTTTTCGTTTGTTCGTGTATGATTCTGTCTACTTGGTTAGTTGATGTGACTGTTGTGTGTCTACTTGGTTAGTTGATGTGACCTGTTGTGTGTCTACTTGGTTAGTTGGTGTGACCTGTTGTGTGTCTACTTGGTTATTGATGTGACCTGTTGTGTGTCTACTTGGTTAGTTGATGTGACCTGTTGTGTGTCTACTTGGTTAGTTGATGTGACCTGTTGTGTGTCTACTTGGTTAGTTGATGTGACCTGTTGTGTGTCTACTTGGTTAGTTGATGTGACCTGTTGTGTGTCTACTTGGTTAGTTGATGTGACCTGTTGTGTGTCTACTTGGTTAGTTGATGTGACCTGTTGTGTGTCTACTTGGTTAGTTGATGTGACCTGTTGTGTGTCTACTTGGTTATTGATGTGACCTGTTGTGTGTCTACTTGGTTAATTGATGTGACCTGTTGTGTGTCTACTTGGTTAGTTGATGTGACCTGTTGTGTGTCTACTTGGTTAGTTGATGTGACCTGTTGTGTGTCTACTTGGTTAGTTGATGTGACCTGTTGTGGTGCTACTTGGTTAGTTGGTGTGACCTGTTGTGTGTCTACTTGGTTAGTTGATGTGACCTGTTGTGTGTCTACTTGGTTAGTTGATGTGACCTGTTGTGTGTCTACTTGGTTAGTTGATGTGACCTTTGTGTGTCTACTTGGTAGTTGAGTGACCTGTTGTGTGTCTACTTGGTTAATTGATGTGACCTGTTGTGTGTCTACTTGGTTAGTTGATGTGACCTGTTGTGTGTCTACTTGGTTAAGTTGATGTGACCTGTTGTGTGTCTACTTGGTTAGTTGATGTGACCTGTTGTGTGTCTACTTGGTTAGTTGATGTGACCTGTTGTGTGTCTACTTGGTTAGTTGATGTGACCTGTTGTGTGTCTACTTGGTTAGTTGATGTGACCTGTTGTGTGTCTACTTGGTTAGTTGGACTGTGACCTGTTTGTGTGTCTACTTGGTTAGTTGATGTGACCTGTTTGTGTCTACTTGGTTAGTTGATGTGACCTGTTCTGTGTCTACTTGGTTAGTTGATGTGACCTGTTGTGTGTCTACTTGGTTAGTTGATGTGACCTGTTGTGTGTCTACTTGGTTAGTTGATGTGACCTGTTTGTGTCTACTTGGTTAGTTGATGTGACCTGTTCTGTGTCTACTTGGTTAGTTGATGTGACCAGTTGTGTGTCTACTTGGTTAGTTGACGTGACCTGTTGTGTGTCTACTTGGTTAGTTGGTGTTCTGTGTCTACTTGTTAGTTGATGTTCTGTGTCTACTTGGTTAGTTGATGTTCTGTGTCTACTTGGTTAGTTGATGTGACCTGTTCTGTGTCTACTTGGTTAGTTGATGTTCTGTGTCTACTTGGTTAGTTGATGTTCTGTGTCTACTTGGTTAGTTGATGTTCTGTGTCTACTTGGTTAGTTGATGTTCTGTGTCTACTTGGTTAGTTGATGTTCTGTGTCTACTTGGTTAGTTGATGTTTCTGTGTCTACTTGGTTAGTTGATGTTCTGTGTCTACTTGGTTAGTTGATGTTCTGTGTCTACTTGGTTAGTTGATGTTTTGTGTCTACTTGGTTAGTTGATGTTCTGTGTCTACTTGGTTAGTTGATGTTTTGTGTCTACTTGGTTAGTTGATGTTCTGTGTCTACTTGGTTAGTTGATGTTCTGTCTACTTGGTTAGTTGATGTTCTGTGTCTACTTGGTTAGTTGATGTTCTGTGTCTACTTCGCTTTCCTCCATCCCTCTGTCTGTCTGATTCTGGTCTGGTCCCAGTCTGTCATTTCTATCCGTAATCTATCTCTGTCGGTTTCCTTCAAGGTCTGAAAGGGAGACGGAAATGAAAGGTTTGTGGTGGAAAGGCTTGGCCTCTAGTGGTTATTAGTGTGCAACAAATAGAAGCAGGACTGTGCTAAATCTCTATACTGTTATAATCTGTAATTGTTTATATTAGACCTCTCACAGCTAAACGAATTGTCCAGATCTGAAAGGGAAAAAAAACATAAAATGAATCAGGCTAAATGAAACATTACGTTAAAAGCAAACAGCAAACAAACAAACAATCAAGCAAGCAAACAAACAAACAAACAACCAAACCAAACAAACAAACAAATCTTTACTATCAAGATTTGAGAAAAAAAAAAACAGAAAGGTATCAGTTTGAAACAGATGTTTGTGAAAATGAATATAAAAAAAACACATAGTTATTTGTATATATTTATGTATATATGTAAACATGTATTTGTATATATCTATGTCCATATCTATTTAATTTATCTGTCAATCTCTCTTCTCTCTCTCTCTCTCTCTCTCTCTCTCTCTATGTCCATATCTATTTATCTGTCAATCTCTCTCTCTCTCTTTCTCTCTCTCTCTCTCTCTCTCTATGTCCATATCTTGTATCTGTCAATCTCTCTCTCTCTCTCTCTCTCTCTCTCTCTCTCTCTCTATGTCCATATCTATTTATCTGTCAATCTCTCTCTCTCTCTCTCTCTCTCTGTCTGTCTGTCTGTCTGTCTCTCTCTCTTCTCTCTTTCCCTCTCTCTGTCTGTCTGTCTGTCTGTCTGTCTCTAGCTCTCTCTGTATCTATCTGTCTGTCTGTCATTCTGTCTATCTATCTATCTCTCTAACTATTTATGTATGTATCTATGTACCTATCTATCTCTCTATCTATCTATCTATGTATCTATGTATCTATCTGTCTAACTATCTGTGTATCTATTATCTATCTGTGTATCTATGTATCTAGCTAGCTAGCTAGCCATATATCCATCTATCTATCTATCTATTTATCTATCTGTCTGTTTGTTTGTTTGTTTGTTTTGTTTGTTTGTTTGTTTGTTTGTTTGTTTGTTTGTTTGTTTGTTTGTTTGTATATCAGCATTTTTTTTCGCGTGTGTGACCGTTCTATATCTCGCCTCGAAGGCAGCCATACTTCGTCTTGGGGGAGCTAAGGAGAATAGTGGGAAGAAATCCAGATAAATCATCTGGAAGGCAGAAAATAATACAGAGTCTTGTGAAGGGATGAAAACGTGGCATGAATGAAGAACCCCCTAACTACCAAAAGCAAATTAGACAGCTTTCGTGTTTCCAAAACAGGAGGGGACCTTCCATTTCTGCATCCACAGTACCCCACAGCTGGTGCCACGCGGGCTAGAGATCTGACATCTTGAGTTCAATCCCAGCCCGCAACAGTAATAACTGGCCTGTTCGCTGTTCATGTTAATGTTTCCATCATTCTGGTGGTGTCAGCTTACCGTTTGATTGGTCCCCCCCCCCCCCCCCCCCCCCCCCCCTTTCCCCGTTTCAAGATCTTGCCAGCGCATAGGGTTTTGTTCAGGCTCAGGAAATCTGTCAGATAATTGCTGGCAGGGTTGGGTGGAGCGCATATGGAGTTGTCCGAGGGCGGTGAATTTCCTCTTGAAATAACTCCAATAACTCCAGGGTGCTACAACCCTTTAAAATCGTTTTTAACCCTTTGACTCCCGTTACCTGTCCACCAGCATCCTGCATTGTCAACCATGCTAGCAAAGCAAAAAACTTAACCCTTTGACTCCCTCACCCTATCCACCGGCTTCCTGCAGGAAGCTGGTGGATAGGGTGAGGGAGTCAAAGGGTTAAGTTGTTTTTTTTTTTTTTTTTTTTTTTCAGTTGGTGGGCAGGGTACGGGGGTCAAAGGGTTAAGAAAATAATGATAAAATGATACAGATATATATCAAGAAAACAGGTCGTCTGCCTTAGTGGCAAAGACTGGCAGTAGCAAAGATAGCATTTATTTATCGACTAGTCGGAGCCTGAGGTTCGCAGTCCTAATGCCGAAATCAATAAGGCCTTACGTGCTTCCCTGAAATATAAACTGCCCGCTAGAACAAATTTTGAAACGAAAGAGTTTGTGCTGTTTTTTGTTGTTGTGTTGTTGTTGTTGTTGTTTTGGTTTGGTTTTGTTGTTGTTGTTGTTGTTTGTTTGTTTGTTTGTTTTTTCTTTTGATCATTTTGAGCATTCAGTCGTACATTGCAGACAGAATAATACATTGTATATAGCGTTTGATAGCGTGTTCTGAGTTGTGTATGTGGTGTGGTGGTGTGTGTGTGTGTGTGTGTGGTGTGGTGTGTGTGTGTGTGATGTTTCATAATATTGTATTTTCTTGTAGTGTGGTGTGGTGTAGTGTGGTGTGGTGTGGTTAGTGTGTGTGGTGTGGTGTAGTGTGGTGTAGTGTGGCGTGGTGTAGTGTGGTGTGGTGTAGTGTGGTGTGTGTGTAGTGTGGTGTGGTTGTGTGTGGTGTGTGTGTAGTGTGGTGTGGTGTGGTGTAGTGTGGTGGGGTGTAGTGTGGTGTTGTGTAGTGTGGTGTGGTGTAGTGTGGTGTAGTGTGGTGTGGTGTAGTTGGTGTGGTGTGGTGTGGTGTAGTGTGGTGTGGTGTGGTGTAGTGTAGTGTGGTGTAATGTAGTGTGGTGTAGTGTGGTGTGGTATAGTGTGGTGTGGTGTGGTGTGGTGTAGTGTGGTGTGGTGTGGTATGGCATAGTGTGTGTGGTGTGGTGTGGTGTGGTGTAGTGTGGCGTGGTGTGATGTGGTGTAGTGTAGTGTGGTGTAATGTAGTGTACTGTAATGTGTAGTGTAGGGTAGGGTAGGGTAGGGTTGGGTAGTGTAGTGTGGTGTGGTATGGTGTGGTGTGTGGTGTGGTGTGGTGTGGTGTAGTGTGGTGTGGTGTGGTGTGGTGTAGTGTAGTGTAGTGTTAGTGTAACGTGTAGTGTAGGGTAGGGTAGTGCAGTGTGGTGTGGTATGGTGTGGTGCAGTGTGGTGTGGTGTAGTGTGGTGTGGTTGTGTGGTGTAGTGTGGTGTGGTGTAGTGTGGTGTGGTGTAATGTAATGTGGTCTGGTGTAGTGGTGTGGTGTAGTGTAGTGTAGTGTAGTATAGTGTAGTATAGTGTAGTGTGGTGTAGTGTAGTATAGTGTAGTGTAGTGTAGTGTAGTGTAGTTAGTGTAGTGTAGTGTAGTGTAGTGTAGTGTAGTGTAGTGTAGTGTGGCGGGCGTGGTGTGGTGTGGTGTGGTGTGGCGTAGTGTGGTGTGGTGTGGTATAGTGTGGTGTGGTGTAGTGTGGTGTGGTGTGTGTGTGTGGTGTGGTGTGTGTGGTGTAGTGTGGTATGGTGTGGTGTGGACGTGGTGTGGTTGATGTGGTGTGGTGATGTGGTGTTGTGTGGCGTGGTAAGGTGTGGTGTGGAGTAGTGTGGCGTGGCGTGGTGCGTGTGTGTGTGTGTGTGTGTGTGTGTGTGTGTGTGTGTGTGTGTGTGTGTGTGTGTGTGTGTGTGTGTGTGTGTGTGTGTGTGTTGTGTGTGTGTGTTCTTCTTTGATTTAATTTAACGTCTGTTCACTATGAGTGATATTAGACGGGGGAAAATGGAGGATGGGAGATGGGTGAGTTGGATTGGGGGCAGAGGGGAGAATGAGTATGAGACATGAGTAAGCGGGTAAATATAAAAATGGAACAAAATCTTAACACTAACAGTTAACATTAACAATGCGAAGGGAAAATTTAACGCTAAAGAACAAACTTCATAAACTTAAAGCAATACATTAACAGGACTGTGAACCAATGATTCTGAAATTTTAACTGACAAAGATTGATCTGAAGTTACTTCTTTAAAATGAGTTTCAGAATAGTTTTCTTGTGTAAACATTTTTGGTAAAAAGGAACGTAGCTTTTTGCAGTAAAATAAACAGTGAAACAGTGTGAACTGTTCTCCGCAAATACACTTGATATTTTTACAATATTTTGTTTTCAACGCGTTAGCTGAATACGAAAATGAACAGCAACAATTGATCTCGAATGATATATGAAAGAATACTGCAATTTTTTACATACATTTTGAAAAGAACGTTTTATCATTTGTTGTGTCACAAACTTTTCATTGAAATGTTCATGAAAACGAATCCATGAGGCTGATTCTAGCAAGCCGCAAGCTTCTTTTACGGAAGTTTTAATACGTAATTCTATAGTATTATCAGTGTTGTGTGCACCTTGCTTAGCTGCTCTGTCTACTACTTCGTTGCCGTGAAGACACAACGTGAGAAGGCACCCAGCATAAACTGATATATATGTACCTTTTGTCCTTAAGCGATGTATAAGATGATTTGCCTCAGTAATTAAGTCAGGTTTTGTGTCTGTATCAAAAGACTGTAAGGCATATATACAGATTTTGAATCAACAAAGAGAACTACTTTGACAAATACAGGTTTAAGGTCTACTAAATAATGCAACGCTTGTATAATAGCGACTAATTCCGCTGTAAATATAGATATATTTGGCCCAATGAAAAATGACTTTCGTATTCTAAATTTTGGAACATAAAACGCTGCTCCAGCAGATTTATTTTCTAAGACTGACCCATCGGTACGGTAATTTTCATCGACGTGTTCTCTCGCTGTGCATATCGAAATGTTAATATTTTCATATTTCTTAGCATCTGTATAATCAATATCAAAAGTGGCTTTAAGCATTTCCTATGTAAGGATAGGCGTTGTGGATGGTGTCTCAGCTATTTCATCCAAATTTATGTTAGACTGTTTGACTAAGTCAGATACATAAGTTGCAACAGTCATTTGTGATGAAATGTTGCTTGCTCGTTTTGGAAAGTCAACATCAGACCTTAAGTTTAATTTCTTGCTCACAAAATTGTCCGTTTGTGAAGTAGTTCTGACTGCAAACTTTGCTGTCGCTAGCTCACGATAGTTGTTCAGAGACAGAATTCCAGCAACTTTGTACGTTTCCAGATTTGAAGCATGGACTGGTACATCTAGTGCAATTTTAAGACTTTTGCAGTCTAAGCTTTGAATCTTCTTTAGTAAATATTTTGGTGCACTGAAGAACACCTCTTGTGCATAGGATAATTTAGATCTTACAAGTGCTGTTGATAGATGAAGTAGTATGTTTGTATCCATTTCCCAGGGTAATCTGCTTATTATCTTTAGAAAATTTAAGGCTTTTCTTGCTTTTGTTAAAACATAATCAAAATGGACATTCCAGTTTCATTTCGATGTTATAAAAACTCCCAGAAATTTTACCACCTGTTTGTAATGTATCACTTCACCATGCAGTCTGAAAGTAGGCAAGTTATTTAAAGTACCACCAGGATTAAATAGCATCATGTTAGTTTTTTCAGTTGATAACGACAGACCATTTTCTAAATGTAGTTTCCACGACTATCAAGATCAGATTGATACACCTTCCTGATGTAATTCTGTGCTCTCTGGGGAGTTGTCTTTTTTAAAGTAATATTCATCCATATGCATATATCATCAGCGTACTGTACCAAAACAACACGATTTGAGAGTACATTAGGAAGATCATGTATAAGGATATTAAATAATATAGATGCTATCACTGAACCTTGAGGAATTCCCATATCAAGACATCGTGAAGTAGAATAACTTGTTCCCACTCTTGCCTGAATTGTTCTATTGGCTAAATAGGACTTGATATAATTATACGTATTGCCAGACAGACCAATAGATTTCAGCTTGTACAATAATCGTGTATGCCAAACTTGATCATAAGCTTTTTTCACATCAAAAAAGGTTGCTAAAAGACTTTTTCTACGGGCAAATTGTTGTTTTATCTGAGTTGTAAGTTTAACCAGGTGCTCAACTGTGGATCTCCCTTTTCTGAAACCTGCCTGGTTTACTGGAATAACGTTATTTTTATCACAGTAATGTATAAGTCTGTTCAAGACCAATCTTTCCATTAGTTTGCTCGTATGGGACGTAACTGTTTTTTATTGTTTTTAGGCTTTCCTGCTTTTAATATGGGTATAACAACAGACTTTTGCCATACATGTGGTACAGTTCCACTCACCCAGCATTTCTGAAAAATTTTGTGTAAGAAAATAATATAATTTTCTGGAAGATGCTTAATCATTTCATTGAAACTGCATTGACACCTACCGAACTCCTTTTGTTGTGTAGAGACAAGATAGTGTTTTTTAGCTCGTCTAGGGTGATCGGGAGACTTAAACCAGCAATCATTCTGAGGTATTGGATCAGTGAAGATAGGGTTGTTAGCTGCCGTTTCTCTGTAGTGTTTGCAGTTAGGAGACAACCCATCTACTTTACTATTTTCAGCAAAGAGTTCTACAAAAGTTTCAGCTTTGTCCATGTCGGAAGGAAATTTGTGACATGTATCAATCATTATTGGAAATCTAGGTAAGTTGGCTCCGTTTTTCATTTGATTCATTTTTGTCCAGACTTTATGAAAATCCTTAAAATCTGAAATTTCTTTGGTGCAGTATGATGCCCAATAATCTTTCTTTGCTTCAGCGATGATTTTATTACACTGGGTGTTAGCTTTTTTCATTTCCATGTGATCGTCCGGTTTTCTGCTTTTGGTGTAGATTTTGAATTTATCTTTTTTATACTGAACTGCTTTCTCACATGCCTCTGTCCACCAAACATTACCCAAACGATTATTAGACTTAAAAGTTTTGAGTTTCGGAATGGAGAGGTCTGCAGCAGCTAGAACTGACTCCTGGAACTTAGAAAACATAACGTCTACATTTTCACTTTCATAATGCTTATATTCTTGTTTAGCAAGAGCAATCTGAAACATGGTCCAATCAGCACGCATGTAATTATATTTTGGTATAATGTCAGGAGTGCTGTCTTTCATCCTGATGTTGTCATTTGTTATTGTTATGATGATAGGTAAGTGATCACTTCCCAAAGTATCTCTTTGAGTGTCCCAGGTACAGCATGGTACTAATTCTGGTGATATTAGTGACAGATCGATGGCTGTTGCCGGTGTTTGGAAACATCAGGAATTCTGGTGACACTCCCATCATTCAAAAGGTAAAGCGCACTGTCAACTATGTTTTCTACTAAACGATTGCTTGTAACAGTACAACAATCTTATTCCCAAAACGGGGAGTGGGAATTAAAGTCTCCACCTATTAGCCATCTACCGTGCTGCAGATCCGGAATCGTACGCAGCCATTCTGTATTGTGGTCATTTGGACCTGTTGGCAGGTAGATTGACAAAACGTTCAGGATGAAAGAATTACTGAATTGTACTGTGGTGGCACAAGCGTGTAAGTCTTCAGTGGATGTTAAAACTGGGGAATTAAATATGTGATACTGCAACTCTTTAAGTATATATATCGCATTAGCTACCTTCTTCCCGGGATTTCCTAAGTCATATATTCGAGGATAATAATAATTTTGGAAGTTGGGAAGTTTGGTTGGGATAACATTAAGGGACTGCAAAATTAAAACTTCACACTGATTTGATGAGAGAAAATGTTCCAGGTATGCGGAATTGGTGGAAATAGATCTACAATTCCACTGCAAAAATTTTATTTGTGATTGTTGGCACAGTTTCATTGTTGGCTAATCTCCTATGTTAAATTAAAGGTTATTTGTTTGATAATCACGAATACTTTGGTTTTCTGCGTACGAGAAAAAATGGCCAGAAAGAAAACATTAACTACTTAGACTACTAATAAAAGGTAGGGGGGAAAATGTAGTTAAAACTTTGGGAAAAAGTCCTTCTAATAGAGAAAATAGGTAGATTATGAACAGAAACAAATAACAAATAAATAAAACAATGGTATACACGCCGTCAAATGTACGGAGATTATAGTCTGACCGAGTCCTGATAGTCTGACTAAGTAAATTCTAGCGTTTGTATACTTTCATCAAGGGAATTGTCAGAGATGATGAGGAAAAAGTCCTGTGACAAGAATCGTTGATAACTGTAGATATACTAAAACATATCATATTGCAGCCACCACGGTTCGAAGTTGTTAAAATGGTGGAACCTTCCTCGGGGGAATCTAGAGGAGTGTAGCCGTGAAGAACGTGATCGTGTTGTTCTCCTAGGGGTCTCCCAAAACAGATCCCGAACGTGTCTTCCCAGGTTCCCCGCTATCACGCTGCTTCCTCTGGCAGTGGGGTTTATATTGTCGTGAAGAAACTGCTGGTTGGTGCGAAGGTTTGCGTGGGAGACAAAAGATACGTTTTTGATGTCAACAAGCTCAGCAGATAAGAAAGCGTTGTACAAATTCCGCTGAACCTCCATACGTGCATGTCGTACAGGGGGACCTTGCTGATGACTATCTTTGTGTTTGGGTATTTTTGTGCTACATATTTGATGCAAGTAGTAAGATGTTGAGTTGTTGATGCGATATCTTTATTTAGTTCGTGAACACCACAATGGAAAACGATACAGTCCGCAGGAATGTCAAATTGAGATAGAGTCTTGTCTAAAGAGCCTTTTATGTCATTAATGTTATTCACACCACACGAGTCTCCTTCGAAACCGTAAGATCGTCCCAGTCTTCTTGAGTTTACATCTCTCAACACCGAATCGTGGACAGTCAGAACATACGGAAGGTCGTGGTTCTTTTTACGTTGTTCTGATATCTGCGGAGGGTGTGACGTTGCATGTTTGCGCTGTGAGGTGACGTCTTTAGCTTTTTTGATGTCATGATGTTCTTTCCCGTCTTTGATTGTCTTTTCGGGCACTGTTTTCGCTTGCTTTGAGTTATTCCTGCTACATTTTGTTTCGTTTGATTTTTGTGGCTGTTGATCGTCCTGCCTGTGTGTGTTTTTTGTTTAAGAACGTCTGTGTACGTGGGATTTGTGTCATGGAGATCTGTCTGTGTCTGACTGTTCCTGGTGGTCTTGATGGTGGCGGTTGCTGTCGACCGGGCCTCGATCTGCGCAAGCACAGACCTTTCTAAGGAATTAACTTGCTGGCGCAGATCTAGCACGATGTTTCTGAGGTCAACAATTGTACTCACGAGTTCCGCAGAGCTGAGTACAGGTGTGGTGTGAGTTGTCTCACTCTGCGTGCCCGTGGTAACCTCGGTCGACGCGCCATTTGTGGAGACAGTCTCTGCCTTTTCGGTCACTTCTCCCTCGTTTTTGGTCGTTGGCTTCTCCGGATTGGCCGTTCCCGCTGACGTAACTTGTTGTTTCTGTTGAACAAGCGGACTCTTCTCGCCCTGGTCATATTGGACAATTCCACAATATCTCTGACTGCTGAAATGTTAGAAGTTATGAGTCTCCGCCATCTTGAATCCGTGTGTGTGTGTGTGTGTGTGTGTGGAATGTTTCATAATATTGTTTTTTTTGTAGTATGGTGTGGTGTAGTGTGATGTGGTGTAGTGTGTGGTGTGGTGTGGTGTAGTGTGGTGTGGTGTAGTGTGGTGTGATGTGTAGTGTAGTGTGGTGTAATGTAGTGTACTGTAATGTGTAGGGTAGGGTAGGTGTGCAGTATGGTGTGGTGTAGTGTGGGTGTGGTGTGTGTAGTGTGGTGTGGTGTGGTGTAGTGTAGTGTAACGTGTAGTGTAGGGTAGGGTAGAGCAGATGTGGTGTGGTGCAGTGTGGTGTGAGTGTGATGTAATGTAGTGTAGTGTGGGTCTGGTGTAGGTGTGTGGTGTAGTGTAGGTGTGGCGAGGCGTGGTGTGGTGTGGCATAGTGTGTGTGGCATAGTGTGGTGTGGCATGGTGTAATGTGGGTGGTGTGGTGTGGTGTAGTGTGGTGTGCGTGATGTTGTGTGGTGATGTGGTGTTGTGTGCGTGGTAAGGTGTGGTGTGGTGTAATGTGGTGTGGTGTGGCGTGGTGTAGTGTGGTGTGCATGGTGTGGCGTGGTATGGTGTGGTGTTGTGTGGTGTAATGTGACGTACGTGGTGTGGTGTGGTGTGGTGTGGTGTGTGTAGTGTAGCGTAGTGTGGCGAGCGTGGTGTAGTGTGTTGTGGTGTGTTGTGTGTGTTGTGTTGTAGTGTGTTGTGGTGTGTTGTAGGTGGCGTAGTGTGTGTAGTTGTTTTGTATTTTGTGGTGTGGTGTGTTGTGTTGTGGTGTATTGATGTGTGTAGGTGTGGGTAGTGTAGTGTAGTGTAGTGTAGTGTAGTGTAGTGTAGTGTAGTGTAGTGTAGTGTAGTGTAGTGTAGTGTACACACACAACACACGCACAAATACACACACACACCACACAATTATATATATATATATATATATATTATTATATAATATATATATAATATCATACACACACACGCCTGTTTAATTATTCGACTCATTTCATTGGGTAACGTTCCCAACACCAAATCAACAGTCAGAAGTGCTGATGCCGTGGGATAAATGCTGCCAACACACTGATTGCAACTCCCTTAGCATCTTACAAGCTCTTGTACTTAATCACAACACACAAGACACACACCCATACACACACGCACACCACAACACACACACACACACAACACACACACACACACACACACACACACACACACACACACACACACACACAAACACACACACACACACACACACATAACACACACACATAAACACACACACATACACAACACATACACACACACATAAACACACACAACATACAACACATCACATACACACACCCACACACATACACACACACACACCTTAATACACTACATAGGTACATCCAACACCAATAACATAAACGTGCTGGCCGGGCGACGACAATACTACACACACACTCTGTTTAATATTCCACCATTCATTAGTAATGTTCCACACACAATCAACAGTCAGAATGCTGATGCCGTGGATAAAATGCCTGCAACAACACTGATGCAACATCCCTTAGCACACACTACCAAAAAACCATCACACACCTCACACACACACATGTACAAACACATCACATCTCACACATACATATTACACACCACACATGCACACACCACACAACACACAAACACCACACACATACATACAAGCACAAACACACACACACATACACAAACACACACATGACACACATTTCTTACACAATACATTCACACAGACACACACACACTCACATACCACACACACGTACACACACACACACACACACACACACCACACACACACACATACACACACACACACGTACACATCCTCTTACTTCAGTTGGAAAAGTTCCTTTACTTATAATATATTAATAGCCGTATACGACACACTCACATACATAATACCACACACACACACACACACACACACACACACCACCCCACACTACCACCGCAACACAACATACACACACACACACACACAATACACACACATACACACATACACAACACACACATACACATACACACACACACACAACTACACACATACACAACACACATACATACATACTCATACACACACACACACACACACACACACACAACACACACACACACACACCCACACACACACACACACCACACATACACACACATACACACACACACACACACACACACACACATACACACACACACATACACACACACACAACACACACACACAAACACACACACACACACATACACACACATACACACACACATACACACACACATACACACATCACACATACACAACACACACACACACACACACACACAACACAACACACACACACACACACACACACACAAACACACACACACACACACACAACACACACACACACACACACACACACAACACCACACACCACACACACACACACACACACACACACTTGGAGAACGTAATCTTCAGATTTTGATCACACATCTGATATAAGTTCTTAGCAACAGGTCTAAATTTCAACGAAATTCTATAGAAAACTTATTATTAAGTAGATGAAAACGCTATTTGATTTGCAGTTTTCATACATCCAGTTAACTTTGGGGTCTTTTATCGGTTCATTTTAACCCTTTCACTCCCGCACCCAGTCCACCAGCGTCCTCCATTATCATGCATGCAAGCAAAGTGACAACTAAACCCTTTGACTCTCTTACCCTATCCACCAGCTTCCTGCGTGAAGCTGGTGGATAGGGCAAGAGAGTCAAAGGGTTAAGGTTTTGCCGTTGATGGATAGCGTGTGGGAGTCAAAGGGTTAAACGATCGAGTAGATACAACTGCAGGCATCGAAAACAGCAAAGTCAGCTCTAACGTCATCTTTCGTAACATTAAACTGTTTTATTTTCACATCATAAATTATGTCAACGACGAGAAATGAAAGAACGGATATCTTGCTGCTCACACTGCAAAAATCCCAAATTTTACCATCTGACTCTTGTTCACTTTTCGGCTCTCGAGAGTAATTACGCCTGTGTCTGTGACTTACGGGTGATTTTATCAGAACAGAGTAATTACGCCAGTGTCTGTGACTTACGTGTGATTTTATCAGAACAGAGTAATTACGCCTGTGTCTGTGACTTACGGTGATTTTATCAGAACAGAGTAATTACGCCTGTGTCTGTGACTTACGTGTGATTTTATCAGAACAGAGTAATTACGCCTGTGTCTGTGACTTACGGATGATTTTATCAGAACAGAGTAATTACGCCTGTGTCTGTGACTTACGTGTGATTTTATCAGAACAGAGTAATTACGCCTGTGTCTGTGACTTACGTGTGATTTTATCAGAACAGAGTAATTACGCCTGTGTCTGTGACTTACGTGTGATTTTATCAGAACAGAGTAATTACGCCTGTGTCTGTGACTTACGTGTGATTTTATCAGAACAGAGTAATTACGCCTGTGTCTGTGACTTACGTGTGATTTATCAGAACAGAGTAATTACGCCTGGTCTGTGACTTACGTGTGATTTTATCAAGTGAACAGAGTAATTACGCTGTGTCTGTGACTTACGATAGTGATACTGTTATCAGAACAGAGTAATTACGCCTGTGTCTGTGACTTACGTGTGATTTTCACAATCGATGTCAACAGAAGTAATTACGCCTGTGTCTGTACTTACGTGTATTTTATCAGAACAGAGTAATTACGCCTGTGATCTTGACTTACGTGTGATTTTATCAGAACAGATCAATTACCACTGGCTTGTACTATACCGGTATCAGAACAGTAATTACCCATGTGTTCTTACTTACTGATTTATCAAACAATCACTTTTGCAATACAACAATCATTCACCACAATCTACTGATACAGAATCATTCCAATCTATACAATCATATCTTCCCACATCTACTGAATACAATCATACATCATTCCCCTCATGAATACAAGCATACATCATTCCATATCTATTGAATACAAGCATACATCATTCCCATATCTTTGAATACAAGCATGCATCATTCCCACATCTATTGAATACAATCATGCATCATTCCCACATCTATTGAATACAAGCATACATCATTCCCATATCTATTGAATACAAGCATACATCATTCCCACATCTATTGAATACAAGCATACATCATTCCATATCTATTGAATACAAGCATACATCATTCCCACATCTATTGAATACAAGCATACATCATTCCCACATCTATTCAATACAAGCATACATCATTCCCATATCTATTGAATACAAGCATACATCATTCCCATATCTATTGAATACAGCATGCATCATTCCCACATCTATTGAATACAATCATGCATCATTCCCTTATCTATTGAACAGCATAAGCATCATTCCCATATCTATTGACTACAATCATACATCATTTCCACATCTATTGAATACAATCATCATCATTCCCATATCTATTGAAAAAGATCATATATCATTCTATATCTATTGAAACAACATAATCATTCTCTATCTATTGAACATAATCATACATTATCCAACATCTATTGAATGCAATCATACATCATTCCTACATCTATTGAACACAATCATGCATCATTTTCTTATATCTATTGAATACAATCATACATCATTCCCAATCTATTGAACACAACATACATCATTCTTATATCTATTGAACAAATCATACATCATTCTTATATCTATTGAACAATCATAATCATTCACATCTATTGACAATCATCATCATTCTTATCTATTGAATACAATCATACATCATTCCCATATCTATTGAACACAATCATACATCATTCCTATATCTATTGAACATAATCATACATCATTCCTCATATCTATTGAAACAATCATACATCATTCCCATATCTATTGAACAATCATACATCATTCCAATCTATTGAACATATTCCATCATTCTTATATCTATTGAACATAATCATACATCATTCCCATATCTATTGAACATAATCATACATCATTCTTATATCTATTGAAATAATCATGCATCATTCCCATATCTATTGAACAATTAATTCATACATTGTCATTCTTATATCTATTGAATACAATCATCATCATTCCCATATCTATTGAACATATCATAATCATTCTTATATCTATTGAATATCAACTCATTCCCATATCTATTACATACAAATCATTCATCATTGAATACAATCATTCCATCATATCTATTGAACATAATCATACATCATTCTTATATCTATTGAACACAATCATACATCATTCCCATATCTATTGAACATAATCAATATCATTCTATCTATTACTATATATATTTTGATATATCAATCATTCTCCATATCTATTGAACATAATCATAATATCTTATATCTATTGACAATCATACTATTCTATATTAATTACCAATCATATCTCCATATCTATTGAACATAATCATACATCATTCTTATATCTATTGAACACAATCATACATTTCATTTCTGAACAATCATATATCTATTGAAACATAATCATACATCATTCTTATATCTATTGAATACAACTAATCATTCATATCTATGAACAATCATCATCATTCTTATATCTATTAATAACATATCATTCATATCTATGAACAATATACATCATTCAATTATGAACAATCATTTCCCATATCTATTGAACATAATCATACATCATTCTTATATCTATTGAACACAATCATACATCATTCTTATATCTATTGAAACAATCATACATCATTCCCATATCTATTGAACACAATCATTACATAATTTATATCTATTGAACATAATCTATACATCATTCCCATATCTATTGAACATAATCATACATCATTCCTTATTCTATTGAACATAACATACATCATTCTTATATCTATTGAACACAATCATACATCATTCCCATATCTATTGAACATAATCATACACCATTCTTATCTATTGAACACAATCATACATCATTCTTATATCTATTGAACACAATCATACATCATTCCCATATCTATTGAACATAATCATACATCATTCCCATTCTATTGAACATAATCATACATCATTCCCATATCTATTGAACACAATCATACATTCTTCATTAATCTATTGAACACAATCATAAACATCATTCCCATATCTATTGAACATATATCATATTCATACATTGAACAATCATCTCTTTCTATTATTGAACATAATCATACATCATTCTTATATCTATTGAACACATCATACATCATTCCCATATCTATTGAACATATTCATACATCATTCTTATATCTATTGAATACAATCATGCATCATTCCCATATCTATTGAACATATTCATACATCATTCTTATATCTATTGAACATATTCATACATCATTCCCTATCTATTGAACACAATCATACATCATTCCCGTATCTATTGAAATCACAACATCATGCATCATTCCCATATCTATTGAACACAATCATACATCATTCCCATATCTATTGAACACAATCATACATCATTCCCATATCTATTGAACACAATCATACTATCATTCCCATATCTATTGAACAAATCATACATCATTCCCATATCTATTGAACATAATCATATCATCATTCCCCTATCTATTGAATACAATCATACATCATTCCATATCTATTGAACATAATCATACATCATTCCCATATCTATTGAACACAATCATACATCATTCTTATATCTATTGAACACAATCATACATCATTCCCATATCTATTGAACAAATCATACATCATTCTATATCTATTGAACAATCATAATCTTTCATACATTGACATATCTTACATTCCATCTATTGAAAATCATATCATTCATATCTATTGAACATTCATACATCATTCAATCGATTGAACATATTCATACATCATTCTTATATCTATTGAATACAATCATGCATCATTCCATATCTATTGAACATATTCATACATCATTCTTATATCTATTGAACATATTCATACATCATTCCGTATATATTGAACACAATCATACATCATTCCCGTATCTATTCAAAAACAATCAAACAATCATGCATCATTCCCATATCTATTGAACACAATCATACATCATTCCATATCTATTGAACACAATCATACATCATTCCCATATCTATTGAACACAATCATACATCATTCCCATATCTATTGAACACAATCATACATCATTCCCATATCAATGGAACACAATCATGCATCATTCCCATATATGTTGAACACAATCATACATGATTCCCATATCTATTGAACACAATCATACATCATTCCCGTATCTATTGAACACAATCATGCATCATTCCCATATCCATTGAACACAATCATTCATCATTCTCACATCCATTGAACACAATCGTGCATCATTCTCAAATACATTGAACATAATGATACACCATTCCCATATATATAGAACGCAGTCATACATCATTCCCATATCTATTGAACACAATCATAAATCTATCCCTGAACGAATCAAACCATCCACAAAGCTATACAATAGTATGTTGTGGTCGAATGAATCTGAAGTAACAGCAATGAGAAATACTTTTTTTTAGGTCCATTGCACTCAGGGAGATTACCTTTGTGCCCACTTTTTTGTTGTTGTGGTGGTGGTGGTTGTTTCTTTGTTTTTGTTTGTTTGTTTGTTTTTGTTTTTTGTTGTTGTTTGTTTTTTGTCCCATTTTCTACGTCACTTTAATGGCCACAGAAGCTGGAACAGCTTTTACATTGTGATGATGATGATGATGTCGATGAGGATGATAATCATGACGCTATGGTGTTCCATCCAGGATTGAGACTGCGTAACATGGCTGTACTCTACGCTTACTACCATAATTTTTTCCTGGTGTCAACCATGCCCGAGAGATACACACACCTGCAGAGCTGGTCAGAAGATTTGAGAAACACCCTCAATGACGCATCCCGTGAAGTGGATGAGACACGACCGTGTGGTCCCAGTCTTCCCAATGAGCCCATAGCACACCCAACTTCTGCGTAGGAGCCAGTTAGAACCGAAAAAATAAACACAATGATGTTTGAAGGTACTGGTGGGGATTCGAACCCTCAACCTTCCAGTCAGTAGTCCGTGGCGTTAACCACTACACCATGGCGACTGGTCAACGAGAAGTACTTTAATCATAGCTCTATCTCCCCGTGCAGCGCAAAAGGTTTATGTCAAAAAACATGCTCGCCGCATCCTGCAGGACTGAATGAAACGCCACCAAAACCCTGTGTCAAGCAAAAACAGAGATAAAAAACAAAACATAAAATGAAAACAAGCAACAGGAAACACGGCAAAATGAAGAGTCGAATAATGCAAATAAACACGAACACACACAGACACACAAGCAGTGCGTAGGCGCGCACACGCGTACGCGCGAGGACACACACAAACAAACACACACACACAACACATACACGAACTTTTTATGTGTGTGTGTGTGTGTGTGTGTGTGTGTGTGTGTGTGTGTGTGTGTGTGTGTGTGTGTGTGTGTGTGTGTGTGTGTGTGTGTCTGTGTGTGTGTGTCTGTGTGTGTGTCTGTGTGTGTCTATGTGTGTGTGCATGTTTGTGTGTGTGTGTGTGTGGGGGGGGGGGGTGAATGTGTGTATGTGAAAGTGTGATAACATTATCTTATATGGCTGCCTTTTAATGTTACCGTATGATTTTATCATAATGGCGTGTTTATGTGTATGTGTGGACAATGAGAGGAGGGCATGGAGGTGCTAGGAAGAGAGAAAATGGGGGTGGGGGTGGTCATGCCCCGAATGACGGCATATGTCAGGATTGTATCTGAATCCACTGATCAAAATTATTTACGTAACAGTAAATGTGGAAGGTTTGAATGGCTGGTTTATGTACATATGTCTATGTCTTTTTCTCCCTGCTGAAAGTCACGCTTGGGAAGTTATCTTCTTGTGTGTGTTGTGTGTGTGTGTGGTGGTGTGTGTGTGTGTTGTGTGTGTGTGTGTGTGTGTGTGAGTGTGTGTGTGTGTGTGTGTGTTGTGGTGTGTGTTTGTGTGTGTGGTTGTGTGGTGTGTGTGTTTGATGTGATGATGTTGGTGTGTGTGTGTGTGTGTGTTTGTGGGTGTGTGATTGTGTTGTGATGTGGATGATGTTGTGTGCGTGTAAGTGATGTGTGTTCAGTAGATATGGGAATGATGTATGATGTGTTCAATAGATGTGAAAATGATGTATGATGTGTTCAGATAGATATGGGAATGATGTATGATTGTGTTCAGTAGATATGGGAATGATGTATGATTGTGTTCAGTAGATATGGGAATGATGTATGATTGTGTTCAGTAGATATGGGAATGATGTATGATTGTGTTCAATAGATAGGAATGATGTATGATTGTGTTCAGTAGATATGGGAATGATGTATGATTGTGTTCATAGAATGGGAATGATGTATGATTGTGTTCAAGACATAGGAATGATGTATGATTGTGTTCACAGACATGGGAATGATGTATGATTGTGTTCAACAGATATGGAATGATGTATGATTGTGTTCAACAGACATGGAATGATGTATGATTGTGTTCAACAGACATAGGAATGATGTATGATTGTGTTCAACAGACATAGGAATGATGTATGATTGTGTTCAACAGACATGGGAATGATGTATGATTGTGTTCAACAGACATGGAATGATGTATGATGTGTTCAACAGACATAGGAATGATGTATGATTGTGTTCAACAGACATGGGAATGATGTATGATTGTGTTCAACAGACATAGGAATGATGTATGATTGTGTTCAACAGACATGGAATGATGTATGATTGTGTTCAACAGACATAGGAATGATGTATGATTGTGTTCAACAGACATAGGAATGATGTATGATTGTGTTCAACAGACATAGGAATGATGTATGATTGTGTTCAACAGACATAGGAATGATGTATGATTGTGTTCAACAGACATAGGAATGATGTATGATTGTGTTCAACAGACATGGGAATGATGTATGATTGTGTTCAACAGACATAGGAATGATGTATGATTGTGTTCAACAGACATGGGAATGATGTATGATTGTGTTCAACAGACATGGGAATGATGTATGATTGTGTTCAACAGACATAGGAATGATGTATGATTGTGTTCAACAGACATGGGAATGATGTATGATTGTGTTCAACAGACATGGGAATGATGTATGATTGTGTTCAACAGACATGGGAATGATGTATGATTGTGTTCAACAGACATAGGAATGATGTATGATTGTGTTCAGTAGATATGGGAATGATGTATGATTGTGTTCTACAGACAGAGGAATGATGTATGATTGTGTTCAGTAGATATGGGAATGATGAATGCGTGGTGTCGGTCCGGTGTATGCACATTTTGATTTCCAAGTGGATTACTAAAGGCATATTGAATTGAACTGAAGTGAACTAAAATCACTTTTCGCTGTAACAAAATATCTGGTCTGTGTGGATGAGTGCCGTGAAAGCTGTCAGGCTGTCTGTCTGTCTGTCTGTCTGTCTGTGTGTGTATCTGTCTGTGTGTCTGTCTGTCCGTCTTCATGTATGTATTATGCACGTATGTATGTTGTGTGTGTCATGTATTGTATGTATGTATGTATGTTGTTGTATGTATGTATGTATGTATTGTATGTATGTGTGTATGTATGTATGTAGGTATGTATGTGTGTATATGTATGTATGTATGTATTTGTGTATGTGTGTTATTGTGTATGTGTATGAGTGTCTGTGTATATGTATGTATGTATGTATGTATGTGTGCATGTATGTGTGTATGTATGTTGTTGTGTTGTATGTGTGTATGTATGTATGTGTGTATGTGTGTCTGTCCGTTCATCTGTTTACCGGTTAGTCTGTATGTTAGCCCTTCTGTTTGTTTATCTGTACGTCTGTCCGTTCATCTGCCTGCCTGCCTGCCTGCCTGCCTGCATGCCTGCCTGCCTGTCTGTCTGTCTGTTTGTTTGTCTGCCTGTCTGCCTGCCTGCCTGCCTGCCTGTAAGCCCGTCTGCCTTCCTGCTCCTGCCTGCTGTCTGTCTGTCTGTCTGTCTGTCTGTCTGGTCGTCTGCTTTCTTCAAATCACATCCTCCTTAACCGTTCATAGTTAATGTCATTTGTTATCCCTGAGGGCGAGTGGGTGTACAAATTGCGTGCCTGTCTCTCCCCTCCCCCCCCCCCCACTCTTCTCTCTAGGGAAGAGAGTGCAATGATGCATGTTGATCTGTTTGTCTGTCTGGGTGGCTGGCTGGCTGGCTGGCTGGCTGGCTGTCTGTCTGTTTGCTGTCTGGTTGTCTGGCTGCTTGCCTGTCTGGCTGGCTGGCTGTTTGCTGGCTGTCTGGCTGGCTGGCTGGCTGGCTGTCCGGCTGGCTGGCTGGTTGGTTGGTTGGCTGGCTGTCTCACTGGCTGGCTGGCTGTCCGGCTGGCTGGCTGGCTGGTTGGTTGGTTGGCTGGCTGGCTGGTTGGTTGGTTGGCTGGCTGGCTGGTTGGTTGGTTGGCTGGCTGTTCGCTGGCTGTCTGGCTGGCTGTCCGGCTGTCTGGCTGGCTGGTTGGCTGGCTGGCTGGTTGGCTGGCTAGCTATCTGCCTGCTGCCTGCATGCATGCATGCATGCCAGTCTGTCTGTCTGCCTGCTGCCTGCCTGCCTGCCTGCCTGCCTGCCTGCCTGCCTCCTACCTACCTGCTAGCCTGCCTGCCTTTCCGCCTCCGCCTGCCCGCCTGCCTGCCTGCCTGCCTGCTGCTGTCTGTCCTATTGGTTGTCTGCCCGTTTGTCTATGTGTCCAACCGACCTCCCGTCTGTTTGTAGGTATATTTGTTGGTCTGTCGCTCTGTCTCTTTTCTCGAAACTACTTGTCAGTGTACCTCATATAATTAGTATCGTATTCATTGTTTTACTTATATTCAATTTGCTTTGTTTAACCCTTTGACCCCCGCACCCTACCCACCAACTGCAAAAAAATTAACCCTTTGACTCCCGCACCCTATCCACCAGCTTCCCGCGGGAAGCTGGTGGACAGGGTGAGGGATTCAAATGGTTAAGTGTTTTGCTTTCTTGCATGCTTGTTAATGCAGGACACTGGCGGACAGAGTTCGGGAGACAGATGGTTAAAGGTTAGTTCGTTGCTGTATCCTCGTTTCTATTGTTTTGATAGAGTCGATTAGTAACAGCAGATGTGTCATGTAGCCTGTGTGTTAACCTTTTGACTCCCCGTACCCTTTCCTGTCGGAAGCTGGTGGATAGGGTGAGGGAATCAATGGGATAGGTTTTTGCTTTGCTAGCATGGTTGGCAATGCAGGATGTCGGTGAACAGGGCGCAGGAGTCAAACGTTAATATCTATACAATTTCACTTCATTTCATCTGTGTGTCTGTATTTCTCAGTTTGTTGTATTTACGTTTTAGATGAAGTTACAAATCAAAATGTTGTTAAGACTTTTCATCATTTTGCAATATTTTATTCGAATCTTGCATTTTAACAAGTTTAATCATTCATGATATGTTTGTGTTAGGTTTGATTTGTTTTCAAGTTGTGTACATTTTTGATATGTCAGTACGTCTTTTATGTTAACCTGAAAATAAATGGATGACGACGACGACGACGACGACGACGACGACGACGACGACGACGACGACGACGAACGATAAATGATGAATGAGATGATGATGATGATTGATGATGATGATGATGATGATGATGATGGATGATGTATGATGACAACGATGACGACGACTATTACTATTACGACGACTACGACGACGATGATGATGATGATGTTGATGATGATAATGATAACGACGACGACGAATGATGATAACGTATCTATTTATTGTTCCTTCGACTATCCATCTGTCCATTCATCGTGTCCGTCCGTCCGTCTCCGTCCGTCCGTCCGTCCGTCCGTCCATCCGTGCAGCTAGTTCTCTGTCTGTCTGTTAGTCTACTCATATGGTTTCTTCATCTCGCATCCTTTTTAAACAGCGAAAGTAAACATCTCTTAATCTTCGAGGTGAGTGGGTGCACGGATCGCATATCTTGTCTTGTCTGTCTGTCTGTCTGTCTGTCCGTCTGTCTGTCTGTCTCCGCTCTACTCTCGTTATGTAACAGCATCTGTCTGTCTGTTGTCTGTTTGTCTGCCTGCATGCCTGCCTATCTTCTGTCTGTCTGTCTTCTGTCTGTCTTCTGTCTGCCTGTCTGTCTGTCTGTCCGTCTTATCTTTCTCCGCTCATTCTCGTTCTGTCTGTCTGTCTGTCTGTCTGTTTGTCTGTCTGCCTGCCTGCCTGTCTGTCTGTCTGTCTTCTGTCTGTCTGTCTATCTGTTGGTTGGTTGGTCGGTCGGTCGGTCGGTCTATCTGTCGGTCTATCGGTCTGTCTGTCAGTGTCTGTCACTCCGTCTGCCAGTCTGTCTGTCAGTGTCTGTCACTCCGTCTGCCAGTCTGTCTGTCAGTCTGTCTGTTTGTCTGTCTTTCTGTCCGTCTTATGTCTGCCTGTCTGCCTACCTGTCTGCCTACCTGTCTGCCTGCCTGTCTGCCTACCTGCCTGCCTGTCTGTCTGTCTGCCTGCCCGTCTGTTTGTCTGCCTGTCTTTCTGTCCGTCTGTCTGTCTATTTCTGTCTGTCCGTCTGTCTGTCTTCTGTCTGCCTGTCTGTCTGCCTGCCTGTCTGTCTATCTTATGTCTGTTTGTTCTGTCTGTTGTCTGTCTGTCCGTTTGTCCGTCTACCAGTTCGTCTGTTGGGCTGTCTGTCAAATGGATCGATGGCGTGCCGTGTGGGGCTGAAAAGTGTCAGTGTTGGCTGAAATGTCAGTGGGTGAAGGTGATCATCAGCTTAGTTAGGTCAGGCCGACACTGACTGACTGATTCAGGTCAATGTGCCAGAGACGCGAATTGAGAGGAAGTTGTTTCTTTGTGCCTGCCTGCCTTCCTGTCTACCTGTCTGCCTGTCTGTCCTGTGTTTCTGCCTGGCTGGCTGCCTGTCTGTCCTGTGTTTCTGCCTGGCTGGCTGCCTGTTTTTGCTTTCGTTTTTTTTTTTTTTTGGTTGTTTTTTCTTTGGGAGAGGAGCGGGGGCTGCCTGACTACTTCTGTTCTGTCTGGCCTGCCTCCTGCTATCTGCCTACCTGCCAGCCTGGTCTGTTTGCCTGTCTGGCCTGACTGTCTGCCTGTCTGTTTGATTTGCCAGTTTCTTTGACCTGTCGAGGCTGGCTGCCTGTCTGTTTGGTTTCCTGCCTGTTTGGTTTCCTGCCTGCCTGCCTGCCTGCCTGCCTGCCTGTTTGGTTTCCTGCCTGCCTGCCTGTTTGGTTTCCTGCCTGCCTGCCTGCCTGGCCTGTCTGTCTGTTTGGTTTCCTGTATGCCTGCCTGTTTGGCTTCCCTGCCTGCCTGCCTGTCTGTTTGGTTGGTTTCCTGTGTGCCTGCCTGTTTGGTTGCCTGCCTGCCTACCTGCCTGTCTGCCTGTTTGGTTTCCTGTATGCCTGCCTGTTTGGCTTCCTGCCTACCTGCCTGTCTGTTTGGTTGGTTTCCTGTGTGCCTGCCTGTTTGGTTCCTGCCCATCTGCCTGTCTGTTTGGTTGGTTTCCTGTGTGCCTGCCTGTTTGGTTCCTGCCTGCCTGTATGTCTGCCTGTTTGGTTTCCTGTATGCCTGCCTGTTTGGTTTCCTGTATGCCTGCCTGTCTGTTTAGTTTCCTGCCTGCCTGCCTGTTTGGTTTCCTGCCTGTCTGCCTGTTTGGTTTCCTGTCTGCCTGTCTGTTTGGTTTCCTGCCTGTCTGCATGTTTGGTTTCCTGTCTGCCTGTCTGTTTGGTTTCCTGCCTGTCTGCCTATTTGGTTTCCTGCCTGTCCTGTATGTTTGGTTTCCTGCCTGCCTGCCTATTTGTCTGTTTGGTTTCCTGCCTGCCTGCCTATTTGTCTGTTTGGTTTCCTGCTTGTCTCCCTGTCTGTTTGCTTTCCTGTATGCATGCCTGTCTGTCTGTTTGGTTTCCTGCCTGCCTGCCTATTTGTCTGTTTGCTTTCCTGTATGCCTGCCTGTCTGTCTGTTTGATTTCCTGCCTGCATGCATGCCTGTCTGGTTTCCTGCCTGCCTGCCTGCCTGCCTGCCTGCTGTTTTGGTTTCCTGTCTGCCTGTCTGTCTTGTTGTTTTCGTTTGTTCTCGCTTTTGTTTGTTTATTTGTTTGTTTGTTTGTTGTTGTTGTTGTTGTTGTTTGGAGGGGAGGGGGAGAGAGATTCTATTGGATCCTTCCATTAAGACAATCATACTTTGTTGTGGGGAATTTTTCTCATCTCATTGAGATCAGTAGATTTTTGAGGAAAAGATCACACAAAGCATGTTACACGGGTGCTTGAAGTACACTACGCACAAAAAGTTAAGGATCACTATGAGAAAACAGGTGCGTATATAACTCAGTTCGCTACTGTTATTTATTTCTCAGTCCAGCCAAATTGTTATGAATTCTTGTTCAGCTGTAAGTGGGCGATGTTGTGTTAGTGCGAAAATTGCACGGGATTCTCTACTACTGAGCTTGGCCGCAAACGGAAAAGCGGAAACTTGCGAAAAAGGACCTTGTTTTGGACCGTTCTGCCTGAACACATTGCACAAGCCAGATGGAAAAACCATTATGCACGTGCAAACACTGCTGTTTATGTGTGAGATGCTGTCTCTTGCTTGGCTTTATAAGAAGACATTCCACCAGTAGTAGGCCTGATCTGACAATGCCTCCACGACGAAAATTGAGCGAGTTTGAGAGGGGACGAGCTGTTGCATGGTTCCAAGATGGTGTTCCCAAGCGAGAAGTGGCCAGGCGACTTCAGGTGTCCATCTCGGTCATTGTCAGACTGATTCAACGCTTCACAGCCACTGGGAGGGTCCATGAAAGACGCAGATCTGGTCGACCGAAGAAGACAAACCCACGTGAAGATCGTCTCATTGAACGACAAGCCCTGCAGACAAAACAGCCTCTTCCAGCATCATTCAAGGCAGCTGAGGGTGGCTACTAACATCAACATCAGCCAGCAGACCATACGGAACCGCCTTCATGGGTTTAACCTCCGTTCTCGTCGCCCAGCTGTACGGCCACGCTTAACTCCAGCCCATAGGGCAGCACGCCGCGCCTTCTGCAGACGTCACGTGAGGTGGACACGTCAGCAATGGTCCCAGGTCCTGTTCAGTGATGAATCACGCTTCACCATGAACCACAACGACGGCCGACTGAGGGTCTGGAGGCGCCCAGGGCAACGCTTTATTGACACCACTGTCCAAGAAAAGGTGGCCTTTGGTGGAGGTTCTGTAATGATCTGGGGGGCCTTCAGCCTTCACCACAGAACACCCTTGTATCATGTACAGGGTAACCTGACTGGCCTCCGATACCGGGATGAGATCCTTCGACCGCTGGCTGTGCCTACACTGCAGCAGATGGGACCGACGGCTGTCTACCAGGATGACAACGCTCGCCCCCACAGGGCAAGGGTGGTCAACGACTTCCTGCAGCAGTCTGGAGTCAACAGAATGGAGTGGCCAGCATGCAGTCCCGATCTCAACCCGATTGAGAACCTCTGGGATGAGCTGGATCGCAAAGTGAGGAGCAACACCCCCCCTCCCAGGGATGCCCAACACCTCTACCAGATGCTGCAGGCTGAGTGGCAGGCGCTTCCACAGAGGATCTTCACCAACCTGGTCAACTCGATGAGGACTCGCTGCGTCGAGTGCCAGAACAGCCATGGCGGTTACACGCATTACTGAACTTTTGGGAGCATCAGAATGCCCTGTCTTGTGATTTCAATGACTTTGGGAAATCAAATTTCGATACGTACCCACTTTGATCAAATGTACACACCAAACGATTGCTCGAAATTGAAGGCAATTGTGTATCGTTATCACTAAAGCATGGAATTAAATGTTTGCCAAACTTCAACGCATTGGCTTTCTTATTTTGAAAGTTATGAATTTTTGTGCAAGTGATCCTTAACTTTTTGTGCGTAGCTTAGAATAGCTGGATCTTGCCTCCTTTCTTTCCCTTTTTTTCCTCCATGTGTCTTTATCTTTTCCTTCCCTCTCCCCTCTCTCTCAGTCTCTGTCTGTCTGTCTCTCTGTCTGTCTGTTTCTTCTCTCTCTCTCTCTCTCTCTCTCTTCTCTCTCTCTTCTCCCTATCTCTGTCTCTGTCTGCTCTCGTCTCGTCTCTGTCTGTCTCTGTCTCTGTCTCTGTCTGTCTGTCTCTGTCTGTTTCTTCTCTCTCTCTCTTCCTATCTCTGTCTCTGTCTGTCTGCTCTCGGTCTCGTCTCTGTCTGCTCTGTCTCTGTCTCTGTCTCTGTCTGTCTGTCTCTCTCTCTCTCTCTCTCTCTCAGCCCATGCACGCACGCACACTCTCACACACCCCAATGACAAACCAAACCATTCAACTGAGAGTTCAATGAATGTGTGCGTGTCTGTGTGTCTGTCTGTTTACTCATCTGTCTGTATGCCTGCCTGCCTACCTGCCTGCCTACCTGCCTGTCTGTCTATCTGTTATCTGTCTGACTGTTGTCTCTGTGTCTGCTGTCTGTCTGACTGACAATATAATGCCCGTCTATATGTTTCCTGCGAACTGATGGTAGTAAAGTGATGAGCGTTAGACACACATACAAATTATTGACGTTGATTATATGGTGGTAGTGTAAT
>CM060306.1:80103011-80108011 GCA_030674185.1 Monoplex corrugatus
TCCTGTCTGTCTCTTTCTGTCTTTCTGTCTCCTCGTCTTCTTCTGTCTGTCTTCTGTCTGCTCTCTCTTCTGTCTCTCGCTCTCTCTCTCTCTCTCTCCTCTCTCCTCTCTCTCTCTTGTACGTGTAGAATAACAAGGATTAGCTGTCAGAAAGATCCATTGGGACTCAATGAATGCTATTTTCCTTTAAAATAAAATTGTTTTCAAGTTTCAAGCCAAAAGTCTCCCCCTGGTTCAGAGCAATGTTTTTTTGTTGTTTTTTTTCGGTTGAGTGTATGGACATTGTTTGATCAACACTGTGCAATCGCTATTCTGCTGCACAGTCTGCATAGATCTGGCTGTTGTCATGTGACCTTGCATGCTGAGCATTTTCACCGAACATTAGAGGATTTTTGCTAAACGTTGATGTTGTCCCACAACACAAAAGAGGATTCGTCATCTTCATCGTCGTCGTCATGAACCATTTATTACATGGTTAACACTTTGACTCCCGCACCCTGTCCACCAGCATCTTGCATTTCGACTATGCTAGCAAAGCAAAACTTAACCCTATGACTCCCTCACCCTATCCACCAGCTTCTTGCAGAAAGCTGGTAAATAGGGTGAGGAAGTCAAAGGGTTCAGGTTTCTGCAGTTGATGAATAGGGTCCGGAGTCAAAGGGTTAAGATATCAGTTGCTTGTATGTGAACAATATTTGTTTTATATGTATAAATTGATGTCATTTCTGTTGTCTCTCGTTGTTCGCTATCGTTCAGCAAAAAGATGTAATTGGAAAAACAAATTCATGAAGTGTTGACATGTGCCTTAGATCTTGATGTTTATTTTTAAAACTTCCAATGATAAAATATCATTACGTACATTCTGTATGCTTTATGGATTTCATATGTCAACAATGTTTTATAAGTTATTTTTGTCATTTTTTGTTGCCACATTGTGTGTTAAATGTACGTTTGTTGTGAAGCAAAAAATAAAACCAAAACCGTTTATTAAAAGAAACAAAACGTTGCACTGACAAAGAGGATTCAGGCGTTTGCAGATCTGCATATATGTTGGGAGATAGTCAGAAAATTCCACCTTTTAACCTCCAAAGCAATACCCAAGTAAGTTCAAACCCAGACCTTCAAACTGCTACTGCAGTGTGCTAACCGCTTGTCCATCGTGTCTGTCCTGTTCTATGGCTATTCAACTTGGAATGTCACGTTCATTATTAAACGAACATATTGTGAAACTCCCCCATTCCTGGCCAATTCTTCTGACAATAAGAGAACTCTGAAAAGGCAAAATGATGATCGAAGACTATAATAAACATCATTACCGAGTACATAGCTTCATTGTGCTCTGGGTGACTTGCAAATGTTTAAAATCGATTGACTGCTGATAAAAATCGAGGTGGAAATAGCTGTAAAAAGTGCCGGAAGGAAACTTATTCATAAAATAAGAAGACGACAATATACGATATGAAATACAATACTTGTATGTCTGTACATGTACACATGTAATGCTTAGTGTATCACTAAAAGAAGGGAGGGGGAGGGGAGAGAGAGACAGACAAACATACAAACAGACAGACAGGGACAAAGGGACAGAAATAGAGGCAGAGACACAGAGGAAAAAAAAGAGATACAGAGAGACAGACAGAGAGACCGAGAGAGACAGAGATAGAGAGACAGAGAGATAGCGACAGAAAGAAAGACAAAGACAGACCGACAGACAGAAACGAAAAAGGCAGGCAAGGTCTCGACGGCTATGATTAAGGGGAAGGAACTGCAATATTATTGTCTAACAGTCACTCTCATTACTTCCCTTGAGGCAACCTTTCGCTCGCACTAAATCAACTGTAAAATGCACTGTACAAATGAAATTGTTATCATCTGTGATCATCATGCACAGTTTGAACTACTAAACAGACTGTTGTAAGATTTGTAAAAAATAAACCTTATATTTATCAGGATGCCTGTATCATTAAAACTTTTATTATGTCTGCAGGCGGGTTTGATTTCTTTTGTTAAATCGGTTGGTGGTGTATCATCCATGCTGAACAACTTGATGATCATTCACTGGGTATCTTTTACTATCACATTTTTGTTTTTATTTTTATTTTTGTTTGTTTGTTCGTTTGTTTGTTTGTTCGTTCGTTTGTTTGTTTGTTTGCTCGTTCGTTTGTTCGTTTGTTCGTTTGCTCGTTCGTTTGTTTGCTTGTCTGTCTGTTTGTTTGTTTGTTTGTTTGTTTGTTTGTTGTTTTTCGGCGCTTTTTAATCGACAGTTGAAGTAGATATGTCAATATAACAAACCTTTTTATTGCTTCCGTAACATTCATAATTCTTCTGTTTTCATACCAGCTGTAAGGGTTGGCATGTAGCCTATTTGTTTACGTGTCTGTCTTTGTCTCTTATGCCTTGTGTAGGGCTTAGGACTCGTGTGTAAGGTTCTGTATAGTGTTTGAAGCTAAAGATCGTCAATCCCAGCAGTTTCATATCCAGACGTTCTGAACTCCAGCCCACCCAGAAACGATGCTACAACAAACACAGCGCATATTCTACTACCAGTGAAAACTGGTGATCATATATGCATACAACTGGCCAATGGAGAAGACTGGACAACAGTCTCGTTCACCGATAGTTGCCCTGAACCTCGTTCATACACTGTGCAGACCGAAGATGTTATCGTCTACTACTACTACAACTACTACTACTACTACTACTATTACTGCTGCTGCTGCTGCTTCTGCTGCTACTGCTACTACTACTACTACTACTACTACTACTACTACTACTACTACCACTACCACCACTACTACTACTACCACCACCACCACCACCACTACAACTACTACTGCTGCTGCTACTACTACTCCTTTTTCTTCTACTACTACTACTACTACTACTACTACCACTGCTGCTGCTGCTACTGCTATCATCACTACTACTACTGCTGCTGCTGCTACTGCTATCATCACTACTACCACTGCTGCTGCTGCTACTGCTATCATCACTACTACTACTGCTACTACCACTGCTGCTGCTGCTACTGCTATCATCACTACTACTACTACTACTACCACTGCTGCTGCTGCTACTGCTATCATCACTACTACTACTGCTGCTGCTGCTACTGCTATCATCACTACTACTACTGCTACTACCACTGCTGCTGCTGCTACTGCTATCATCACTACTACTACTGCTGCTGCTGCTACTGCTATCATCACTACTACTACTGCTGCTGCTGCTACTGCTATCATCACTACTACTACTGCTGCTGCTGCTACTGCTATCATCACTACTACTACTGCTGCTGCTGCTACTGCTATCATCACTACTACTACTGCTGCTGCTGCTACTGCTATCATCACTACTACCACTGCTGCTGCTGCTACTGCTATCATCACTACTACTACTGCTGCTGCTGCTACTGCTATCATCACTACTACTACTGCTGCTGCTGCTACTGCTATCATCACTTCTACTACTGCTACTACCACTGCTGCTGCTGCTACTGCTATCATCACTACTACCACTGCTGCTGCTGCTACTGCTATCATCACTTCTACTACTACTACTACCACTGCTGCTGCTGCTACTGCTATCATCACTACTACCACTGCTGCTGCTGCTACTGCTATCATCACTACTACCACTGCTGCTGCTGCTACTGCTATCATCACTACTACCACTGCTGCTGCTGCTACTGCTATCATCACTTCTACTACTACTACTACCACTGCTGCTGCTGCTACTGCTATCATCACTACTACCACTGCTGCTGCTGCTACTGCTATCATCACTACTACCACTGCTGCTGCTGCTACTGCTATCATCACTTCTACTACTACTACTACCACTGCTGCTGCTGCTACTGCTATCATCACTACTACCACTGCTGCTGCTGCTACTGCTATCATCACTACTACCACTGCTGCTGCTGCTACTGCTATCATCACTACTACTACTACTACTACCACTGCTGCTGCTACTGCTATCATCACTACTACTACTGCTACTACCACTGCTGCTGCTGCTACTGCTATCATCACTACTACTACTGCTACTACCACTGCTGCTGCTGCTACTGCTATCATCACTTCTACTACTGCTAATACCACTGCTGCTGCTGCTACTGCTATCATCACTACTACTACTGCTACTACCACTGCTGCTGCTGCTACTGCTATCATCACTACTACTACTACCACTGCTGCTGCTGCTACTGCTATCATCACTACTACTACTGCTACTACCACTGCTGCTGCTGCTACTGCTTTCATCACTACTACTACTGCTACTACCACTGCTGCTGCTGCTACTGCTATCATCACTACTACTACTGCTACTACCACTGCTGCTGCTGCTACTGCTATCATCACTACTACTACTGCTACTACCACTGCTGCTGCTGCTACTGCTATCATCACTACTACTACTGCTACTACTACCACTATCACTTTTACTACCACTACTACTACTACTACCACCACTTTTACCACTACCACTACTATCATCATGATAATCACCATCAATATCGTCGTCGTCGTCGTCATCATCATCATCATCATCATCGTTGTCGTCGTCGTCGTCGTCGTCGTCGTCGTCATCATCATCATCATCATCAACAACAACAGCAACAACAACAACAAAACAAAAATAACAACAAGAACTTATCAAAGACTGAAACAAGACAAGACAGGACAAGTCGTTTGAATCGTTGTCCACATTCTCAGCATTGTTAGTGTTCAGTCATTTTGGCGGTGTGTCCGCTTTTTGCTTTCTAGACCCCATCACCCCCACCCCCATCCCACACCACCCCATCCCCTTCCTCCAAGCTATTTCAAGACCTTTGCCGGAGCTTGGCATTTTACGCTGACTCAAAGAGTCTGTCAGAATATTGCTGGCAGGTTTGGATGGAGCGCATATGGTACTGTCTGAGAGGAGTGAAATCCTTTTTTGAATACACGACAAACTCTTGTTCATGTTTGTATACACACCAATCACTGAGCCAGGCT
>CM060306.1:80113011-80198011 GCA_030674185.1 Monoplex corrugatus
CATTCATCCATGGTTATGACTATGAATGATACTATCAATAAGTATTATTATGGCATTTATGCCCACATAAACTTGGGTCAGTAGAATCATTTTTGAGACTGAAAAGCAAGACATAAATGACAGAATGATGGCGAAGATTCAGGACGTTTGGGGTTTTGTAGACGTGATCTACATGGACTTTTGACAAGCTTTTGACAGTGGCCCTCATCACCAGAATGATTACCAGAATCAAAGCAATTGGCATTAACAGTCACATACTGGAATGGATGCAAGATTTCTTGAATTACGGGCAGGCATAGAACGATGATTGATGATGTGCAGTTGAATCTCATCAGCTTGGCTAGTGGGATCCCACAAGGGAGTTTTGGGCCTCGCTCTGTTCACCATGTACTAACAACCTCCCCACCAGTATCCACAGCAACTTCCATCTGGTCTCAGATCAGACCAAACACTCTAGAATGATAGGAAGAGGCCATGGGCATCCTTCGAGGAGATGTATGAATAAGCAATGAAAGAGCCGTAGCTTCTCTGCTTTCACCCTGAAAAATGTTAATCCTAAAAATTAATACCAAAAAGAAAAATGTTTAATTAAGCTAGTGTGCCAGTCAGATGAGAGGGAAGAATGCTGCTGGAGAGAACTGCACCCTCAAACTGTGTGAAAGTGTAATTGAAAAAGGCCTAGATGTCCACATAAACAATAAGCGCATCTTCAAGTAATCAAACACAGTAAACTATAGAAAAGCCGAATACATTATGCTCTGTTGAACATTTCTCTAAAGAGAAAATGACAAGTTATACTAGTTTTATTAATATAATTCTTGCATAGTCGTACATAATTAGACATAAAATTGATAAATGTTATCCTAATGTTTTTCCGAAGCAGCTTGACATGAGATTAAAAATTGAACATTTTGTATCAATGTATGCCAAGTTAAATCTATGCTTGCCTGGTTTTAATATGAATTGGCACAATTATAAACCAGTGTTTCATGGTAGAGATATTTGTAACCTTTTTGACATGACAAAAATGAGTGTGATAAACTGATCTAGTTTCTGTTTGTAAGTTACTATGTCACATGTAATATCTTCTCTCTTGCCCAGATGTCTTTGTTTTGTACATGTATATGATTTCATATTACATACAAGTTTGTTTGTTTTGTACATGTATATGATTTCATATTACATACAAGTCATTTTCATTGTAATTTTGATTAAAAAATGTGATTTTCATTTTAAATTTTTTTTTTTTTTTTTTTTTTTGAGATTACTGATGGCGTTAATTAATTTTTTCATGTTACAGTTCTGTGTGCCAAGAATCTAGCCAAGAAGGATTTCTTCCGTAAGTTCTTTTTTTTTGCCTTATTCATTTCCTAATTTTCATGACCCTGTTTAGAATTTCAGTCAACAATATTAGATTCACTGCATTCACTGGCGGCAGTAGTGGATGTTTTTCAGAAATTACAGTGCGCTTTTTAGTAGTAATCTAGGATCTGTGATAGGACAAGCAAACTTTCACCAGTTTTAGTGCTTATCCCATGTTACTGACATACTGATGATATACGATATTTGCTCATATCATTTGTACAGATTATTGTTACCAGGTTGTTCCTGGACTTATCACTATAATAGTATAGACATATAATGATATATTATATTATATACTAATATTACTATGACTATTAGTAATCAAATGTTAACATACAAAAATTACTACTTTACTAGTGATAGTTCAGATGATGCTTGAAATGAAAAATAAAGCTTATTTTACTTTTTGCAATGTGATTTGCACAAGATGATTTGGCAGTCATTATAATTGTGTTTTACAAACCTTTGGCTTATTATATTAAGTTATAATTTTGAAGAAATATGCTTCAGTACAATCATCACAGAAATAGTTTATGATAAATTTATGTGTGTTGTTTCATGATTTGGCTGTTTTTATAACTTGTATTACTTTGAATGAAGTGTATACTTTTAGTTTTGAAACTGACTCATAAAGTTGAGATAGAAATATATGCAAAAAGCCGCAAAGATTGAAAATGATGACCACATATTTCACTAGCTAACAACATAAGTAAGAATAACACTGCAGTATATTTAACTGGTTGACATGAGACATGCTGGGTTGTGATGTAATTTGTAGAGCAACCAAAAGGGATGTACTTAGTACTTGTTGTTATGTACGTTACCATATTAATTTTTTCTACATTAGTTTATTATTATGTTGAACCTTATCCTTGCAGTCCTAGAGAAGTGAGGTGGTAGCTCCTGGAGAGGGAGGGGGGCAGCAGTATGAGGGCAGTCCCCCATTTTTTTCCCCTCACCCCTTTACCTTTTGAAAAAAGTAAGTTACCCAGATAATGAGATACATTGGGTTGACTGGAGGCTACATGCAAATATGAAGTTCCCCAGGCATGATTTGCAGCCTTGCAAATTTTGGCAGACGATCGAAACCACGAAAGTGAGTGCTCTGCCTCTGCACCAATCAGGCCTTTCTTTTCTTCCTTAGATTCATTTATGAATTACTTGCTTTTCTCTCAATATTTGACATAAATTGTGTGTGTGGGCACTGGGAAGGAAGCACATGCATGCATCATTGCATGCATGTTTTCATTGTTGAATGTGAGAGCATTAGAGGATTGATATTTTGTCCTCTTAAACAAAATCTGCAATACTGTTTTGCAGGTTTACCGGACCCATTTGCCAAGATCAGTGTGGATGGCTCTGGCCAGTGTCATTCTACTGACACCTGCAAGAACACTCTTGATCCAAAATGGAATCAGCACTATGACCTGTAAGAGTTGTCGTGCTGTACACAGTACAGTTTGTACTGGTTTAAGTTAAATAGCGTACTTTCATGAACATGTACATTCACACAGTTTATGATTTGCTTGTTTTGTATTATTGTACTTTACTCATCTTGTCAAATGCAATAAGATTCTATGCCTCTGTCCTCCTCGTCCTCCTCTCCTCTAGCCTCTGCCTTCCTGTCTATCTTTCTGTCTGTCTCAGTTTCAGTTACTTCCACCCACCCACCCACCCACCCCCCTCACTCTTAGTTGTGTATGGGCCAGTGGCTTCACAGTTAAAAGAGTGTCAGTGTATTTCAGTTTCAGTTTCTCATTATAAGGTCTCTGTTCTTAGAATGAATTCCTTATTGCACATCATTGTTGCCATGTGATGGAGAATGTCCAGGAATGATCATGGCATAAGCCTTATGCCTGCACTGTCACAAGGCCTGTACATTAGCAAGATCTTGAGGTTTTACTTGGCATGTTGATTTTAAATTTTACCTTTGTAAATGTAATGATCAGCGTATCATTGGAACAGTCTAGGCTACATTGTAGTGAATATCTTAAGTTTGTAAAAAAAAAAGCACACACATATGTAAACTTCTTATACAATCGCATCACAGAAACTGCCCCCTAAATAATGCGATACATCTAGCCTTCATCTTTGTATTACTATTAGTGTGTCATTGGAACAGTCTAGACTACATTGTAGTGAATATCTCAGTTTGTAATGTTTGAAAAAAAAAAACACACACATAGAAACATTCAATAGAGTGGCAGCACAGAAATCAACATCCCAAATTAATAATGTGGTACATGTAGCCTCCCATCTACACATTAATATGATTAAATCATTGTTTCCATCAACCCAATGCCTCCAGTCCATCCTCTGCCTCCAGTATAAATACAGTTTTTACACACACACACACACACAACACATATCAGGACACCAAAACAAAACAAAAAAGACAGTGCTAAGAAAGAAGCAAAAAAGCAAGGCTTACTCAGAAGTGGTATTAATTAATGCCCAATAATGGTGTTGTAATTGTGGTGGCAGTGGTAATAATAATAATAATAATAAATTTTATTTATATAGCGCAAAATCTTGATAAAATCAAATCTAAGCGCTGAGCGTATATATGCATACATACCTACATACATATGAGCGTATACATGCATACATACATGCATTACATACTTACATACATAAATCTAAGCTGAGCGTATACATGCATACATACATACATAAAAATCTAAGCGTATACATTACATACATACATACATACATACATACATACATCATACGTACGCACATGCATACATAATAATTACAATATTTATATAGCGCAAAATCTCGACAAAATCAAATCCAAGCGCCGAAAAGACACACACACACACACACACACACCACACACCACACACACACACACGCACACCACACACACACACACACACACGCATGGCCACAAATGGGGAGAAAGAATAAAAGCAATAAAGCAAGAATAAAACCAATGGAAAACCACAGAGAGCACATCATATACAATTATATATTAAAACAAAGTGATTCCCCTCCGAGCGGAGACAGGCTGCAGAGGGGGGTTGAGTGAAATTAGGATTTTATGCAGAGGAGAAAAGGTGAGTTTTGAGAGCGGACTTGAAGGAGGCAAAAGTAGGTTGCTGACGGACTGAGAGAGGAAGTTTGTTCCAGGAGAGTGGACCAGAAACAGAGAAAGGCTCGTGGACCATAGGTATTGAGCTTAGTGCATGGAAAGCGAAAAGTCAGAGGATCGGAGGCAGAGCGGAGGGTACATGAGGGAACATAGATCTCAAGTAGGCTTGACAGGTAATTGGGGGCTGCGTTATTGAGGCTTTTGTAGCACATGGTGTCTAGTTTGTACTGTATGCGCTTTGATACAGGGAGCCAGTGAAGTTGTGCCAGGAGAGGAGATATGTGGTCAGCTTTTTTCTTTTTGAGTACAAGGCGTACAGCATTGTTTTGAATGCGCTGTAGGATGTGAATGGTGGAGGCAGGAAGACCAGACAGGAGTGAATTGCAATAGTCAATGCGAGACATTATGAAGGAGAGAACGAGTTTTGCAGTTGTTTCGACAGAGAGATACTTCCTGATCAGGCTTATACGATGGAGATGATAGTAGCAAGATCTGGAGTTTGAGAAACAAAGTTGTTCATGGACAGGGTAGAGTCAGTGGTGCAGGTAGTACTGTAGTGGTGGTGGTATGAGTGCTGATGCTGGTGGGGGTTTTAAATAATAGTTATATAGGAGCAGTAGAAGTAGTAGAGTTCTTAGCAGCTCCATTTCTCAGCTATTTGACAAGTAGTCCTCCGTCCAGACTTTGTCAAACGCCTGCTGCAAGTCTGTCCAGGTGACAAAGACCAGGTTATGTTCCTGGAAGGTGTCTTCAGTCTCTGGAGACAGGAGAGTGGTTTATCTTCAATGTTGCTAAATTGGCAAAATCCAGCTTGTTCAGGAGCAAGGAGGTTAGCTGTTTCCAGACACCATCAGAGGCACTCATTCACAACTTTGTGTTGCAAAACTGGCAAAATCCAGCTTGTTCAGGGACAAGGATGTTAGCCGTTTCCAAACACCATCAGAGGCACTCATTCACAACTTTGTGTTGCAAAACTGGCAAAATACAGCTTGTTCAGGAGCAAGGAGGTTAGCCGTTTCCAAATACCATCAGAGGCACTCATTCACAACTTTGTGTTGCAAAACTGGCAAAATCCAGCTTGTTCAGGGGCAAGGAGGTTAGCCGTTTCCAAACACCATCAGAGCACTCATTCACAACTTCGTGTTGCAAAACTGACAATCCAGCTTGTTCAGGGACAAGGAGGTTAGCTGTTTCCAGACACCATCAGAGGCACTCATTCACAACTTTTTCCATGTTATTTATTACACAGCTATCAGGCGGTAACTGGAGCTTAATCATTGATTCCTTCACCCTCTATGACTGCTGCAGGAAGTTGGTAGAGATAGAGACAGTGAAAGTGTTCAGTTCTTGCTCTGCTATCATGACTGGTAATGCAGAAAGCTAGTGGACAGGATGAGAGAGTCAGAGGGTTAATCCACAGCAGTGTTTTTTTTAACTAAATTATGTTATATATGTAAAAACCCATTTGTGACTCTGTTGTTGTTATTATGTAAAGCATTCACTCACAGCACACATACATATTGAATGTGATGGCTTTAATTTAAGTGTCATATTCATCGTGCCATCACTTACAGTACCGTTTCTATCCTTTGTGACAATTTCAGATATGTGGGTCACAAAGATTCCATCACCATCAGTGTGTGGAATCACAAGAAGATCCACAAGAAGCAAGGAGCTGGTTTCCTAGGATGTGTACGCATAATGTCCAATGCCATTCATCAGCTCAAAGACACTGGATGTGAGTAAATGTACTTTTTAACTTTTTTAGTGCTTTTGTGAAATGTGGATCTGGGGGGGGGGGGGGGGGGGGGGCTGGATAGAAGGATAGAAAACGAGTCTGTTAAGATTTGTTGACATAAGACTTATCCTCCCCAAATTGACTTTTTGGATCTTGAGTTTGGGCAGATTACTTGAATTTTTATCAGACATTTCTTCTTCATTGTGACCCAAAGTGTTGAACTGATCAGCTGTTACTGCTTGGTTTCTTTGGGTTAGATTTGGACAAAGTTTAACCTAACAGCTGCGTTTGTTAAAAATTCCTTGCTATACTGTTGAACTGATTAGCAGTAATTGCTTGGTTTGTTTGGGTAAACTTTGGACAAGTTTTAACCTAACAGTTGCATTTGTTAAAATTTTCTTGCTATACTATAGGTATAACTGGTCTTGCAGTCATGATTGGTCTTCTGTCTCTCTGTGTCTCTCCTGTCTTTTCTCTCCTCTTGTTTGCATGCTGTGTTTCTTCTTTTGTCCTTTCCGTTTCTTTGTACATTGGTGCACCTTGCCTGAAAACTGATTTTTCTGAAGGTTAATGTGGTTTTGTCTTGTAGTTGGACCAGAAGAGCAATTGGGTTAGGACTTTGGTACATTGCTCTGTATGTGTTTCTTCAAGATAAAAATATTGAAGCGAGACACATCCATGAAAGTTTTCTATTCACTAACATGAAGAATATTGACAGTGGGAATGGTTAATTAGAAACATTACTTGTGCCAAGAGATTTTGTTGTTGCATGCAGAGTTGGTGTTCATGATACTGCTTTGATGTTGATGCCTTTTTGTAGCACATTCCTCAGTATATGCAACTGTAAAGAGAAATGATTTGTAGTATGTGATAGATGCTGACCACCTGATTGTGGCTCAGAAACTGTTCTCCCAGATTGTGTCTGTGTTTGTGAAACTTTTTTATGGCTTGATTGAAGCAGCAGTGTTCTTCTTTCCTTTGCTAATGAATTGATGGGAATATGAAAAAGGCTTCTGAATCAAATTTTTTTCTGTTGTATTTCAGTTTCACCACTGTTTTGAGGCCATGTTTCTTTACATGTAAAACAATCATGAAATTTACTAAGTCCCTGTACACTTATCAGGGGCAATATTTCTGGATCCCACTGTTGACATTGGGGGTAATGGGCAACTTTCAATCTCACATCTTTTCAAGATTAAATTTCTTTCATCCCATTCCAGCCATTCATTTGCCGTAGAGATCTGGAGTGTGAGTTAGAATGAATGTGATTTCTGTGTAGGCACAGAGAACATTTAAATTTTATGCTAGCCAGCTGGGCTAATGGATTTCAGAATCATCTAGCCTGCAATATTTTCTTTGGACCAACTTTATCTACCTGAAAATAGCAAAATTTGCAGTGTCTCTGTCTCTGTGTCTGTCTGTCTCTCTCTGTCTCTGTCTCTGTCTCTGTCTGTCTCTCTCTCTCTCTCTCTCTCTCTCTCTCTCTCTCTCTCTCTCTCTCTCTCTCTCTCTCTCTCTCTCTCTCTCTCTCAGAAGTGTTAATTACCTGACAAATAAGTGGATTTTGATTATGAATTGCCTACTTTTTTGTTGTTGTTTTATTGTTTGTTTTTTTTTACTTTGCCTTGGGCAGCTGAGTGAGTCGATTTTGCTTGCTCTGATTTTTTTAACCACTGATCAGAAACAAAGTATGAATGGATCATCATTGAGACGTTCTCGGTTATTAATGGAGCAGTCTTTGTACCCTGGTTTTTTCCTTAATTTTTTATTTATTTATTTATCTATTTATTTATGTATTTATTTGTTTATTTTTTAATGAGCAAGGAATCACAAAACGTTCTACTATTAGCTGATTGATTTTGATTTGAGTGGACATGACACCATTTATTATGATTTGAATGGATATGATCTCCTGCTGGACGGATCAGCAGGGAAGTTTCAGTCTTTTTCTCCTAATTTTTGTATTTGGTATTTGTTTGTAATCTTACACTTGACAAAGGCCTGTTGGATGAAAATTTGCACCTGTCTTGTCTTGTTGTATTAAATACGCGTTCTGATTCTATTTTCATGTTTTTCTGGTTCCTGTTTGCTTGAACGCGGGCAGTCGTACTTGTTGTGGATTTTTAATTTCTGTAGAAAAAGTGGAAATTGTTTGGTTAAAATGACCTTTTCATTTCTTCATTCTTAAAAATATGGGAGAGTGGGGGCAATTATGCATAGGATCAACCAAAGAAGCAGCTGTGTTTGTGCACTTAATCTTTATGAATAATACCTACAAAGATAAATTGTTAGCTGTTGTTCGTAGTTATGTCCTTTCCAAAGTTGCATCCTCATACCATGACAGTTTGATAAGGGTTTATTATTATAAACTTGGTCCAGTGTTCAGGATGCAGTGGTTTAAAAATATTGTATCCAGTGTTTGGGATGAGTGTTTGGGGTACAGTGGTTTAAAATTATTGTATCCAGTGTTTGGGATGCAGTAGTTTAAAAATATTGTATCCAGTGTTTGGAATGAGTGTTTGGGGTACAGTGATTTAAAAATATTGTATCCAGTGTTTGCAATGCAGTAGTTTAAAAATATTGTATCCAGTGTTTGCGATGCAGTAGCTTAAAAATATTGTATCCAGTGTTTGGGATGAGTGCTTGGGATACCGTGATTTAAAAATATTGTATCCGGTGTTTGCGATGCAGTAGTGTAAAAATATTGTATCCAGTGTTTGGGATACACTATCATACAGTGATTTAAAACTTGTATCCAGTGTTTGGGATACAGTGGTTTAAAAAGAATGTATCCAGTGTTTTGGATGCATTGGTGTGCAAATGTGTCCAGTGTTTGTCACGTGACACAATGGTTTAAAAATATTGTTAACTGTAACATGTTTTTTTTTTCATCATCATCAACAGGATTTTCAGTTGTCTGAACAAGGCCTTCATAAACGTCATTTATGAAGACCTTTTAACCCATCGACTCCCTCAGCCTATTGACCAGCTTCCTGGCATGCACACACACACACACACACACACACACACACACACACACACACACACACACACACACACACAACACACACACACACACACACACACACACACACACACACACACACTCACACACATACTCTCTCTTACACTCACTCTCATTCTTCACTCATGCTCTCTTTCTCTCTCATTCTCTCTCTCTCTCTATTACTCACTCACATTCACTCTCTTCACTCTCTCTCTCTCTCATTCTCTCTCTCTCTCTATTACTTACACTCACTCTCACTCTTCACTCAATCTCTCATTCCTTCACTCCCTCTCACTCTCAAAGGGCACAAAGCTCCAGATGAACTCTGGAATTTCAGTTTTGTTACAGAGGAACAAATCTGTCAAGACAGCTTCTGCATGATTACAGATATTCTCACTGGGATGAGTATATGGCACCATCTGTAATTTACCAAGATAAATTTTCCTAGCTCCCTAGATTATGTTTTCACTCATCCATGCACACTTCCATGCTTTATTTTTGTCTCTTGAATACATCAGATTATATTAAGATTTCTGAATATTCTCTCTGAAAGGAGGGGTTGTGTTTTGTTTTAACATCAGGATATATCTTGGCGGCTTCTTAGATTGTTTTTCTTTATCTGCTCATGGCGGTGATGGTTTTTTTTCCCCCACTTCTCACTGTGAAAATGATTCATACCCAGTATTGTGTGTGTGTGTGTGTGTGTGTGTGTGTGTGTGTGTGTGTGTGTGTGAGCGCCACTTTTTCCGATTTGGTCTGTCAGCAGTCTTTTAAAGAGTAAAACAACATGCACACTCGACCTAGAAAGATAATGCAGTTGTTGTCAGGTCACAGTTATGCATAGGTTATCTCACTCATATCGTTCCTGTAGTGTATCATTCATATTGTTCCTGTAGTGTAGTGGTTAAGACGTTGGACTTGTGTTTAAAAGATCTGGCTTTGAACTTTCCTAGGTTCCAACCACCTAGTGGGGTAAGGGATGGAGAGGTTTTTGACGGCAGATGCACATCAGAAATAGCTGGCAGAATCGGCCAAGCCAAAACAGCATTCAAGAAGGTGACAAGCATTCTTACCAACAAATGCCTATCAATTAACATCAGGAAGAGAGTTCTTGAATATTATAAAAGAACCAATACTGTTGTACGGATGGGTGGGGACAGTCAAAGCTAAGCCAGAACAAGACTGAGGCAGCCGAGATGTGGTTTCTAAGAAGAATGTTGAGAGTTCCATGGACAGCAAAGAAAACAAATGAGAGTCTTGATGGAGGCAGACACAAGTAGATTATTCATAATGAAGATTAGGAAAAGAAAAAACAAACGAGACAGTCTTGATGGAGGCAGACACAAGTAGATCATTCATAATGAAGATTAGGAGAAGACATGCAACATTTATAGGCCATTTTATGAGGAAGGGGGATTTGGAGCATCTGGTCACAACAGGAAAGCTGGAGGGAAAGAGAGCACCAGGTAGACCCAGGGAGAAAATGCTAGACGGACTTGCAGATGCTGAGACGAGGAAAGTGGAGGAGATGCTTGGGGCAAGAGATAGAGACAGATGGAAGTCCATGATCTCCAACGCGATGCGGCAGGGCACCTGATGATAATGGGGTCAGCATGTATGTGTGTACTCATTCTGGAATGCTGTTCATGTGTATATCATTATACACATGCAGAACATCAGATATATGCACATTGAAGATCCAGTCAGCCATGTCAGTGTTCCTCAACTCATGGATACACAGATACACCCAGTGTGCACACCTACCAAGACAGAATATGCAGAGTGTGAAGCAAAACAGTATCTATACCATGTGGGCCAGACAGTGTATATATATACACATGTATACATCCCAGAAAACATTGTTTGGAATGAACGTTGGGCAGGGGTGGAGGTGAGTGTCTTATCAAGACAGCTGCATAAACTGGGAAAATAATCTTGTTGTTTTGTTGCATTTCTTTTCTTGGTTAGAGAATATGTTGAGGCTGTCTTGGTTTTTTGGTTTTTGTTTTGTTTTGTTTCATTTTATGGATGAAAAAAAAAGATTCACCTATTCTAACAGTCCCCTGTCCACTCAAGGAAAACGAAACCTTGTTGGAAGATTTTTTTTCAGAAAGCTAAAACAACTAAAGGTGTTTGTAAGTGCATATGTAAGTCTATGTGTATGTGCATTATGTCTTTGTGTCTGTGTATGCGTGTCCGCATGCTCATGTCCTTGCAAGCGTACATTTATATCATGGAAACAAAGGGCAATATTCTTAGCATAGTTTGACTATCTTGATATTCTTGACTATCTTGATATTTTTTCAAACTTTTATCAGTCAGTCTCTTATGAATGTCTGTGATGTAAAAAATCATAGAGATTGCATCTTTCAATAACATAGATGTGCATCTACTTTGAGCTATCATCAGAGTCGCTTAAGAGTTGAAAGCAATTGAAGTTCATGCTGAACCTGGAATAAATTCATAAATAAATGGAAGCATCACTGGTACAGATGTAAGCAATCAAGTTGTTATTACCCCTGGTGTCAAACTTTTCCCCACAGTATGTGTCTTATCACTTTGTTAAACTTCAGCTTTTGAAGTAAGTGGTGAACACTCATGAAAATTCTGGCTTTTGAAGTAAGTGGTAAACACTCATATCAAAACATTTTGTACATTTTGACAATATTGTCTAGACATATTCTCTTGGCAGTATTCTGTCAGCCAGTTCACTCTTATTAAAAGAATTGGGGAGGTTGGGTAGGTGGGTGGGTGGGGGGGGGGGGGGCAGGTTAGACAGCTATATGCATAAAATTGTCAAGTAAAGAACTTGTATAAATTTATAATCATGTACATGTACATCATATGCCAAAATACCAGAAATGGGTTTCAGTTTGCATTCCTGGATTATGCACACTATATATTTTTTCTAATCACTTACTGATTGCCTAAAAATGAAATCATCAAGTGATGTAATTGTTCTGAATGGCGTTTCTTACCTGCTTTGTTTTATTTGTTCGTTTGTTTTAACTGTCATTTTGTGATTGGTTCGTAATGTTGCATTAGAGTGACGGTGAAATGACCCAAGTTATGTTTAGGATTGGGTTTCTTCTGTTAAATCTTATTCTCACACACCCCCCCCCCCCCCCTTCCCCTTCTGGTTTACGTGACCTTGATTGTTTAGAGAAAAATGTTCAAAATCAGATATATACATTGGTATGTTTATCTTTTTTACCAATCTTATTGTTTTCCTTCAGCCTCAGGGACAACATGCTTTCATTAGTCTTGTTACTAAGATATGTGTTTGTCTTTTTTCTTTGGTTGAACAGCTGGTCTGACTTTCTGTCTCTCTGCCTGTCTGTCTGTCTGTCTGTCTCTCTCTCTCTCTCTCTCTCTCTCTCTCTCTCTCTCTCTTCTCTCTGTCTGTCTGGTCTGTCTGTGTCTCTCTCTCTCTCTCTCTCTCCTCTCTCTCTCGTCTTTCTCTGTCTCTCTCTCTCTCTGCTTTTCTCTTCTCTCTCCTTCTCATCTCTCTCTTCTCGTCTCTCTCTCTCTCTCTCTCTCCTCCTCTCTCTCTCTCTCTCTCTCACTCTTTTCTAAACCTAAATGGCAGCTGTTGCCAATTGTAAGTGATTCACTTGTCCGAAACACTGCAAGCTGTCTTGCCAATACTTCCCTTCTGTTCCTGGGAAAGGGATTACATGTAAAGTGAGAATAGCTTAGTCACTTCTTTGTTTCCATTGGAATTCAGCAGTAGCAAGAGTACACAGGTTTTAGCATCTTTCTTATCATGTTCAGTCACTAGCTAAGCAGCTAAGTGTTTCAGAGGGTGGGTGGTAAACGTTTTCACATCTTTCAGACATGCAGTCTCTTGTTTCTGTATTGCTTCATTTCTACTATGTCTTTTCTACTATTTCTTCTGTTGTGAGCTTGCAGTTGGGAAACAACTGTTGGGAAACAGTAACTGGGATATTTTGAAGAGAATAAAGGCTGTGGCTTGAAAACTTAAAAAAGGTTGTGTGCACACAGATATGCACACACATACACATGCACATTTGCTTGCACACACACACACATAAACGTGTATGCATGTATTGTGCACACACACTCCCGTGCATGTGCGTGTGTATAGGTATACATAGAACTGATTGTGTTAAAGCGCACATGAAACTATCCGTGGGATGAATAAGTGTTCTGGAACAAGTTCTAGATTTTATTTCTAGTGAATGAGTAATGTTGGCATCCATTCAGAACAGTGTTGTGACTTGATCTCATGTCATTTAATTCTCTTGTATTCTTCTGTACATGAAAAGGAGTATTATGCAGCTCAGATGAGGTTAAAATTACAAATCTGTATGTTTGTTGACTGTCCAGATTTCTGCCACCTGTCTGTCTCTGTCTCTGTCTCTCTGTCTCTCTCTCTCTCTCTCTCTCTCTCTCTCTCTCTCACATATACACTCACACACACACACACCACACACATACAAACACACACACACACATGCACTCTCTCTCTCTCTCTCTCTCTCTCTCTCTCACTCTCTCACTCACTGTACACACTCATAGCACATATCCACATGCCCATTGACTTCCATATTCTATCCCCCTATCCTTTTCCTCTTTTTTCATCCCTTGTTATTACTCCTTCCTATTAAAACCCTCTCTCCACCCCACCTTAATTTTTTTTAGTTTGTTGTGCAGGTAGATCTTTATCAGCTTGATGTTGAATATGTATGAGATTGGTCTGTTTCCAGAATCACATGTAAAGTATGCTTTGAAGTAGAATTGGAATATGTAAGTTTAATAAACTCAGAATGTTTAATCCTCAAAGTGACTGTTATCGAATGCTAGGATCTACAACTGAAACAGCAGATAGGAGGAAATTGTGGTCATTACAAATAATAGTGGCCAATTTTGTTTTGATTTGTTGTGTAAAAGCGTGCATACGCTGTATAATGTATGTGTCTGTGTGTGTGTCTGTGTGTGTTCTGTGATAGCTTTTCAAAGTTATACAGTGATTTGTTGTGACAAGTATTAAAGGGCAGAGTATGGTGAGACAAGGGGATAAGCTAAGGGGAAACTTAGTAGCTCTTGAAGTAATACGGTCCAGAAGACTGGCATTGTACCTTACCACCCACATCGTGAATGTCACAGTGAAGAGGATGTAGTGTGCGTGAACTATCTATTGAGTGGTAACCTTCAGCCTTCAGGATGAGATGTATTGTAGTTTTTCCAGCCCCACCCTGTACTGATGTTCAATCCCATCAGGTGTCACATTAATCACTGTAATTTTCACGTCACTGTTTTTGCACAGCCTTACCACCCCTTCTTCGGTCTCCCTTTGGCACAGCCTCCAAAGCCCCTTTCCAATCACTCTTTGGCATAGCTTTATAATCCTTTTTCTTAGTCTCCTTTTGGCACAGCCCTACCACCATTTCCATTCATCCATGGCAAAGCCTTAACCACTTCTTTTCCAATCATTATTTGGCACATTCTCTCCACTCCCTTCTCTATCATCATTTGCTACAGCTTCCCCACTCCCATCTCAGTCACCCTTTGGCACAGCCTGCCCACTCCCTTCTCAGTCACCTTGTGGCACAGCCTGCCCACTCCCTTCCCAATCATTCTTTGACACAGCCTGTCCACTCCCTTCCCAATCACCCTTTGGCACAGATCCCCCCTTCCCTTCCCAATGACCTTAGGCACAGCTTACCCACTCCCTTCCCAATCACCCTTTGGCACAGCTTCCCCACTCCCTTCCCAATCACCCTTTGGCACAGCTTCCCCATTCCCTTCCCAATCACTCTTTGGCACAGCTTCCCCATTCCCTTCCCAATCACCCTTTGGCACAGCTTCCCCACTCCCTTTCCAATCACCCTTTGGCACAGCTTCCCCACTCCATTTCCAATCACCCTTTGGCACAGCTTCCCACTCCCTTCTCAATCACCTTTTGGCACAGCCTGTCCACTCCCTTTCCAATCACCCTTTGGCACAGCTTCCCCACTCCCTTTCCAATCACCCTTTGGCACAGCTTCCCCACTCCCTTTCCAATCACCCTTTGGCACAGCTTCCCCACTCCCTTCCAATCACCTTTTGGCACAGCCTGTCCACTCCCTTTCCAATCACCCTTTGGCACAGCTTCCCCACTCCCTTCCCAATCACCCTTTGGCACAGCTTCCCCACTCCCTTCCAATCACCCTTTGGTACAGTCCACTCCCTTCCCAATCACATGTTGGCACAGCTTCCCCACTCCCTTCCCAATCACCCTTTGGCACAGCTTCCCCACTCCCTTCCCAATCAATCTTTAGCACAGCTTCCCCATTCTCTTCCCAGTCATTCCTTGGCACAGCTTCCCCACTCTCTTCCCAATCAATCTTTAGCACAGCTTCCCCACTCTCTTCCCAATCAATCTTTAGCACAGCTTCCCCACTCTCTTCCCAATCAATCTTTAGCACAGCTTCCCCACTCTCTTCCCAATCAATCTTTAGCACAGCTTCCCCACTCTCTTCCCAATCAATCTTTAGCACAGCTTCCCCACTCTCTTCCAGTCAATCTTTAGCACAGCTTCCCCACTCTCTTCCAGTCAATCTTTAGCACAGCTTCCCCACTCTCTTCCAGTCAATCTTTAGCACAGCTTCCCCACTCTCTTCCAGTCAATCTTTAGCACAGCTTCCCCACTCTCTTCCCAATCAATCTTTAGCACAGCTTCCCCACTCTCTTCCAGTCAATCTTTAGCACAGCTTCCCCACTCTCTTCCCAATCAATCTTTAGCACAGCTTCCCCACTCTCTTCCCAATCAATCTTTAGCAAAGCTTCCCCACTCTCTTCCCAATCAATCTTTAGCACAGCTTCCCCACTCTCTTCCAGTCAATCTTTAGCACAGCTTCCCCACTCTCTTCCCAGTCAATCTTTAGCACAGCTTCCCCACTCTCTTCCCAATCAATCTTTAGCACAGCTTCCCCACTCTCTTCCCAATCAATCTTTAGCACAGCTTCCCCACTCTCTTCCCAGTCAATCTTTAGCACAGCTTCCCCACTCTCTTCCCAGTCAATCTTTAGCACAGCTTCCCCACTCTCTTCCCAGTCATTCTTTAGCACAGCTTCCCCACTCTCTTCCCAGTCAATCTTTAGCACAGCTTCCCCATTCACTTCCCAGTCATTCCTTGGCACAGCTTCCCCACTCTCTTCCCAGTCATTCCTTGGCACAGCTTCCCCACTCTCTTCCCAATCAATCTTTAGCACAGCTTCCCCATTCACTTCCCAGTCATTCCATGGCACAGCTTCCCCACTCTCTTCCCAATCAATCTTTAGCACAGCTTCCCCACTCTCTTCCCAATCAATCTTTAGCACAGCTTCCCCACTCTCTTCCAGTCAATCTTTAGCACAGCTTCCCCACTCGCTTCCCAGTCATTCCTTGGCACAGCCTGTCCACTCCCTTCCCCATTCACTTCCCAGTCATTCCATGGCACAGCTTCCCCATTCCCTTCCCAATCACCCTTTGGCACAGCTTCCCCATTCCCTTCCCAATCACCCTTTGGCACAGCTTCCCCACACCTTTTGCAATCACCCTTTGGCACAGCTTCCCCACTCCCTTCCCATCACCTTTTGGCACAGCCTGTCCACTCCCTTTCCAATTACCCTTTGGCACAGCTTCCCCACTCACATTCCAATCACCCTTTGGCACAGCTTCCCCACTCCCTTCCCAATCACCCTTTGGTACAGTCCACTCCCTTCCCAATCACATGTTGGCACAGCTTCCCCACTCCCTTCCCAATCACCCTTTGGCACAGCTTCCCACTCCCTTCCCAATCAATCTTTAGCACAGCTTCCCCATTCTCTTCCCAGTCATTCCTTGGCACAGCTTCCCTACTCTCTTCCCAATCAATCTTTAGCACAGCTTCCCCACTCTCTTCCCAGTCATTCCTTGGCACAGCTTCCCCACTCTCTTCCCAATCAATCTTTAGCACAGCTTCCCCACTCTCTTCCCAGTCATTCCTTGGCACAGCTTCCCCACTCTCTTCCCAATCAATCTTTAGCACAGCTTCCCCACTCCTTCCCAATCATTCTTTAGCACAGCTTCCCCACTCTCTTCCCAATCAATCTTTAGCACAGCTTCCCCATCTCTTCCCAGTCATTCCTTGGCACAGCTTCCCCACTCTCTTCCCAATCAATCTTTAGCACAGCTTCCCCACTCTCTTCCCAATCAATCTTTAGCACAGCTTCCCCACTCTCTTCCCAGTCATTCCTTGGCACAGCTTCCCACTCTCTTCCCAATCAATCTTTAGCACAGCTTCCCCATTCACTTCCCAGTCATTCCATGGCACAATTTCCCCATTCTCTTCCCAGTCAATCTTTAGCACAGCTTCCCCACTTCTCTTCCCAGTCATTCCTTGGCACAGCTTCCCCACTCTCTTCCAGTCAATCTTTAGCACAGCTTCCCCATTCTCTTCCCATTCACCATTTGGTACAGCCTGACCACTCCCTTCCCAGTTACCTTTTGGCACAGCCTGTCCACTCCCTTCCCAATCAACCTTTGACACAGCCTGCCCACTCCCTTTCCAATCTTTGGCACAGCCTGTCCACTCCATTCCCAATCAATCTTTAGCACAGCCTGTCCACTCACTTCCCAATCACCCAGTGGCACAGCCTGCCCATTCCCTTCCCAATTAATCTTAGGCACACCCTGCCCACTCACTTCCCAATCACCCAGTGGCACAATCTACCCACTCCCTTGCCAATTACCTTGTGGCACAGCCTGCCCATTCCCTTGCCAATCTCCATTTGGCATTGCCTCCCTACTTACTTTCTAATCATATTTTTTAAACAAAGAAAGCCTAGAATGCAGGAATAGGGATTGAACAGATTGAGCTATGGAGTGTGTATCTTTGAGTAAAACTAAAAGACATCACATGTATATTAAATGAGTGAAGGTTTATCAAATTTAGACCATAGGTCTGGCTCCATGAGAAGTCTTGAATGCAGACTTATATTTGAAGTCATAGTATCAAGATGAGGTCACAACAATGAGAAATGTACAGATTAGTGGGGGGAAAACTTTTTTTTGTTTTTGGCTGCATGGTTACAGATTTCAGTCTTGAATGCAGATTTATGTTTAAGTAATAGTATTAAGATTTCAGTCTTGTACGCAGGTTTATGTTTGAAATAATAGTATTAACTTTAGGTCACAGCAGTGAGAGAAGTATAGATAATTCATTGAAAAAAAAAAGGTTTTGCTGCATGTTTACAGATTTCAGTTATTCTCTCAAATTCGGATCAGCTTACATCTTGATAAGGAGGTCCACCTTTATTGTGCAGGCTTGACAGAAAACATTTTTTCAGAGATGGCAGCTTAAAGTCCGTGACACTTGAAAAAGTACTGTTGGGATGAATGTTCAAAGTGCCAGGAATGACTAGTGTCAGTTTAGTGGTGGTGGTATTTTCCTTCTCTGAGCTTTGGAACCGCTCACTGCATCACCAAGTGTGCCGCCCAGCTTATTGTTGGTTCTGAAAACAGTAGGCAAATCATCACACATATGCCACTCATCGTTTAGTGTTGTGATTGTGAGGCTATCTGCTCTTCTGGTGTGCACTGCTGCTTCTACCATCTTGTTTACCTGTATCACACGAACTCACATGTTACATACATACTTTGTATACAAAGATACATACATACGTACATACATACATACATACATACATACATACATACATACATACATACATACATACATACATACATACATAACATGCATACATACATACATGACATACGTACATACGTACATATTACATACGTACGTACATACATACATACATACATACATACATACATACATACATACATGTATACATACGAACATACATACACTGTATATTTGATACCTTTTCTCTCATATACTACTTTCCAACTCTGCCCTTCCTCACCATCATGTTAAAACACACACTTACATAAACAGTAATTGTGCATATCATGCAATGGCTTACATGTATGCATGTATATATGAGTGATCACACAAACACAGGCACGTAAATGCTCTCTTTCTCTCTCTCTCTTCTCTCTCTCTCTCTCTCTCTCTCTCTCTCTCTCTCTCTCTCCCCTCCCCCTTCCCTTTCTCCTCTCTCCCTCCCTCCCTCCTTTCTCCCTCTCTCCTCTTCTCTCTACGCACCCTCTCTCATAATTGTCCATGCACATGTATAGATCTCTGTCAGCCTGGCACACACACATCGCCAACCACCCCCTGATCCCCTTCATAATGACAAGGACACAGGGGCCAAGCACCGACCCACCGGACACTGACCCCTCTCTGATGTCAGGAGTCTGTTGTTTCATTTGTCAGCACTCTTTATGTTGGCTTTGTTCCCTCAGATCATCTCTCACTGGTAAATAAACGGATAGTTTTTACAAATGTGCATCGACATAACATGTGTATATAATATATATATAATATATGTTTGTACATAGAAACTATACACTCGCCTGAATTCATGCATGCATGCTTGCGTGTGCACACACGTTTGTATATGCGCTTGCGCGCCGACGCACGCACGCACACACACACACACACACACACACACACACACACACACACACACACACACACACACCACACACTACACACACACAACACACACACACACACACACACACACACACAGAGGGAGAGAGAGAGAGAGAGAGAATTATTGACTCACACTGTAGCAAATAAACATGCTGATGAAAAAACACATTGAAGGGGGTGGAGGAGAGAAAAACATAAATTTACACACACAGAAACAGACTCCAGCAACAAAGCAAAAACAACATTAGGTAAATGCTGAAGTAAGGGTATGGGAAGCTGACGATCAGCATGGGTTTGTGTAGTTTTCTGCGATTGGAAGAACAAAATCTTCCCACTCTCCATTGCTTAACACTCATTCCCCATCCCTTACGAACATGCACGCGTGCGCGCGCATGCACACACACACACACACACACACACACACACCACACACACACACACACACACACACACACACACACACACACACACACACACACACACACACACACACTTTATTGTAAGTGCCAATGGAAGACTTGAAGACGGTAAAAGAAATCGTATGCTCTGTGTGTGTGTGTGTGTGTGTGTGTGTGTGTGTGTGTGTGTGTGTGTGTGTGTGTGTGTGTGTTTGCTTGCTTGATTGCTTGCTGATACAAAATCCAGCAGTTAGTTGTTTGCTTTGTGGATGTTTGGATTCAAGTTGCAGCCCACCCTTTTACACACACACACACACACACACACACTCTCTCTCTCTCTCTCTCTCTCTCTCTCTCTCTCTCTCTCTCTCTCTCTCTCTCTCACCGGCACGTACGCACCGGCACACAGAGAGGTATGTGCCAGGCTACCGGGGCGCTTTCACCATGTGTGCCAACCAACCCTCCTCACCTCATCCCACAGCACCTTGACTCCATTCTTATCTCACCTTGTTTTCTCAGTCAGCTCCCACGTACTCCTTTACTAGCCGGCTGCCTCCTCCTGCTTGCGTGCTTGCTCACAGCAGTATTTTTGCTCACAGGCAGGTACACTCAGGCTCAGTGTTTGGTGGGAAGATGCTGTACTTACACTAGTTACAGGAGTGCCTTTAGGCCTCGTTTTGCGTCAGAATCGTGGTTCAGTCGAGCGGTGATATGTGTTGTAATAATTAATGTACACAATTTGGCTTCTGTTAAACTGCACTATTGTGATCTGTGGAAGAAGTGGGCTTTTGTACAGTGTTGTAGTTTTATACGGTGTTCCGTGGGAAAGGAAAAATGTCATTGTGTAGTGTGTAAGCAGTCAGCTGTTGTTGGAGTCATCCAGTGTTCTAGGTTATTCTGGCATTCATCATTAGGATGTACACAACTCGATGAATTGTGGATTTCAGAGGATTGAAATACCTTTTACAGTATGTTTGTTACTGTTTTGCTTTATCATGTAAAAATCTGTCAGATCAGTTTAGTAGAACTATAGTATAAGTACTTTCTTGCAGCTGGCAAGTCTTTTTAATGTATATTTCTATTGTGTTTGGATAAGACAGTTTCAGAAGTTAGCAAATGCGAGCAAGTTTCCACTTAATATGAAGAAAATGCTGTGTCAGTGTGTGTAGCAGAAAGTGATATCAAGTGGAAAGCGCCTCTTCACAAATTGACGGAGGCTGAATTCCATTTCCAGATGGGAATGTTTGGGTGAAGAGTGTTGCATTTGTAGATTTTACCTTGGAGTGGCCCTGACACAGTGTCAAGTTTTACACTGTTGGCATCTTTTCCTAGCTGGAATTTTCTCAGCAGAATATGTGCTTCTACACATGAAAACTTGATTGATCAGGATTTGATCAGGATTTTTGTACATGTGGACAACATTTTCTCATATTCAGGTGTGTTTTACCAGTAAAAATCTTAACAATGTTTGCTATGTGATTTGAAAGAGAAATGATGTGTGTGCTTGCTCTGAGTTCTCACTGTGGAGTATACTTTCAGTGATAAACAGATCATTGTAACTGCACTTTCAGTATAGTGTTTTGTGGTTATATTGGTCAAGAAACAAGCATCTCGGTCATATAATACTTGAAAGTGAATACGTGGTACTTGGAACTGATTTTTAGCATCACTACAAACAAACCAAGTGGTTGTCCTGATATGAAGAAAAATTGAGATCCAATGTAGTCATGGAATCGTGATCCACTGTCCTGCTCCTGGGCAACTATTTACTGTGTGCTTAAAAAGTGTGTTACTGCGTACTTACTTGCATACTCGGAGCAGCCACCTGAATGAATGGTGCTGCAAATCTCTTCCTGCTCTATGGTTGGGAGACCCAACATGGCCGTCATTAAGTTTCAGCGCCGCATGAGCCTTCCCACTGTGTCTTTTTCAGTCCAGCGTCTGGATCTACAGCGTCAGAGTTCAGATGACACAGAGACGGTGCGAGGACAGATTGTCATCTCATCATCTCCAGGGATCGGGGTGGGTCTGGCCCTGCAGTTGCAGATGCCTCTGGAATCTCACAGTCCATTCCATATGACCCCAATGAGCTGCCAGATGGGTAAGTTCTGAACAGTTACTTGCATTTTTTTGTTTGTTTTTCTTTTGGTATGATTTGAAAACTTAAATGTGATGGGTGTGTCTCTGTGTGTGTTTTGGTCTGGAGTTTGATGGTTTGTGTGCAGCCTCAGATGAACCACTGCTGTCCTTAGATTAATTCACAAGTAATTGTCACTTAGCAGGGCTTTCTGGTGATAAGTTATCCAACCTCAGCAAGTCCAAAAGAATGTATCTTGTTTTATTGTATAGGAGAGCAAACGGTGTAAACCTAAAACACTTGCCAGAACTGCATTGGCTTCCAGTCAAAGCACAAATTGTGTATAAAGTTGCATACCTTGCTTTCATTGTTTAAATTTGAATACCATGCAAATATGTATGCCTTACAAATCTTTCAAAGGTCTCAGGTCTCAAGGAGCTTCTCCCTCTTGATTCTGCTTTGGTTATCTCTTGCTACTTATGAAAAGAAATCTCTCTCTGATTTTGGCCCAACAACATGGGATTTTCTCATAGTCTCTTAAAGCAATTGTGGGCTTACTTTCCAGAATACATCTCAAAACATCTGTCTTCAGAAACATTACTAAATTGTGTAGATGATACTCATAACTTTTCTGAATATGGTCATTTTTGAAACTTACCTGTGTGTGTGATGTTTGTGTGTGTGTGTGTGTGTGTGTGTGTTTTGTGTGTGTGTGTGTGCGCGCGCGCGCGTGTGTGCGCATGTGTGTGTGTGTGGTGTGGTCATTGGTTTAATGTCTATTCACTTAAGTGATTTTAGACAAATAAAGCAACAACAAAAAAAGAATAAATAAAACATAATAATTGATAACAATGATAATAATGATAAATAAATGATAAATAAAAAATAAAACAAAATAAATATATAAATGAACAAATGGAAAAAAAAAAAAAAAGGAGCGTTGTTGGGAAGGGGAGTAGAAATAGGAAGGGTAAATGCAGGTGTTGATGTGTAGTCAATCTTGTTTTTTAAAAAATAGAAAAATGAAAAATGAAAAAAATAAATAAATAGAATACAATGAAAAAAAAGGAAGTTCAAGTTTAAATTCATATTACTTTTAGCCCACTCAAGCATCAAAAACATATTCTGGCTGAAACCATGTGAAAAACAAGTAAGAAGCAAGGACAATGCAAATGTCGGAGGGAAGCATAAACATAACAAATGAAGTAGCATACTACAACAAATGTTACAATGAACTAGCTAACTGTAACTATGAACAGGAAGATGAACGAATTATAAATATTGAACTATTGAACTTTTAGATAGGCTAACGAAAAATTCGTATGTCAATAATGATGAATCAAATATGTCGGAAATTGTGTGAGTAGAAAGTATCGGAATGTATCGCTTTATACTAATGCAAGAAAGTAAAAGAAAGTGTGTGTGTGTGTGTGTGTGTGTGTGTGTGTGTGTGGTGTGTAGAACTAGAAGACTTGTATTTTTAAATCAAATGATGTATACATTTTATTTCATTTCATACCCTTTTTGAACTAGTTACTTTTGAACCAGTGGTACTATTAGTATTACCTCTTTCTGATTGATGCTTACAGTCTGACATGGTAAGTGTAGCTAAACATGTATCGAGATAAGAATTCTGCTTTGGTACTGCTTTTCAATTGTTATTTGTGATAAATTATGTTTATACTGCTTTAAGTTTAATATATATATTTATGCAATGTTAATGTATGTATGCTAAGACACACCAGTGGTGTGTGTGTGTGTGGTGTGTGTGTGTGTGTGTGTGTGTGTGTGTGTGTGTGTGTGTGTGTGTGTGTGTGTGCACCTGTGAAAAACTGTATGATACAGTGTAACAGATGATTTATATATATATTTTTCTTTTTTTTTTTTTTTTTTGTGGACTAGGGTTTCTGACTTCATGTTATGGTCTCTTGTTATTTTTTGATGAGTTGTGTATATCTCATCATCATCATTCAGGTGCCTTGCCGCATGGCGTTGGCGATCATGGACTTCCATCTGTCTCTATCTCTTGTTGCCCCAAGCACCTCCTCCACCCTCCTTGTCTTCAGCCACTCTGCAAGTCTGTCTAGCATTTTCTCCTGGGTCTACCTGGTGCTCTCTTTCCCTCCAGCTTTCCCGTTGTGACCAGGTGTTCCAAATCCCCCTTCCTCATAAAATGGCCTATAAATGTTGCCTGTCTTTTCCTAATCTTCCTTATGAATGATATACTTGTGTATATCTACTGAATCGATATATCTATCCAGCTCAGCCCCCACCACCCACCCTCCTTTATATTTTTTCTGTTTGGTTTTTACTTTTTTAATATAAAGTTCAGTGGGCATGCTTTGACATGGACTGTTTGTGCTGTACTTAAAGAAATCAGTATTATCATTATCATTAACCCATTACAGTAGTTGAAGACCCAGGCTAAAAATTAAAGTCCTTGTACACAAAAAAAATCTGAAAGTTTGTTTTAAAATAATCATATGAATGAATTAAATGTCAGCTTATGGCCTAGAATGCGGTTATTAATAAACAGTTGGAAAAAAAAAAAACCCAATGAATTTAAACTGGAGAGGCTCATAGAGCGACAAATGATTGTTTTTGTGGGGAAAATCGTTCTATCTGCATATAACACTGAACATATGATAAAGATTTGTATTTGTTGGCCATTTTACTTGATGTATGTAGACAGAAAGTCAGTTGCTGTCTCCAGAGAACTGGCAAAATCAGCTGCAGGTCATAAGTGTTGTACGAACTCCAAGTGGCATTAACATTATCGATACAGCTTCTGAGGCCCAAGATTACTCCAGAGGCGTAGAGTGTTTACCCCCACCTGGTTAGGACTGGGGATGTAAGGAATGGCAGAAGGTGAGGTAAACAGAGTGTGTGTCCGATCCCAGCCATGTGATCTTTAAACTTTGCCCAGAACACCTTTACCAGGTAAAGGGCACAGGAAAGGGAACCTGTGGAGAATGGAAATGAAGATGGGCTGTGTTGGGGTGGTAGCTGTTTTTGCTCTGCTCTGCTCTGCTCTGCTCTGCCTGCTTTGCTCTGCTCTGCTCTGCTCTGCTCTGCTCTGCTTTTGTCTTGCCATACACTTTTTACAGTTACCATGTCTTGTCTATTTGACATTCTCTCTCTTTCTCTCTCTCTCTCTCTCTCTCTCTCTCTCTCTCCTCCTCTCTCTCTCTCTCTCTCCCCCTATCTCTCCCCCTCTCTCTCTCCCTCCCTACCTCCCTCCCCCTCCCTCCTCCTCCTCTGTCTCTCTCTCTCTCTGTCTCTCTCTCTCTCTCTCTCTCTCTCTCTCTCTCAACATGTCAAATGTTAAAAAAAGTATTACAAAAGACCATAAACAATGTTTTACTTGATGTATGTAATAATATACTCTATAATTTTCCATTGCTTTTATTCTTTCTCCCCATTTATAGCCGTGTGCGGTGTGTGTGTGTGTGTGGCGTGTGTGTGTGGGTGTGTGTGCGTGCGTGGTGCACATGCTGGTGTGTGTGTGTCTGTTTCAGCGCTTAGATTTGATTTTATCAAGATTTTGCGCTATATAAATATTGTAATTGTTGTTATTGTTTTCAAGTGATACAGATCTAACAAAATATTGAATCCCTTGAAAACTAAATGCAGCTACAACCTATCAAAAATGAAAAAAAAAATGCATCTCTCTGAGTGCATGTTGAGTTCAAAACCATTTAAGCAAGAATCTTAACACAGTTTTCTTGGAGTGCTTGGAATTTTTTTTTTTTTTTTTTTTTTGGTTTTTGATGTATACATATTATTTTCAAAACACCTCAACTTAATAGCTACATTTTGTTTTTGTTATTTTTTTCTAGTGTAAATGTTAGATCAGATTATTTATCAGGAATTCTGTGAATGTCGGATTATAATCATAATCAAGACAAAGAAAGAATTTTTTATGTGCATTTCATTTAGAATTATGTGTTCTTAAAGAGAGAGAGGCTAGCACTTGCAGGTCTGTTAGTGTTTAGTTCTAATGAGGTTGCAGGCAAAGATTATAAAGGAATTGTTTTTAGTGGTTTTTATTTGTTTTTCGTTTGGCAGATGTCTGGTCATAGTAAATCACCATGATATAGCAAGGATGAAGGAGGAATTACTTTGTGTGTGTGGGGGGGGGGGGGGGGGGTTCAGGGATTATTTGGTTTTCTTTCAAGCAAGGGGTAGTGGTGTTCTTTTTGTTCATAACAAACCACACTACAGTAATGATAAAGGAGGAATTAATTTTTTTGGGGGGGGGGGGGGGGGGGTATTTGTTTCGGGGTATTTGTTTCTTTTTTGTCAGGATGGATGTCTCTTCATTCATAAACAAATTACTGTTTTCCATTGTGATTGTGGACAAATTATTCAATGTGTGGGTATGTTCTTTTTTTTTTTTTTTGAAACCAGTTGTTAGATAGGAATGCTCTGTGCCTGTAGTATGTTTCAAGCTGCCTACATTTTAAATAAAATTTGACTATTAAAACCATACAGTGGACTGAGACACTGACCCAAGATGTATGAATCATGGCCGACTTTGAATTAGTTCGAAGCAGCATAGTGTTGTTGATAAAGTATGTTGTTGATAGGGACAGGGATGGTGGTACTGATTATAGTGTGGGAATGGTCTGGAAGAGGTTGACTTGTCAGTTACAGCAGAACATGTCTGGGTCTTATCTCTTTCCCTGGGGTAGCTGTCTGGTGGTATTGAAGTCTCACTGGGCAGTCAAGGTAAACTAGTCCAGACATTGATTTAGAGATAAAGAGTTGATGATATTTAGCAGGGAAGGTCCCTCTGGGTTTATGAGATTATCACATTCTTCATTTTGATGGAGACTCACACCATTCCTCTTGTCTTTATAGCCAGATAGATTTTGAAAGGATTTAGTGCATAATACTCCTATTGCACGAATTTCTGCTGTGAAAAAAAAAGTAAAAGCCCTTGTGCTCCTCCTCTATTGCACGCATTTCTGCTGTGAAAAAAAAAAGTAAAAGCCCTTGTGCTTCTCCTACATTTAGTGGGTGGAGTAGCTTGACTTAAATCAAAATAACAACTGAAAGCAGAAAAAGACTCTAGCATGGCTCTTACTGTAAGCCTGCCTAGTTTTTATTTTCTAAATGTCACTTGAAATTTAACTGGGATTGATAAACAGTGACGTTCTGATTGAGATTTTCCTGCAATTTGCTTGTGGCATTTCTTGCTGTGCCTTTCACATTTTACTAGAAAAGTGCACAGTGCAATGGTTTATTTTTATAGCTGTGTGCACATTCAGCAGAGGTAAAGGAGTAGAGTATATTGTGTATCCTAGCTCTCTTGTTGCGGTGGCTGGTTGCATGGATGGGTATGGAAAGGTAAATCTTGGTCTTTTTCGTCTGTTCAGTGATAGTTTGAAAACTGTTCATGTAAAGATTCCAGTCAGCTATGTAGAAATTTTAGCGAAAAGTCTATGGGATAGTCATAGGAGGTGACATTAACCACGTGATTATTTTGTTTGAGTAATTCCAAGTCCCAAATCTTAGAAAATCAAAACAAGTAAAAACTTTTTACTTGTCTTCTGTTTCTAAAGAAGAAAAAAGGTTATTATTATCCCTTTGACTCCTGCACCCTATCCACCAACTGCAAAAACTTAACCCTATGACTCCTTCAACCTAGGGTGAGGGAGTCAAAGAGTTAAGTTTTTGCTTTGCTTGCATGGTTGACAATGCCGTATGCTGGTAAACAGGGTGCTGGAGTCAAAGGGTTAACCACATGATTATTTCCTTTGAGTAATCCTGAGTCCCAAATCTTAGAAAGACGAGACAAATAAGAACATTTTACTTGTCTTGTCTTTCGAAAGAAAGAAAAAAGGTTATTAAAAGTGTAAAAAAAAAACCCATAACTGAAAAGGTCATAAGGTAATAGATCAAGAGATCCAAGTGGGCAAGTTCATACTTGCTGCCTTATGCTGTTGGCATGCAGGGCAGCAATGAATGTCATCCATTCCTGTGACTTCTGGACCAGACGCTGTTTAAGGGGTGAATTACTTGCTTTCCCCTTACTGCTTTACTTTTTCAGACCTTGAAAAGGATCAGGTACCATTCACATCTTGCTGTACAGGAGATAGCATGCACACAACTTCATGATCCAGGTCTCACCTTATAAATATTGTTATTATTATTGTTGTTGTTATTATGATTATTATTATTACATTTATTATTATTATTTATTATCATCATCATTATTGTTATTGGTAGTGGTTTTGAAATATCTGTGCGCACACTTAATAACATTTTTGATATATCTGTGTCAGAACTTACTTTGAAATTCATTTTAATGTAAGCACACTAAACATGGCCATGGCGTTTAGAATAACTGTACCCAACACATCATAATAAATGATGTATGTGATTCCGTAATGTGGTCACAGAATAATTAGACCAAGTGTGTGTAAAGTTTCAAAGTACAGCGATCATTTTTAAGTATACTGGGGAAGGCTACCACCAAGATGATAGTGATGCAGTCATCCTGAACTCAGTGGTTGAAGGTGAAGGATAGCAGATAGCCTTCAGATATGGAGGTTAGCTGCAAAGTAATCCAGGTTTACCTGCACAAATAAGCAGTTCCAGACCAACCAGCAGTGGTTACTGTCAAGACGGGGCAGGGTGGCATCTGGTAGTAGTACACCTGAAAAATATCCAGTGTATCCTACAACAGAGCCATTGGGCAGATAAGGGCCACCTAAAAAATCTTTGCCCCTGAGCTCATATGGTAGGTCTTTTGGGGCCATGAGTTAAGGGTGGGTAACCCCTATAGAAAATCTAGAGGGCTGAAGTCATTGGTATGAGGACTGCAAGCACCTTCTGACAAACATTGGCACCATAGAAGAAAAAATAGCCAGCATAACTTTTTGAGCTATAAACAATTCTTGCTATTTATTGGATGGCCCTCATAGATGCACTGAATTTCTTGCTGTTTAAAGTTAATTGAAATCCTTACCATTTTTCATAGATACATGGCAGGCGAAACAGATTGAATTCCCTTATGTTTTTTTGTTTTGTTTTGTTTTTGTTTTGTTTTTTGTTGTTGTAGTAGGTTTTTGTTGGGTTTTTTTTTAGATAATAATCACATATAATAATCACTTAGAATATGTATCTGTTGTTTTGTGGGGAGCTTTAAATCCTTTAATGGGCTCCTGCTCAGACCAATTAATTTAATCCAAAACTTCACACTAAGTTCCACCTTATCAATAACTCATTCCTGCCATTATATTGTTTTTCACTCCCATATACCACATACACATTACAAAACACATGCCCACACCCTATTTGAAATTGATGGATTGAGATAATGTGTTGTAATCAGTGATAGAAAAAAAAAATTTTTTAATGTTAAACACTAGCGTATCCAATTGATGCAGAGTGGTGCACTATGTGCTGCTGTGCATTAGTTGGATGTGGTAAGTGTTCTAGCTAAATAAGAATTTATTTGAAAAAAATTCTCTATTGTCTAATGTAAAAACAGCTGAAGGAATTTTTTTATGATATACTATAAAGATGAAAGAATCCTACCATAATGAAATGAATGTGGAATCCGATTTCCATATGGAAATGGCCTGGAAAGCCAAAGAACATAAAGCCATGTAATTTTGACTTGAGTTTTGTACTAACGCAGGCTAAACAAACTGTTTATAGAGCAGATTTTGAAAACTAAATGAGAAATAGCATGATAACTGAGTGCAGAAAAAATGGCCTAATTCAAAGAGAGAAAGGGGGGGGGGGGGACAGAGGGGGGAGAGAGAGAGAATGTTGACCATATGCTTTCGGTTCTGATTTTCGCACTGACACAAGCTAAACATAGTGAATCTCCATCTATTTTTGCACTGACAGATGCTAAACAAACTGAACTCTCATCTATTTTTGCGCTGGGTTTAAGCTAGCTAGTTAACACACCAGGCACATAGTGCGTTGCATCATTGAAGCAGCTTTTACGATCCTGTCCTTGATGTGGGTATGTTTAATGTCAGGATGCCAAAGCAAATAAAAAATAGCATTCTCAGAAACCAGACCATTTAATAGTGAAAGGATTTTATTTATCTTTGTCTGTCATTGGGACAGCTGGATTTCATCAAGAGGAAAGGCGAAGGAAGAGCAGTTTGTGTTAGCTGAGTGCCCAGATAGTGTTAAAGTCACAGGCATATCCAGTTGGAAGAGATGTTTTGATATTTAGGTTAATTGAAAGTAAATATTAAACCATGCTGCAATTTGGTTTGTTTCCCTTTGATATTTAGGTTAATTGAAAGTAAAAATTAAACCATGCTTGCTATTTGGTTCGTTTTCCTGTTGTCTTGTTAGGTTGTCGTTCTGCTGTGGTTGTTTGTGTGTTGTGTGTGTTGTGTGTGTGTGTGTGTGTGTGTGTGTGTGTGTGTGTGTGTGTGTGTGTGGTGTAATACATTTGCCTACTCTGCACTGTAATTTTGAATACTTAGTGCAGAAGAGTAACAATGATGTGGATGAAAGCTAATACTTAGTGCAGAAAGGTGACACTGATGTGGATGAGAGCTAATACTTAGTGCAGAATGGTAACAGTGACTTAGATGTCAATTTAATGCAAAAGGGTAACAGTGACTTAAAAGTTAGATGCAATTTTTAGTGCAGAAGGGTAACAGTGACTTAGATGCAAGCCTTCCAGAGTTCTTCCAACTAACTGATAAAATACTTGACATTTGTGCAGAGGCTTTTAATCTTTGTGAGTTAGATCGTGTGCTGCACAATGTAAACTGTTGTTTTCTTTAGTAGTGATGTGAAGTTTGGCAGACTCCGGAAACATGAACATCACCCGTAAATACTTATCTTGTAAATGAATTTTGTCTTGAGACTTTTTTTTATTGTCAGTAGCTTCAGCTGACTTGATTATCATTTTATCTGTTTCATACAGAATGTCACTCATCCGTAAGCTGCAACCTGGGAAAAAAACATGTCTCACACACACCTTGTAGTGTTTTAAATATATTTGCACTAGAACTTCCTGTCTGAAATTCAGTTATAATGTAAGCACTGTTTTTCAGTGCTAACTATAGCCATGATACTTGGAATGACTGTACCCAGCATGACGTAATAACAAACGTCACAATATTTGTACATAATTTTGGATCGTAGAATAATTGGGCCAAGTGTGCATAAATTTTCAAAGTGCTGCGACAGTTACTTTTAAAGTCAGTAGGACTTTATCACTATTTATTCGACAACACTTTTGATATTATGCAGGCAGAGATGATTAGTTGCATGATAAAGTGATCTCAGAACTTTGCATGATCAGTTAAGTGAAATTTTAAGCATAAAGTTGCAGCGCTTGTCACCACTTTTGTTAGAAGGGATTACGTGTGGGTTTGATGTTCTGCCAGGGTTCTTAATCTTGATTGTTACCAGCAGATGGGGTGAAGTACATGATTATGGTTCAGTCTTTATTGGAGACATGCCAACGTTAGCAAACTTATGTGCTATGAATATTCTGTAGTTCCTGTTCCCCGTTGTCAGTCACCTTTCTCATAACCTGTGTTATCTGACGTAACGTGTATTGCAAGGATGTTGTTGGCCTCTCTCCAGAAGTATGTCTTCATGGATCATGCCCGAGTATATGTTGTAACTGTTTTTATGACATTTAAGTTTGGTGGTTTTGTTTGATTGTGCTCAGCACGCACTATTCACTAGAATCCTACTGGCAAAGACATGAAAATAATATTAGGACAAGTGAAAATGATCTGTCTGCTGACTGGTTTGAACATGATAATGGATGGAGTAGGCCTACCCAGAGAAAAAACATCTGTCAGTTGCTCAGTCAGCTAGTTAACCACTTTGTCATATTTATTTTAATCCAGTATGTAACAAGATCTTTCTGGTCTTTGGTCTGGAATGGAATTCTTGGAGTCATGGATGGAGTGGTCAGTGTCAGGGGCATCTCCTTAGATATTGTGCATTAATGCATTGATCTATGTACTTTATTTTATTTTCCATTTTCTTTTGCTTTGTTCCTGGTGAAATATTGTGTATCTTTTGAAACGGTTACAGCGCTGATATGGCTGTATGCAGTAAGGTGGGCTTAAAGCATAAATAGTAACACTTTTGATTTTTGATACATGTTTGATTTTTCACTTCCAACCATTTTCAGGGTCCATCTTATCAGCCCTTTGCAGCTTTTCTGTGACTGAATTATGATTTTTTTTTTTTTTAGAATTGGAAGGTGTGACCTATACGTTGCGGCGCCTTGTAGACCAAAAGTTACAGTATGCTGTATTATGTGTTAACATAGTAAGCTGGATGTATAAAGTGGCATATTGGTATGGCTTTGAGATTGCTTGCAGACACTGGATAATGCACTTAACTTTCCTAATCATTTGGCTTTGAGATTGCTTGCAGACACTGGATAATGCACTTAACTTTCCTAATCATTTGGTTTTGAGATTGCTTGCAGACACTGGATAATGCACTTAACTTTCCTAATCATTTGTTATATTAAGAAGATGACTACAAAAAAGTTGTGTCAGTTTGTATGTAACCAGAATTGAATATGGTGTTTGATGCATTGTATAGTATGCTTCCTGTGTTTTTTCAGTTGGGAGGAACGGCGTTCAGCCAGTGGAAGAGTGCATTATGTGAACCATGTCACCAGGACCACTCAGTGGGAACGGCCTACAAGGTGAATTGTATTTGTTGTAGTAGTTTACTTTGTGATCACAGCAATTCTGTTATCAGTGCATTTATGATGCACAGGTAGTCAGTCTTACACCAGTAGTCAGTCTTCCAGAGTTCCATGTGTAGTTGTGTGTGTGTGTGTGTGTGTGTGTGTGTGTGTGTGTGTGTGTGTGAGAGAGAGAGAGAGAGAGAGAGATATATACCCTCCAAACATTTATGAACAGATTTGTGTCTGAATTGTTCAGTGGATGTTATCTACTAGGATTTGCCCCTTTCTTGATTTGTTTTAAGATGATGGGTTTTGAACTAAAGAAAACAAACAGCAATCCGACAAACAAAAGTAGGCTTCATTTAATTAAGGCATATGCATTAAAAGTCATTTGCAGTATTGACAGGAAGGAAGGTTATGGAAGGCATCTTGTTTAAGAGTTGTGTAATTGTGTTCTTGTTGTGTGTTGTCACTGAAAAGCTTGCAGCTTCAGGCCGGACTATGTTATAGTTAAAAGTAGCCAAACTGTGTAGCATTAAAATGCTGAACCTGCAGATTTGTCTCTTGCCATGTGTAGATATTTAAATGAAAAATCCATTTTTCTTGGTATAGATATTTCACTTTTCTGGAGAGATCATGGGTGTCTTTGGATGCTTTCGGATCTTGTCAAGAGCTGCTTGTGATTACTCAGCATTTCCATGCCAGTGAATTTTACTAGTTGGGAAAATGTGTGGATAATGAATGGCCAATTTCCATCCTAAGATATTTCCACATGTTACTGATTTTTGTCATTTGAAACTGTCAGCATCTGTCTGCATAAATTTCTAAGAAACCATCGGCTTAAAAAATAGGCACATTTGGAAGGTGCTAGAAGTACCCACTCAGTAGGTTCATAGTGCCATAAATTCCCACACTCATGTCGCCTTGAAAGCCTGGCTCACATCCAGTACCCACACCCAGTTCAGGGGTAATCATAGACAAAAGAAACCTTGTTACTTCTCATTTTGAAATTAACTGCACTCGTACCTGTAAACCTACAGACATCTAGCACAGAAATGGAATGTTGATTTACTTGTTTTGACATGGAGAAGTGGTTGCACATATTAAACAAACAACGTTGCTTGTGCTGATCAACTCTGCCGTCTTAAGCAATGTTATTTTTTCACAATGGTCCCTCTTTCAGAATCACATTTGGAGTCATTTCCAGTGGTTGAAATACTACGAGAAATCTGAAATGTGCTTTGTAACTGTGATTTGGCGATTGGAAAAATAGTCAGTTGATCATGAATCCCAAAAAAAATTTTTACCTGGTTCAACTTATGGTATGGATGGTGTGATCTAATTCTCATCTTTCGCAGTACATAAATGTGTTTTTATGATGATGTTTTCAATATGGGAGGTTGTATTGGTCAGATCAGTCTAAGGTGCTTGCTTCATTCCTACTCACTCATTTAACCATTTTGCCAGGCATAAACCAGCTGGGATGTTTGTAGCCAGTATTAATAACATTAGAAAAGAAGACTTGTTCTTTTGATATTAGAAACCTATGATGAATGTTTATACCAAAGAAGACTGTTCTTGTGGTGTCAGAAATACAAATGACTGTTTATACCCACCAAAGCAGACGACTTAAGATTCAAGAAAACGAATCGGTGATAAACGTGAGAGAAAAATAGAACTGAGGAACCCCCACTTTGATAGCATCATACACTTTTGAGGTACTGCATTGTATATTTTTCTCCATCTTTTACGGGAGTGGGAACATGTAATTCCTTTAGAGATGTACAGTGGAAGCAGATCTGCCGTGTTATCAAAAGATATATGTTTCTGTTATTGTTTTCTCTGTAAAGGAGTAGATTGTTTTAGTGGCTTAACCATATCACTAGTTTTGTTTGTGTCTTCAGTGGCAATGGATCTGGGTGGCTTGCAGGGTGATGGTGAAATATTGCGAGATAAGTCAGTGAAACTTGGCATATGTCTTACATAATGGAATGTTTGGAATGGAATATGGAGTAGACAGGTATATGTGTTGTGCTCAACAACAGCTAATGAGACACCCATTGCAAACATGAAAGTGATTCCTGGATGTAAGCATGAAAGTGATTCCAAGCGGTAGAACTGATCTGATGTTATTTACTATCATGCTGGAATTTGCACCTGACACTTGCAGATAGAACAAGGCCAAACATCCCAGCGTTTCTTGCTTAATCTCCTGACTGCCCTAGCCCGGAAATTTTCTGGGCCAGAGGTGTATTCTGTCGGCGGATAACTGGGAATTTTTCTAGGGTGATGACATGATGAAACATGATGATAAACACTTTGAGACTACCACAAGATTTCTACATTACCAGCTATGATAGCAAAGTAAGAACTTAACCCTTTTCACTCCTTGCTGTGTAGGAAGCTGGCAAGTGGGGTGAAGAAGTTAAAAGGGGTTAAAGCTTTGACATTGAGGGAGTGAAAGGTTTAAACTGACAGTGATAATAATTAATACCACAAAGACAGAGCTATAGATCTAGTTATTTCAGTTTTCAGCAAGGGTGCTTTGAATTTGAAGATGTATTACTTTCACATGAATTAACAATGTATGCTCCCATAATGCTGAAAGAAACAAGATGGTCAAACCATGCTGATATTCCTCCTGTTTATATATTTCATTTGAATCTGGTAACTGATGATAATCTGCATTTTTGCAATTAGCATTGTCCTTAACTGTGTGCATACTGTGATCCTGAGTCCTGGTTATGGGTTCTTAGTAGTATTTTTTTTTCACTCAGCTGTTGTTTTAGGGTGGATGACATCAAATATATACCTCCAGGTAAATAATGAACAAGAAAGTTAACTCAGTCCTGTCTTTGTCTGCTATATAATTAAGAAGCATTTCTATTTTTTCCCCCACATTGATTTAATTTCAATTATTTTGTGTGAGAGGCCAAAAGTTAAACGATTGATTATTGGCATTGTATTTGATATATCTGATGTGACAGCTGTTTTGTCAAGTATACCACGATGAGATGCAATCTTGAAAACCATAATGTTTGTTGGTTTCTTAACAGTAGTTTTGTATAGTACTTCAGATGATTTTTTTTTTTTGGAGGGGGGGGGGGGGGTGTACTAGGAATCAATAGAAAGCTTTGTCTTCAGGATTGTGTCCCATTTGCATATGAGTGTATGTATACATGCATATATATGTGTGGGTGTTGTCACAGAGTAAACATGATGCAAATGCACATTCATCTCACAATAGACATATAGAAATTCGTTTCCTTTCAGGCCTGCCACAGATTGTTCCCAGCCGCAGAGTGCAGTCAATCCTCGCACAGAAAGCAGCCCCACCATCCCTTCCACCCCCACGAGCGGGAACTGCCCTCGTGACAGTGGCAGCAACACCAGCAGCAGCAGTCAAAACGGCAGCAGTACGACAACACCGCCAAGTGGCAGCAACACTCATACCAGCACAGCCACGCACCAGTTTGTTCGTCGACGGTCGACACGCCATCGAAACTACATAAGTCGAGCCCAGTTGCATGATATGGTAGAGCTGCCAGATGGTTATGGTAAGTTGATTGTATGTTGATGATATACAAATGTCCTTTCTGCTGTCACTTCCTGTATGTCTATTGGTAACTTTATGTAAATAATGTACCCTTTCACTCTCTTACCCTGTCCACCAGCTTCCAGCATAAACTTTGTGGATGAAGAGGAAAATGAGAAAGTGAAATGATGTGATTTGTAAGAAATAGCTCTTATAATGTTTAGTACCCAAAAATTGTTTGAGCTTATTTGTTAAAATAAATGAACATTTTTGCATTGAAGTTTGTTGGATTTGTGAAGCGGTAAGCATTTGATTTTTTTAGCGTTCAGCTTTTAGTGAAGGGCGTAAAATGAAAATGATATAGTGAGTGTGTTAACATTTTGCAACCTTTTCTGTAATACATTAAAAGATGTGGCGGAGTGTTTGTAAATTCTACATTTTTTTGAAAGAAATCATTCATAATTCCATTCATCTTTCATGGTAAAATGCCAGCTTGTCGTCTATCAGGTGAAAGCAACAGAACTGGTCTGTGTATTTCAGAGCAACGCACAACTCAACAGGGCCAGGTTTATTTCCTTCATACACGCACCGGTATCAGCACGTGGCATGATCCACGAGTACCCAGGTCAGTAAAATACTAATCTGGATTGGTTTGACTGGCATCAAGGCTTTCTATTGTTGTTGTTGTTGTTGTCGTCGTCGTCTACTTTTTTTCTTTGGTGGTGGTTGTGTGTTTTTCTTGGTGGTTTTTTTTTTTTTTTTTTGATGTAGTAGTTTTTTGTTTTTGTTGTTGTTGTTTTTTTTTTTGGGGGGGGGGGTATTTTGTTGGCTTTTTGTTTTTGTTGTTCGTTTCCCCCCTCCCTCCCCCTTTTACATCGGTCCCCTTCAGTATGCTCGGTTTTGTTATTCACTGACTGACGTAATCACGTTAACAATCTGTAGTCAATGTAGGTGGTGCTCCTCTGTAAAAAACAAATAAGCAAACAAAGTAAAAATAAACAGGAAGATAGAACCAGTAAATAAACAAAAGTAGTATCCAGGCAAGAACCAATAGGTAACTTGACTAGGCTTTAAACTCTAATGAGAGTAATCTTTTTTCCTAATTGGTCTTGAAATAGATATATTGATGTAAAATCTGTGATTGTACATCAGTGCAGTTTTGATTTGTAACAGGAAAATTCTACAGTTGCAAAGAAAAAGTTTCATAATAAAGGTAAAATTGGTTGGATGGAGATACATTAGACAGGAGAAGGAATGGAAAGTGACAGCATGAAAGACAGTGGCATATAATACAAGCAGCTGGTGATGATGACAAGATGGCTACACATGTTCCTTTCAGTGACTTGGTTGGATTCAGACAGTTTATGAGCGTACTGGCTAAAATAATTGGATGATAGATTACCATGGTATAAACAAGAAGTGTTGATGGCAGATGGCCGTGTGTGTTGCTTCATAATGCTATTCTTGTTCCTTTGTCTACAAACTGACTGCCAGCTTGCTTGTTGGTAGAGGCATTAACCCTTTCACTCACTCCCCTGTTCACCAGCTTCCTGCAGGATGAGGGGAGAGTGTGGAAGGGTTAACTGGCAGCTTTGGCAGTGAATGATAGCCTGCTTGCCCTGTCTACAAATAAACACTTTAGGGTCTTGGCAGGGGTTCAGACATCTTACCTGGAGGTGCTCTAGACCCTATCTTGGCCATTTTGCTCTGGTGTCACCCTTTCTTGTTCAATTGTGTATTAACAGTTTGGAACACAGACACTGTTTTGTCTTTAAAGTTCAAAAAGTAATTTGTTTTTTTTTCTTCTTTTTTTTTCTTTTTGTTTTTTGTTGTTGCCGGTCTTGTTTTTGCTTTCTGATTGTTTCTGACTCTCGTTTTTTTAAAGATCTGGAATCACGTTAACTGGCTTGTTTGATGTTCTGGCATAGAAAGGGTAGTTATTGTTATCACCTTACGCCGGTGTTATGTCATTTTCACGTGCTGGAATCCTTGCAATGTTTCATGCCCTGTGCCTGTAGTGCTTGTACTAGATTGCTTCTGTGAATAGAAGTGCTATTTTTGGCAAGTGATGCAGTCAGTGATAAAAATGTTCAGTGGTAAAGGGGGGGGGGGGGGGGGGGGAGGATAGGTGAAAAACATTTTCCTTTAATTATGGTTGGTGGGGAATGTAAAGGTGGAGATTTACACTCAAAAGGTCAGTGAGATTTAAAGGTCAGTCAGCTATCTCATTCCTCTTTCATGATGCTTTATCTTCCCAACTTGGAACAATGAAGTACTCATCTCACTGGCAGTGGTGTGAAGTGGAAGCCGCATGGACAGTGTTATAAGCCAAATTGGAACCACTGCAATTGAAGGGCACGATAGTCTGATGGCTAGGACACTGGTCTTCCATTGAAAGGTCTGGGTTCAAACTTGCTTGCAAAACACCTGATGGGTGAAGGGCATTACTTGTAGGCTTGCTTGTGCCTGAACCCTGTCTGTATGTATACACAAGCAAAGTGTCAGATAGCCATATCAGTATTCTGTGGTTTATGGATACATGAAAACATAAAATGCATCATCCCCCAAACCCCCCCACCCCCCACCAACACCACCTGAGTATGTCTACCATAATGATGGGATGTCTGGGTATAAAAAAGAAAGATGTGTGCATAAAACCCCACTCACACTATCAGGGGTATGTGGCAGATGTGGCCAGCCCATCACTGAAAATAAGATATAAATTTTTGAAAAATTTCTGATTGTAACTGTAAGGTTATCAGGAAACTCATCCAAGTTTCAGATGATTATCAGGAAATTTATCAAAGTCGCAGATGCTACGTCTGTGTGCATTAATACTCTGTAGAATGGTTTCATGGGTTCACTGTATGCATTGGGCCTTGCTTGATCATGATGAGAAAGCAGAAGAAATTGGTTCTGCTTTGTTTTCAAATGAATATGCTTGCATCATTGTAGTATTTGAACATAATATTGTTTATATCGCTGTTAGTTATCACTGTTATTGTGAGTCTAGTGCAAACCATGCTAAAATTCTTAGAACCTTCTATGTATCTCTTTTTGGTGAAAGACTACATCATCATGTGCCCTGCCGTATGGCATTGGTTATCATGGCCCTCCATATGCATCTGTCCCTCGTCATGGCAAGCACATCCTCCACCCTCTCTGTCCTCAGCCACCCTGCAAGTCTGTCCAGTATTTTCCGCCTGGGTCTACCTGAGGCTGTCTTTCCCTCCAGCCTTCATTTGTGACCAGGTGCTCTAATTCCCCTTTCCTCATAAAATGGCATATAAATGTTGCTTGTCTTTTCCTAATCTTCTCTATCAGTGATCTTGTGTCTGCCTCTATCAAGACCGTCTCATTTGTTTTCTTTGCTGTAAAGATGACACAAATAACAAAAAACACTCTATGCACCTCCACTCCTGTTTCTCACTGCTGGTGACCAGGTTTAGAGCTGGCTGAACCCTGTGTATTTTAGAATGGATGTCTTTTTGTTGCCGACACCTCTTCTCCATCTACATAGTAGTCATCCTCTCTCTTGTTTATCTAGCCCACCCACCACCCCCACTCCCTTCCTTCCTCCTGTTTTTCCAGCTTCCTTCCCTGCCATATCTTATTTCCCATGGAAAGGTTGTAAAATTAATGTCTAGGCTCTGCCCCCAGCATGGGTGAGAGGATAGGTGTGGTAGGAGATAAATGGCCAGGATCAGAATCCTGCAAAGATTACCTCCATGTGGTGCTTCCAGATAGGCTGTGGAAATTGGCTGGGTGTGGTAGTGGCGTAAAGATACTGGTTTTATCCTCTCTGGTGGTCTTCTTGTCTGATGTGTGGCACACAGTGCAGGGTTCAGGGATGGGCACGCACGGTGACAGGCTTTCAGGGATATAGCAGATGAGCCCAGAAGCAGGTGAGCATGAGATAACATTTGACACCATGGCATTTGGGTTGATTTTGAATTTGAAACTGTTTGTGAAGATGAAGACTGGGTGAGGGGAGGGGGGGGATTTGGAAGGTATGTAGAATTTGAAGTTATTGATAGGTATATTGTTGTAAAAGAAGGGAGCACTAAGTGGAAATTTAAATACATTTAGGAAGGAATGGAACATTAAATTGAATTTTAGTTATGGTGGGAAAAGAGGGGAACATTAACCCTTTGACTCCTGCACCCTATCCACCAGCTTCCTGCTTCTCTCTCTCTCTCTCTCTCTCTCTCTCTCTCTCTCTCTCTCTCTCTCTCTCTCTCTTTCTTTCTGTGTCTGTCTCATGCTGTCTATGTCTGTCTCTCTCTCTCTCTCTCTCTCTCTCTCTCTCTCTCTCTCTCTCTCTCTCTCTCTCATTATAATATATGGATCAGGCCATTATTTGACAATATACCTTTCTCACTCTTTGTGTGTATGAGAGAGAAATTTTTTGTGAAAAAAATTGAGATGGTTTCATTTAATTCTTGAGAGAGAGAGAAAGATAAGATGGGGGGAGATCGTCTTTGACAAAAATGTGTGAACAAGATTTTCTCAGTTCTTTATAGGTGGATCTTTACCTTGAGAGAGAGATAAGATAAGATGGGGGGAGATGTGCGTCTTTGACAAAAATGTGTGAACAAGATTTTCTCAGCTCTTTATAGGTGGATCTTTACCAATATGGTCGGGGCTGTGGACTGTTGAGGAGTCATGATAGTGTATTGTAAAGCTGTGATCCAAGGTCAAGGTCACACAGACTAAGATTTAACACTTATTGAGAAAAGTTTCTGATCAGCATTTTTTTTCAGGAACTTCTGACAACATCTCATGCTGTGACAGTTCACCATTGTCCTCGGTGCATGTCAAGTTTTATTTCAGTTGGAAGTGTTTTAAAGATCACAGTGACCTTGAAAAGTACAAGAGCTTTCTGTTGTAATTTTGGGATAAAAACTTGTTGGAATGGCTTGACCATTTTGTTTTTGATTGCATGTTTTTGTTTGTTTGTTTTTAAGGTGCATGTTTGTTGAGTTCATGTGTGTGTGTGTGTGTGTTTATTTTTTTTATAAGGATCATTGCACTCAGGGAGGTTACCTTTGTGCTCACCTTTTTTTTGTTTTGTTGTGTGTTTTTCGCCCCATTTTCTACGCCACTTTAATGGCCACAGAAACTGAAACAGTTTTTATTATGCGATAATGATGATGTCGATATGGATGATGATCATGATGCTATGGAGTTCCATCTAGGATTGAGACTGCGTGACAGGGCTGTACTCTACGCTTACTATCATAATATATCCTGGCATCAACCAGGCCCGAAAGATACAGGTGTGTGTGTATTTTTAATGCATGTGTACATGTCATTGTGGCCTTTTAATTCAGGATGAACTGAAGAACATACATGCTGAATCATTTCTTTGGGTATCTTAATGAATGACTCAAAATTGACATGCCCAGATGTACAAATTTTGTGGGGGAGGGGGATGGCAGTGAATCAGACAGTTGTACAAATTTTGTGGGGGGATGTCATTGAATCAGAAAATTTTATAGATTTTTTAAGGCCCCCTTAATGTCATTTATTGAAAAATACTTCTTTTTTTTAAATTTATTTATTTATTTGTTACTATAGAATGTTAGGAAATTTAGATAACCTGTTGCATAATGTCTCCTGACATACGTACACCATGCATGTGAAAAAAAAGTGTTGGTTAGGTAAACAGATTGCTTAACATGCCAGCAATTACGTATGTACGTAGTGTGTGAACTACGCAGCGTAAGGCAGGTATATGATACTGTAACTGCTGTGTAGTTGGAAGCTGAAAAATGTGGGAGAATTCAGAGAGCAAAAAGTTGTGTGGGTAGGATTTCAAAACTTTGGCTCGGGTTGTGCAATGCGTCTGTGTACGTTGCTTCATTCATCATCGTTGTGTCTCACTTCCAGAACCGGCAGAGAAAAAGAGACATGAGGCAGGTGTGTCAGGAGGAATTGCCAGACTTGAAAGAGAGAACTGTTATCTGGGTTGAAAATAGAAAAAAAATAAAATAAAAAAAGAAAGCAACCTCCAACTGTTTTGTTTGTGTAAGCTAGAGAGATTACGTTATGAAAACAAGGCACCTAGTGTGGCAAGTTGACAAGACTCATGGCAGGAAGTAGAAGAATAGTGCCCTGTGGGGTAAAAGACAGATGGTTTTTCTCAGACTTGTTATATTTGCTTGCTTGGTTGGCTTCTTTGTTTATGTATCTGATTGTGTGTTTATTTAGCTGGTTAACTCATTCGATTCCAATGTCTGTGCATGCAGACATCGACATTGGCAGCTCAGTGTACCGATGTCGGCATTCATGGATTGTAACTTTGAAAAATCGTGCTGTCAATGTGACGCATTCAAATCTACCATGCATAGATTATGTCTACGTTATTTCCAGCCTATATGCTTGTCACAGGCTGGCTGTGTATGTGTGTGTATTCTCCATCATGCATTACAGAAAGCTGAGAACAGACCTGCCAACCCATACGATTTTGGCGTATTTAGTACGCCAGTTTACTCAAAATACGACCAATACGCCGACTTAATAAAAAATACGACGAAAAAAAAATTAAAGATAAAAAAATCAAGTACCATTAGAAAGTGAATTTTTGGGCTCAGAATGCTCTAGATTGCACAGATTTGCACCAATTCTTTAAAAATTTTCCGGGGGGCATGCCCCCGGACCCCCCTAGTTAGCTTGCGCCTTCGGCGCTGCGCACTCAGAATACACCAATATTTTCAAAAATACTCCATTTTTCCTGGACAAATACTCCAACTTAAAAGTCAGGGTTGGCAGGTCTGTGAGAAGTAACTCAGCATTGCTTGATTGAAACACGATAGAAATAGTGATGTGTGCATGCCTGTGCAGTACAGGAGGCAAGGCAAATTATTGTTCAGTGTCTGTGATGCAGTTGAAATGTTAATAACTGAGGGGTCAGATGTTAATAGTAATGATAATGGATCGGATGGGCCTGATTATACATGTATATGTACTGCGCAAAACATGTTATTTTGTTAAAAATGGAGGACTTAGTGTTCCTGACTTGAAAACATATCTTAGCTCTAAAACGTATTTAGATAAGGAAGCTTAGAAATACAGGCTACAAATGGAAAAATATTCATCTAACCATGTATCTATTTTTTTTAATCATTTAGAACATTGTGGTTCAGTCTTGATAAATAAGAAGAAAAGGAAGCATCTATTTTAGATTTACATGTTAAAAGCAGATGTACAGTTTTGCTATGAATAGAACTGAAAAATTCTTGTGACCTGCTTGCTGAACCAGTGATATTCAGTGAGAATATTTTAATTGGTGACAGAATTATAACACCGACAGACTGGATTGAAAATGGTATTTATAGTATTGCACATTTCATGAAAGGCAGTAGAGAATTCTTTGAACAAACAGACTTTAATGCAAAATGTGGCATAAGTGTAGGCGTAATTACTTTCGCTGGTTATGTATCATTAAAAACTATAATAAAAAATGCAACATAGAGATTAAAGACAACACATCATTGCAGACAACTCTTTCACTGGAAACACTCTATTCGGTGTGAAAAGGCACAGTATTATGATATTTTCATATCAGAAGATGGTAACTCCAGATGTTGTTCAAAATAGAATGAAGACATAATTGTACAGTTGGATGGAAAAATATTCATCTGCAAAATGCACAAACTCAAGGATACAGAGCTTAATGGTTTCAAATTCAGATTGTACACTGAATCTATGCAACAAATGTCGTTTTGAAAGAAATTAAAATTTTGTCCGTGATAATCTGCATAGATTCTGCAGAGAACTAAAAGATAGCATTGAAGAAATTGAACATCTTCTGTGGAAATGTCATCATATGACACAGTATGCGCATGTGCGTGTGCACGCACACACACACACACACACACACACACACACATACACACACACACACACACACACACACACACACACAACACACACACACACACACACACACACACACACACACACACACACACACACACACACACACACACACACAGTTTTAACACTACTCCTTCATTTTTATCTGTCCTGGTTACTTTACCTTCTCTCTTTCAAATTTTGTCCCACCCCTATCCCCACCTGTCCTCAAACACTGGGTCATGATCACAGATAATGAACTCAGGCGATGGTGGGAAACTTGCCAGGTGTATGTGTGTGTGCCTAGGGTGTTATCGCTGTACTGAAGAGTTGATGCTGATGTCATCAGCTTGCAACATGCATTTCATCAAAAGGCAGTTGTTGTTTTCTTTCATCTTTTTGTTTTGTTTTGTTTTTGTTTTGTTTTTATTGTTTTCTATCTCTGTAATTAATCATTTCAGTTCACAGTATTATATCATGCAGTTATTTGTTTTTTGTTTGTTTTTTTGTTTTGGTTTGTAGTCTTTTTTTTTTTTTTTTTTTAGTCTAGGTTTCTGGTATATTTTGGTGGTGGTGTGTGTGTGGGCGTTGTTTGTTTGTGGTTTTTTTGTTTGTTTGTTTTTGGTTGGTTTTTTTTATGTTTATTTTTGGTGGGATGTGAGTGTTTGTTTAGTTTTGTTGTTGTTTTCAGGTTGTACATTCTTAGTCTTGTATATATTTTCCTTGTCCTTCGTTTCCTCTTTGCCTTCCATTTCTCTGTCTGTCTCTCTCTGTCTCTCTGTCTCTCTCTCTCTCTCTCTCTCTCTCTCTCTCTCTCTCTCTCTCTCTCTCTCTCTCTCTCTCCCTCCCTCCCCCCCCCATATTTCCCTCTTTCACTCTCCTCACTTTCTTATCTGCTTGCTGTCACTTTATGTACTCCCTATCACCATCATCAGTCTGTCTCTTTCCTTTCCCTCTTTACCCTCTGCCTTGCTCATTTGTGTGTGCATGGACTCAGAAACACAACCTTTTTGTATCCTGTGTGCCTTGCTCATTTGTGTGTGCATGGACTCAGAAACACGACCTTTTTGTATCCTGTGTGCCTTGCTCATTTGTGTGTGCATGGACTCAGAAACACAACCTTTTTGTATCCTGTGTGCCTTGCTCATTTGTGTGTGCATGGACTCAGAAACACGACCTTTTTGTATCCTGTGTGCCTTGCTCATTTGTGTGTGCATGGACTCAGAAACATGAACTTTTTGTATCCTGTGTGCCTTGCTCATTTGTGTGTGCATGGACTCAGAAACACGACCTTTTTGTATCCTGTGTTAAATTTTGGGCCACTTTGTCTATGATTACAGGGAAGTGTGTGACTTAGAATTACGGGATGAAGACTTGGGTCCCATGCTGGAAGGGTGGGAGACACGGCACACCAGCAGTGGCCGTGTGTACTTCGTGGACCACAACAACCATACTACACAGTTCACTGATCCCAGGCTTTCCCAGAACTTACATATTATCCAACAAAAATTGTAAGTTGGAGATACTGACCTGTTCTTATAGCTTATGTAAATGGGTGAACTAGGGGTATTCTGAGTTTTAAATAATGGTGATGATGAGCAGTGATTATCTCTTTGAGTACTAGTGAGATTTTATATGTTCAGACATGATTCTTGTCAAAATTCACCCTGAAAGTGAAACAGCAGAGATGTTTTTCTGGGTACTTTTTGTGAGCATTTATCAATAAATTGACAGACAACTTTCCAATTGTCTGACGATGCTAGATCAGTTGCAGCATTTCCTTGTTTGTATTTTATGTATTTGTATGAATTGTCACTACATTGCAAGATGATTATTTCATGTGAACTATGGCAGACCAAGGTTTTAGACATGTGTACAACAAGAAAAGAACTGGAATTGTTGCAGACAAAATATGTCACCAGCAGCTAAGGTTTAAGATCTACTTAGTTGTTTGACTTCATACCTTTTGATAGTTTGTGTTCAGCAAACTGCTTGGACCTTGGAAGCGAAATATTTTAACATTTTTAGACGGCAAAATCAGGAAACAAACTTGATGACATTCATCTAGTAACGTAAACAGTTTATGTTGTGAAGAAAGCATCACCAGGCTTACTGTCTTATTTTTCACATTACAGACGTACAGGTAAAGAAAACGAGGGGCCATTACATCCAAAACACAAACGTGACCTTGTACAGAAAATGAAGGTGCTCAAACAAGAGTTCCAGTCCTTGCAGCCTCAGACAGGGCACTGTCGACTGGAGGTATCCAGGGAGGAGATATTTGAAGTGAGTTGTTTGCTGTTTTCTTTGCATACTCATGCCAGGTTTTCTGAAGTTTGTATTATGCCAACAAATGTAAGCTCTTGTATCCCCCCCACCCCTACCCCCACCCTGTTTTGGGATGTCGGGAGCTCTTTCGGTTTGAATAGTATACCTCTGTAAATTCTGTGCTAGAAATTTCTTCATTTCTGTCACTCTGTTTGTTTCTTTCTTCCTCCTTTGCTTTCTACCATTTCTTTCTATCATTTTCTGCCTTGCTGGTCCATTCATCTGTATGTGTTCAATAATATGTACTTTCTCTTAGGATTGATAATTGGGTACATGTATTTAATGCAATTTTGGCTCTTAGGAAATGTGGTATGCGGACTTTTTTTTTTTTTTTTAGGTGATTTAGGCTCGTTTTTATATGTTTTAGTGTACTTAGTTTACATCTCAACTTGTAATCAGATATGATTTTTAAATCCCCAGTGTGACAAATTGGATGGAGTGGTTAATACTAGGGGCATCTCCTATATTATGTGTGTGAATTTTCCATTTTCTCTTCTTTTTTTTTTCGTTTTTTCTTTTCCGTTTTTTTTTTTTCCTGTTGAAGTCTTGTGTATGTTTTGAAACAGTTATAACCCTGATATGGCTCTACACAGTCTGCTGGACTTTAAACGGAAATAACAGTAACAAGCTTTTATATGTTACAATACCAAAAAACCACTTAAAGAATTTTATCGTCCTCATTGTGCTACTCGGTTAATTTGATCACCCTTTCAGCATGCAGATTCAAGGAAGGGTATAGATTGGACAAATTAAGATGAGAGGTATAAATTAGACAGATTAATTAAGATAACTTATCTTAATGCACATTCTGTCCAGAATTTTGTTTTGCACTTAAAGGAATGAAGTTTGTATTTGTGATCTGTCGTTAAAAAAATTGATTTTCCTTGCAGGATTCATACAGTCAGGTTATGAAAATGCGATCCAAAGACTTGCGGAAACGCCTGATGGTGAAGTTCCATGGGGAGGAGGGGCTGGACTATGGAGGTGTGGCCAGGTCTGTGTGTCACTGCATATTTAAGTTCTATTTCATTACCAACTTTGTTTTGCCCACGCGAAGTTTGATCAATATAAAATGGATGAATTTTAAGTATTTTGGTGTCTTGAGCTGAGCTGCATGCAGGCAAATCAATAATTGATGTGTTCCTTAAAAAATATATAAGTTTTACAACAGTTATCCTTTGAAAATGTTAATGACAGCAATTGTTGAAATGAGGTTTTGGTTAAAACAAAATGTGACTGCTGGATCTTGAGGGTAAAAACAAAATATTAAAGAATACCTTGTTTGTAAAAGATCTTTGGGAGTATAAAACACAACGTTTCGAGCCCAGGCCCTTTGTCAAGTGAAAAATAAAATGACAGAGGAGTACTGAAAACACTCACTCACTCTGTCCCCTATTTCCTTGAACTGTTTTCAGTACTCCTCTGTCATTTTATTTTTCACTTGACAAAGGGCCTGGTCTCGAAACGTTGTGTTTTATACTCCCAAGGATCTTTTACAAACAAGGTATGTTTTAATATTTTGAGGTTTTGGTTACTTACAAAATGTTTACCATAGTAGACAGTACCAGCTACCATACTTTTGTGTGCTGATTTTCCTGTTTATTTTCAGGGAGTGGTTTTATCTGCTGTCCCATGAGATGCTGAACCCTTACTATGGGCTGTTCCAGTACTCTAGGGAGGACATTTACACTCTGCAAATCAATCCAGATTCTGGCATCAATCCTGTAAGTCATGGTTATAAAACACCTTAGCATATTTCTGGTTTTAGGATAGCTTGATAATTTGTGATAAGCAGAGTAGGGTGTAGATTTCTCAGTGTCCTTGCTGTGTGCTCTTAGTCATAACTGTCGGGTTGAGATAGCATTTTGTTTGTTTGTTTGTTATTTTTTTTAAGAGAGAGGGGGGGGGGGGGGGGGAATCATATGAAATAACAGAAGAAGAAAAAAACAATGAAAAGGCATTTTCTTTGCTTCACCTCTAATAATCAATTCTATGCTCAGCAAAAAACAAAAAATAAAAAAACAAAAATGATGAACTAGCCTTTTCCTTGCCACACCTCATGTTTCCATCGGTTTCAATAATAATTGACTCTGTGCTCAGCTACACAGCTTCTTTTTTCCCATTTCAGGAACATTTGTCTTACTTCCACTTTGTGGGTCGGGTAATTGGCATGGCAATATTCCATGGCCATTACCTGGATGGTGGCTTCACCATGCCCTTCTACAAACAGCTGCTGAGCAAGTCAGTCACCTTGGATGATCTGGAGAGTGTGGATCCTGAGCTTCACCGTAGCCTTTGCTGGATGCTGTAAGTTCCTTTACTTCTTTATCTGAAGTTCACAGTCTCTTGGCTGTTGCTGTTGGTGTTTTGTTGTAGGTTGTGATTTTATGATCACTAATGTGTCGTTAACCTACATTGTATGTCAATAAAATGTTCATTCAACATTGCAAAAATGTTAACAGGTAAGTTACAAGATTTTACTCCCTTGACTGTTTTTTCTTTCTAGAATATGCCAAGCTTAGTGATGTGGTTTGTCACTGTGTGTGCTGTGTGTGTGTGTATGTGTATGTGTGTGTGTGTGTATAACAGGACGGTTGGGAGGGTGTGTGTGTGTATGTATGTGTGTACGGTGGAGGACTGGTTGGGAGGGGATGGATATGAATGAAATGGATAGGGAATACTCTGGCCCTGTTTTCTCATTCTGCTTTCTCTATTCTGTGTGTGTAAGAGAGAAAGAGAAACTGAAAGATTAAACATGCCATTTCAGGAAGATAGCCAGTTATGTTACCAGAAAAGAAGCTTTGTGTATTTCTGAATCATTTTATGTATACTTTCATAGCAGGCCTGGCTAGGCCCCAAATACTCCCCAGCAGTAGAATCCCAATTTTTAGTAGTATTGGGGGGGGGGGGGGGGAGGGGGTGTTACAGTAGTATTTACTTGGTGGCACTTACACAAATGAGCTCTACAGGTCCTCTTCTCCCTTGTACTAACCAGTCGTCATGCTTTTTGTCTGCATGCATACGAATCCCAATTTTGACAAAAGAAATGAAGCCCAGGTGTAAGAGTGTAAGAGACTGGATCGATATTTTGTGAATGTGATTATGTGTTATGTTTTTTTAATGTAACAATGTGTTAAAAATGTGAATCTGCCTGAGACTGATGTTTTAGTTTCTAAATGACAACAGCTATCAGTCCCCCCCCACCCCCCCACCCCACCTATGGTGGATCGAGACATCCAGTTATACACAGCTTGCAGGTCCCTTTATACATGGCTTCAGGATAGGGTAGTTTTCTGTTTGCTATGATATGGTGTATGAAACAAAGTGAATAAAGTAGGTATAGTTTTTTCAGCTTTTCTGGAAATTTTCTCAGCATACATTGTAGCCAGAATTACTAGCACAAGTAGCAGTGAAAGGATTAAGTCAGCAAGTTGGTGGCATGTACAATTCATTTTTTCTGATACTTTCTAAAACACGCACAAAACCCACAATCACAAAAGTGTGACAAAATAATTTGAGGCAGAGGGATCTTCTGTGGGAGAACGGTTGAATTTTACATAGGACATTCCTTTGTAACGAAATGTTACAGAGGATTTGAAGGATATTTCCATCATTCAAGAGGTATACAATGTTCAACAGACATTCTAATGATTGCTTACTAGGAAGCTTATGACTGGGTTTGAGTGGGTCATGCATCACAAGGATAGCCCCCTTTTGCATGGAGAAATGGCTGCCACTTGGATCAGGAGGTAATTGGCTGGATGGTAGTTAGCATTGTTGCTTTTGATAATTTTAAATACTTTTTGAACAGTGGTTGTAAGGATGGGAAAGAAAACATAAGTGATGTTCACTCTCATCTCTTGTAGTGTGTTTAGCTTCACTTTTTTCATTTTTTACCATCGCAGTGAGAACAACATTGAAAGTGTTCTGGACAACACATTTTCTGTGGAACACAACTCCTTTGGCAAGGTGCATGAGTATGAGCTGAAACCTGGTGGCAATGACATTAAAGTCACAGAAGACAACAAACGAGAATATGTCAAGTAAGTGGAATCTGCCGTCTGTTTCACAGTGTTTCTGCCTGTTTTCTGGCACATCCTTGATCTTTTTTTTTGTTTTTTTTTTTTTTTTTGGATAAATTGTGCAATCAACACATTATCTGTTTTATATATGCAGTGAGTACAAGCAGCTGATGAGTAAATCTTGTCTTCTAAACAGCTATTTTCGTGTGTGTGTATGTAAACCGTATTTGCATGATTTTGGTGTTTAATTCAATCTTTTTCACTGTCAAAACAGTACAAACTTGTTTGTTTACACAATTTTGTTTTCTAAAAAAATTTTTCCCATTTTCAACATGGCTGTCACTTAATTACTGTGGCAGCATGAATTTTTTTTATTTATCTAAACAAAGCTTCATCTTTATTTTATCATCACACCATTTTATCCTCTCTCACTGTCTCTGTCTGTCTGTTTGTCTGTCTGTCTCTCTCTCTCTCTCTCTCTCTCTCTCTCTCTCTCTCTCTCTCTCTCTCTCTCTCTCTCTCTCTCTCTCTCTCTCTCTCTCTCTCTCTCTCTTGCGCACGCACGCACGCATGTGCACGCAGGGAGACAGAGACCAGGACACTTAAGGCCAAGAATGTCAGTTTCAAGCTTGTGCTTCTTTTGAAACGTCTCATGCAGACCGAACCTCAGCTGATTAACGCAATCTTTTCGCCAACCCTGACATACCAGTGCCAGACATGGACACTACCAAAAGCCCTGGAAAAGAGAATAACCAACTTTGAATAATCTGTGAAATGAGGTGTCTCCACAGATCAACAAACACGGCTGTTTAAACCGCCGCTGGGCAAGGAAGAGGAAGAGTAAAGTATGTTTTAACAGACTGACTTACCAGATGGATCTTTTTTGGCTTCTTGTGGAGGTTGCGGTGGGTAAATCGAGATCACTGATAACGGCATAGACTCAATTATCCTTCACACTAGCACCAACATTTCACTGACAGTCTTGTATACTGCAATCTCCTTACTGCCATAGTAGGAACGTATGCACACATGTCCGTGCAAGAGTCAAGATTGGGATCACGATACTGAGACGACCATTCATAAGAAAAAAATGGAAAGACACAGAGAGCGAGGGAGAGAGAGAGGGGGGGAGGGAGAGAAAACTTTATACATTTACAAGAACTTTTAAGTTCACTGGTATTAAAAAGAATAAAAACTCCTGAATATCATACCCACTTAACTATACTGAAATCTTTCTGTCTGTCTCTCTCTCTCTCCACTCACACACACACAAACAAACCAAAACAAACGACGCACAAGAATACTATGTATTTTGCTTAACAATGATAATAATGATAATAATACTCAAAAGTCTTTAATAAACATGGTAGCAGACACAGGTGGGGGGGGGGGGGGGGATACTTTGCACTTCACTTAATATCTTTAGGCTCTAATTACACACAAAAGAAGAAAAACATAGATAACAACTACAACATGAAAAACCTGACTCTGGTCGTCTCAGTACACTGATATTTCAAATAAAAATGTCCAAGGCAACACTGTACACAATTATCAAGCACAGAGGAATTCTGTCAGTGTGTACGTGGTAAGCGTTATCCAGAGGACTGAAATGATACCAACATTCACTGAAAACTCTAAAGATTAATGAGCTGCCAGAACCAGTTTGTCTTGAGTAACCATCGTCAGCCTCGCCGGCATCCTTGTTTACCTTAGCTGTCACATGCAGGCTGGGGAATTCTCAGCGGATTCGTTATTTTCAGCGGAAAACGACAGGATTTCCGCGACAGAAAAAAAAAATTCAGCGGTGAAAAAAAATCGGCAACGAAAAAAAACACAAAAAACCTCGACGAGTTTTGCGCATTTTAGGTTAGTTTCGGTCAACTTCCGGGTTGATATGTACCGGTAGTGTTGACTTCCGGTCAGAGTCGCCATCTTGTGCGTTGGACAACATGTCGCTTTCAAAGATAGTCAATCGTGGCGATAAATTTGTTTCTAACACAGTGTTGTTGCACAATGTATGACTATAAACGTGCACAGAATACAGTTACAAAATCATTGAAAAGAACTGAAATTGTAGGAGTTGAAAAAAAGAAAAAAAACAACATTTAACTTCAAGGAGAGGCCTTGAAAACATCTGGACCCCACACCATTTTCAGAGGAAACTCTTGCCAAGTGTTCCCCACCCTGCACATGTGTTATTACGATATGCTATACATGGCCCCTGAGCCGCGAAACAGAAAAATGAAAAACAGCAGTCCTCTACAGACAACATTCTTCTAATGTGTGCCTTTACTTTAATTTGAGAACTGGCATTTGGATTTTACCGGCGTTGGAACATTGATCATTTCACGGTTGAAGATTGAAAATCATGTCAACACCATCTTTCATTCTCTTTCTTTTCTGTGCGTTTAGTTAGACACTTATATGCACGTAACGTGTTGAGTTACATATCATTTTGTTGAGAAAAATCTCAGCTTTTTAATGATGCACATTACAGACCAATACAAACAAAGCTCTTGAGAATATTAGTGGAAAACTGAAGTTACTTGTTTTCAATAGTTACTACTGCGCTTGTACAGCGTAGTGAGATCGCTGGTAACAAGGCGGAGCTACGAGCTCGTATTTCTAGGTCAGGGCAGCACTCAGTGGGCTTCACGCTGCTACAGCTGCCGCCGCGGGACAAAAATAAGTGATCACCCTAAAACAGCCATGTAAACATAATGTAAAGAGAAATGATAAGAAATGAGATAATCTGGTAAATAGTGGAGTACCACCAACCCACCAGCACATCCTGCAGCAGAGGGTCAAATAATTTGGCCGCCTGATCAGAATGCCCACTGACCAACCAGCTTTCAGAGCCTGCAGTCAGAGGTTCTCTGGAGTCCAAGCAAGAGGATGACCTTGCAGATGCTGATCTAAGGCATGTCAAAGACCCTTCATGTTCACAGAGGCAGCCCACCTTCCCCTTGACCATAGTCGCCGCCTTCCCATGACACCTGATGGTAGAAGCAAAGATAAAAGGAACAGCAATAACAACAACAACAAAAAACCCCGGCTGGAAACAAATGTCATTAGTGAAATCAGCCAGAAGGATTCAGTCAGCTCTAGCAGCAACAATAGCTGGGAAACTATTCCAAGACTGACTTATTCGTTTGGTCTGTTGGCTTAAAAATTGAAATACGTTTTTTTGTTCTTGTTCATCATTCCTTCCCCTCCTGCTCTCATCCTAGTTCTTTTCTCTTATCTTCATATCATCCTATTACTATTACCATTCTGTCTAGTTCTCTTTCAGATATTTATTACAAGCTATAAAAATCTTGTGTTCAATGTGCAGGTTGTATGTTCAGTGGCGCTTCATGCGAGGTATTGAAGCACAGTTCCTGGCTTTGCAGAAAGGTTTTAATGAAATCATTCCACAACATCTCCTGCGTACATTTGATGAAGGAGAATTGGAGGTAAGTTTTGTGCTGTATTTATAAAGTGATGAGATCAGATGTGTAATTTATAAAGCGAAGAGATCAAATGTGTCGTGATATATATTCATATTTTGGAATTACTTTGGTGAAACATCTCCAGTTCTCTTTTTCAAAGGAAATGTTCTGTTGTTGGAATGTTTATAACTCTTCATTATAAGCATTTCATTTGTACTGACTCCAGTGGTTGAAAAGAGAAATTACCATCTTTTGAGGGCAAAAAACGGTAAAGACTTGTCAAAAATAGATAAAATGTTAATAAAAACTGTGAAAGAGAGATGTGTATATTAAGGCCAAATCCATATCATTCTTGTTTTATTGTACTTATTTCTAGATTTTAAAAAAATGAATGTCTTTTTGGAAGAGACTGCATTGTTTTATGAATGAAAACATGATCTGTGCTGCATTGTAAGTGTTTGCAGTGGTTTGTTGCATTAAGTGAAGTGTGTATGTATTGTTTAGTTGATGATTGGAGGACTGGGGAAGATTGATTTGGACGACTGGAAGAAGCACACACGCCTCAAACACTGCACATGGGAGAGCAACATTGTGCGTTGGTTCTGGCGGGCTGTGAACAGCTTTGATGATGAGATGAAAGCTCGCATGCTGCAGTTTGTCACTGGAAGCTCACGGGTTCCTCTGCAGGGTTTCAAGGCATTACAAGGTAATCAGCAATGTTGTTTTATGGTGTGTTCATGAAATGTGTTTGGAGAAATCTTACATGTTCAGTCAAGCACAGAAAGGATATTTTTAGCCTCATGCACAATTACCATTTCAAATATGAGAAAAGGTACTCTTCCTGAAGTCTGTGCTTGTTTTAATGTTTTAAGGCTTATGGTGTCTTCATCACATTTCAGGTTAGTTTGAACTCTTCATTTCATGCCATACCATACATTTGACATTGACAGGGTTACAACTGTTGATATAAGTAAATATACATACAGTGACATTAATAGTTGTAGTTTTTAATTTTTTCTGTTTCTGTTGTTTGTTTTAAATGATTTTTATATTGAGAGTTTCTTTTTGTAGCTTTTGTTATATATGACAATACATGAATATGAATCTTAAACCCATTGTTAATTCTTTACTGGTTTTCTGTGGATTCACTGCCCCATGTCCCCTGCCCACTGCCCCCTTCCCCAGGTCTGATGTCCAGTTTAATTTGCTTCCTTGCATAATTTGACTGATGCTTGGCAGAAAAGATCTCATGTCGTCAGGTATTCATGCTTAGATGCTCAGATGTCATCAGATCCACATCTATACACCACTTGCATTGGCACCATACATCAGTTGACATATTTGTGTGCAGGTTCAACAGGTGCTGCAGGTCCTCGATTGTTCACTATTCACCTGGTGGACATCAGCACAGATAATCTGCCCAAAGCACATACATGGTAGGTCAGCCTTCATCAAGTCCACAGTTTTCTGTGTTCCTGCATCTCCTTGTATTGATGTTTGCTGTGTGTGAAATATTTTGAATCACTCTCACTTAACCCTTTGATCCCACCACCCTATTCACCTACTGCAAAAACTTAACCTTTTGACTCCCTTACCCCTTCCACCAACTTCCTGCAGGAAGCTGGTGAATAGGGTGAGGGAGTCAAAGGATTAAGATTTTGCTTTGCTGGCATGGTTGACAAAGCAGGATGTTGGTGGACAAAGTGAAAGAATCAGAGGGACAACAGCATGCGGGCTGTTTCCTGACCTTTCCACTAAAAGCAGTGAGGAATTTCTCACCTTCAGCTTCAAAATTGGTTGGTGCTATCACAAACTTTTCATCTTTAACCCCTTTACTCCCACAATGAAATAACATTTGTGTATTGCTGTTTGTCACAGCAAATTTTTGTTTGCTTTGGTGGTTTTCATTAATCTGTTCACTGCTCATTCATTTATGGAGATATCTGTGATTTTGAGGGGGGGGGGGGGGGGGTTTCTTGCACCTTTGGATATGATATGACATCATAATAATTTGATTTTGTTTGTAACTGGTATTATAAAAGTTGTTATAATAAAAACATTTTCCCAAAATTTGACAGTTCCAGAATATTCACGCACATTGCAGAACAAACATATGATACTTGCATTACCAACAGTAATTGTTCTATTGTAAGGCAAGTCGGGGGGGTAACACATACCCAATACCAAGGGACAAATTTCCTCTTCTTCAGTAGGTTCACTAATCTGTTCATTGCTCGTTCATTTATTGAGGTGTCTCTTAAGATTTTTGGTATGTTTTTTTTCTTGTACCTTTGGTTATGATGTGATGTAATCATTTGATTTTGTTTGATACTTGGTTTAGTAAGAATTGGGAATGAACATATTTTTCACGGAAGTAACAGTTTGGGAACATTCACACACATTGCAGTGTATGAACTGTACTGAAGACTGCACACGCGCACATGCTCGCAGGCGTGTGCGCACACGCATGCATGCACGCACGCACCACACACCATCATCCATCATCATCATCAACACCACCACCACCACCATTGTCTATGCTTGTAATGCTGAAAAGAGAGAGAAGAGAATGCTACAGAGGGAGAGAGGAAGGGATGGGTGGGGGTAGAGAGGGAGGAAGGAGAAAGATCATTAGTAAACAGACTTACCTGAAACTGGTTTGTTGTCATCACTGAACTGAAGCCTGGCATCAAAAACAGCTCCATGTAACTGACTAATATAAAATTGTCAGTGTTGTATGTTATGCCAAGACTGGAATAAGGCAATATCATCATTTGATGGCTGTGCATTTGGCAACTTTTACCCACTGACGAGGTTGGACTGTCAAAACCATGCCCCTTGCCATGTCTTCTCACACTTCATTCATTGTCTGGAGCCCCTTCTCCTACCCCTACCTCTTCCACAATCTCTCACAACAGGTAGGGCACAGAACTAGTGCTGTGAATAGGTTCTGGATCTTCAGAAAAATCAAGAACATGTTACTCATCATCCCTTTCAGTCCCACTTTAGCAGTTTCACCAGGCTGAAAATCCAAGTTGTCACATCATCCACAGCCTCTGACAAAAGAGAGTGGTGTTGGTTGTAGTCCATCTCTTCTTCATCAGGATCACTTGCATTTATTCCTCTTATACCTCCATCACCATTATCTTGATAATTTGGAACCTTTGCTAAAACTTCTATTTCACTATAGCGGCGAAAACAAGCCTACGAGTCGAAATCCGCCATCTTGAATCTGATTGAGGTCAGTTCAGTGTAGAGGACACACAATACACAGAACACAGCAAGCAAGTCAGCAGATGGAAATCTCCTTTGACTGCCTTTCTGGAGGCGGAACAAGTTTATTATGATATTTCCTTTCAGGTCTGCTGAAATTTTCATGACGAAAATACCTCATGATAGCCACAGTTACAAATGTACGGAAGCATGATAGTGATGTTGTGATAGACAAGAGGTGGACAGGGAATAGGTAAAAATATGAAATTCTTCTTTGTTACTTTGCAGCATCTTTGTTTCTGACTGGCATGCTTATGGTCTAATGGGCAGTGAATAAGTTATTTGAGGGTGTGAAATTTTTGCCTTACTTTGTAATTAGAGTGTGAAATTAATCACGTCTATATCACCGTTTGTGTGTGTGTGTGTATTTGAAACACTACAAAATGCTTTTTGTTTGTGCATTTTGTGATTTTCATGTATTCATACCTAGATACGCCTGAATCAGTTGTGAATAAATGATTTGAGTTATGATTAAACATTGCTTTTTATGTGTGGTGTGCAGTTTTAACCGTCTGGACATCCCTCCCTATGAGTCTTACGAGAAGTTCCTGTCCAAATTGACCTGTGCTGTGGAGGAGACCTGTGGTTTTGCTGTGGAATGAATGCTGGGCAGCTTTCTGTGGAGAGTCCCAGCACATATACATACACACACACATGCTGTGTGCATGTCTAGCATGAAGTGTCTTCAGTCTGGAGAAGGAAGACGTGACAAATCAAGACACGATAACTGCACACAGAGATAGATGCTGCCATCTGTTTAGTGGCAAATGCTTGATATCTGCCTTGAAAAAGAGACTTGTGCTATGCAGATGTCACAGGACCTGCATTGTTGGATATGAGCAAGTTGTTCTTGATCGTGATTATTGATGAAAAGTGACAACAGTGCTTCAAGGCCAAAGCAGTGCATTTCAAACTGCTAAAGACTTGGTTTGAGACACTGGTACATTTTGAGACACTGTTTGAGACAGATGTCAGACCTCTGAACTAGTGCCAGAATCCTCCATCTTATTGCAGAGAAGAGGTAATGCTTTAGTGAGAACGAAAGCAGTCTGTCTTTATCATGACTTGTGTTCAAGACTGGATGGCCATGGAAACCTTAAGGCATATGTTTTATAGCAATGTTAAATTCCTTGAAACCAAAGTTCAGCGCTTAAAAAAAATGGTTATTTCTAATTCTTCCTAAGGGATGTTCAGTTCTGTTTTATTTTGGAAGTGACAGATATTGCAAGGATGAATTGAAATAGAAAGCTGCAATATGTAGAGAGTTGGTGAAGAACAGGAATTGTAAATATGAAAATTAAAAGACTGTTTGGAAACCTGCTGCTATAAATGTGGAAGACATGAATAATTTCCATTGTTTGTATGAAAAGTGAGGTAATCGGTAATGCAAAATAACTCCAGTCACTGCAGTGAAGTGGTTTTGCTACGGATTGCTGGTTGGGCAGTCATGGATTTGAACACCCATCAATCAAAAATGGTGATGATTGTCTGATTTTTCTGTCCCAACTAGCTCTTACCTGAAGTTCAGTATGCTATGGGCTCATTGGAAAGACTGGGACCACACAGTCGGGTCTCATTCACTTTACAGCTGCATCTTTGAAAGTGCTGCATAAGTTCCTGACCAGTACTGCAGATGTCATTATCTCTTGGGTCTGGTTGATGCCAGGATGTATTATAACAGTTGTAGAATACAGCCCTGTCATACAGTCTTAACGCTAGACCAGATCTCCATAGCATGATTATTATCCCCATTATTATGAAATCATCAATCATTATAGCAGCAAGAAAGCTGTGCTGGATTCTGTGGCCTTTCATGCCCATTTCTCATAGCAACTTCAGTTGGTTTTTTTGGGGGGGTTTTTTGTACCACCCGAGATGAATTCAAGTTGGGGTCTTTGGTATCAGTGATTCACTCGGGGCTGTCTTTGAAAAACCATAGTGATGGTTTCCTTACCAAGTGCCTGTCACTTTCTCTGGCTTCACAACTGACAGTGTCTTTAGTACATTGGATCAGAACAGGTACTGTTGAACTCCACCAATGACCCACCACCAGCACAGTGTCTCCTCTAATGGGTGGCCATATAGCAACTTTATATTTCTGACTTCTGTGGGCTTCTGGGTACTGGAATTTTGCCTGAATGGATTTGGGAGTTAGTACTATGTTGTGGAGCCGGAATGAATTGTGTGAGATCAATGCTACTGTGATGGTGCTAAAGTAGAGAGAACCTTCTCCCCACCCACTCCCCCCAAAAGTTGCCTGAACTGCTGCAGTTTCTGTAACTTTATTTTTAGCAGAGTTCATTAAAGAATATTTTTTATTCCTTTGACAAACTTTAGTACGTAGGTACACCATTGTGCATTGGCAGTACCACCCAGTTCTGTCAAACTGCACACAATAGAATCGGATCTCACTGCTGCATATTAACATATTTTTCAATTAATTAATCAGGACCATGTTCTGATTCCATGACAAGACTCTGGTTGAATGGCTTTAATTGACTTTTTTTTTTTTTTTAAGTAAAATGGATAGCTAATTTTTTTAATGATTTCTTTTGTAATCGAGTGGATAGGTAATTTGTATGATTCACAAGTTACCACCTATTACCTCCAGAAGGTCATGAGCTGTTACATGTATTTTAGCTTCTCGTGTAACTATATGTTGATACAAAATGTCTAATTGTGTTTTTCTGTATTTGAACCACACCTGGATATTTGAGATATTGATAACTCTATAAAATGGTTCTTCAAGTATGTAGTCAATATTGAACTCGGTTGATACATCTAATGATTGATATGCTGTAACTTATCCTTTTGACTGTAAAAGTATAGAACTGGTGAGTATTTTCATCAGGGCAGATACTTTTGTTTTGATCAACAGAAACAAAGCTTATCATGTCTTGGTGAATAATCACACTGAACTGAATGAGATAATGGCTCTGTATGTGTGTGTGTTTGTGGTGTGACAAATTGTGTGCCTTACTGGCAGAACTCTGCTGATCACACAGTACACCTGCCTTATCTTTTTGCTTTCTTCTGATATTTGTGTTGATCTGTAGAGAAACTTGCCTGCCACAAAGTTTTCTGGATGAAGGCGTTAAGTGTGCTGGTTTTTACCCTTCAAGATCCCCTTTCTTTTTACTTCTTAGCTGTCAACTTTACTACTGTGAAATAATTCCCACTTCTGCTGGTGTTTTTCCCCTCAGCATCACATTCATTCATTGATATTTCAGAATATTCAGTTTATGTATACACGAAATGGATGAATGTATGATTAAAAATCCTCAGTACTGTGGACATATGAAGTTAGAAATGTTGTTTTTGGCTTGGTCTGTTCTACTGTTTGAGGATGTCTTGCTGGTTTGTTTTCTTATTTGGTTGCATTAGTACAAGTGTGTGATACAGTCGCAACCTCTCTGGCATTCAGATTAATGACAGTGATGCGGTAGAAGCAGCCTGTGTCCTGTAGGTAACTTGGTTCACATGAATGTAGGTCTTAGTGTCAAAATGAAAAGCTAGTTTACTATGTGAAAACCAGTTATCACATGCTGTGTGAGACATCAGTCTCTAAGGTAATACTGAATACTTGAATTATCAAAATAATGCAAAACCACTTCATGTGAGATGCTCATCACTTAAGTACTTGTGGTTGCAAAAGTTTCTACAATGTATCATGGAATATACAACATATTTTTTTGTACTAGAAGTTTATCAGAACCTTTACACATACCCCTGAATATGTCTGTCACCCAAGATAGTACAAAAACATCTGTAATTACCAAAATGGCGCAGAAATATTTCCATCAGAATGTATATATATGTTCTGTATTTTCAATAGAATTGTACGTTCAGAACTTCCATACTTGCTCCTGAACTGGCTGAGAGAATGCTGGAAAGTGTCATTTGAGGTTTGTCATTGGATTTTGTGCATACTGTTTGAGTGTAAATACGCAGCAATGCTATTACCCAAATTGAGTCGTGTATATTTGGTAATTTTATTTATGTAGTATTAGGAATTTTTTTTTGTGATACAAATATGCATTATGTCCTGTCTCATCTATTGTTTTCGCTGTATCTTTGTATTATTGCAATTTCTGAAATGTATGAAGAGTGTGCACCTGAAAACCAATTGCAATGTATGATGTTTGTATCCAGACATATGTTTCTATGGAAGTTGTGGGTGATGCTGAAGTGTGAGTGAACAGAAAAGACAGGACATGGATGTTAGAGTAGACAGAGCATGTTGAGTGTGTGACTGTGTGTTTGTGTTCAGAGTTTGATTCCCAGTATTTGAGTTTGATATGACATGAGTGCTGCTATTGACACCGTGGAGTTTCGACCATATTAGCAAGACATTTTATTTTGTGCTTTCATAAGTTTCCTGTGTGCAATTACCAAACCTGCCTCCATACCATGCTGGACAGAACAATTGACCAAGATTAATCATAATGAAGGATTTTGGGGGGGCGGGGGGGAGGGGAATTCTGTATTCATGCTATTAAACTTCAGTCAGTACAGGAGAGAGGGGGAATCCTGTATTCACGGTATTAAACTTAGTGCTGTTAGCTGATACTCATTTTATTAAAAAAAAACAAAAAACAGGTAAATAACTATACTTTCTGCTCCTGTGGGGCTGAGGTCCATTACGTCTTTTTTTAAGTAATGGCTGACAACGAAGTCCTGACATTGAAAAAAAATTCATCATTGAATCACAAAGTTAAAAAATTATCAACATTAAATGATAATTTTACTAGTCTTTCTTTTCTTGGCTGATATAGACAGTTAAATCTGATATTTGGTTTGTGATGCCATAATTATTAGCGTTAAATGATAATTTTACTACTCTTCCATTTCTTGGCTAATACAAACAGTTAAATCTGATACTATATTTCGGTTTGTGATGTCAATCTATCAGTTACTTTTGGAGTAGTTTTGAGGAACAATCTACATCAGTGAAAACATCTGGTTGTGTAGATGTGGAGGTTGGAGAGGTGGTACAATCTACATTAGTGAAAACGCCTGGTTGTGTAGATGTGGAGGTTGGAGAGGTGGTACAATCTACATTAGTGAAAACGCCTGGTTGTAGATGTGGAGGTTGGAGAGGTGGTACAATCTACATTAGTGAAAACGCCTGGTTGTAGATGTGGAGGTTGGAGAGGAAAGGAGGTGAAAGTTATTCTTTATGGTTATGTCTTATCAGCATAACTATTGATACATGTACAGATTAAAGTGTTGCTAGTGTTTTGGATGCTTGTTTGCCTGGTTCAGTATAATTTTGGTATTGTAGACATTGGTTTTGTACTTGGGTTATAAGCAAGAACTAAGAACAAGACTTCACATACACTTTTGCTTGAGAACATAACCTCTTCAAAAATTGAAAAACAAAATTGTGGACTTAACTCTGAGTCTGATCTGTGTTTTTGTGTGCTTTGCATCATGGTTTTTGAATTGTTTTTTTGTTTATTTATTTGTTTGCATCTTTATGTTTACTTATGTATATATTTTCTGTTCTGTAGATCATTTCACATTTGTGTATTTGTTTACTTTATTTTATTTTATTTTATTTCATTTTATTTTATTTTATTTCTTTTTTTCTCCATTTATTTATGGGCTTCCTTATATATTTACTTATTCATTTTTTCTGTTCTGAAGGTCATTTCTCACTTTGACACCAATGAACATGACATAGCATCATCAGTGCGTCTGTGATATTTTGCTTCACTTGGCGCATGTGCCTTCCCGTAAGTTTTGCTTCACTTGGGCACTTGTGCCTTCTCCTAAGTGCACTGTTTCTCCCCCTCCTCCCCATCCAAACTATACCCTTGGCCAATTTTGGCTCTGATTAATTTTACTGTCAGGCTGTATAATGATCAGTGTTGTACAGTTATTTCAGTGAATGATGAAAGTGTGCACTTTGGTTTGATTCTTGTCAAGATTTGGAGCCTTATAAACATCATTATCAGTGTGTATTTTTTCTGTTGGCCACATTAGGAACTGAAGGCAAAACCATAGGTTTGAGGTTGTGAAATTAAGATGATTGATAGCTTGTGTTCTTTTGCTGATTGCTGAAAGTGAGATGTTGCTCTTGTGCTGCAAACCAAGAAATGGCATGGTATTCACCATACTTCAAAGTTTGTGTGATTGTTTATTTTGTAAGCAGAATAAATATCAAACTTCAAAACTGAAGGATAGTGCCATCGTGTCCCATTGTATCTGTCTTACAGATACTCCTCACTACTCAACACATACATCTATAAGCAGATCTCATTGATCAGTCTAGAGCTTCTTTTTTTGTTTTTTTGTTTTTTAATGATCAAGCTAGATTATTTCAGTTATTGAAAGTGTTTTCATATTTCAGTGAGAATTTGTTTTTTCCCTAGAATTTCAGTGCAATCATATGTTAAACATAACATTTGTATGGTTTGAAGAATGTATGACTTTGACTGACCTGTCTGCAAAAGAGAAGTTGTTTGAATGTGAGTTGTATGTACGGGTAAGGTGTTTTCCTAGATTTTATCAATGGTATCATGGAATTTTGTTTTTGTTTATATTACAAAAATGTGTTTAATCTTGATATTGTATCTTTTTATCTACTGAGGACACATGTCAGATTATAAAGCACCAGACACTGGAATCTTATTGCCATTTTTAAACAGAATTTATTTGATTGTTACTTTTACAGATAAATTTATATTTTTTGTCTGTTCACTTGTATATTCATGTCACTAGAAGCCAACAATCCTTTGAAGTTGTCTCAGGGAAAAATCAAATGCACTGAGCCAGAACGCCAACCTACCAATTTTACAATGCAAACCAATTTCATTCACTTGCCTTCCTGAATTCATTGTGTAAAGTGAGCTCACATTGTGTCATTGCCATCAGATTCTGTTTGTTCCATTTGTTTATCATGTGTATAGCAAATTGCCGTCAGTTCACCTGGTTTGGAATTTTGTTGTGAACCACATTTTTTATATTCCAGGATGGGAAGAACTTTTGTCCACATATATATATACACACATGTATAGTATTTTTTTTAATTCATAGCCAACTGTATGTTATGAACCGTGGAAAAATATTTGTAGACTTTGTGTATTTGTGTACACGAGTTAGTTATTGTCTGTAAGTGAGATATAAGAAGATGGAACTTTATTCAGGTCAGTAATTCTTTTTTTTTTCAACATTCACATTATCTGATTCATTTTCTGTTTTTGCATTTATAGTGTCAACAGGCATATTGATTGAACGTTATTCCTTTGCAGTATGTATCTTTGGATGAATCATTGCTTTAGTTTATTGATCTATGTACTCGCACATGAAAATAAACTGAATTCATCTTTTGCTGCACAACCAACTTATATACATAAATGTAAATATTGCTCCAAGAGGATGTTACATATTCTGCTGCATTTGTTCTAGAGATAAAGTGTGTTCTGCTGCAGTCCCAACAGGTTGAGTAATTCAAAATCTCTATCATAGACGTAATTGAAACACGTGTGATTCAATTCAAAATCTACATCAGAGATCTTTATTGAAACACAAGAGTGGTTCAGGTCTGAGAAGGACCCTTAGTGTTATTTCAGCAGTGATGAGCCAACAGATACTTAAGCGATACCAAGTATTCTTTTTCTGATAAAAAGAACTGTAACATGGGAACTGACCTTGTGTAACATTTTTTCGTGGTACAGAGCTAGGTTTACTTTCTGTAATTATAGTCCCATTGACTGTTGTTTAATCCTTTGACTCCCGCACCCTGTCCACCAGCATCCAGCATCGTTAACCATGCTGGATTCCCTGCAGGAAGCTGGTGGATAGGGTGAGGGAGTCAGTGGGTTAAGTTTTTGCAATTGATGGATAGGGTGCAAGAGTCAAAGGGTTAAAGGCCAGAATTTTTAGCCACTTAGTGATTGCAACGCTTACATGTTGACACAGACTCCTGAGTCGTTCCTTTAAGCTGAAGTATGACCAAGACTTGGGCAGAGGTATGGCCAAGAAGTTTTTGCTGACATCTTTGGACTGCGCTTAGCTATACCATCGATTGTTGGGTGTTATCCAGAAAAAAGGAACTTTGAAAACATCTTTTTTTTAATTGAACTTGTGGTTGCTGAGTAATCTGTCACATAGATATACCACAGTTTGTTTATTGTGTATTCTTCCTAGAGAGGAAAAAGCTGTTCATTGTATTAACTATATTTAACCAAAGATGCTCATTTTCTCTTCCACTTGATAGACCAGTTTATTGTGTATTCTGCTGAAAGAAAAACAAACCTGGAGACTGTTTATTGTATAACTGGAAATTGCTGAGTGTTCTGCTGAGACACAAAGCTTATTCAGAAATACAGCAGTCATCATACAGGGTACAGTGAGATTTTAATTAATTTTGTTTTGCATCATATTCATTTTCTGCAGAGTAATCAGCTTCAAACTTAAGTGTGCATTCTACCAAGACAGGTTGGAAATGATTCACGGGTTGTGGTATCTACTTAGAACCTTGTGTTCTTTCTCTGTCGAAATGGTTATACATTTTGTCGCTTTTAATTTCATTTTATTTATTTGAGACAACTGTGTTGTGAGGGCATTAAAAGTTGTGAAGATAGATTTGTTAGTAGTATCTAGGATTAGATAGTGTAGATAGATTTGTTGATTGAAGATAGATTTGTTAAGTAGTATTAGGATGTAGACTAGTGTAGATAGATTTGTTGAAGTAGTATCTAGGATGATAGATTTGTTAAATAAGTGTATCTAGATGATGATTGTTAAAATAGTATCTAGGATGAAATTGACCAATTCCTGATAATTCCATAGTAGGAAAATCTAGGATAAAACTGGCCAAATCCTTGTAATGCCTTTGTAAGAAAATCTAGGATAGAATTGGCCAATTCTTGATAATGCCACAGTAATAATTACTTCAAGTTTTTACTAGATGTCCTGCTTTAAGACCTTTTTCGGGTAGATTGTTTGAATGTGAAGACAACTCGTATCATTGATTGTTCCGATATTCAGTCAAAACTTGTAGTAGATAAGAAGCAGTTTATTATAAATGCTAACGTCTTCCGTTAAGTGATGGCTACTTTCACATGATTTCTGTAGCTTTCCTTTTACAATGATCGGCTATTTCTTATTTTTCTGTTTCCAATTACATATGATTTTTATTGTCCAAAAGTATGAGTCTCCTTTCATCATTTCTTTGAATTATTTCCTCTATTATTTTCATCTGTGTCAAGATTTCGTCACCTGATCGTGATGCCTAGTTGTTGGACAGTTTCTCATATGTGTTGGATTTGTCATATTCTGTGGTGTTATCAGTTTTATGCTCCTTCCCCAACTCCCACCAGTCTGCCCAGTGGTTATCTTGTCTTCGGAGGGAGTCACCTGTAATATGCCTGTTCCAGTAATTGTGGACTCAAGGCTTTTTTTTCTTTCAGGCATACTGTTAACATGAGTTAACTTTGGTGGGTTTATGTTTACCCACTTCCCACCACACATTAAGATAAAATGGCAGAACAGTCCACATGAAGAAAATAGTTGACAGAACTGTAAGCTAGTGATAGCTAGTAGATACCTTTATTTCTGAAGATTATATATTGAATAATGGGAGACTATGAGTCTTGTGTCTTGCAATAGTAAAACCAGTGTGCCAGCCAATGTATCATTTTACATCTTTCAATGATGCCATTGTGTGTACTTCCGAGTCAGCTTTTCCTTATTTCAGGAAGGATAGATTTATTTCTTTATATCATATATTTTCCTCCTCTCTCACTTCCAATGGATTTTAAAACTTGTTTTACAGTTCTTAGCTCAAAAAAAATTTTCTTTTGGTTTTGTTTTGTTTTGTTTGTTTTGGTCACTATATTTGAATCATTAGAAATTATGTACTTGTTCCATTCGTCTTTGTTTATGTTCATGTTTTTTTTCTCACTGGGGATGTCTATGATTCAGTGAGTGACAAAGAATAAAGGATGATTTTCTGAATTCATATGTTATGTTTCCCATCTCCTGTACTCCAGCATAATTTGAAAGATGGCATTCATGAGATTTGGCTTTTTATCACAGTATAAGTTGTATGAAGGAGAGAGAGAGAGAAGTTTACGTGTTGATTTGGTGGTGTGTGGAGAATGTCTGAATAAAGTCCTGAAATATTTGCGTGTTTTATGTGTGTGTTTCTCTGTGTGTGTGTGTGTGTGTGTGTGTGTGTGTGTATGTGTGTGTGTGTGTGGAGGCTTCATACAAGAAAGGAAAAACCAACACCACAGACACATACTCATTTACACTTTAAGGTGCAAATGCAGTTTAATTTATCTGTCTTACCTGACACTCTTACTAGCTGAACAATGAACTTACCATTGACAATACAGACAGAATAAATTCAAGTCACCTGACTTTAGCAGTGTATATCACTTCACATAACAGGTACATTTTTCTTTTATAGAAGTCTTTAAACCTTTTCCACATGCAAACACAGAAAGCAACAATAGTAACTGCCTCAGCATGCACACATACTAGTATTTACAAAATTCATTACAGATCATAATGATTTCAGAAATGTTGAAATACCTGTTAATTTAGTGATTTCCATAGACAAGTATCAAATTTATCATTAACCTCTGAACCTTGATGAAATGTCCAGTTTACAACTGACATGCTTCCTTTCTCATTATTATTTATCACTGTTCAAGGTTTACCAAGTTTTATCAACAAAAGCCGCGTTCAACTCTGGGGCATTAAGACGTAAGAGACCTAAATCATGCTTTGGAGCCCCCAAAATATGGTATACCAAAATATATGATTCAGGGTTTTATCATGCAGATGTACTGAAGCTGACATCTGATTAACTTGAACTGATGAAAACTTACCCTGACGATATGTTAGTAGTGCCAACTGTGACCTTGAATCCAGAACTTTAGTGTCTAAAAAAAATTATTCTTTTTCTCTCTCTCACACAGGCCAAACTTTAAACTGAAATTTTTGTATGTGTATTTTTTAACAAGGAAAATAATCTGCTCATAAATTTTCCTCTTTTTTTCAATTGCTTTTTAGGGTGCATTCGTCCATAAAACTTGGGGAAATTGAGATCAGGAATAAAAGACTTGAAATATGCAAAAATCTCAACTGTCATAATTTTGACCCTGCCCAGCTGTTTTTAGTGGTATTTAGTGGATTTGCTGGCTGTTTGTTTATCCAGGTTTTCCCATGTTGCATCGCATATACTTCACGCACGTTCAAACGTTAGCAAGCACTTATGAGATCTGAAACATCACACTATCTACCAGGCATTACCAGGCAGGTTAGAACTAAGTCTGGTGATTTGTGATTGGCAGTCTTAACGTATAGTCACATGGCCATTGCACATGTTGAGTAAATGACTCATTATTGTACTGAATTATTGCATGTAACTGCAAAACGCAAAGTAATTGACTCATTATTGTACTGTACTGCATGTGACTGTAAAAGATGAAGTAAATGACTCATTATTGTACTGCATTACTGAATGTGACTCTACAAAAGGTATCTCTATTATCCTTTATAAACAACACACTTGCATGACACAACCAATTCTTATAGTCCTACTATGTAACTGTGACTCGGCAAATAGTAACTCCGTTATCCATTACCAACAACATACTTGCATCACACAACTGCCTGAATATGACTCCACAATTGGTAACTCAATTATCCCTTATTAACAACATACTTGCATCGCACAATTGCTCAGCCAAACATTCTTTTTAACACTCCAAAAACAAATGAACAATAATGTATTCTACTACACTACAGTCCATATACCTTTTCTTGGTATGCTTTCGGTTTTGAAACGCACGCAATTTGCAAGCGAAACAAACAGTATTCAAACATATCATTAACTGTTGGATTGCCATAGCGAAGTTTGCATTTAGGTCATGTTCACAAAGAAATTCTTTCAATTTCAGGCAAGTCTGAGTTACATGGTTCACCATTTCTGATGCTATTGGCTTGACAGTAAGTTATGGAAAACTGCCAATACTCACTATTCACATATGAAAGTATGAACAAGGTTTTATTGTATAAAGTCTTGGACATAAGATGAAAGAAAATATACCAGCTAATTGAGACAAATTCAACCAAGAAAGATTATAGATGATTTAAAGCCACAGTAGGACTATATAAAGCGCTGTAAGCCCAAAACGCCCGCTTCATTTCTAATCTTTGTAACAGTAGACATCACATCTCTCCAATGTTTTTTTCAAGTAGTTCGATGTAGAAGCAATAACACAACTTCACGTTTGGTAGAATTGTAGCTATAATTACTTCCTAATACTTCGTTAATTTAACCTGGCATTAATGGAAGACATTATTATAGCAAATTGATAGAAATTTTTCAAATAAGGGCAGATTTGAACTACGGTGGGTGGAGCTAGTGTTTGGCGCGCGTCCCACCTGGCACCACAGACCTAAAAATAAATGTTTAGGTCTGTGGCACTTTTCTGGGGTCGCAATGGGGCTGCAAGCATATCACTATCAGTTTCAGCTTGACCATACAGTAATTGTGCGGCCTACCCATACACGTGTGTGAATACGCATGGAACCCTTATAGTGCCCCACGAGCACAGCGCACATGTGGTGATGAAAATCTGTTAACTAGTTAGCCCTGCCCATAACAAATGATCCTGACTGTGGTCATTGTTGACAAGCAGCGAGCATTTTTCTTTTGAACTGTACAGACACTGAAAAATATTGCAACTGATTTTATAGAGGTGGAACTGGCCTTTCGTTTTTTGTTATGAGGACAGGACTGAACCTGGTCCTTCTGGCAGATTACATTTACAGGACAAGGACATGATCATATGTAGCGGACTCAGGACAAAGACATGATATACCAATGTTGACAATGTGCTATCATACATTACCCTGAAAACATGTCATGAAGGATCCAAAATGTACACTGTAGTAAAACAACAGTACACACAAGGCAGATTGAGGATGCTGGGGTGGGGTGGGGTGGGGGGGTGGCATCATGTAAAACTAAAAACGAGATCACACCACAAAACTGAATACATATCTTTAACCCTTTGACTCCCGCACCCTGCCTGTCAGCACCCCTGCATTGTCAACCATGCTAGCAAAATAAAAACTTAACCTTTTGACACCCTTACCCTATCCACCAGCTTCATGCAGGAACCTGGTGGATAGGGTGAGGGAGTTGAAAGGTCAAGTTTTTGCAGTTGAGAGATAGGGTGCGGGAGTCAAAGGGTTAAGTCACTCCAGTTTGATAATCATTCATCAAGATTGGTCATACTCATTACTCACTAAAGATAGTTTTTCTCAAGAAATGTAGTATATATGAAGTGTACTTGATAGTGCTCAGTGCTTGTACCATAGTACTTTTATGTGCATAATATTTGACTTCTCATGACAATTTATCACATTCCTGTAATTCTATCCAGTTAATGAATAATTCTATTCTTCCTCTTTTTTTCTCTCAAATCCATTTGAACCTCCCTTTTTGTTTTGATTTTTTTTAAACAGGGAAATTGTTTCATAACAATTGGAGAAGGGCATGTATCATTTCTGTGTCCAGGACAAAAGTGTGTCAACAAGATTTCCTCAGCTGTTTCTAGATGGATCTTTACTAAACTCGAGTCAGAGGTGTAGACCATAGAAGAGTTCAAAAGTGTAAGTTGAGAAGTCATGGCACCAAGACCAAATTTGCCCAAATCAGCATTTAGTGATAGACATGTGCTTAGAGGATTTGTTCTAGAACATCCAACCAAATTACACTGCCTTCACTGTTGTGACAGTTTGCTGTTGCCCTCACATCGGGTGAAGTTTTATTTCATCTGATTGTGATGCTTCCTCATGGCCACCCACAGTGATCCTGAAATGTACGAAATCTGGATTTTAAAGCTTGTCATAATAAAGGTGACAAGCCTTGTAAACACAGTTCTTTAATTCTACAGGTTATGAAAACACTTGTGTGAACATCAACACCATTATAAAAGAATGAAACGAACATATTTGGTTCAATCATTTAATTCTAGAAATGCCTTGAATCAAACTCACAAAATGTCAAAGGTTGGATGACCTTGGCTTAATTGTTTAAAAGAATTATGTGTTTTATGTTATATCTCTCACACTTTTTTCCTGACTGTAAGCATGTTGATCAAATACTGTTATCATTTTTGGATTCTTAAGTCAAATCACAAATTTCCTAACAACAGTTTTTGATTAAATTGATTGATTTTCAAGATGATCTGTGATTTTCAAGAACATCTGTACCTTTTGTAATAACATTGTATGAAAAACATAAATTGTTAGAATGGCTGAACCATCTTGTTTTACTTTTTTCCATGTTTTGTTTCTTGTTACAAAATTTCAGTATTTTTCCATTGTAGTAAGGATAGATGCAAAAATCTACCACCTGCTCCCGTAAAGTAGAAGGATGTAGAAATGAGAATCTGTCATTTTTAACCTAATATGGACAAAGATGGTGCATGCACTAACTTTCGCTACTCCCAAGACCATTGAGAAATTTCAATCCACAGAATCAATTTGATGTAAACAAGGATACAGATGTATTTTCAAATTTCTTTGATTTTTCTCAAATGAACACAGAACATGAACACAATATCATTCACATCAAAGGTGAATTTTAACTTCATGTACACCCAATCAATAACTGTACCTAAACTGACTAGTATCGATCTCTGTCCTCCCATATGATGATCTACAGTTTTGATTTGATAACAATACAAGTTAAACAGCGATTTGAGAAAACATCCTCATATCTTTGTATTGTGTGATAACAGAAATTGCTGAAAGTTGACACATATTTTTTTCATCCATGTATTTTCCCATGCAACTAAACTAATAAGAGCAACATTTAGAAAACTGTGAAAAAAAAAGTTCAAACACAATTTTGCTGATTGAAATTCAGTCATCACTGCAAACTAATCATGCCAGTTACATATGATGCCATGAGCTAAGGAAAGAACACCCAACAATGCTTATGGCAAAACAGGTGATTACTACATGGTAAATCCACTCCACCATAACAACTATATTACTTAATAGTACATAGTCTCCTAACATGACACTAAGGTGCTCATGTAAAAGCGTTCAGACCAACCAAATAAATCGGTGTTGTAACTGGCACTGTGAGATGAGGAGTTAACATTCAATAACAGTAAGGGAGAAGGAAAAGAAACACACATGCACAAATCTGACCCGGCTTCATTAATTTCTTTTCTTTTAATTGCAATCACCCTTGAAGTTTTTCTTGGTTCAAAATTCTTGCTGCAACAAAAAAAGTCAGAAGCAATCACCCATCACATCCACCTATCAAACTATTCAAACACACAATGACATATGCATCTGTTATAAAGACTTTCACAGCTAAATAAACAAACCACAAATGAAAGCATCTATATAATGTTTCTGCCAGAATGATAAATCCTTCCAGACAACCGTGGTGATGCAAGAAAATTGACATTAAAAAACCATAACCAGATAACTTTACAGTGCAGAACAATAATACTCACTGCTATCATTTTCCCTCATCTGTATGTACATCTACACAACTGTACATTTTTGTATGAATACTTCAACCCTGTTGCATGAAACAAGACTTTTTTGTTTTTTGTTTTGTTTTGCATTTCATGAAATACCATTAAGCTGTTCAAGAACAACTGAAGTTACTCATGATAATGAAATTTAAATATGTTATGTACACTTTTGTGCATAAGCCTGTGCATCATGTAAAGCACTGAATAAGACTAGATTTCAACATATGTATACATAAATTCAAATGTGTGCGATCAACACAAGTCCTCAAGACTATTTTGGTTACAACTGATTGCTAAGATCAATGGTAATACAAACTATAAACTAAGCTTGTGTTTTAAAAAAATCACCTCACTGGACTGAACGCAACAGTTTTCCAATGCAGGGGAGACAGTCAACGATGATCTCCCCTGCCCCCTGCTTTTACTTTTTCACCATATCCGCTCTACATGAAGCTGGTAGATTGGGTGTAAAAGTTCATGACACAATGAAACAAGAACCCTGTGACTGCCATTCTTTTAATTTGGCCACCTGCTGAGTAAAAAACGCACAAACAAACAAAAATAAAAACGTAATCATGTGGACTATGCCACCATTTCTTTAGGCTAATAATTGCTCAATGAAATTAGATTTGGCTATATTGCATACTAGATAGCACATGAAGCTGTATGTTTTCACTGAGCAAGTTTTAACATACATGAATAGATTATGTGTGCATGTGATAGTAACCACTGAATATCCTCCTCACTCACATATTTTTTCTTTCAGTTGATGAAACCTTGCCTTCATGATCTTTTTCTTTATCACTGTGATATGTCTCTTTCTGTTTCTCTTGCTGCATATCAATAGCTGTCTTGCAATTTTAACTGTGTGTTTATGTGATAGTGGTGGTTACAGAGGAGGAAATTGGTGTTTCTCTTAGCAATTGTTAAATTCAGTCAAATCTGTCTCCACAATTTATCCCCCCCCCCCCCCCCCCAATTTCCCCGGCATTGTGATTTAATGGCACTTGCCCTCACAACACAGAACCAATGTCACATTCATGTTACTGTACTGGGACGATCAGTGGTTATATGAATGGCAAAATCACAACAACAAAGTAAATTCAAATCAAAACAAAATTCAAACACTAAAAACATGCACTGAAGGATAGTTGATATGGAACATTAAAACTTGTAAACATTACACTGACTTATCCCTTCCTCCTCCCTCTCCCCCCCCCCCCCCCCCCCCCAAAACCCCATTCTACTCTTTATTTTTCAGATTCTTCAACTCTTTAAATTGCATCCATTTACTCTGCAGACAAATTCATTTTTCAAAAACAAAGAAAAAGCAACAATAGCCTGGATCCATTTTGAAGACGTAATAGTGACAGCACCATCAACTACATATTTTCTGCACAAAGGTCAGTACCCTGCTAATACACCATGGGTGGTACCCTTTTCCATCACATTTACACCAAATCATTACTTCTACATCAAGATCAAGAGATCTGCTCATCATTTATTCAACTTTCAACACCACTTTCAACGAAAAGCAATGAAAAATGAAAAGCTTTGAAACTGGCTAAAATCAAGAATGATACTTTTTTTCTTACTAAAAACATTTACTTGCCAAAGTATAGGACAAAAATTTGATGTACAATATCTGACATGCTATCATTTCAGCATTTTCTAAACTTTTATCATTTTAGCATTTTCTAAACTTTTATCATTTTAGCATTTTCTAAACTTTTATTCAGTTGTAATCTTCTTCTCCATTTCATGTATCATGCAGAGGAAGACAGGCTTTAAGAGTTAGAGACAAAAAACATTTTACATACAATGTACAGAAACAACAAACACATACATACTCAAACATCACATGGTACCTTCCTGCAACAGGCAAAAAGTTCCTTGTGGAGATTTTTCAATACACACAGTTCACTCAGTCTCCTGTACATAATGCCATGATAGATTGACACAATTTTGATGCAAGAACATGCTGCTTCAATTCTGAAGTGAAACAGGCAAATGAGCACCACGTAACAGCAGATACAGAGGAAAAAATTTTAAGTGTACTTTGCAGAGGACACTGACAGTCAAAACAAAAACTAATTCGATTCTTTGTAAATGCAATGTTTACAACAACTAATTATGAAGTGAGAAGAACTCTTATAATTTCGATTCTTTGTAAATGTAATGTTTACAACAACTAATAATGAAGAGAGAAGAACTCTTACAATTCATTTTTACGTCTGATTTTGAAGCAGTAAAATATTATTTGAGGCAAAACAGATGATAAAATCTCTCTAAAAAATTATAGAAAATAAAAGAGGGGTGGGGTGGACCACATTTGCTCTTTCTCCAATGCTTTTTCAGTCAGACTGCGCCCATGCACTGGCCTTGGGCAGGTAGCACACAGCTGCATGCTGTTTACACATGCAAAACATTGGAAGGCCTCAGAGTAGCTCACTAAATTTCCACAGCTTTACCATACCATCATTAGTATTGGTCACATCCTATGAAGAAAAGAGCAAATGCAGAGGTAACATCATTAAGGCTCACTACAGTTGCCTTCCACTATTCAACAATGAGTTCACTGCATTCGCTTACAGATGTGACCCCCTACAGTCAACTCATGTTGCCAAAATGGTGAAAGGGTTGAAAACTAAATAATAAAACGAAGCAACAGGGTCAAAGCCAGGGAAAAGACATAAAGCCATAAACAATGTTTGAGAAAACAACTGATGTTAAACAACCAAACAAAACACATGCATAATACACAATGACTGATATAACACTGATTGTATGAGACCACTTCCCAAAAACCAAGAAACACAAACCAGCAAGGAACAACTGTGATCTTGCATAAAAGCTTCAGACTCAAACCTGGTTTCCAAGCACCCTCACGTAATATTGAAAAATGAAGCTTTTGATGTTAACTTGCTAGTCTGTCTCCATACCCAGCGCTAACAGTCCTTCTGGACCTCCCAGCTAAGTTCATAATTAACCCTTTCAGTTTCACTCCCTCACCCTATCCACCAATTTCCTTCATGAAGCTGGTGGGTAAGGTGAAGGAGTGACAGGATTAACAGCAAAGCACAGCAGCAGTAGTCAAGGGTGGTGAAGAGCAGTGACACTGTTTCTAGATCAATCCTCATCTTGACCCCCAGCTTTCTGGTCTCTGATGCTGGTGTTGCCACCTTTAACCTTGGCTTTAGGCTGGTAAGCTGAGCTTCTTTCCTTTCAGCACTGAAACCACCAGATGAAACAACAGTTACTAATGTACTGCAGAGCTTGTGAAACATACCTTGAATTTTTAGAAAAACTGTAACTCATCCAAATTAAAGTAACTCAGCTTCAAAACTAAAACTCAGAACATAAAATCAAATCAGGTCATTCAGAAGCAAGACGTTAAGAGACCTCAACTTCTCTCAAGGCCACCTTTATAAGGACAGTACTCACCTCCTCATTCTTGCTATGTTATCTTTCCTAAAAAGAGACAGTCACCCATTTACCACCAGGTGGTGATAGCATGATCAAGTCAACATGGGCTGATTGGTTCTTCTGACAAAGGCATGATTTCAAGATCTGATATCTCAAGTTCAATCCCAGCCCATAACATTAAAACTGGCCTGTTTGTTGCACATCTTGATGTTTCCATCATTTTTCTGGTGTCAGTTTAGTGGTTCATAAGTCCCTGTTCCCCCTCCCAATTTCAAGTGCAAAGGTGTCTGCCAGACAATTGCTGGCAGATTTGGGTGGACCACATATGGAATTGTCAAAATTCCTTGGGAACAAACTCCAAACTTCATCACCAAATAAAACTGAACCTGGTTATCAATCCATTTGACAACCATGGTAAATCATGCTTTGGCCTTGACTTCAGTGAATGAATGTTCTGACTAATACATAAACTCATCCCCATAAAAAACTATCTTTTTAGTTATAAATATCCCTGACACAACATCACAAGCCCTACCTTTGGTGACATAGAGGTAGAAGAAGTCACAGTAGAGGATGGTCTGGACACATCCAGCCACAACAGCTATCAAGTCAAAGAAGTTCTCGAAGTAGTAGCGGTACACCCAGTTGAAGATGTAGAGAGCGCGGTAGGAGCCGAGAGCAAACAGGTAGTGGGAGGTGACAGTCTCTGCTTCACCTGTCTTGCTGACCATGAACAGCTGAGGAAGGATGGCCACAGACTCCAGATAGATGGAAAAGGTCCACAGGATCTGTGAAGACAAGATTCATATGCCAGTGAAAAAGTGCCCACTGCTGCACACTCTGCGTGTGTGTGTGCGCGCGCGTTTGTGAGTGTATTGCCTGAATTTCCTTGTGAATGTGTTAGTGTGCACTGACTTGCCCTTATTGCTGTTAACTAATGAATTTGGTTCCTACGTTTCGCATGCTATTTAAATCATTGTTAATATCTTAAGAAAAAAAAAGATTTATAAAACATGACTCCATAAACGTATATGATACTCTGACATCTGTCAGTTTAAAAACTGATTGACTAACACAGTAAATGTAAAAGAGCTATACAGTAGAACACTGATATAAAGAACAACCCCAGGCAAAAAAAATAGTTCTTTATATCAGTAGTTCTTTATTTCAGTCAAACCTTTACACACACATTTTATCCCTCACACAACCCCCCCCCCCCCCCTTCCCACTGTTTATCCACGTCCCTAATTTCTTGCCCACGGGTGAAAAAAATGATGTAATGTCAGTTTGTTTTTTTCCCTTTTCGCTCGATTCAAGAATGAATTTCTCCATGTCCCCTAAAGTGTCAAAAAAGGTTTCTCCGCCATTCACAATACAAAAGTCCCTAAGAGTTTTCAAACACTGTTTGGCTTCTGCAGAGCTCACAGCCTTGAGCTGCTCTGCAGGTGCCTCGTCCTCTTCTTCAGGAGGCACAGAACTGGAACCAGCAGCTTTGACTTGGTCCACAATTTCCTGGTCCAAATGCCATCGATCGATAATCTATTTTTAGATCGCCGTCATGAATAGGCGCGGGCAAGCGAGGCATTGTGCAATAGTGACCACCGTCCGTGACTAGGCGAATGTGGCCAGGGGGCCGGCCACGTGTTTTCAGGCCCACGTGGGCTAGTTCGTTACTTCAGTCGTGAACAAAGAAAAATAAGACTTTGGTGGGCAAAAACATGAGTTCATTACAGCCGTCAGTTCGTTAACGCTTGTTCGCTAAATGCGTGAAAAGTTAATTGAAATAAAGAGACAAATAAGCGGGGCACAGAAATGCGTTCGTTATTCCCGTCAATTCGTTTCAAGCGTGTTCGTTATAAGTGTGCTCTACTGTATTTGTCTGTACACATGAACTCGTTTTTGATTTTGGCATCATTCAACTGAAAATGGAAATTCGCTTGTGTAAATACATACATATGTACATACTGCCTGCTCTTCCAGACTGCATCCTTAAAACAATGAGCAAATTTTTCATTATGTAACGAACCAAAATGTTTAGAATATGTATATAACAAGTGTGTTAACAAGTGTTACATTACCACAGACTAACTTTTTAAAATCATACTCACAATACTAATGAAGTTTTATTCCTAAAAAAAAGTCATTCATATCATGTCCATTATTCGAACATAACACACAGTCAAGGCATTTTATCTGAAAACATCTTTACTTCCTAAGTTCCTTGTGTTCCATCCACAGTCATGACTATATGAATTCTGTTATGAGCAAACACAAATTACGTTCCTGAAAGTTCATTCATTACAAGGGGTAAAACTAAAATAATAATTACATGTACATAATAATATACAATCAAGTATATATTATAACTACCAAACATAAAGGTCACAAAGTGAAGGAGTTAAAGAAGTTACAGACATTATAAAAATTATATTACACTATTTTACTATCCAACATTCATTTCATGACATTTTATATGACAATGCATTTTGTCTCCATGTGTTTTATCCATAGCGACAGTCACAACAATGCATTTTGCCCTGAGTACACTATATGTTTAGAACTGGAAAAACAATCATTTAAACTTATGAAAAGAAGAACACTCCCCCACCCCACCCCCTCAGAAAACTACAGACCTCAAAATATATTATCAAACACTGAAACAGTCATAACTGAGCTTTACCTCCATGGGAGTAAATTCATGATTGACCAGGAAAGCCAGTCCCCCAACAGGCACCACCAGAAACTCCATGCGGAAAGTGTCATGATTGGAGTCGTAGGTTGCCTTAAACTTGAAATACATAAGGTATACAGTGAAGAGAGATGAGACAATGAAGAATATCTTCATGACAGTATTGTACGGTGAAATGAAGTTGGTGAATAAATCCAGGTACCGGGTCAGGAAAACCAAAGCAAACAGGATCTGGGACTTGCCAGAAATACCTGTAAAAATGAAAATTGCCATAACATAATTATCTTAAGAAACTTTTATTTTTAGTACATTAACAGTATCTATCACAGTATCAGTCTAGCACATTCAGACATTGCATGTTTTCTTTCATGAATTTAACTCTCTCTCTTTCTCTCTCTCTCTCTCTGCCTTAGTGTCTACCTATCTATCTATCTATCTATAGACCTATCTATCTATACACAAATACACACATATTCATGCGTGTGTGTGTGTGTGTGTGTGTGTGTGTGTGTGTGTGTGTGTGTGTGTGTGTGTGTGTGTGTGTTCTGAACACAAGACAAAGAATAACTTATTAACCCTACCAGACTGAGTTCCCGCTATTGCGGGAATGACGAAAATGACTATATACCGAGTTCCCGCTATAGCGGGAATAGCACACTCACACGATCGTCACTTTATCAAGAGCTAAAAATAGCTACCGGACTGTTGCTAAGCGTCGCGTGAGCGTGTGTTCAGCCTATTGCAACTGTCTGCCTTTGTGTTGATGGTATTTTGAGGTGATTTGGGTGCAAAATTGACCATGAAGCGAGCTAGTGATGAACCAAGCACTTCAACAGGTAAACGGGCGAGGCCAACTCGCTTCACAGTTCAACAAGTGGTGGACATTTTGCAGATTGGACAATTTGATCAGGAATACGTTTCCGATTCAAGTGACGATGATTACGTTGATGAAGCATTGAGTGAAAGTGATGATTCTGACAATGAAAGAAGTAGGTCGAGACAGAGTGTTGGAAGAAGGGGGCGTGCCCGTACCCCCCAACCAAGTGATAGGGGAGATGTTTGTGTGATTAAGGGTTGGACTGGCGTTAGATGAAAGATAGGCCTATTTTCTACAATCTCTCCACGTTTCATATAATTCTAACCATTGGTGTGCATGATATGAATAGTTTTCTAACGTATATACATTTTTTTCAAAATTTTGCTCAGGAGGTCAGGCAGGGGGCACAATTACGCTCAGGGGCTAAGGTCTGGTAGGGTTAAAAAGAAAAAAAAATTCACACTATCTTAGAATTTTTTTTTTTTTTAACCCAAAATAAGTACAATTGCAGGCTTGTTGTTGTTGTTGTTGTTGTTATTGCTGTCATTGTTTAATCTGGGAAAGAAGGAAAATGGCTTGCAAGTAATAACATCACAACTGTACATAATATTAATAATAACAAAACGTCTATTTCTCAAATCTTTTCACCTCCCAAATCTGTCTGCACAGAGATAGAGAGTGAACATTATTATCATAAATAAAATAAACAATGCTTTCTCTAAACAGTGTGTGTGTAAGTGTGCGTGTGCGTGTGTGTGTGTGTGTGCATGCGTGCGTGAGCACGTGCCTGTGTATGCGTGTGTGTGTGGTGTGTTTGTGTGTGTGAGTGTGTGTGTATTGTGTGTGCATCTGTGTGCACAAGTGTATAGCATGTGTATGCAGGGGTGGGGTGGGGAGGGGTTGTTGTTTGTTAACATTTTAGTTTTGTTGTTTTTCTTCAACTCTTTGCTTTGGGTCTGTGTGTGTGTGTGTGTGTGGAGGGAGGGAGGTATGTGGGTGTGGGGGTATGTGTGTGTGTTTGTGTGCGTTTTGTTTGCATTTTTATTTTTTCCCTTTTTTCAAGATATGTGTGAGATTTTCTTGTTTGCTTGCTTGCCTGCTAACATTAACAATAGGCTTAATAATAATTGAATAATTCATATGCACCCAATTCTCCTTTACTAGAAAAAAAAAAAGGGAAACGAAATTTCCACAAACATGTTTGTTTATATTACTTGAATACTGTTTAAAGAAAATGTACAAAACACAACGCATGTTTTCACTTCATGATTATATAGGCCCTAGGCCTAGTGATTCTATAAATTAGAATCCATGGCTTGAAAAAAAAAAATCAAAAAACAAACAACAATAACAAAACATACACAAAATAATGAGCACAACAATTATGATTGTTGTTATTGATGCTGCTTCCCTCCCCTTTTTTTGTTTGTTTTGTTTTAGTTTTGTTTTTGTTTGTTTGCATTTCAGTTGTGTGATTCATTGTATATATATGTTGATGTGGTTATTGTTGTTTTGATAGAAGGTGCGATGTTAAATCTGTACAGTTTTGTGTTGTTAGATTGACCACAAAAAAAAGCTAATGGTGTTATTACAAATTAACCTTTAAAGATCTTGGGCCGGCAGGCCTACAGACTGTGGGCTGGCTGACCTGCGGATATAGCCTAATTACATTTTGCATAGCCTACAGGCCTATTTTCAAGTTTTTGTTTGTTTGTTTTTTAGTGCAACATATTAAACATAACTTTGTTAAATCAGCATTATCTTGAATAGCAATATGCACTGTCAAACTTTTTTCCGAGGCTTTTCAACGAACACCCACGTCGGGGTTACCGCTGCATACGTGTCAGGTGCCGTGTGCAGGCCGTAACAGTGAAAAGCGAAAGTTCTTTTCAAACTTCCTGCAAATTTAAAATTATTTCAAGGTGCAATTAAGCCCTAGCCCAAACACTTCGTCATTTTCTTTATGTTACTATGTATATCTAACGCTTTGAAATAAATGAAAGATTCGACAGATGAAATATTTGACAGTTTAAGCCTCTGGACGTGCGGGCGTACTCAAAGCTTAGGTTCCTCGCCAATTGTCGACAAGCAGAGACCGCAGACTGAAGCAACTAGATCTAGATCTAGGCCTACTTTCTTCTCAAGTTTCTGTCTTACTAACTGACTGCTCTTTCAAGATAATGAATTCGTTCAAAATATTCTTACCTGCACAAGATCTACTTTTCCACATCTTCAATAAAAGCAAAATAATTGCCAGAAGATGGGACATGTCCCCGATAAGCCTGAAGATATTCATGTTTGTCGTCCGGTTGGACTTGGAGCGTCTGCTACAGTTCCACGTACAGTTTTATGGCGGCTGCGGACGTGGCGCGCACAGCATTGTGGTAAGCAGGAGAGATAACTCTACAAGCGTTTCCTGGAAACGAATCAACTACACTTTGGACTCGTCAGCAGTCTTTGGGCACAGATCTAGATTATTAATTTAAACAGGCCCAACTCTGATTTGACTCATATCTATATTTCCATATCTCCTCTGAAGCATTTCCTTTTCATGCAGCAATAAATCTGTACGACGCATCTGATGACGCGGTGCCTTTTGCTCAAACATCCCGGTAGTGTGCATAAACTCATGAAGGATTGGTTTTCATCATTAAGTCCCAGAGGTATTGGAGTTACACCGTGCTCGGACAGCTCCATATGCACTCCACCCAAATCCGCCAGCTATTATCTAGCGCTGGCAAGGTCTTGGAAAGGGGAAAAGGGACCTATCAAATACTGAGCTGACACCACCAGAGTGATGGAAACATTAAGATGGGCAGCAAACAAGCCCGTTTTTAATGTTGCGGGCTGAGACTGAACTCAAGATGTCAGATCTTGGGTCCATGGCTCTGAATACAGCTCCCCAACACATAATGCAGAAAATAAGCTTACGCAACCATGCGATAAAATCCTTGATGAAATTTCCCGAAGAGCTTTCATTGGGGTCGTTGTCTGGCCACTCCATAGCGTTCAGATGGCTGCTGTTTAAATTACTGCCCATGGTGTTTCAGTTTTGCAAAAGCTTTCAGACGGAGCTGCTCTTCCCCAGTTGCTCCAGTTGGCCATTGCTTATTTCTTTTATTTCTGAACAGTGGGCAAAACTGTAGAATGTCCTGAAGACTGCGGCATGGACACTCATCGTGTGGGATATCCCTGTTTGGCACAGTGTCAGTCATACATTGCATGTGTTGAAAACTCTGCTCAAGACAAGTTTTGAAGGCTGGCAAATAGGATCATGTTCCGCCCATTCTTGATAAACTTCCTTTTCTCACACTGGACGGAGCAGCAGGGAAGTTTCAGTCTTTTTCTCCTAATTTGTGTATCTTGAGTTTGTTTGTTTGTGATCTTACGCTTGACAAAGGCCAGTTGGGCGAAAATTTGCAGCTGTCTTGTCTTGTATTAAATACGCGTTCTTATTTTTTTTCCGTGTCTTTTTCTGGTTTCATAGGCCCAGTCCAAGCCTGGATAGAGTTCAAGCTTTCAACTCTGTAATATTTTGTTTGTCTCTGAAACCACTCCTGTTAATATTTCTGATCTCCTTACCATTTATAGTCCTAAACAGCTCCGGTCAGCATCAGATAAACGTTTTCTCTGTGTTCTTCATGTGAAGACTAAGACTTTCATTCTCTTTCTATGCACCACAACAGTGGAACGTAGGTCTCGACTTTTTTCTTCAGTTTGACCGGAAAATCGAACTGGGTGTCTAGTCCCTCGGAAGGGGACGAAAAATGAGTCGGATCTGTGTGCCTTCTGGCCTGCGCACGCGAAAGATCTCATGGCAGTTGAAAATTGTAAAGAACAGGACATTCGCTCGTCTGCCCTGGTATAAAATACTGGAGAGATAGGTTATTTCCCAAGTCCCCTTTAAGACTGCTTGCCTTTCTGAAGTCTTGGTAAAAAAGATAGTGTGTGTGTGTGTGTGTGGCGGGGGGGGGGGGGTGAGGGGGAAGGGGGACGCTGAACTGCGGCGACACGCTCTCAAGGGGAAAAGCAGTCCCTAGCTCCACATCCTCTGTGTGGTGGTGTGTGTGTGTTGTGTGTGTGTGTGTGTTGTGTGTGTGTTGTGTGTGTGTGTGTTGTGTGTGTTGTGGTGTGTGTGTGTGTGTGTGTGTGTGTGTGTGTGTGTGTGTGTTGTGTGTGTGTGTGGTGTGTGTGTGTGTGTGTGTGTGCTTGTGTGTCTGTGTGAGTGGCTGTGTCTTGTGTGTGTCCTCCTGTGTGTTGTGTTGCGTTTTGTGTGTGTGTGCTGCCGTGCACGCGCGGCGTCGTGTGTGTAAGAGACATGTCCCTGTCCATGTCCTCTGAGTGTGTATGTGTGTGTGTGTGTGTGTGTGTGTTGTGTGTTGCTGTCTGTGTGTCTGGTGTCAGTGTCTGTGGTGTGTCTGTGGTGGTCTGGTGCTTGTGTTCTGTGGCGTCTGTGTATGTGTCTGCGTCTGTGTGTGTGTGCATGCGCGCGCACGCGCGCGCGTGTGTGTAAGAGACAGACAGACAGACAGACCGGACAGACAGGCAAAGACAAAGGCAGCCGTAGACATGAGTTACAGGATCTTCAATGTGCATATTCAATATTTTACATTATAGACAACAACGACAACAGCAGCAGCAGCAGCAGCAGCAACAACAACGAACAAACTAAAACAATTCTCCGCCACCCTTAAATTTTCAACTTGTTCCATCCGCGCTGACTTTCTTTCTTTTCGTCCTTCTTCTTTCTTTTTTTTTTTTTTTTTTTTCTTTTCTTTCTTTTTTTCTTTTCTTTCTTTTTTCTTTTTTTTTTCTTTGTGTCTCTTTGCTTTGTTTTTTTTTGTTTTCTTTTGTTTTTGTTTTTAGTTTTTGTTTTTGATTTGTTTTCATTCGTGGCTCGTTAGCTAAGTCGGTTAAATGCCATGCTGATGATGGAAGGGTCGGGTCTGTTTTTTTTTTTTTTTTTTTTTTTTATGTGAGGCCCATAAGTTTGGTTGGTTAACCCTCTGACTCCCATACCCTGTCCATTAGCATCCTACATTGTCAACCATGCTAGAAACACAAAAACTTAAAGGAAACTGGTGGGTATAGTAAGGTGAGGGCGTCAAAGGGTTAAGTTTTGATAGGGTGAGGGAGTCAATAGATTAAGTTCTTGCAGTTGGTGGATAGGGTGCGGGAGTTTCATTTTCAGTTTAAGTTTCTCAAGATGACGT
>CM060306.1:80203011-80223011 GCA_030674185.1 Monoplex corrugatus
CAACAACAACAAAACAACAAAAAAAGGGGGGGAGGGGAAGTGATAGAGGAGGAGTGAAGAGGATATTTGAAAATTGTCAATTTTGAATTTGAGAAAAGATGATCCAGAAAACAACTGTTTTGAAGAGGGGAAGGTAAAACTAACAAATAATGTTACCATAATTATCGATTTAAACAAACAAACAACAAACAAAATTAGTAAATATCCGGAAGAAATGAATAAAAAGTAAAACTAATAATTGACTAACCACAACAATGAACAAGTCAAATAACATTTTAATAGAAGGACTTTTTGACAGGCTAACAAAAAATTCATACAGTAATGATGATGAGGCAAATATGTCAGAAACTGTACTCACAGAGAGTGTTGGAATATGTCGTTTTACCCTAAACGCAAGAAAGAATATGACTATGTGTTATCTTCTTTCCACACAGACACACTATGTTATTGGTATATTTTGTTTTGAATGCATCAAGTTTCCATCTGTACATAAGGGACTGTATAGTTCTGCTGGCATGAAGCTGCTTAAGTATTTTGCTAACTTCAAAGTTCATGTGACATTTATCATACTTTTTCTGTTTTAATTGGAACTGCTTCCAGACGTAGTTGTCCACTAAAGTGTAATTCTCGTGCAACGAGAGAGAAAGCTGGATATTGTTTGAATCTGGTGAGTTATTAGCTCCCCGTTTGGCAGCCCTGTCAACTTTATTATTATAACTAAAAGAACTATGAGAAGGTATCCAGCAGAAAGTAATATCAGTGCCTCTTAAAGATAAATTATGAATCAAGTGACTTATTTCCAGAATCATTTCTGATCTTGTTTGTAATTTTGATAATTCAAGAGCCTGAAGTACTGATTTTGAATCAACGCAAAGAAGTATCTGAAAAATTGTCCTAGGAAGACTTATCAATAGTTTAAAGCCATTAATATTGCAAAGAGTTCAGCTGTAAAGACAGATTTATCAAGTCCTATGTAGAAAGATTTTTCAATTTTGAGAGCAGGTATTAAAACGCTGAGCCTGCTTTTCTTTCAATTACTGACTCATCAGTGTAAATTTTCAAATGATCAGAATATACTCGTCTATATGACATTTAACCTGACTTGCCAGTAAGTTTATATTGTCTCCTTTTTTTAAATTAGTGTGGTGTACGTCAAATCGTGCTCTTTGGAGTTCCCAACTGGGTACTGGCGAAAAGGAAGGTCGTATAGATACAGGATCTACGTCTAGATCAATTCCTGAGCCTTTCATGACGTCAGATGTGTATGTTGCAAGTGTGACCTGTGAAGATATTGATTTAGCTCGTTTTGGAAAGTCGGTATCTGATCTCAGTTTAATTTCTGTTTCTGAGATGTTTTCTACGGTGGTGTTTCTTAACAAAAATTTAGTAGAAGCGACTTTCCTTCTGTGGCAACAGTTTGATTTCATTATATGTCCGAAGACAGGAAGCATGCATTGGAAGACCCAGTGCAAGTTTGAAACCTTTACAATCTATGCTCTGCAGTTTTTTTTAGTAAGTGTTTCGGTGCACTGAAGAAGATTTCTTGAGCATAGGTTAATTTAGATCTAACAAGCGATTTACAAAGATGAACAAGTGTTGATGAATCTTGACCCCATGTCTGTTTGCGAACTATTTTTAAGAAATTTAAACTTTTTTGAGCTTTGGTTAATAAGTATTCAATATGCTGATTCCAAGATAATTTTGCTGTAAGGAAAACTCCTAAGAATTTAATCGACTCGTTAAACTGAAGAAGAGTATCTCCCAGTTTGAAAGTGGGAATATTTACTGGGTTAGCTCCATTATTAAATAAAACTATTTTTGTTTTTTCCAGGGATAGATGTAACCCATTTTCTACCATGTATCGCGCTATTTTATCAAGTTCTAATTGGTAGCATTTGCGTGTATAATTGATACAGCGCAAAGGAGTTTTCTTTTTCATATTTATCTGCATCCACATGCATAAATCGTCAGCATATTGAGCTAAAACTACATGCTTAGATACTTTACTGGTAAGTCATGCATTAATATCATGAAAAGAAGGGGAGCTATAACGGATCCCTGAGGGATACCCATTTGAAGAATTCGTTTCGTGGAATATACATTTTCAATCCTCGTTTGAAATACTCTGTTTTCTAAGAAACACTTAACATAGCCAAAAATGTGACCTGTCAGCCCAATACTTTTAAATTTGAATAACAATCGGGAGTGCCACACTTGATCGTATGCTTTCGTTATATCAAAAAATGTAGCTAAAACACATTGACGTCTTGCAAATTGTTGTTTTATATTAGTAGTTAGCTTTGTTAGGATCTCTACTGGTGACCTGCCTTTTCGAAATCCTGCCTGATTTACTGGTATTATTTTATTCTTTTCACAATAGTGCATCAGTCTCTTTAAGATTATTTTCTCCATTAGTTTACATACATGTGATGTTAATGCAATTGGCCTGTAGTTTTTCAAATCGGTATTACATTTACCTGGTTTTAATACAGGAACCACTATTGTTTCTTTCCAGTTGTTAGGCATTTTCCCACTATTCCAGCATTTTTTAAATATGTCATGTAGTAAGATTATAAAATTTTCTGGTAAATTTTTCAGCATCTCATTGGAAATTGCATCTAGTCCAACTGACGTTTTTTTACTTGGAAGGGACTGAATGGCATCTTTTAATTCTTGAAATTTGTGAGTATTGTCAGAGGCAGGATCCTTATATACATCTTTCTTTTCATCTCGTTCCCTATAATTTCTATCAGAGACAGGGAGTCCTTCTACACGACAGGCCTCAGCAAACACGTCTGCAAAAGCTTCTGCTTTTTCCAATGAGCTAGGAATAGGGTTATTTTCTAGCTTTACTGGAATTGATGGCAACTTAATCCCGTTTTTCATTAATTTTAGTTTTTCCCAAATCTTTATCGTGTCTTTGTGGTTATTTACTTCACATTTACAAAAAGATGTCCAGTGTTGTTCTTTGGCTTGCTCTATGATTCTGTTACACTTAATGTTGGCACTTTTCATCGCTGTATGATTTTCAGGTGACCTGTTTGCTAAATAAATTTTGTATTTTTCTTTCTTTTCGTTCACTGCCTTTTGACAGTTCTCATTCCACCAGACATTTCCATGATGTTTTCCTATTTTTGACACTAAGTTTTGGAATTGAAATGTTAGCAGCCCTTAAGAGTGAGTTACAGAAAACTTCGTACGTTTCGTTTATGTTCATTGCTTCAGATAGATCTGTTCTTGTCTTTTCAAGGATTGCCTTAAAACTGATCCAGTCAGCGTTTTTATAATTAAACTTGGGTAAACTATCTTGTGGTATGGCGTCTATTTCTGTAGTATGGTTTAGGGTAAGACGTATGGGGATGTGATCTGATCCCAACAAGTCATCCTCTGTTTGCCACGTGGCGTTTGGGGCTAGGGATGGTGAGATTAAAGTAAGGTCGATAGCTGTGGGTCTGTGGGTTGGTATATCGGGGATCCGGGTAACGTGTCCGTTGTTAAGTAAATATAAATTGGAATCTACAATATTTTCAATCAACCTGTTGCTTGTTATGTTTGTACAATATTTTTCCCAAAATGGGGCATGTGCATTAAAATCACCTCCAATTATCCACTTGTCGTCCTGATCTTGAAAGTGTTTTAACCATTCAGTGTTCACAGAGTCTGGGCCTCTTGGTAAGTATACAGAGGCCATATTCACAACTAACGATGAGGAAAATTTTATAATGATTGCACATGATGAAATAAATGCGGTAGATTTAGGTACTGGCGATGATCGTTCACAATAGTTCAGTCCTTCACGAATGTATATAGCTGTTTGTATACGGCCACCGTCATTTACAGAGTCACATATTGGTGGATAATAAAAACCGGATATTTTAGGTAATTTGGTTTTGATGGTATTCAGCGATTGTAGGAGCATGACATGGACGTTTTTAGAAGAGAGATAGTTACTCAAATATGAGATGTTTTTAACAATGGAACGTGCGTTCCACTGAAAAATGTTGATATCACTTACTACACACGTCTTCATGAGGAACGGTTGAATAACTTTGGAACAATATGGTACGTTTAGGTAATTAGATTTCATTTAACTTTGAATTAAAAGGTACAAATAGGATAAAAATGAAGGGTGTGTGTGTGTGTGTGTGTGTGTGTGTGTGTGTGTGTGTGTGTGTGTGTGGGTTGTCTGTCTGTCTTCTGTCTGCTGTTTGTCTGTCTTTTGTCTGTCTATCTGTCTGTCTTTTGGTCTGTCTGTCTGTCTGTGACGAAAATGTGTAAACACGTGTGGGTTTTTTTTTTCCAGGTTTATATGGATAGATCTCTACCAAATTTTGGTCAGGGTAAAGGACTGTTAAGAAGCCACTAAAGAATGTTTGGAACATCAAGGCCACAGTGACCATAGGAAAAAACCCACTGAGGAGCTGAAATAAGCATTTTTCGAGGAAGATGTGTAAACAGTACTTTGTCAGGAATTCTGACAATAGTTGAAATACATTTTCGTTATTATGACAGCCTACCTTGGTCCTCAATGCATGTCAAGTTTTATTTCATCCTAGCTTCTTCAAGGTCACAGTGACTGACATTTCACATCATCTGTATTTTCATGACTGCACTGTCTGAAATGAGAGAATACTTGACGGATATGCGATGTGGATGAGGACAGAGAAGGTGAGAGATGTACTTGCCCACAAGGAATAGATTCGTTTGGAGGGCCATGATCGCTAACGCCATGCGGCAGAACATATGATGATGATGACTGTCTGAAATATAAAAAAAAAAACCCTGGTAAAAGAAATATAAAAAACTGACTTTCTGTATAAACTTTAGAACAAAAGTTGTTCCCTGTAATCACGTCTAAATTTCTTCTTTAATATGCATGCTCCCTGTTGACATATCTAATTTTTCTTTTTCAGTATGTGTCTATTTAAAAATTGATGAACAGTTTACAAGCAAACCCGGTAGATACGTGTTTGGTTATCGTAACATCTGTGGTGAGTGTTTCTGTTCAGTTTGCTTGCAAGCCGATCTTGATATACATGTAGTGTGAAAATGTACACATTGCCCGAAGGTCTCTCGACTGTTCGAAGATAATCTTAACCCTTTGACTCCCGCACCCTGTCCACCAGCATTCTGCATGGTCAACCATGCTAGCAGAGCAAAACCTAAACCCTTTGACTCCTTCACCCTACCCACAGCTTCCTGCAGCTGGTGGATAGGGTGAAGGAGTCAAATGGTTAAGTTTTTGCAGTTGATAAATAGGGTGCGAGAGTCAAAGGGTTAACTAAATTTTGTGCACATGTGCGCTGCAAACAAACGTTTTCTTTTTCAAGTTTAACTAAACCATGTTAAAAGTCAATGTCATTACTCTGTAAAAAGTTTAGACAGTCAGCAAGGATTCTTCGGTCATTGGTCAAATGGATTGTGACCAAATACACAGTCTAGCGCCGAATCATAAACGCAAAGTCCAAATAAACAATGGACTGACTTACAAGACGCTCCCGCGTCGTGCGACGCATGAAGCAGAAGAGTTAACAGTTAACAAGAAACACCACGAGGGTGCAGATGGGACCCAGAGCACCAATGCCCCGCCACTCTCCGGACTATCACCTCAGAAAGACCCGATAGTCATTTCATCAAGCAAAGGGGGGAGGGGGGGTGCTGTTCATGCGTTGCATGACCCATTCGGACCCAATCATCAGTTACCTTGCTAACAAACGAATGACAAGGTGGGGTTGACAAATACCGCCACACAACGTGCACCAACCAGGTCCAGCCCAGCCTCCGGACCAAGAGAGAATGGAGGACCCCTCTCTCTCGCCCTGCTCTGGTCTTCATCTTTCTTTCGGTCAGCCCGTCCTGTCACTAGCTCGCATTGCTGCCAGCTCCTTTCCCCTTACTATAATCTCAACAGTTAATAGTCGGAAGCTCCCAACGTTGCTTTACTTTAACTACAGGGCTTGTTCGAACGGCCGTGAAAGTGACTCTAATGGGCACGATCGGCAGAGAGTCTCAGCATCACTCCAGCATCTCTCCACCAGTTGTAGGTTTCTGTTAGTCGTCTGGCGCCAGTTCATTTTTTGTTTCCCCCTCATTAGCTGTCCTCCTGGGTTCCAGGTAAGAATTTGGTTGGCAGTATGTATGTATGTGTATGTATGTGTTATGTACATGTGTATGTGTATCTGTGTATTATTGTGTATATGCATGTGTATATATATTTGTTATATATATAATTATGTGTGTGTGTTGTGTGTGTGTAGTGTGTGTGTGTTGTTTTGTGTGTGTGTGTGTGTGTGTGTTGTATTACATTGTTTGTTTTTGTACATTTTGTTGATTATACATTGCATACATTTCAAGATGTTTGTAAATGCTATGTATTTGAAAATGAATAAAAATAAGTTTTAAAAAAAAAGATTTGGCTGGCAGATTTGGAAGATGACAGTCTAGCGGCATGGCAAATCCAATTTAGTCGACGCTTGCAGATAATGTTACTAACTGGGATCTGTTTGCTTCTTCACCTTAATTCATCGTGTGTCACAAAGTCTTTCCATTTGACTGCGCCCAAGATCTTACAGAGGCACTTCAGGTCAAAGGAACCAAGCTTCTTCCCTGTCTTGTTTTCAGTTGCCGCGTTTCACAGCTGTAAGCTGAGAGAACGTTGGAGTTGTAGAACCGCGATCAGATATTTGATAGGTTTTTGATTGTTACCGTTGCAAGCCCTCTATTAAAGATGGAACACTATAGTTAAACAATAATAAGAAAAAAAAGGTCGGCTATTCATTAGCTATGTATGAATCAATTTATTCAAATTTGAGTTGATCACTGACGCTACAGTGAAATGATTTCCTGGAAAGTTCATTGATATCAGTTTCTGGCCCATTTATAGCTTAGATACTTACGAAGCGCCATGCTGACAACGTAAAGCTTGCATGTTCGAACCCTCATGCGGGCCACACTTTTTAATTTTCTATTTATTTATTTATTTTTATATTTATTTATTTTATTTATTTATTATCTATTTATATTTATCTATTATTTCTATTTATTTATTTATTTATTTATTTATTTACTCTTTTTTCTTTTTTTGTGGACTAGCTGATCCTTTTGACTCAAGATCTCATGTTTCGAGTTCAGTTCTACCTCGCAACATAAAAGTTGACTGGCTGTTCGATGCTCATCTTAATGCTGTAGCCATTCTGGTGATGCCAGTGTTTCATGTGACCCTTTCCTCTCCCCATTTCATGACTTGCCAGTTCATAGGGTTTTACACAGACTGAAACGGGACAACCAGAGGAATGCTTGCAGATTTGGGTGGATCCCATATGGAATTGCCCGAGTGCGATGAATCCCAGTTGAACAACGTCCGAACTTAAAACCTTCCAGACTTATAAAGATCAGTTGTTATAGTTAGGAGCAGATTTTCTTTAACAGGCGCTGGGGTGGGGTGGGGGGGGGGGGGAGGAGAACTCTGGTACGCCTTGACCATTTCCTTTGAGAAGCCGAAGACAGCAACCCAGATTGAGAGGACAGTTTATTCTGCCTGGTCAGACTGAATGAGATCAATGACGCTATCGTCTGCCGAAACGAGACAGCACCATGGTGTTGCTCTTCTCAGCAGACGGAAACAGTGCGTCATTAGGTCATTATAAGCAATTATGACCACCACTGCCTGTGTGCACAACCCTGGTGGGTGTATACACACTGCACGTGAATGCATGCAGGTGTAGATGATGATAAAGGGAGGGGGGGTTGGGGGTTGGGGGGGGGGGCCTCATCAAGTACTAGACTCTTTTGTTTCGTTGCACATTTTGGCTTTGCCGTTTCTTCCAGTTCTGTACCAAAAGCGCTCAGAATGGGCACCTCTCCAAGGAAAAAAAAAAAACCCCTTGACTCCCTCGCCCTATCCACTAGCACCCTGAATCGTGATCAAAGATAGCAAAGCAGAAAACTTAACCCTTCGACTCCTTCACTCTATCCACCAGCTTCCTGCAGGAAGCTGGTGGGTAGGGTAAAGGGAGTCAAAAGGTATAGCAGGATGCTGGGGGGTAGGGGGTCAAAGGGTTAAGCTTTTGAAGCTGGTGGCTAGGTGTAGGACCCAAAGGGTTAATTCTGTTTTCTTCATTACGAAAGTTAATGCTGTTGAACCCTTTGTTTCACATCAAAATTTTGTGCTCATAGTTTCAACCATTGAGCTCATTTGCAACTATTTCTGATTAACTTGCAAATGTAAGGAAGTTGGAGTAAAATCCTGACGAAATAATTGTCTGTACCAAGCTTACCTGATAATACTGCACAAGATTATTGCCTGTTCGTATCAAAAGTCAGACACCATTTCAGGCATATCATATCTCATTTCAACCATGCCGTATCTGGCCTGTTGTCGTTATGTCATATCCCGTTTCTCTGTCCTATCCCGTTTCGATCGTATCATATCCCGTTTCAGTCATGTTATATCCCGTTTCAGCTATGTCACATTCCGTTTCATTTATGTCACATCTCGTTTCAATCATGTCCTTTCCCTTTTCAACAATACCATATAATAATAATTATAATAATTACAATATTTATATAGCGCAAAATCTTGATAAAATCAAATCTAAGCGCTGAAGCAGACACACACGCACGCACGCACGCACTCACGCACGCACACACACGCACGCACAAACACACACACACACACACTCACACACACACACACACGCATGGCTATAAATGGGGAGAAAGAATAAAAGCAATAAAAGCAAGAATAAAAGCAATGGAAAATTATAGAGAGCATAGCATATACAATTATATATTATAACCATGTGATTCCCCTCCGAGCGGAGACAGGCTGCAGAGGGGGGTTGAGTGAGGTTAGGATTTTATGCGGAGGAGAAAAGGTGAGTTTTGAGAGCGGACTTGAAGGAGACAAAAGTAGGTTGCTGACGGACTGAGAGAGGAAGTTTGTTCCAGGAGAGTGGACCAGAAACAGAGAAGGCTCGTGGACCATAGGTATTGAGCTTAGTGCGTGGAAAGCGAAAAGTCAGAGGATCGGAGGCAGAGCGGAGGGTACGTGAGGGAAGATAGATCTCAAGTAGGCTTGACAGATAATCGGGGGCTGCGTTATTGAGGCTTTTGTAGCACATGGTGTCTAGTTTGTACTGTATGCGCTTTGATACAGGGAGCCAGTGAAGTTGTGCCAGGAGAGGAGATATGTGGTCAGCTTTTTTCTTTTTGAGTACAAGGCGTACAGCATTGTTTTGAATGCGCTGTAGGATGTGAATGGTGGAGGCAGGAAGACCAGACAGGAGTGAATTGCAATAGTCAATGCGAGACATTATGAAGGAGAGAACGAGTTTTTGCAGTTGTTTCGACAGAGAGATACTTCCAGTCATGTCATATCCTCTTTCAACTCTGTCCTATCCCATTCCAGCTGTGTCATATCCCGTTTCAGCTATGTCTTATCCCGTTTCAGTCATGTCATATCCCGTTTCAGCTATGTCTTATCCCGGTTCAACCAGATCATATCACGTTTCAGTTGTGTCATATCCTCTTTCAACTCTGTCCTATCCCGTTTCAGCCATGTCATATCCCGTTTCAGCCATTATCACCGACTGTTCAGGAAAGATGACAGCGAGACGATAAATACCACAGCAGATCTATTCACGCTGTTTGTTGTCGCCTAGCCAAGCACAGAGGTAATTGCAGGAGAGAATAGCATGGCATTGCCAAAGCGTTGTGTTTAGCGCAATGGCAGATTGCATGAAAGGTTGGAGGTATGAATGCCATCAGTGCAGATCACTGTGGGATTGTGTAGTTCTACCACTTTTCCCCAGAGCCGAATGTGCTGCGATGTGAACAAAAACACGGTCGAGTCTCATCTACTTTATGGATAAATCATGTCATTGAGAATACTGCCCTAATTTCCTGATCAGCACTGACCAGGTATCTGTCTTTTGGACTTGGTTGGAGTCTCATCTACTTTATGGATAAATCATGTCATTGAGAATACTGCCCTAATTTCCTGATCAGCACTGACCATATATTTATCTTTCGGACTTGGGTTGGTGCCAGGATACGTACTGAAAGGAAGCCTAGAATACTGTCCTGTCATGTAAGTTTCAATTATACCTAAAGCTTCATAGCATTATCATTAAACCTAAAGCTTCATAGCATTACCAATTAAAACTAAAGCTTCATAGCATTATCATTAAACCTAAAGCTTCATAGCATTATCAATTAAAACTAAAGCTTCATAGCATTATCAATTAAAAGTAAAGCTTCATAGCATTATCATTAAACCTAAAGCTTCATAGCATTATCAATTAAAACTAAAGCTTCATAGCATTATCATTAAACCTAAAGCTTCATAGCATTATCAATTAAAACTAAAGCTTCATAGCATTATCAATTAAAAGTAAAGCTTCATAGCATTATCATTAAACCTAAAGCTTCATAGCATTATCAATTAAAACTAAAGCTTCATAGCATTATCATTAAACCTAAAGCTTCATAGCATTATCAATTAAAACTAAAGCTTCATAGCATTATCAATTAAAACTAAAGCTTCATAGCATTATCAATTAAAACTGAAGCTTCATAGCATTATCAATTAAAACTAAAGCTTCATACATTATCATGGTTCTGCCCATTCTCGCAGACCATCATAACATCGTGGAATTGTTCCAGATTCTGTTGCCCTTCATGCTCTGGTTTCACGGTAAACTCAGTTTTTGATTTCCTCTTTGTTGTTTCAGCGCTTGAGGTCAACTGAGGTCAAGATCTTTGGCGTCAGTAGTTGAAGGGAGCTGTGAAGGTGAAGGCAGTTGGGGTTGTTAACTCAATCTGACACAGTCGTCAGTAGAGGGCACACAGTAGGCAGTGCCTTGGATATGTTGGATCAGAACAGGGACCTGTATCCTACACGCTAGCATGCTAGCGTGCATGTGGCGAGATAGCGAGTAGCGACGGCAAAACACACACACACACACACACACACACACACACACACACACACACACACAACACACACACACACACACACACACACACACACACACACACACACACACACACACACACACACACACACACAACACACAGAGAAGAAAAGAACAAGAACAACAACAAAACTATGAAACACCTGGGATGGAAGTAAATTTTTAGCCAATGCGCAGCACTTACTTCACAACAGAAGACGGAGTCGTCATCAAACACGTCGGTGACTTGCAAGGCCACCATCTTACCTCACCGGCAAGATCCTCTCGATGCTTTACTTGCGAATACTTAAACACGCTTTCACTAGGCGGAACAGGTTAACAAGAAACAACACGAGGGTTTCCCACATCTCATTTACATGTAACCAAAATTATTCCAGTGATAGGCCGATGCAATGCCAATATAAAATATAGATTAGGCTAGGTAGGGCCTCAGGACCTGGCCAGCTCATGGGTTTATGTGCAGGCTTAAGGCTTGTGCCATGATTACCTTGCACATGGCACCTGTGGCGTTAGTGTTTATGGAATTCGTTCCTAGTGCGGAGACGTCATCTTGACAAACTGAAACTGAAACTGAGGGTGCGGATGAGACCCAGATCACCAATGCCTCGCCACTCTCCGGACAATCGCTTCCCAAGCTCCCACGCCACGCGACAGTCATTTCATCAAGCAAAGGGGGGACTGTCCATGCGTCGCATAACCCGCCCGGACCCAGTCATCAGTTACCTTGTGCATAAACCGAATGGCAAGGCGGGGAGATGTCCAACCCCGAGACACGCTATTGCCTAGCGTACCCTCGCGAAAACCTCGCTTACCTAGCGTGTAAGAAACGTGCCTCAGGCTCCTTTAACCCTTTGATTTCCACACCCTATCCACCAATTGCAAACACTTAACCCTTTGACTCCTGCCCCTATCCATCAATTGCAAAAACATTAACCCGTTGACTCCTGCACCCTATCCACCAATTGCAAAAACTTAACCCTTTGACTCCCGCACCCCATTCGCCAATTGCAAAAACTTAACCTTTTGACTCCCACACCCTATCCACCAACTGCAAAAATGGAACCCTTTGACTCCCGCACCCTATCCACTAATTGTAAAAACTTAACCCTTTGACTCCCTCACCCTATCCACCAGCTTCCTGTAGGTTTTGCTTTGCTAGCATGGTTGACAATACGGGATGCTGGTGGACAATGTGTGGTAGTCAAAGGGTTAAAGATTCCCTTTTTCAATAGCACAGAGTCTGTTCTGATGGGTTGCCCCCATTGCGGCTTCACATTGCTGGCTCCTGTGAACTCCATGGCTCTGGGACTTCGACTGAATGAACATGGGATTGGCGGTGTGTTGAAAGAGTTATATGAGCGTCGTTATTATTATTATTATTATTATTATTATTATTATTATTCCTATTATTATCAGGAATGTTTAAAGCCTAGTCGACTGGGCAGAACCATATCAGGGCTATGACCATTGCAAAAGGTACACAACACCTCGACGACACTGAAAAAACAACAACAAAACACAAGCAACCAAACAAGCAAAAAACTTTAAGAGAAAATAAAGTACATATAACAATGCATTCGTGCACATAATCATAGGGTATGCCCTCGGCTTTGACCATTCGCGCAAAATTTATCACCTTGGGGTTTAAGAAAAAAACTGAATACAAGTGTAAACATAATTAAAGATATTAAAACACATCTATACCTACGCCTGTTATAATCTATATCAGTATTGTTATCTATCTATCTATCTATCATATCTATCTATCTATCTATCTATCTATCTATCTATCTATTATATCTATCTATCTATCTATCTGATCTATCTATATCTATCTATCTATGTATCTATATATCTATCTGTCTATCTGTCTGTCTGTCTATAGTCTATCTATCTACCTACCTGTCTGTCTGTCTGTCTGTCTGTCTTCTCTCTCTCTCTCTCTCTCTCTCTATATATATATATATATATATATATATATATAAGTATATGTATACACACAAATGGTGGGGGAGAGACAGACAGAGAGACCGAGAGAGAGAGACAGTTAGAGACAGAGAGAGACAAGAGAGAAGACAGAGAGACAGAGACAGAAACAGAGACAGTACAGAGACAGAGACAAAGGGCACTGGGCTATGTTACCATGAGATGGGGAAGAGACCACTAAACCAACACGGAGGATACAGCAGAAGAAGGGAAGGGGCAACGACACGCTATAACATTATAATTTGTTGCGTGGTGTTGTGGCGAGAACGGTGCCAGACTGTTCACAGCCCCCACCCCCCTCTACCCCCTCCCCCCACCAGGTTAACAGCTCCAGTCTTAGCAGTGGTCGAGGACCACCTCTCACTACAGTCTAGGGCGGATCTGCATTTAACCCCAAGTATTGAACTGTTCGATCGTACCACTTGTGTGTGTGACAAGCAGTTGCCGTTTTTACTGTAACCATTGGCAGTTTGTGCGCGAGTGGTAGCAGTTGCCTTTGAAGACGCAGCGTCTGATAAAAGAGCTGCATGATAAAAAATTGGTAAGTCGTATTTGTGATATATTTTTCCTATTTATATATTTAGTAAATTTTCATGTACTTATCAATTTAGTCATTGATCATTTATGTACTTATTTATGTATGTTGTTCATTTATCTACTTACTTATGTATGTTGTTCATTTATCTACATACTTATGTATTCTGGTTTTATTTCGTTCTGTTCACTAACGAGTTTTGTTCTATAATTTCCCCAACCTGATTTTCAGGCTTGTCTTGAATTGTCTATTTTCGGGGGTCATTTTCACCGGATATTGTGCAAAATAAACAGGTACTCAGTTTCGTAAAGTGGTTAATGAAATTTCCATGCATGGACAAAGTTACTAATCTTGATTATAAAAATCGTGTCGTCGTTTGTCTTTTACCCAATAATCTAGTTTATGACATATATCATGAACTTGTGTGTGTGTGGTTTTTTTGTTGTTGTAGATCAACGACAAGGGTTGATAACTGGATACATGTTTTATCTGCATTTTTTGGCTGTTAGGAAATGTGATTTGCAGAAGCGAATTTGGGTAATTTAGGCCAGTTATAATCATCATCATCACCATCATCATCTCGTCTTCGTCGTCGTAATAATGATGATTATCATGATGATGATGAAGATGATACTGTATTCATCAGTATCTGAAAGTTCAGCTTCTGTCAGAAATGGATATACTCAAACCACATTTTTGTTGTACTGTGGTGATATTGTCCTCACCACTCAGGCCAAATCGTTGCACATCTATAGACACACATTGAAAAAACAAACTTACACGTAACTCCAGAAGACATCTTTTGTTTTTAAGCTTTAACTAGAAAGTCGATTCTTTGAATATTTAAAGATAGTTGTGTGAGACAGTGAGAATTTACAGAGGGTTTAGAGTAGTGTTCTTATGAATTTACAGAGGGTTTAGAGTAATGTTCTTATGAATTTACTGAGGGTTTAGAGTAGTGTTCTTATGAATTTACTGAGGGTTTAGAGTAGTGTTCTTATGAATTTACAGAGGGTTTAGAGTAGTGTTCTTATGAATTTACATAGGGTTTAGAGTAGTGTTCTTATGAATTTACAGAGGGTTTAGAGTAGTGTTCTTATGAATTTACATAGGGTTTAGAGTAGTGTTCTTATGAATTTACATAGGGTTTAGAGTAGTGTTCTTATACATTTACAAAGGGCACCAGTCGCCGTGGTGTAATGTTTAACGCAACGGACTACAGGCTGGAAGGTTGTGGGTTCGAATCCCCATCACTCCCTTCAAAAATCATTGTGGGATTTTTCGGTTCTAACCGGCTCCTACCCAGATTTGGGCGTGCTATGGGCTCATTAGGAAGACTGGAACCACGCAGTCGAGTCTCATCCACTTCGCGAATACGTCATTGAGGGTGTTGCTCAAATCTTCTGGCCAACACCGCAGGTGTCTGTATCTCTCGGGCCTGGTTGACGCCAGGATATATTATGATAGTAAGCGTAGAGTACAACCCTGTCACGCAGTCTCAATCCTAGATGAAACTCCATGGCATCATGATTATCATCCACATCAACATCATCATCATCGCATAATAAAAATGTTTCAACTTCTGTGGCGTAGAAATGAGACGAAAAAAAAAAAGGTGAGCACTAAGGTAACCTCCATGAGTGCAATGATCCTTATAAAAAATTTTTACATAGGGATTAGAGTAGTGTTATTATGAATTTACAGAGGGTATAGAGTAATGTTATTATGAATTTACAGAGGGTTTAGAGTAGTGTTATTATGAATTTACAGAGGGTTTAGAGTAGTGTTCTTATGAATTTACAGAGGTTTAGAGTGTGTTATATGAATTTACTGAGGGTTAGAGTAGTGTTCTTATGAATTTACAGAGGGTTTAGAGTAGTGTTCTTATGAATTTACAGAGGGTTTAGAGTAGTGTTATTATGAATTTACAGAGGGTTTAGAGTACCAAGCCATAGGGACTTTGAAAAACCTTCATATGAAATACAATTTGACGTGCATTGAGGGCATTGGTAGTCTGTCACAACTGCAAAAACAGATTTCAAATATTGTCAGAAGTTCTGGCCAAAGTGCTGTTCACACACCTTCCTCGACAAGTGCTGATCTTAATCACGTTTTGATCCGTGTGACTTTGACTGTCGTGTCTCACCTTTCAAACATAACCATTCGTGACTCCATAACGATCCACATTTCTAATCCAAATTTGGTTTCGATCCATCTGTAAGGAGCTGAGAATCTCGTGTCCACAAACTTTTGTCACAGACAGACATGACAGTCAGACAGACAAACAGACAGACACACACACACTCAGACAGACACACACACATACTCAAACAGACACACACACACACTCTCTCTCTCTTTCTCTCTCTCTTTCTCTCTCTCTTTCTCTCTCTCTCTTTCACTCGATCTCACTCTCTTTTTCTCTTTCTCTCCCCCTCCCTCTCTTTCTCCCTCTCTTTCTTTCTTTCTCTCTCTCTCTCTCTCTCTCTCCCTCTCTGGTTGGTCTATATGAAAGAATCTCTCCCCCTCTTTTTTTTTTTAAAAAGTGAATTTAAAAAAAGGAACATATCCTTCCTTTATTGAATCCAATCCAGCTTATCTGTCTAAAACCACTTCACCGTATTTACTGGGAAAATCTAATTACAGCAAGTCATTATGAACAACTACAATCATGTAGTAGAAGAAACCAGTCGGAGAGAATTTTGCGGTCTGTTTGGAGCTTGTTCAAGATGGACCACGCTCGGACACCTCGGACACACGCACTCCACCTAAATCCTCCGACAATTATTTGGCAGACTCCTTGAATCTGGAAAAAAAAATCCCCTTTGCACTGGCAAGTTGCTGAAATAGGGAAAGGAGGGGAATGAGAAGGAATTTATAAAAGACTAAGCTGGCACCACGAGAATAATGGAAGCATTAAGATGGGCAGCAAACAGGACTGTTTTCATTTTGCGGGCTGGAATTGAACGCGAGACTTCCAGATTTTTGAGTCCGCGGGCTCTATCAAAAGAACCGAGCCGCAAACGAGAGAAAAGAAATCATAAACAGTGTTGTCAGAACTGGAAAATTCAAGTTCATATTGCTAAATAGCCCAGCCGACTTTTAGATCCATATCAGGGCTAACACCACGTCCAAAACGGCAACCAGTTTAAGATAAAACACAACAGTTAAAAACCATTCTTACTGTGAACTGGGAATTGAAGCCAACGGTAACACGAACAAGTAGCCACAGTCACTTTGATGTGCACCTAAGACAGTCAGTTCTATATTTATATACAAACCTTTGACTCCCACATCCTGTCCACCAGCATCCTGCATTGTCAACCATGCTAGGAAAACAAAACCTTAACCCTCTGACTCCCTCACCCTGTCCACCAGCTTCCTGCAGGAAGCTGGTGGATAGGGTACGGGAGTCAAAGGGTTAAGTTTTTGCAGTTAGTGGATAGGGAACGGGAATCGAAGGGTTAACACAACACAGGCCCCATGAACCGCCTATCATCAGTGTCATATAATCTGATGGTACTTATCTGAATGGTGAAACGAGCGATTCATCGTTAAAATAACAGTTGTCTATTACAATAGCCAGCCTTTCGGATGAGACGATACCACAATAAAAGAGCTGCCTATGGCAAATTCTTCGGAAAAGAATCCACTTTGATATGTAAATAGATATACACGCATACAGAAGAAAGGATAACGAATTAAAATGAAGACCTATGTATACATACAAATACATACATATACATATGTATACACATAAATATATATGTACATATATTCATACATATATAGATTTATATACATACATTTATATACATATATATGTATAAAAGGTGGGAGGGTGGGGTGGGGTGAGGGAGTGGAGAAACAAGGTGGTCACGCCATTAAATCATCTTCTTTTCAGACAAAAGTTGACAAATATTTGTTACCAAGTTACGCATTTCTTATTGAAACTCTCCGCACAGCTAAGAAGCTAAAAGGAGACAGCTATCAAAACCACCAGTGTTACACTATAATGTAAACTGATACATTGATATGGTTTATCGTGTCCACACCTATGAAAAAAAAATTGGAGCAATACCAGAATAATGATAATAAAAACATCATCATCAACAACAACAACAATAGTAATAATAATAACAATAACAACAACACTAATAATAATAATAATAAGAAGAGAATAATGAAAATAATAATAATAATAATAATAATAATAATAAGATGATGATGATGATGATGATGATGATGATGATGATGATGATGATGATGATGATGATGATGATGATGATGATGAAATAAATGAATAAAAAAGGCAGTCGTAAGTGAGAAACATCATGGCTGATGTTTTTAGGCACTGAATCAGTCATTGTGATCTAACTGTTGGTCATAGCGCTCGAAATGTTTAAATGACAACTTGTGTCTGTTTTCCCATAGAATCCGTGCAATAATGGAAACATGGACTAAATTTCTGGAAGTTCACGGATGCGAATTTTGATTCGAGTATAAGAACGATGTAGTTGTGTGTGCCCCGCCTGATCTAACATTTAATCATTCGGGTGGTGGCAGCATTTTCATAGGCCTCTCCGTCCCCCACCCCCACCCCCGTTCAACCGTCGCCAGCGCACAAGGTTTTGCACAGACTCAAGGGGTCTGTTAGATAATCACTGGCAGATTTAAGTAAAGCGTGTATGGAACTGTTCGAGTGCAATGAAGTCCTTTTAAGCAAACTCCTAACTCCTTTATATATATATATGTATACATACATACGCACACGCACACATATATATGATTATATATACACACCATATATAATATATATATATATATATATATATATATATATATATATATATATATATATATATATATGTGTGTGTGTGTGTGTGTGTGTGGTGTGTGTGTGTGTGTGTGTGTGTGTATGTATGCAGATTTACAGATGTTTATATACTTATTTATTTATTTTACTGCGGCTAGGACTGAACACAAGATATCTCACATCGAGTCTGCAGCTGTTTCATCCAAGCCAACAAAGGAGTTCATATCGTACAGGAAATTAAAACTCTCTCTCTCTCTCTCTCTCTCTCTCTCTCTCTCTCTCTCTCCTCTTTCTCTTTCTCTCTCTCTCTCTCTCTCCTCCTCTTCCTCTTTCTCTTTCTCTCTCTCTCTCTCTCTTTCTCTCTCTCTCTCCTCTTCCTCTTTCTCTTCTCTCTCTCTCCTCTCTCTCTCTCTCTCCCTCTCCCTCTCTCTCTCTTTCCTTCCCTCCCTCTCTCCCTCCCTCTCTCTCCCCCTCTCTCTCTCCCTCTCTCTCTTTCCCTCCCTCTCTCTCTTTTTGTTTGTTTTGCTTTGTTACTAGGGCTGGGATTGAACTCAAGATATCTTTAGATCGAGTCCACGGCTCTTCCAACTAAGCCAGCCATGCCGTTTCATCATACAGGAAATTGTCTCAGCGTTACGGGTTCCATCTTGAACAAACTCCATTTCCACGGCACTGGAAGAGACACGCAGCGTGCAAGTTATAATAGCATTCGCTCATCCCACTTCCTCTCCCAAGTCCACTTCCTCTCCCAATCCCACTTCCTCTCCCAATAGAAATCAGTTCAAACCGACAGTGATGGTATCATTTAAAACGCTTTGTTTCTCCTCAGACGATGCTGATCGAACAACCAGTCAGCAAATCTAGAACCCAGAGAGCGACGATTTCTATGGCACTGTTTGCAAGCATGATGTGAAGGTGTGAGATTTCAAAAGAACTCAATTTCACGTGCATGATTAACTGTGCTGAGCACGTGACACCAGATCAACATGGACGACAGGACAGCGGCTTGCAGGATACTGGTCCTCTCTTCCTTGTTGATACAAGGTAAAGTGGTGGAGGGGGGGGGGTATTTTCTGGTCTGTGTTGTGCTGTGTTATTGTTGTGTTGTGTTGTTGTTGTGTTGTGTTGTGGTGTTTTTGTTTTGTGTTTTGTTGTGGAACTGGTAGGGGGTTATTTTGTGGTCCGTGTTGTGTTGTGGTGTTATGCTGTGTTGTGTTGCGTTATTATTGTGTTGTGTTGTGTTGTGTTGTGTTGTGTTGTATTGTGTTGTGAGGTGTTGTGATGTGGTGCAGTATGATGTGTTGTGTTGTGGTATTGTGTGTTGTGGTGTGTTGTGTGTTGTGTTGTGGTGTGTTGTGTTGTGGTGTGTGTTGTTGTTGTTGGTGTGTTGTGTGGTGTTGTGTCGTGTTGTATTGTGTTGTGGTGTGTTGTTGTTGTTGTGTTGTGCTATGTTGTTATGTTGTGTTGTAGTTGTTGTGTTGTGATGTGTCGTGTCGTGTTGTGTTATGTTGTTGCGTTGTGTTGTGTGGTATGGTATGGTGTAGTGTGGTGTGGTGTCTTGACAGTTGTAGTAGAAGTGTAACCCAAGGCTAACATTTTCATCTATTTTATCTAACCTTCTCTGTATTTGAATAATCTTGAGCGACATTTGTTGGAAGACAATTGTATATCATGCAATTATACTGAC
>CM060306.1:80228011-80248011 GCA_030674185.1 Monoplex corrugatus
TGACGTCCAAATGTGTCTGTCTATTCAGCTACTCTCCGCTGTTTGTTCTTGAAGATTGGTTTGTGATTCGCTCGATAATGAATCAAGAACATTTGGTTTGATTTATGCTAACACTGAAAGTATATGTTTAAGTTCGATTTCATTGTATAGAAATATGTAGAATCCTTTGGAACAATCTAGCAATGACGAGGAAACCGTAGAATACCTTAGATCATTCTAGAATGTTCCGGAAATCGTAAACAAATTTAATCTGTACAGTGATTGGCTAGAACTACAGAATGTTCTAGAAAGGGAAGGTTCCAGAATGCGGCTATGATTGGTTGAAAATCTAGGGAAAAGCCGAGAATATTCTGAAACTTTCCATGGTGTTATAAATAAAGCGTGACTGTGGGTCGAGAGAGAGAGAGCGATCAAAAGAATTGAAGTGTAAGCCTGCGGTCAGAGAGAGAAGTCGCTGTAGATTCGTGGAGCTGCTGCGTGTAGATTTGAGGGCTGAAGGAGAATAATTCTGCAAACTAGGAGCTGTGCATCAGACGTGTTAAGTGTTTCTCCTGTTCCTGTTATGTTTTATTCGTTCTTCAAATAAAGGATCATTTTTGTTTAACCTGGACTGGTGTATTCTGTCTCTGAGAAGAATTATCAACTGTCAGATCTTCACGAACCTGCATAAAGTGCAAGACACCACCAGTCACCTACATCCTTACCTGTGACACAAGCATTTCTTGTGTGATGGTCTTTGAGATTGCCTTGGTAGGTCAGTTTTCTTTAAAATGGCTGGGACTTTTGTGACACAGGTGACAGTTGTCTAGGTGTCCAAGTTTGGAGTTATTCTACCTCATCTTTTCTGATTCAATCTTGAGGGGTTTTTTTTGTTTTGTTTTTTTTAAATCTGGTACACGTCTCCGTTTGTCTTGTTTCCAAATCTAAAACATAGACTTTTAGACATTAGTCCTCTCCTGACTGTTCTAGTGGCTTTCATATAGGTAAATATCTGTCCAAAAATATTTATCTATTTATTTATTTATTTATTTGTTTATTTATTTATTTTGAGTTCATTCATTCAGTCATCAGTCAGTCAGTAGTCATTCATTCATTCATTCATTCATTAAGACAGAGGTCAGAGTTTAAAGTTTCTCCAAGAGGGATTCTTGGCATTCGTACTATTCCATATTTGCTCTACCCAGATTTGTCATGATTATCTGGCAGCGTCCTTTAGTTGGTGCAAAACCCTATACACTGGCTGGAGCTTGAAATAGGCCTTGTGAAACATTGATCAAGCTGACACCACCAATAGGATGGAAGCACTAGAACTCGTATTGGCAGTGAACAGGCCAATTTTCATGTTGAGCGCTAGGATTATAAACCCGATACATCAGAGTTTTTGTCCATGGCTCTATTAAACCTTTGATTCACTCACCCTATCCGCCAGCATCCTGCATTATCAACCATGCTTGCAAAACAATTTAACCCTTTGACTCCCTCATCCTATCACCAGCTTCTTGCAGGAAGCTGGTGGATAGGATGAGGGAGATCAATAGATTAAGGTTTTGTAACTGATGGACGGATGAGGGAGTCAAAGAGTTAAAATTGACACCAGCAGTATATGATGGGAGCGCTGAGACTCGGACTATCAGCAAACAATCCAATTTTCATGTTAAAACTAGGATTTGAAACTCATGACATCAGATTGTGTGTCCATGGCTCTACTAACGGAGCCAGCCAGCCAGCCAGCCAGCAGTCTGTGGAAAACTTTCTGGTTCATTTAACTCTTTTGACCCCCCGTGGGGATGCCAGGGGCTCTTTCAGTATGAATAGTATCCCCACCTTCCAGAAATTCTGTGCTAGAAATTTCCTCTTTTCTGTCGCTCTCTTCGTTTCTTTCTTCCTCCTTTGCTTTCTGTCATTTCGTCCTATCCTTTTCTGCCTTGTTGGGTCATCCACCTACCTGTACGTGTTCGATAAAATCTTACGTACTTTTTCTTATGGTACATGCGTTTTGTGCATTTTTGGCTCCAGGGAAATGAGATACGTGGAAGCAACGTTAGGTAATTTAGGCCTGTTTTTATATATGTTTTAGTGTCCTTAGCTATGTTAAAATTTGTAATCAGATCTATATTTTTAAATCCAGTTTGCGGTAACTTGGACGGAGTGGTCAACGCAAGGGGCATCTCGTTAAATTATCTGCACCAATGTATTGATATGTGTACTGAATTTTCTTTTCCTTTTTCTTTTTCTTGTTGAAGTATTGTGTATGTTTTGTAACGGACATAGCCCTGGTATGGCTCTACACAGTCGGCTGGGCTTCAAACAAAAATTACAACAACAACAGTAACAGTGAGTCTTTTGACTCCGCAGGTGTATCGAGTGACCGTCCAAGGCATCACGATCAAGATCAGGCGCAGCTGCGCTGGAGACTGTTACTACGGGTGCAAGTTCTATAACTACGGCGTGACGCAGCTGCGCTGCACGTCTTGCTGCAACCAGTCGCTGTGCAACACGGGGTCTGGCGCCAGCGCTGCTGCTGCAGCACCCTTCAGCCTGCCGCACGCGTCAGAGTTGTGGACGTACTGCTGCCGCCACGCGTTGTTAGGCCTGATCTGTGTCGTGGTGTATGCCATGTGTGTTCTTGACAGTTGTGGAAGGATCTGGAGAACTTGAGTACAAGCAGTCGTGCAAAGAATGAATGAATGAATGAATGAATGAATGAATGAATGAATGAATGAATGAATGAATGAATGGATAAACGATATGAAGATTCGTGAATGAATAAATGAAGGTATGAATGAATGAATGAATGAATAAACGAACGGACGAACGAACGAATGAATGAATGTATACGCGAATGAATAAATGGAGGCATGAACAAATGAAAGCAGAAATGAATGAATGAATGAATAAATGAATGAATACGCAATGAATAAATGAATGAATATATGAATGAATGAATGAATGTACACGCGAATGAATAAATGAATGAATGGTGAATGAATGATGAATGAATGAATGAATGAATGAACACGAGAATGAATGAATACGAGAATGAATGAATGAATGAATATGTTAATGACTGACTGACTGACTGACTGACTGACTGACTGATGAATGATGAATGAATGAATATGTTAATGATTGTATAAGCGAATGAATGAATGAACGAATGTATAATCGAATGAACGAACGAACGAACGAATGAATGAATGAATGAATGAATGAATGAATATGTGAATGATTGTATAAGGGAATGAATGAATGAATGAATGACGGGCGCGACGGTCAATTGGTTAGCACACTGGACTTCCAGTCAGACGGTATGAGTTCGAATCTGCCCAGGTGACGTACGTTAGGTGAGTCACCATGTTTGCTCGTTTACCGATCTCCCAGGTCAACATAATATGTGTAGACCTGCTGGTGCCTGAACACCGTTCATGTGTATACACACCCCTCCCTACTGCCACCACCGAAAAATTGAGCGAGACAGACAGACAGACAGACAGACAGAGACAAAGAGACAAGGAGAGAGGCACAGAGAAAAGAGAGAGAGAGAGAGAAACAGAGACAAGAGAGACGACAGACAGACAGACAGACACAGAGAATAGGAAGAGAAACAGAGAAAGAGACAGAGAGAGGGAAAGAGAAAAAGCGAAAGAGAGAGAAAGACACCGATAGAGATAGGGACAGAGAGAGACAGAGACAGACACCGACAGAGACAGAGAGACAGAACGGGAGAGAGATAGAGACAGAGACAAAGAGGAGAGAGAGAGAGAGAGAGAGAGAAAGAGAGAGGAAAAGAGAGAGAAAGAGAGAGAGTCAGACAGACAGACAAGAAAGACAGACAGACAGACAGAGAAAGAGACAGAGAGAAAGAGAGGGAAGGAGAGAAAGAAAGAAAGAACGAAAGAGAGAGAGAAAGAGAGACAGACAGACAGACAGAGAGACAGAAGCAGAACAGAGACAGAGACAGAGACAGATAGATAGAAACGGTTAGAGATATATCGATCCTCTTCGTAGCCTACTGGATGTTTGATCAACACGTAGAAGATACACGATAAAGGTTGTCCCCTAACCCTGAAGTTGTAGGTGAATGAGATGGTAGAGACCTTAATTCTTAGTGGGACAGGCAGTATTAAGATAGTACCCATCTCCTTGTCTTCGCTGACCTACCTTCCCAGCATCAAAAAACAAGTGTGACCCCCCCCCCCCCCCCCCCCGTGTTCAAACAAACAGAAACCAGAAATACACGAAATCAGAGCCTGTATTAAACATAACAAGATAAGTCGCCTGTTTGTCTTATACTAAATACGAGTTCTGGCTAGTTTCCCTAACTTCGGAGAAAGTCCGGTACCCATTCACGGCTGTTTAGACTGAGGCTGCACACACACACATATATATATACACACACACACATGTGAACATAATGTCGACTCCTAAGATAAGATAAGATGAAACTTTATTTCCTAGGGTGAGGGGTAAGTACTGCACTTGTTAGTTTTTCTCAAATCCAGTCCTTGCTCCAAAGGGGAATAAATCTCTAGTCTCAATGACTGAATATGAAAACAAATAAAACTGAAAAAGACAGAGCGACCACCTACAGATGACCCCAATATCATTTAGGTCTAATGAAAAGTAAACATTCAATTCGTTTAAGTCTCTCCCCTATTTCATTTCCATTCATATTTTTAATCATTTCTGTTGAGACGCAAAGCAGTAGAAAGGGTTGCCACTGGAGTTTTGAAAGAGCGTATAAAGGAGCAGAGTTGTTTCCCTTGAACGGATGAGAGAATTATGTGGTGAAGGAGGGGGGGTTCTGATAACCACGAGCTGGAGCGAGCAGAGGACACAAAGAATTGCTTGTTTCCAGAGCAAGCCGTAGATTTTATGAGAAAATGGAAAGATTATTCTAGTCCTGTGGAAGGAGTGACATCATTAGCCTGGCTACTGTTTTATTTTTTTCTCAGTCTGACTTTGCTTCAGATTTGTACTGTGACTTAACACCGATCGTGACTTGATATGTTTATTGCTTCCGATTGTTTTCCATCCAAATATTCCTGGCTGTAGAAACGTGTCAATAAAGTGTTCTGCACAAATATTGGAATACCCACTATGATAATTATTACTGTAATATACTTGTTTGATTATATCTTCTTCTTCGTGTATTTGAAATTCGTTGGGGGTTTTGTGTGGTATGTGAGCTCTCTCTCTCTCTCTCTCTCTCTCTCTCTCTCTCTCTCTCTCTCTTCTCTGTCTCTGTCTCTCTCTCTCTCTCTCTCTCTCTGTGCCTCTGTGTGTGTGTGTACCTCTGTGTTGTGTATGTGCCTTTGTGTGTGTGTGTGTGTGTGTGTGTGTGTGTGTGTGTGTGTGTGTGTGTGTGTGTGTGTGTGTGTGTGTGTGTGTGTGTGGCCACTGTGACAATGAATGTGTGCGTGGCGACCCTGGCAGTGATTCACATCCAGTCTCTGCATGCTAAAAATAAAGTTGTAAGAAGCTGACTTTTATTAATATCCAGTGTATTTAGTTTCTTTGTTCCTCTGTTTTTTGTTTGTTTGTTTTTTTTCTTTCTTTCTCTCCACACATGGCAAGCTTTTCGCCGTCCCCTGTCACTAATGCTACCATGCTGGGTATCACTGATTTTCTGGACATTACCTGTCGTGACAGATCACTCAAAGAATTGGAAGAACAGACAGGAAAGCTTGTTGTGGAAGTGGAGACAAAAAAGTACACAAAGACACTCATGCACCAACTCTTACTGCCAGACCAGTCAGTTTCAGTTTCAGTTTCTCAAGATGAGGTCTCCGCGCTTGGAATGAATTCTATATGCGCTAACGTCACAGGTATCATATGATGGAGAGGATGCAGAATTATCACGGCGCAAGCGTTATTAAGCCTGCACATAAACCCACGAGCTAGCCAGGTCCTGAGGTCCTACCTAGATAGTTCCATAACTCTGGGGTCGTACGGGAGTGAGGTGGCAGAGACCTCAACTTTTCCCGGGGCCAGCACTATGAAACAAGTCGCCGTGGTGTAGTGGTTAACGCAACGGACTACCGACTGGAAGGTTGTGGGTTCGAAGGGAAGGGATAAGGGGGACAGGAGAAGTGATAGTTTATGACGGAATGACTGCCTGTATCAATGTCTGATACAAATGTATGCACAGAGACAGGCTCACACATGACGCTGCCCCCGTGGAGATGACGGGGGCTCTTTCAGTATAAATAGTGTCCCCACCTTCTGGAAATTCTGTGCTAGAAATTTCCTTTTTTCTGCCACTTTCTTTGTTTCTCCATTGTTGCCTTGCTTTCTGTCATTTCTTCCTATCATTTTCTGCTTTGCTGGTCCATTCACCTGTATGTGTTCGATAAAGTATTCCGTACTTTTTTTTTTAAGGATTAATAATTGGGTACATGTATTAAGTACAGTTTTGGCTCTAGGGATATGAGATAGTGGGAGCCATTCTAGGTAATTTAGGCCTATTTTTATAGATGTTCTTAGTTATGCTTAAATTTGTATTCAGGTGGGTTTTTTTTTAAATCCCTTCGCAATAAATTGGACGGAACGGTCAACGCCAGGGGCATCTCTTTAGATTATGTTATGTTTTGAAGCGGTTATAGCCCTGATATGGCTCTACTCAGTCGGCTGGGCTTTAAACAACAATAACAATAACAATAATACATAACGTTATAAATATAGCATATACGCAAAATCTATGTGTTCATGAGACTTAAAAATGTAAAAACGATGATTCGTGGAGTGGGTGTGATGTGTGAAAATACAGTACCCACTGTACTTTTGAATTCAATTCGTTTGTATATAACATGTCTTTTTCTGTCTTTATTTTAATAATGCGAGCTGTATGTGTGGGCACCCTGATTCAATTCACAGCATCCCCTTGCATGCTACACTGACATTTAATTCCATGTAAGCTTAATGAATAAATGAATGTAGTCATGACAGTGTCCACGAAAGTCTAGGAACATGCGGTCTAGGCCAACAGGACGTTTAGTAGGTGTTTTATTTTGTTGATAATAGGATCTACCTGAGTAGGCTGTAAGCTTTTTAGTGATATGACGTGCTAGTGATTCAATTATTTTGAGTTATCAAAAGGTAATTCATGCAAAGGAAACAACTTAAGTGCGCGTGACTAAAAACAAAATGCTTTGTTTTATTATAGTGACTGGGACGTTGTGAAGTTTACGAGACAGCAAGTTTTGGCAAACTCTGACATTCCTTGATTTTGCCTTGATGATGATGGTGATAATAATAATAATAATAATAGTAATAATAATAATAATAGTAATAATAATAATGATAATAATGATGATGATGATGATAACAATAATAACTTCACTTACATAGCGCAAGTAGTCCACGCCAAAAGCATGCTCATTGCACTTTACAGGAATACAACAAACAATGAGAGTGTGTGTGTGTCTGTGTGTGTGAACGTGTGCTTGGAATTAATAAACCGTTTTTGTGATGTCAAATTCTCTGTGGATATCTTTAAGCCAATGATCTGGATTTTTTGTATGTTGAAATCTTGGAAAACATATGTTTGACGGTCATACGAAATTTGGTACCAAAAGCGTAATACACGAAAAAGTTTAGAGACGAGTTGATATACGCTGACATACTCCGCAAATCAACCAACAATAAATATGTGTTGTAGTATTTCCCACTGAGTCCGAGATCTGGAATTATGGGCAGCAAAGTAACAAAAATGCAGGTAGGGATTGAACACACCACAAAAAGAACGTTGGTCCCGATCAACATCCGGGTCAAGGTTCTGTCTTTGTCAGCATTTCCGCCGGAAGTTGAAGAGCACTCTTGCCTCCATTCTTTCTACTTTCGTAACTTGATAACGATGATGCACGTTGATAAAGAAACAGCTGTTACGAAAAATACAGGCAAGACGGTACCAAGCACGATTCCCATATTGTGTCAATGAACTGGCTGTTATTTAGATAAAACTCTGTGGGAAAGTAGTTGTCCAATGAATTCCCAGTGAGCGGGTCGTACATACACGCCACTCTGAATCTGACAGCTACGAAAGAATGTGCTCCAAATATGACAATATGTCCAACTGTGATTATGATCGCAGTAGCTTTTATTTTCAGCATAGTTTTGGGCCTTCAGAGGACTAAAAACACAAAGACATCTTTCAAAAGCGATAAAAGTGGACATAAACCCGGTCACATAATCAAAAGCAAGCAGCGAAATGAGCATGTTGTTTGTGCTAAACTTGGTAACAAACATTTTAACGGGAGTGTTCGTGATTATTGCATATAATATGTCCAGCCTGAGTTCTAAATGTACAGATACAATGAAAATGTCTGCAAATGCCAAGACAAACAGACACAAGTTGATTCGAACCTTAATCCCATGCTTCCAAAACACAATCATGTTGATAATGTTCAAAGGAACACAGACCAAAAACGATGGGATGAGAGCAAGCATAGCAACGATTTTTCTAAACGTCTGGTAAGTCGAGAAGGAGACTAAGTCTTCAGGGTTATTCCAGGAGTGTGATTTGAAAAGGGGGAAACTAGACACCCCTCTGGAATTGTCAGAGCTTCTGACACATTTATGCCAACTGTCCTTGCTGATGTCATACTATACACTCTGGAAAAATTCATTTGAATGGAGTAGTAGGCTGTCTGTTTTCACGTCGTTATTGTTTTCTCTTGTTCCTGGTTGCTTCGTTCACAATTACTGTTCTCTTTACTTCACCTCATGCTTGTTTGTCCCACCTGTTGAAATTTCTGGGAAAGTAATTAGAAAAAAAATCAGACAGAAAACAAGACAATACAAGATGAGACAAAATCAGAGGACAAAATGCAAAGAGTTATGGTTACAAAAAGTAATACAATAGAACATGTAACTGGCCAAACGGACATTATCACATGTGAAGTCGGCACACAAAAAAGCGTCTTTGTAAATAACACATGATAATTTCATGTCTTTTAATTGTCAAAAGTAAGAAGTGTAGAATCGTTAGTTACTGAGATTCTAGTTGCCATCTGCAACAGAAACCTGGCACACAGACGAGTTGCCCACGGCATAGACACCATAGACAAAAATCGTCACCCTTCCCAAGAAAGGAAATCTCCAACACTGCGAGAACTACCTCACCACCATTTTAATCAACCGTGCTGGCATAAAAATTCTCAAAATTATTTAAATAGATTACATCCCCAAACAGATACCCTTTCTATTGAAGAATAGGCCAGATTCCAATAAAAGCAGAAACCCAACAGATCTTTAATCAGAGTATCCTTTGCAGAAAACATCTCCAACACAAGAGGCAATTCTACCAGTTTTCCATAGACTTCGAGAAGGCGTTTGACAAAGTCTGGCTGGAGGAACTGTGGCCCACAACAAGAAAATGTAACGCTGGGCACAAACTTATCAAAACCATTCAACAACTGTACTCCAAAGCACCCAGTGCCATACTTACACAAGATACTATTAGAGAATGTTTCTAAACCTTAGTTGGAGTTCGTCAGGGCTACCTTCTGTCTCCCACACTTTCCAACAAATTTCTGGAAAGGAACAATGACTGACGGACTTGAAGACTATGTCAGCACAGTCAGCATTGGAGGTTTAAAAACCCTAATTAACATTTGCTTTGCAAATGACACTGATGACCTGGCATGCGGTGGGCGAGAATTCGCTAAGTTTATTAAAAGACCAGATGAAACCTGTATAGTAAGAGAAGAACATCTCCATGAAACGCTATATCGGAGTACCGATTGTTTTCATGGCTCATGTGTGTGTGTGTGTGTGGTTTTTGTTTTTTGTTTTTGTTTTTTGTTATCTAAAGAAAAGAGATTTCACCAGCCAGTTGTTCTTTATTCTTTTCGGTTTTTTGTTGTTGGTTTTTTTGTTTTTGTTTTTGTTCTTTTTTTAAAATTCTTGATATTTCAGTTGCAGTTCAGAGCCAGACAGTCTACGAATCTTTCTATACGAATGCCAAGCAGACTTTCTAGCAAAGATTCAGCACTGCTGATTTGTCACTTAGTAGTATCACCTTCTACCCCAAGTCCAACTCAACAACATCTGGAAAGACAGAAGCATATCAAATGGCCTGAAAGTTAGACTTTAACAATGTCTGATCTGGCCAGTCATCATTTATGGCTGCGAAGCCTGGACTCTGAGAAAAACTGATTGTAGAAGAATTGAGGCAGCAGAGATGTGGTTTTATCGCAAACTACTATGTGTCAAATAGAAGAACTTGATACCACCAGAAAACTACTAGCAGGCATCAACAAGAGAAGACTAAAATGCATTGGCCATGTATCACGCAGGAAGAACACGGACCTCATGGTAACCATATTTCAAGGAAAGACAGTGGCAAAAAGAAAGAAAGGCAGACCTCCAATCTCATACGTTGAGAACATAACCAATACCAGTAGCCTAAATATTCAAGAAATTGTCCACAAACGTCAAGACAGAACGGCCTGGCGGGAGATGGTGGTATCAAAATGTGCAGAAGCCAACACCGAGCCCAGTGACACTGACAGGTGAGACAGGCGAGGTGAGACCCCAGGCTCGAGATGCTACCAACAGCCTAGACCAGCACTACAAGAGGCTGCTGTACTAAAAGTCAATGTGCATTCTAAAACATTTCTATCAACGAACACTTGCAAGTCTGACCAGCAAATAAGAAGCATGATCATGCTTCAGGTATCCATAAACCATTTGGCTGAAAAAGAAAACTTTACAAAATTAGAATACACAAAACTGGTAAACTGTTTTGGTACGAGTATACTCGTACCTGGTTTAAAGGGAAGTAAGCGTGGAACGCAATAACTCGTACCTGGGGTGGAATGAGTTTTTAAATTAAGTTGTGGTTAGTTTCAAGTTCCACCGACGCAACAAACGGAAAGCACCAGTTTTATGCTGTCTTGAAAAAGTGTGAAGTTACGATGCAAACTTTGTCTATGATAGCCAATATTTCAGAAAGTCACAAAACTACTTTTTTAGGTGCATACGAGCGTATAAACCTTTTTCCTACTGCAAGTAAAGTCATAAGTGACGGTTAATCTTTTATTCGCCTATTATGATAATCATTTTGTTATTGTTGTTGTCGTTTTTATTCAATTATTCCCATTACAAATAAACTGAGTCTGAGTGTATTGATGACAGTAATTGCCTAGCCATGGAATTTGACAGCAATTATCCACCCACCCCCAATACACACACACATACACACATTCGCGGGCGCCTGTGCGCGCGCGCCACACACACACACACTTACACGCACACACGTACACGCACACGCACACACGCACACGCACACACGCACACATACGCGCACACACACACGCACGTGCACGCATTTTCTTTCTCTCTCTTATTTTCACTCTCTTCGTCTCTTTCTCTCTCATTCTCTCTTTCTGTTTGTCTGTCTCTTTCTCTCTCCCTCCCTTCCCCCCTCTCTCCCTCGTTTATACTTGCTTTGAGTTTCAATCCATATTACTTTGTCTTATATCAGGAATTCGTATATTGTGTTGTTGTGTCTGTCCACTTTGTGCGTTTATCTAACGAGGTATGCAATTAGCGTTGACGAAATGGATTTTTTTGAGGATGGCGAACATTCAAGCAGAAGCCATATCAACAAAAATGAAGCACGTACATGCACTTGCAAGCGCACGCACAAGCACACGCATGCAAGAGCAAAAAGACAGACAGACAGACAGACAGAGAGAAAGAGAGCGCACGCGGGTGTGTGTGGTGTGTGTGTGTGTGTGTGTGTGTGTGTGTGTGTGTGTGTATGTGTTGTGGTGTGTGTGTAATGTAGTAGTGTGTGTGTGTGTGATGTGTGTGTTGTGTGTGTGTGTGTGTGTGGTGTGTGTGTGTGTGTGTGTGTGTGTGTGTGTGTGTGTGTGTGTTGTGTGGTGCGTGTATTAAATGTTTATTTGCGTAGATGTGGTGCATCCATTCCAATGAGGACATTGATATAACTTTCATGAACCTGTGTTCCAAATCGATGCCCACGCCCGCACACACACACCCCACACACACACACACACACACACACACACACACAAACACACACACACGCACGCACGCACGCACACACACACACATACACACAAATGCATTGACATATACAAACACGCACGCACGCAACCACCACACACACACACACACACAACACACACACACACACACAGTGGGAGAGACAGAGAGAGAGAGAGAGAGAGAGAGAGAGAGAGAGAGAGAGAAATAGAGAGTTAAGAGAGTGAGAGAGGCCTGTGTTCCAAATCGATGCGCACGCGCGCGCGCATGCGCACACATGAGAATGGTCATGACAGTGATGATCCAACACGATATGAAATTTATAAGAATGGACCGATATGGAATTTCTGAGAATGGACATGACAGCCATGATCCAACGGTGTTCCCTCTGTAGACTGGAACGTCATGACACAGGCGTACTTCCTTTCCTAAGAGATCATGGCGTCAAACAGGCCTAACAGAGGCAGGTGAATGTTCGCATCACTGATCAGAAGATATGAGGAAAAACACATTTAGTCGGTACCATATCTGTATAGAGGATGGCACTTGACTGCAGTGTGGTCCAATTTTTTTACGGTCTTGTGTAGGACGAATTCGTTGGGGGCAAACTTTATCAGTGATAAGGATTAGGAAGAATTAAAACCATTGCATCACAGCGATTGTCAGGAAAGAGAAATGATAAAAAAAATTCTTCAAACACGTACACACACACACACACACACACACACACACACACACACACACACACACACACACACACACACAACACAATATATCTATATATATATATATACAGATACAGACACACAAACACATACATACACACAAACACACACATACACACACAGGGATACAGACACACACACACATACATACACACAAACACACACACATACATAAAACCATACACACACAACAAACACACACACACACACACACACACACACACAAACACACACACCACACACACCATACACTCACACACACACCATATGTGTATGTACACACACACTCACGTACGCACGCACGCGCACACACTGACACATATAACGGATGCAGTGTTGCTCCCTTTTTATTACGCTTTCTCCAGTTTTTTTTTTTTCAATCAGTACAGACGATAACATGTAGGTGTGTGTGTGTGTGTGTGTGTGTGTGTGTGTGTGTGTGTGTGTGTGTGTGTGTGTGTGTGTGTGTGTGTTGTGTGTGTGTGTGTGTGTTTTGTGTTGTGTGTATGAGTGTTTGTGTGTGTTGTGAATGCGGTGTGTGTTTTGTGTGTGTGTTGTGTGTGTGTGTTTGTGTGTGTGTGTGAGTGTTTGTGTGTGTTGTGTTGTGTTGTGTTTTGTGTGTGTTGTGTGCGTTTGTTGTTGTTGTGTTGTTTGTGTGTGTGCGTTGTGTGTGTGTGTGCGCGCGCGCGCGTCTATTTGTTTGTGATGGATTCACAGTTTTTGTGACGTCTTTGTGATTATCTTTAAACCGAAACTCTGCTCTGTTTTCTTTCATACTGGATCTTTTGCAAAACATTTGTTTAACAGTCGTGCGAAATTTGGTACCAAAAACGTAATACACGAAGAAGTTTACAGAAGAGTTGATATACGTGCACATACTCCGTGCATTTATCAACAATAAATAAGTGTTGTAGTATTTCCCACTGAGTCCGAGATCGGGAATAAAGGGACCAAAGTAACAAAAATGCAGGTAGGGATCGAACACGTCACAAAAAGAACGTTGGTCCCGATCAACATCCGGGTCAAAGCTCTGTCTTTGGCAGCATTTCCGCCGGAAGTTGAAGAGCTACTCTTGCCTCCATTCTTTCTGCTTTCGTAACTTGATAACGATGGTGCATGTTGACAAAGAAATTGCTGTTACGTAAAATCCGGGCAAGAAGCTACCAAGCACAGTTCCTTCGATTATGTCAATGAGCTGCCTGTTGTTGAGATAAAACTGAGTGGGATAATAGTTGTCCATTGAAGTTCCAAAAACTGGGTCATACATACACACGACTCTGTACCTCGTAGCTACAAAACACTGCACTGCAAAAATGACAATATGCGCGAATATGATTATAACCGCAGTAGTTTTTGTTTTCAGCAGGCTTTGAGCTCGTAGAGGACTGACAACACACAGACATCTTTCCAGAGCGATGAAAGTAGACATAAACCCTGACACAAAATCGAAAGCAGCCAACGAATGGATCATGTTGTTTATGCTGAACTTGGTAACGACCATTTTGATCGGAGTATTGGTGACTGTGGCATACAGAATGTCCAGCCTGAATTCAAAATGTACAGACACAACGAGAATGTCTACAAAGGACAAGACAAACAGGCATAAGTTGATTCGAACCTTAATCCCGTGCTTCCAAAACACGATCATGTTGACGATGTTTAAAGGCACACAGATCAGAAACGATGGAGTCAGCACAAACAAGGCGACCAATTTTTTGAACATCTGATAGATCGTGAAGGACACTAAGTCTTCGGGGTTATTCCAGGGTGTGTAATTCGAAAACGAGAAAACTAGACACCCATGTGGAACTGCGCCAACTTCTGTCACATTGACGTCTACAGTAACTGATGATGTCATATTTTGCACTCAAGAAAGGAAGAAGAAAGGTTTTGTTTTTGTTTTTTGTTTTTTTTTTAAGAGTGAAGTGGCAGGCTGTCTGGTTTACGTTGTTGTTGTTTTTTCCTTGTCCTTGGTATCTTTGTTCTCTTTGTCTTCAACTTGTGTTGAGTGGTCCCACTTGATGGAAATTCTGCCCAAATCGGTAGAATTTGTTATTTGTTATTTTATGTTTGAAACCCAGCTGACTGCCTAGAGCCATATTAGGGCTATAACTGTTTCAAAACATGCACAATACTTCTAACAGGGAAAAATTGGAAAAGAAAATTAAGAACATATTTGTTCTTTCCAAAACAGCAAAGAAATTTGATCTGAAGGCTTGTCAGTCATATATTACACACACACCTCGAAGCATTAATGAATGTAACATTTGATTCATTTCAAAATTACTGGTTTCCTTAAACATTATTGGTGGACAAGTAGACGTTTGAAATGTTTATGGTTGATTTTTTTATTAAAACAGACGCTAAGTTGTTTTTGATGCTGTCTAGGAAATCTGTTTGTTCATCATGTTTTGTTTTTTTTCCATGAAATCAGACACAAGAAAATTATGAACAAAAGTAAATGAAATAAAAAAAAAAAAAGATACGAATAGAAAAAATAACAAAATGATTTATAAATAAATAAATAATAAATAAAGTGAATTTGGCAGCTATTCAAATTTGCAATAACAAGAGAAAAAAGAAACGAGTCAGATCGTTTGATATCTTTGTTGACAAGAGAGCACGCACGCTGCATGTGCTGCAGATTTGTCTGTCTTTCCTTTCTGTGAGTGACTTTTGGATAAAAGTGAATGACAAATACTATGTAAAACAATACTCCGATCTCAAAGTAATGGGCCTCCCATTGTTCGAACGGATGGGTAGACTGGTCCTCATCGTCAGATGTGAGTCTTTATAAAGGGTACCAGACTGATCCTGGAGGCACAGTTGTTCAGGCACTGCATGAGAAAGAATGCTGCTGCCTCAGTTACATGTAAGTTCAGCATCTACAGGCATTTTTTTCTGTTGAACAGAAACTGTTCTATGGTGTACATTTGAGACTGCTCCCCTGTGTGCAGAGTTATCACCAGATTTCCCTCTTGCCGCCAACTCGGTGTTGTTACTACAGCTGATAATGTTCACCTTTACAATATTCTCATTTCCTTTCAGTTGTCTTTCCTGGCCACGGTGTCCTTGCTTCATCTCTTCAAACAAGAGCATCTTTGGGATGCAGCTGTCTTGCATATACACACTATGTCCTGTCGTATGAAGTAGCATTTGACTAGCAAACACTGCACACGTGGCAATCCACATTTCTTTAGAACTTGAATGTTGGATAGTCGACCCCCCAATGATGCTGCAGGTCTTACGCAAACAAACCTGGTGAAACCTTTCCACTGCTGCATGTGCCTTTTGATAGGCAGTCCAGTATAGCTGTGAGCCTCGGTACTACTCTGCTATGTACACCAGTCTAGTTGCAATATAGCTGTAAACTCGGTACTATTGCTATGCTCACCAGTCTTGTAGCAGTATAGCTGTGAGCTCGGTACTACTGCTATGTACATGTACACCAGTCTTGTAGCAGTATAGCTGTGAGCCTCGGTACTACTGCTACGCTCACCAGTCTTGTAGCAGTATAGCTGTGAGCTCGGTACTACTGCTATGTACATGTACACCAGTCTTGTAGCACTATAGCTGTGAGCCTCGGTACTATTGCTATGGACACCAGTCTTGTAGGAATATAGCAGTGTCCTCGGTACTACTGCTACGCTCACCAGTCTTGTAGCAGTATAGCTGTGAGCTCGGTACTACTGCTATGTACATGTACACCAGTCTTGTAGCAGTAAAGCTGTGAGCCTCGGTACTATTGCTATGGACACCAGTCTTGTAGGAATATAGCAGTGTCCTCGGTACTACTGCTATATACACCAGTCTTGTAGCAGCACAGCAGTGTCCACGGTATTACTGCTACATACACCAGTCTTGTAGCAGCATAGATGTGAGCCTGGATACTACTGCTATGTACACTAGTCTTGTAGCAGCATAGCCATGAGCACGGTACTACTGCTATGTACACCAGTCTTGTAGCAGCATAGCCATGAGCACGGTACTACTGCTATGTACACCAGTCTTGTAGCAGCATAGCCATGAGCACGGTACTACTGCTATGTACACCAGTCTTGTAGCAGCATAGCCATGAGCACGGTACTACTGCTATGTACACCAGTCTTGTAGCAGCATAGCCATGAGCACGGTACTACTGCTATGTACACCAGTCTTGTGGTAGTATAGCCATGAGCACGGTACTACTGCTATATACACCAGTCTTGTAGCAGTATAGCAGTGACCTTGGTACTACTGCTATATACACCAGTCTTGTGGGTAGAAAGAAACTCTAGGGAGAGCTAGACAACAGAAGGTCTTCAGAGAAGTAATCCCCTTTAGACAAGTGTTTCGGCCCTGAACTCCTTACACTCTCGGGGGGCCGGGCCACATCCAGGTCATGACTCCTGGATGCCCTTCTGCTGTTGTCTATATTTTTTTTTCCCCACGCCGGGATCGAACCTGGGCGATTCTGCGCTTCAGAACTGCGGTACGCGGTTTTACCAATGTGCTAACGGGGCACAACATCATCTGTAGGGAATTTAATCCTTATGAAGTTCACTTTTGGTTCCTCCTTGTCCAGATCCAGCTTGAGCTCCTTTCTGCTGCCTCTGCCATCGCTTTAAGGGCTCTAGTCCTCTTCTTCCCAGAAATGGCGAGTTGTTTCATGAGATCATAAGCGGAGGTGCCCACAAACCCTCTTGCCCCGACCTCTATGGCGAAGATTTTGACCCGCAGACCTGCTTTCTTCAGGGTGCTGGCAAGACCGGCGTATTTTTCGGTCTTGTAGATATGTGCTTCTTCCATTCTGCTTTCGTATGGCACAGTGAGTTCTATCAGAATCACTTGTTTCGAGGAGTCAGAGTGGAGAGCGATGTCTGGTCTCATGCCTGTCTTGCTGATGACATCTGGGTAATTTCTCCACTCTGGGAGGTCTGCTGTACACTCCCAGTCGACTGCTCCATCCAGAAGACCCTTTGGCAATGTGCTGGTTGTCATAGCAATTTCGGGCCAGACCTGTTTCCCTCCTGCTTTGTAGAACGTTGTCATAGCAATTGGTGCGTTTGGGGTCATGGTTTTTTCGCTAACCACGTCTGTGATCACTTTCAGAACTTGGTTGTGCCTCCATGTATACCTTCCTTGGGCTAGCGCTACCTTGCAAGAGCTTAGGACATGTTCCACTGTTTGTTTCTTCTGACAGAGCGGACATGCTGGGTCATCTGATTTCCCCCATTTCACTAAGTTTGCATTCGAGGGGAGCAGGTCATATACAGATCTGAGGAGGAAGCTTATAGTAGTATAGCAATGAGCACGGTACTACTGCTATATACACCAGTCTTGTAGCAGTATAGCAGTGACCTCGGTACTACTGCTATATACACCAGTCTTGTAGCAGTATAGCTGTGAGCTTGGTACCACTGCTATTTACACCAGTCTTGTAGCAATATAGCTGTGAGCTCGGTACTACTGCTATATACACCAGTCTTGTAGCAGTATAGCAGTGAGTTTGTTACTACTGCTATGTGTGCTAGGTCATGTAGCAGAATAGAAGTGGCTCAGTACTACTGCTATGTGTACTAGGTCATGTAGCAAAAGAGAAGTGAGCTCGGTACTACTGCTATGTGTACTAGGTTATGTAACAGAATAGAAGTGGCTCAGTCCTACTGCTACGTGTACTAGGTCATGTAGCAGAATAGAAGTGACTCAGTACTACTGCTATGTGTACTAGGTCATTTAGCAGAATAGAAGTGGCTCAGTCCTACTGCTATGTGTACTAGGTCATGTAGCAGAATAGAAGTGACTCAGTCCTACTGCTATGTGTACTAGGTCATTTAGCAGAATAGAAGTGGTTCAGTACTACTGCTATGTGTACTAGGTCATGTAGCAAAAGAGAAGTGAGCTCAGTACTACTGCTATGTGTACTAGGTTATGTAGCAGAATAGAAGTGGCTCAGTCCTACTGCTATGTGTACTAGGTCATGTAGCAGAATAGAAGTGACTCAGTCCTACTGCTATGTGTACTAGGTCATTTAGCAGAATAGAAGTGGTTCAGTACTACTGCTATGCGTACTAGGTTATGTAGCAGAATAGAAGTGGCTCAGTCCTACTGTTTGTGTACTAGGTCATGTAGCAGAATAGAAGTGACTCAGTCCTACTGCTATGTGTACTAGGTCATTTAGCAGAATAGAAGTGGCTCAGTACTACTGCTATGTGTACTAGGTCATGTAGCAAAAGGAGAAGTGAGCTCGGTACTACTGCTATGTGTACTAGGTCATGTAGCAGAATAGAAGTGGCTCAGTACTACTGCTATGTGTACTAGGTCATGTAGCAGAATAGAAGTGGCTCAGTCCTACTGCTACGTGTACTAGGTCATGTAGCAGAATAGAAGTGACTCAGTCCTACTGCTATGTGTACTAGGTCATGTAGCAGAATAGAAGTGACTCAGTCCTACTGCTATGTGTACTAGGTCATTTAGCAGAATAGAAGTGGTTCAGTACTACTGCTATGTGTACTAGGTCATGTAGCAAAAGAGAAGTGAGCTCAGTACTACTGCTATGTGTATTAGGTTATGTAGCAGAATAGAAGTGGCTCAATCCTACTGCTATGTGTACTAGGTCATGTGGCAGAATAGAAGTGGCTCAGTCCTACTGCTATGTGTACTAGGTCATTTAGCAGAATAGAAGTGGTTCAGTCCTACTGCTATGTGTACTAGGTCATGTAGCAGAATAGAAGTGGCTCAGTCCTACTGTTTGTGTATTAGGTCATGTAGCAGAATAGAAGTGACTCAGTCCTACTGCTATGTGTACTAGGTCATGTAGCAGAATAGAAGTGGTTCAGTACTACTGCTGTGTGTACTAGGTCATGTAGCAAAAGAGAAGTGAGCTCGGTACTATTGCTATGTGTACTAGGTCATGTAACAGAATAGAAGTGGCTCAGTACTACTGCTATGTGTACTAGGTCATGTAGCAAAAGAGAAGTGGCTCAATACTACTGCTATGTGTACTAGGTCATGTAGCAGAATAGAAGTGGCTCAATACTACTGCTATGTGTACTAGGTCATGTAGCAAAAGAGAAGCAGCTTACTACTTTTACCCCAGTCTCACAAGAAGAAATTCTCAACACAATCAGATCCATGTCGTTCAAAACCTGCGAACTGGATCCTCTTCCAGGTTCTCTCTACTCTGACTGTCTCCCTACGCTCCTCCCATTCATCACTGACATCATCAACACTTCTCTCCAAACTGGAACTGTCCCAGATTCTTTCAAGTCTCCTATTGTT
>CM060306.1:80253011-80273011 GCA_030674185.1 Monoplex corrugatus
AGTATAGCTGTGAGATCGGCACTAATGCTATGTGTACTAGGTCATTAGCAGTATAGCTGTGAGCTCGGCACTTATGCTATGTGTACTAGGTCATTAGCAGTATAGCTGTGAGCTCGGCACTAATGCTATGTGTACTAGGTCATGTGGCAGAACAGCAGTGAGCTTGGCACTAATGCTATGTGTACTAGGTCATGTAGCAGTATAGCTGTGAGCTCGGCACTAATGCTATGTGTACTAGGTCATTAGCAGTATAGCTGTGAGCTCGGCACTAATGCTATGTGTACTAGGTCATGTAGCAGTATAGCAGTGAGCTCGGCACTAATGCTATGTGTACTAGGTCATGTAGCAGTATAGCAGTGAGCTCGGCACTAATGCTATGTGTACTAGGTCATGTAGCAGTATAGCAGTGAGCTCGGCACTAATGCTATGTGTACTAGGTCATGTAGCAGTATAGCAGTGAGCTCGGCACTAATGCTATGTGTACTAGGTCATGTAGCAGTATAGCAGTGAGCTTGGCACTAATGCTATGTGTACTAGGTCATGTAGCAGTATACCTGTGAGCTCGGTAATTACTGTTATATACACTAGGTCTTTTAGCAGTATACTACTGCTATTTACACAGCATTTTTTGTGGTGTGTCTAATGCCATGTCTTGCAGCTCCTCTTGGTCAGTTTTCTAAAAGCAGATCTGTCCTTGAGAATGCGCAGCACATGGGATCAGCCGATGCTCACTGCTCAAGTAGCAGAATTTATTGCATTATAATGTTTATTTATATATATAACAGGCAGACTGTAGTAGTCCCTACTGTTTGTTTTCATGGTTCATTTCAATAATGTCATGTACACAGCAACAACATCAACGACTATGTCAAAAACATGTTTGTTGCACTGTTAACTAACATGCATTATTTAACCTTAACAACTTCAAGTTACATAGACAACACAAAGAATAAGAGTTGTGGTTGAAACAAGCAACAACAGACAATACCAAAACACAAAATAATGATACGTGCCAGGAACCACACGTCAAAAAAGTATGAAGAAGACCAAACTATATATATCAATACACAATTTCATCACACACACGTGCGCGCGCGCACACACACACACACACACACATACACACACACACATGCACACGCGCGCGTGCACACACACACACACATACGCACACACACAGAAAGGAAGAAGAACTAGTATGCATTCACTCTCATGTGGGTGACAAATGACCCAAGTTGTCATCCTCTGTGTGTGTGTGTCTCTGTGTGTGTTTGTGTGTCTTTCTCTGTCTCTTTGTCTCTCTGTCTCTATCTCTCTGTCTCTCTGTCTCTGTTTCTGTCTATGTCTGTCTGTCTGTCTGTTTCTCTCTCTCTCTCTCTCTCATGAAAGAAAAAAGAAAAGCTATCATCAATCAGACTAACATTGGTGTCAACTCAAAAGTAACACTGCACAGACTCTTACATTGTGAAATGGAAAGTATTTGGGCTTTTCCTGAAACAGAGATAAAGGAAAAGTCAAGAAAAGGAAAAGACAACTGGAGAACAAGCAAGTTTGTCAAACCGTCTGTCTGTGTGTGTGTGTGTGTGTGTGTGTGTGTGTGTGTGTGTGTGTGTGTGTGTGTGTGTGTGTGTGTGTGTGTTGTGTGTGTGTGTGTGTGTGTGTGTGTGTGTGTGTTTGTGGGCTGTGTGTTGATGGTCGTCTAGATATGTCTGTAAGTTTGTCGTGATTTGTATGTATGTGTTTCGTCTTTGCTGCTGCTGCTGTTGTTGTTGTCGTTGTTGTTGTTGTTGCTGTTGTTGGTGCTGTTGCTGTTAATGACGGTCCTCATGCTGTGTGGATATGGGGGTGTTTGTATAAATGTATATATGTGCATATGTCTGTGTACGTGCGTGTGTGTAAATGCATGTATATGTGTTATTTGTTCATTTCTTACTTGCATATATATCTACATACTCTTGCATTTTTAATTTATTTATTTGCATAATACATACTTACTTGTTTACTTACTTACTCATTTACTTACTTATTATTTACTTACTTACTCACTCACTCACTCTCTTACTTACTTGCTTGCTTATTTACTTACTCACTTACTTACTTACATACCTAACAGTATGGCAACTTTAATGTCAGTGCATGCTTTGATATGGAAGTCAAAGTAGTTTTTGCAAGAGTACTTTTTGCAGTGCACCATTTGATCTTCCGAAGGACAAGTGAAGCTGCACTGTTATCTTATGTTGGACAAGTGGAACTGCACTCTTATCTTCCGTAGGAGAAGTGAACTGCACTGTTACGTTCAGCAAGACAAGAGGAGCTGTACTGTTATCTTCCGTAGGACAAGCGGAGCTGTACTGTTATGTTCTGTAGGACAAGTGGATCTGTGCTGTTTTGTTCAATAGGAAAAATGCAGATGCACTGTTCTGTTCAGTAGGACAAGTGAAGCTGCACTGTAATTTCGCAGGACAAGTGGAGCTGCACTGTAACTTCGCAGGACGAGCGGAGCTGCACTGTTATGTTCAGTGGGACAAATGAAGCTGCATTGTTATGTTCAGTAGGACAAGTGGAGCTGTACTGTTATGTTCAATAGGACAAGTGGAGCTGCACTGTTATGTTCAGTAGGACAAGTGGAGCTGCACTGTTATGTTCAGTAGGACAAGTGGAGCTGCACTGTTATGTTTCATAGGACAAGTGGAGCTGCACTGTTATGTTCAGTAGGACAAGTGGAGTTGCACTGTTATGTTCAGTAGGACAAGTGGAGCTGCACTGTTATGTTCAGTAGGACAAGTGGAACTGCACTGTTATGTTCCGTAGGACAAGTGGAGCTGCACTGTTATGTTCAGTAGGACAAGTGGAGCTGCACTGTTATGTTATGGAATTTGTCTGATCATAGTCTTTTTTTTTTTTAATGTCTTGCAATCATTCTCAACAGCTGAAAGAACCAAAACTACCATAGTATAAATTTTCATAGACATAGATTTTTTATATTCTCTGCTTCGCTTATGCGTGGTTGATTTGTGGCCTTGTAGGTAATTTAATACGCCATCATTAACAAATGTACACTGAATGGTAACAGGCTTATTTCCTGAAAGTACCGCGTTTATAAGATATCTTGCTGGAAAGACAATTTGTGGTTTTTGTACGTAATGCAGATTTTTCTTGAAACAATTTCCTTGTATCCAATTTGATATAATTTCAACATAAAAACTTCAATCAAAATATTATGAAAAAAAATCTTTCTGAAAATTAACGAGAAGCCGTAAAAACTACTTTTTTTTTCTCTCCTCTACAGTTTCATAACAATGTTAAGCTATTAATCACTATAATGAAAGAATTTTCTTTTCACTGAAATCCTTCTCAACAGGGTCTCTCTGTCGGCAATCAAGCAACGTTTTGATCTCTTCCCAGGCCTTCATTATGTTAATTGGATGGCTGAGCAGCTGGCCTGTCTCTACTGCATGTTGATGATGTTTTTTCATTATGCAGAGTATGGCAGAATCAGTTCCTGATCTGTATTCCTGAATTTTTTTTTAAATAACATTTTCAGTGAACAAATGCTCGTCATTCATGCTGCTAGAGAAAAAAAATGGTTTTAAAAATGTTGTTAAATAAGAAGCTAACAAAGCGGAGAAACGTAAAGATTTTACCGTCATGTAGATCAGGCAAAAGACTATCAAAAAAACAAAAAACAAAAACAAAAAAAACCCAGTTGAGTTTCATAAGAAGACATTTCTATACAGACGTAGAACCAGTCCTGTGGAAAGTTTGAATGTAGATAAACCATGATATACAGAACGGGGCAGTCCTAAAAACAAAATTCGTTCATTGGTTCATCGCCCAAATCAACAACAAAAAAGTACACGCATACTTAAGTATCTAATTGAAATACCCATGAATATTCATTAACGTGCTTTAAAACTGATCAAGTTGAAATTCTGGAAACAAAATCTCTGAATAAGGGTGCAGTTACACCTGTGTATGCGAAACTAAGGTTTTCAACAACAGCTGAATTTTGATTTTCAAATGCGAGAGTCATAATCAGCTGTAAATATATACTGCCTGTCATTCAGGGCGTGAGGTGGCTGACGGCCCGTTACATTCGAGTCTGTTATCTTCTCCACGGTGCTTCACCTTCTCCAACCTGCACAGTATCATTTAGACTGTCCAACGAAAACTAACAAGCTGCGTTCACCAGTTTTCATCATTGAATACATGTACAGTACAATATGATACAATTCAGTTGGTGTTTTGTGGTAGCTTGCATACTGTTGTGTGGTCGTGAGTGTCATTGCTTAACTTTTGAACAGTAAGTCGATTTCATATATCTGTTATTTATCCTTTCTCTCTCTCTCTCTCTCTCTCTCTCTCTCTCCTCTCTCTCCTCTTCTCTCTCTCTCTCTCTCTCTCTCTCGTGGGGGTGGTGGGCTTATGGAATTGTTGGTCATTTCCGATGTCCTTATTGAAACGGATGCACTATATCTACGTGCACGCACGCACGCACGCACACACGCACTGATTCACTTCTTTTTCTTTTTTGTGCGCGCGCCGCGCGGGCACACTCGGTTTGCAGCCTTTCTGCATGTGTGCGCTTGTGCGAGCGCTTGCGAGTGTAATGTGCGCGCACTTAATTGAATCATTTTCGTTGACTTGGCTTCCGCTTGAGTGTTCGCCTGCACAGCAATATGTTTCATCGACGGTAATTGCAGGCCCCATTAGATCAAGGCAAACACTGGAGAGAAATAAAATCAGTATATTCATGTCCTATAAAAATCAAGACAAAACACACTGAATGTCAAAACAGGTTATAATGACAGAGAGAGTGTGTAAAGGTGGGGAGGGGGTTAATTATTTATTCCTGTCATCAATACACTCAGATTCGTTCATTTATAATGGGAACCAAGGATGTCAATAGGACACAGAATGATTATATTAATTGAGCATAAATGCTCATTAATTACCAAGTAGTTTACTTTAAGTAAGAATAGGGCCTATATGCACACGAACAAAAAGGAATTTTGTGGCTATCAAAACGTTGATGATCATAGGCATAGTCTGCATCATGACTTGATACCCTTTGAAGAGACCATAAAGCTGATGTGTTTTGTTTGTTGCGTCGGTGGATCTTGATTCTAATCACAGCTTACATGACATACCAGCAGAACAGCATCTTTGCCAGAGAATCTCTACAGAAAATTCTTACTGCGGTACGCATGGCAGTTCGAATAAAAGAGTCGTTTTAGTGTGTCATCCTAGCACCGTTAAGTTAAACATTGTCCGCTTCAGTCTGCATGCACGTTTTTGAAGTCATTTTGTTGAGGATAGGCCTGATCTGTCATGATCGTTTTCAGTCTGTTACTTTCTTTTTGGACATATCTTCAAATATGTCCTGTTTGTCTCCCACCACCCAACCCGTTTTCATTACTATTCTTTTCGGTCTGTCCCTTTCGTATTCAGACATGATCCCAATCTCAGCGCACTGCATTGAATGTCAAGAAACTACAGATTCTGATATACATCATGTTTAGAATATTCTCTGCCATACCCTAAAACATTCCAATTTTCCGGGGCAATAGATACACTCTTTTCTGATTGGTCGAAAACAGTGTCACTTTTAACTCACCAAAAAAGAAACTGGAACAGACAGACAAATACATACGTTACAACATGACAGAGGGAAAATATTCACTGTAAAAGAAATACGTTCTCCTTTCTTTTTTTTCTTCTTTTTTTTTTCTTTCTTTTTTTCATCTTTCCGCTTCTACTTTAATGTGTGACGTAGGAGAAAGAGCTGACTATCAGCACGCATTGGAAAGTTTGAACGTGGTAAACGCCTTGTGACGTCAAACTGTCTTTTCTGCCGTTGATCCAGGTCTTTGGTGGTCTGCCTCAAACATTAAATCCAGATGTTCTTTTGTTATCTGCTTGTTGAGCCGGCCAGTGAGGTTGAATTGTGGTGAGATGACCAGTGAGGTTGCATTCTGGTGAGATGACCCAGTGATATTGCATTCTGGTGAGATGACCCAGTGATGTTGCATTTTGGTGAGATGATCAGTGAGGTTGAATTGTAGTGAGATGATCAGTGAGGTTGAATTGTTGTGAGATGACCAGTGAGGTTGAATTGTGGTGGGATAGGCAGTGAGGTTGCATTCTGGTGAGATGACCAGTTAGATTGCATTTTGGTGAGATGATCAGTGATACTGCATTTTGGTGAGATGACCAGTGAGGTTGAATTGTGGTGAGATGACCAGTGAGGTTGCATTCTGGTGAGATGACCAAGAAGGTTGAACTGTAGTGAGATGATCAGTGAGACTGCATTTTGGTGAGATGATCAGTGAGGTTAAATTGTAGTGAGATGATCAGTGAGGTTGAATTGTGGTGAGATAACCAGTGAGGTTGCAATCTGGTGAGATGACCTAAGAGGTTGCATTCTGGTGAGATGACCAAAGAGGTTGCATTCTGGTGAGATGACCTAAGAGGTTGCATTCTGGTGAGATGACCAAAGAGGTTGCATTCTGGTGAGATGACCAAAGAGGTTGCATTCTGGTGAGATGACCAAAGAGGTTGCATTCTGGTGAGATGACCAAAGAGGTTGCATTCTGGTGAGATGACCAAAGAGGTTGCATTCTGGTGAGATGACCTAAGAGGTTGCATTCTGGTGAGAACACCAGATCACGTAATTTTCTGCTGTTGGATAAGGTGATGAATCATCGTTGTTCCCCTGTTTCTCTGAGTTTGGTGTTTCCGAACAAGTCCCATCTGGTCTCTTTGACAGCTCTCCATCAAACAGCACGATTCACAGGTGGTAACTTTGTGCTCCATGGCTTGGTCAGGATCCAGGTCTGGCACTGGTACCTTAAGACTTCGATAGAAACGAAACCAGTTGATGAGCTTGACTTCTGTTTCAGTTAGAACAGAAGCCAACCTCAGCTGTCATTGAAACCGTCTTTAAGGGAAATGTTCTATAACCCTGAAGCCGTAGAGGAGTGAGGTTGTAGAGACCTAAACCTTTCTTGGGACTAGCATCACTCGAACATTCCCCATCACCTCTCCTTTGCTGTTTTATCTTCCTTCACTTTGAAGAAAGTCAGGCAACTGGATAGAATGAAGGTCACATTAACAAAGGTTTATTTTATTCTGTCTCAACTTCTGAACCGCCTCAAAGACGTTTTGATCCCATGCCACACCTTCCGACTCCAATTCACACAACACCAAGTTAATTCATTGATGTCGTAGTGTCAGAAAACCCAGGGGAAGCAGAGGTGTCAGGCAGCTCTTGGGTCACCCACTATGTCTTGATCAACATAGCATTTGTGTAAAATTGTTCCAGCTTCTTTGGCTCTTCATGCCTTGGTCATGTGGTAAACTCAGGTTTGGTTTCCTCTACCGCACAGGGCTTTGCGCGGGCTTAGGGATCGTGCCAGATAATTGCTGGTAGATTAGGGTGGAGCACATATGGAATTGTCCGGGTGCGATGAATCCCTCTTGAACAAACTCCAAACTCCAAACTCCGTGCACCAGATAAATTAACAACTGCTGTGTCACTTTCACAGGGTTCACCGTGTGCCTGTTTTGATCCGGCTCACTGATAACACTGCCTGCTAACACCTTTATTAACGACAGTAATTGCTCAGCCAAAGAGACAGACTGAGTGAGAGCCTCTTCGGTGAGGAAAACAACCACCAGGCCATCCAACGACAGGATGAGTTTACCACATGATCAGAGCGTAAAGAGCCAAAGAAGCTGGAACAGTTTTACACAATGTTATGATGACTGAGGACTCCAAGGTAATAGGGAAAATTATAGAGATATGGAGTTCGTTTAAAATTGATATTTGCTAGTCTAGTCGGGACTGTACTCTATGCTTACTATCACGATATATTCTGCTTGTCAACCAAAGCTCAGTGATACTGACGTCTGCCGTAATGGTCAGGAAATTAGAGCATTATTGTTAATGCTTTTAGTTTCTCTAGCAGCGTTTGACATGTCTCTCGATAAAGCAAAGTGGTGCACTGTAAATTACTGGCAAAGAAATAGTAATGTGTTCCTCATTGTTTTATTACAGAGCCAAGTCGTTGCAAATATATGGTTAAGAGAACAAGGGCCAAACTAGAACCCTGTGGGCCACCATATTCCAGCAAAGATGGACTGACATACTGACACTGGTGACAACTGATTGAATTCGACAAGAAAAATGTAGCCTGGACCACTCAAGAACAGTCTCAATAAAGCCAACTGTGAATATCAATCTTGAGATCATGATGTCATGGTCAGAAGTGTCAAATGCTGCTGAAAGTTCTTGCAATTATTGAATGGTTACCTTTCCATAATCGGAAGCCTGCAGGTGGTAATGAACATAGCAATTTCTGTTCTATAGGTTTTTAATAGGCTGACTGAAAAGCTTGAAGGAAAATATTAACTTCTGGTGATTCTTCAGCTGTGAAAAAAACGGTACGCAGAGGGACTTTGAACAAAAATGGAAGATTGGAAACAGGCCGATAGATTGTGTGTGTGTGTGTGTGTGTGTGTGTGTGTGTGTGTGTGTGTGTGTGTGTGTGTGTGTGTGTGTGTGTGTGTGTGTGTGTGTGTGTGTGTGTGTGTGTGTGTGTGTGTGTGTGTGTGTGTGTTGATTTTCTGTTTTGTTTTGTTATCATAATCGGGATCTAAATTGAACTTTTTCCAGCACAGGGCTGTCTGCGGCATGTTTAACTCTGTGGCAGACACCTGTGTTTAAACAAACATTTATCTTTTCAATTATAATTAAAGAAAATGTCATCAATATAGTCAAATGCAAGAGCAACAGGGATGGGAATCAAGACTGCAGGATATCTTTAGGCATTGCTAATTAAACTTCAACTTTTGTTTCTGATCTACACTGACTGGCCGAAATGATCTACAGTGGATACCTAAAGGGTCAGACGCTGACGGATCATAGTTGGAATTTTCTTCAGAACATACAGAGAGAGAGAGAGAGAGAGAGAGAGAGAGAGAGAGAGAGAGAGAGAGAGAGAGAGAGAGAGAGAGAGAGAGAAAGAGAGGAGAGAGGGGGGGAGCGACAGAGACAGAGAGACAGAGACAGAGTGACACAGAGAGAGGGGGAGGGAGGAAGGGGGGAGGCAGAGAGGGAGAATTGGCCGGATTTTGACGTGTTTCCTGCCCAAATGGTTTGAGAGATAGACGCCTACGTGACATCCGTTCTAGCACTCGCGTATTGATTCGAGGATCACAAATCGGAAGACGGGACTAAAGCTACTTAAGTAGAGTTAATAGCTTTTTAGCATATGGCTGGTCAATGAAACCGAAACATGCACACAAAAATGTGGGCTTACATCACGTATGAATGAAAACTAGTGGGTGGTCGACGCGTTCTATAACTAAACGCCAGTTCCGTTGTTGTTCTGCCTAAAATAGGCTTGGATAACTGGCTAAAAATAAAGAGGATATAACAAAAAGCGCTCCATTGGAGAAACAGCTACTTACTTCACACTCTAAAAGAAAATTTCCTATTTACATACTCACCAGCGAATGCCTCATTTGTACACTGTAAATCTACAAATATGACCTTTAAACTGGGGGAAAAAATCAGGATGTGATATAAGTAGGTTACACACCTAACACGCTCATAGTGGGAGATAAAACAAACATGATTACGAAGGCTGATCTTACGGTTTTGTCACTTATCTCGCAGAAGACAACAATGAAATCCAATGTATGTGAAATTGTAGAGTCCGTGAAAGTACTCTCTATTTTCTGCACATAGTTTCAGCCTCCTCTGCCAAAAAATCAAAACCGTTTTGATAATCTGCTTCTTAGCCATGAGTCAGATTTTTTTTGAATAGCTTAATTGAGATATGGTAGCAAGCTGTGATTTCACTGCTTTTTCCAAAGTTCTAGATTCTTGAACATTTTTGTCTCCCAGGTTGCGCTTCAGAAGGGAAAACAACTAGAAGCAGTATGAGGCTACCTCGAGACTGTAAGGTAGGTGAAGGACAACTTGAACAGATTGCTCTCGTAGATAGGTCACTGTGACCCTGACTTTATGGGCATTTGCGTTTTCATGTAGAAGGAGCGTTTTGCTAGTACCCACACTTGGGACGCTGCTCATGTATAGAATGCACAAATTTGGGCAAAACGCTTTCTATATAATATCCAGAGTAAGAGTAGACCTTTCAAGCTAAACCATTGCCTCTAAAAAGCATTGAGAGTTGAAGAAAATGGAGAGATGTGTCTTCCAGCTTCAGATATCAAGTCTCAGTTTATCTCGTTTTTCAACATTAACGCCCATCAGCATGTGACTGCAACGTTCGTTCGGGATGCCATGGAAGCTGATCCATGTTTTGTCATCAATGATCACTTCCCGTGGTCTTTCTTTCAAACATTTCAAGCAGTTGCTTACAAATCTGAACCATCTGAGGCATTCACCTGGCAGCTGTTTTCATCATGTTGCAGGATCCGTTCAGCAGTGCCATATGAAACGCAAGAAGTTTTATACATATTTCACTAACCGAAATGTGCAGATCCTCTTGAATTACTCGGTTTGTGTCTTAATCCCTACCCCACTTCTGAGCACCTGCTTGTTCACTTGATTGAATTAGTCAAACCATTAAAATCACTCTTGCACAGTTTATGGGTCAGTCTTCAGTCTCTTTCATACGAAGGAAAGTCATGACGATACACAGAGAGAGAAAGCGAGAGAGAGAGAGACAGACAGACAGACAGACAGAGACATAGACAGAGAGACAGAGAGACAGAGAGACAGACAGACAGAGTGACAGAGAGAGAGAGAGAGAGAGAGAGAGAGAGAGAGAGAGAGAGAGAGAGAGAGAGAGATTTTACTTAACGTTAAGTTTCTCTGCTTAAGTGCATGTTTCCAACATCTCAGTGATGACGATGATGATTCATGATGATGATGACAAAAACATTGAGGAAAGAGGCAATCAACAAGTCGAGAAAAAGAATTACATGACAAAGAAAGATTAAAATAAGAAAGAAAAAGAAGAAAAAGACACAACGTGTATTGTGCTTATTCTAACAAAATCTGACAACTTTTCGGTTCTGCTGCAGAACATTCTTGAGCTGCACAGAACTTGAAAATAGTTTATGGATTATACAGAGATTTTGGTCTAATCCTTGACCTCCAAGAGCACTTTGTTCTGCTGTAAGTATGACATTACAGACAAGTTTTCTCAAATGACCTAAGTCTTAGGTGGCAATGAAAGCAACATTTGTTATAGTACAGAATAACGAAGGCCTCAGCAAGAGACAGAAACTTTGAGACAACCTCTCAACTTACAGACTTTGCAAGATATCGTAAAGAAAAAATATTCTGATTGCAGAATACAAAAACACCGCCATGAAATATTAACATTTCCAGCGCAAAGAAAATACACTAATATCACTCATAGTGAAAAGACGTTAAACCAAAGAACGAACGAAAACACACACACACAGACACACACATACACAGACACACACACACACCACACACGCCAACACACCACACACACACAACACACACACAACACACACACACACACACACACACACACACACACACACACACACACACACACACACACACATACACACACACACAACACACACACACACACACACACACACACCACACACACACACACACATACATACAAACACACAAGGACAGAAAGAGAGAAGGGGAGGGAGAGAGAGACAGAGAGAGAGAGAGAGAGAGAGTTATTCTCTCTCTCTCTCTCTCTCTCTCTCTCTCACCACACACACACACACACACACACACACACACACACACACACACACACACACACACACACACACACACGCTTATTTAGACAGTCCTTGAAATTTTGCCAGGGGATTTTTCTTGATGTAGAGATTCAGGATGTGAATTGTTCCCATCCTACTGCTCCTCGCCTTTAACGATCACTTCAGTGACCAAGGCAGAGGCTAATGGGTACATGCCAGCCGTTTCATCACCTAAAAAAATTGTGTCTAGAGAGGTGACCAATCCTTTGCCTTGACACTTTCTTTCACAGACACACAGCCTTCAAAATACTGAATTAGCAAATAGTGGTGTTGCTGTTGATACAGCTTCAAAATAATGAATACGCATAGACAGATGTTTCAGCTTAACTTTCACTTTCAGAGAGCTTTTGCAAATGGAAACATTGCTTTGTGTATTATTCCTGTTGCATATGTTTTACTGGAGCGGATTTTTTCAAAATTCTTTTTTTTTTCTCGATATGATTGACTGGTCTACGTATTTGCTTCTAGAAATGTGTAAATAAATAGATAATACATCATATTCCATCAGAATAAATCTCTCTAGGAAATCATGCATGCGTTCTTGTTAAACGTATCAAATGTTATTCAGTGGTAAGTGCAATACTTTTGGAGAGAATGAATTTCGACAAACAATTAAAAAAAATAAGGGAGAGGGGTCCAACAGGATCCTAAGTAAATGCTGACTATTTTCTGTCAGTACTGAATGGTTAAACATGACAATAAATTCTAAAGAGTTGGTTTATGTAGATGTGTGTGTGTGTGTGTGTGTGTGTGTGTGTGTGTGTGTGTGTGTGTGTGTGTGTGTGTGTGTGTGTGTGTGTGTGTGTGTGTGTGCGTGTGTGCGCGCTTGCTTGCTTGCATGTTTGTGTGTTTGTGTGCGTGTGTGTTCGTGTGTGTGTGAGTTGTGTATATGCATACGTCATGCGTATTACAGGTATGTATGTGATATGTATGTGTAAAGGTATGTTGTTGTACATTTATAAAATGCATATAAACTTTTTCATATCTTAACCACTTTCTAAAACGTGCTAGGTTTTTGTTTGTTTGTTTGTTTTTGTTTTTTACACTTTGTTTCTGGCCAAGCTTCCTTAGCTTCATAGCACTTATTCCTGATTTCCTTATCTATCCTTTTGTATTCTTCCTCTTTTATCATCCAGCTCTTCTTTGCTTTCCTTTCAGCTATAAAGATTTCTTCGCAATTCTTATTAATCGAGTTTTTCAAATTTGTGATTGCTCTTCACTATCCCCAACGTCCTCCAGAGCACTAAATTTGTTTTGAACATGTACGTTAAATTTTGCACGAGTTGATTCATGTCTTAATAAGAGTCCAAGGTTTAGTTTGATGTTATTTCTGGTTTGTTTCATTCTCTTTAGTTTCAGCCTAAATTTTTCAACTACAGGATTGTGGTCACTGTTGTAGTCTGCGCATGATACTGTACATTGGACACAGCAGCAGGGAAGTTTCAGTATTTTTCTCAAATTTTTGTATCTGGTGTTTGTTTGTAATCTTACGCTTGACAAAGGCCAGTTGGCCGAAAATTTGTGCCTGTCTTGTCTTGTTGTATTAAATACGCGTTCGTAGTCTTCTTTCGTGTTTTTTTCTTGTTCCTGTTTGCTTGAACGTGGGCAGTCATACTTGTTTCGGATTTTTTTTGTTTTTGTTTTTGTTTTTTTGCTATCAATAAAGAATTTTTAAATCTTTTGTTTATCAGGATGTAATTAATTTGATTTTTGTGCTGTCTACTGGAATCAGCCATGTCTATTTCCTATCATGAATCCATTTACTTGTGCCCACTCAACAAGTTTCCCCTTTCATTTCGTGTGCCAAGGCCAAGAGGTCCAACTATGTCATCTACTTTTTCCTGTCCCACTTTAGCATTAAAATCATTGTGATTCTACGCGTAACATCCTGTGGTTTACATTGAGCTTTTGGCTCTCAAATTCTGCAGAGAAGTAGACAGTTTCTTCTTCAGTTCTTGTAGATGTTGGTGATTACACTTTGACGATGTTGATATCAAATGACTTGCCCTCCAATCTAACTAGTAAAACGCGGTCTGATGTAGCCCGGTATTCTGATTTGCCCTTGTCCGTTATGATGCCTTCCCCTCTTTCATGTGTGTCTTCACCAGAATATATAATTTTGTGCTTGCCTGATGCTATCATGCCTTCTCCCTTCCATCTCACCTCTTCTAGTCCTAGAATACTGGTTTTCAATCTTTCCATTTCTATCTTGATATTTTCCAATTTTCTCTTCGGGTATCTCGAGTTTTCCCGAAACTTGAACGGGAAAATCCGAAAACGTTGACGTAAAATGGCGCGTCTGTCGAAGCGACAGCGATACACAGCAAGTGAAACATTCGTAAGACTAATCATGCATGAAGGATCAGACCAAGGCAATGCATAATTTTCAATTCAAGAATCTGTCCTTCAATCACGTCAAGAATTTTTGCCTGCGACCGATGATTTTAGAGGTGAAACTGATGACGAAAGTGCGAGTGACAGATCATTCTGCACTCACCCCTCTTCAAAAAAAAGATTTCGTGATTTCGTTTTTGGCATGGATGTTGGAGCGTGTTTGCTTTTCTACAGCGATATTTGGATTGTTGAAACACTGATCTTTCTAAAAATATGTAACTTTGTACCCATGTCTGAAGTGACTTGTCAGTAGAATATTTTTTATTGCCAAAATACTGCGTTTTTCTCATGACTATGGAGGTCACTTTAGTGCCCTTTGAGTGAATTAAGGAATGTAGGGTCAAAACATCTGCTTGAGGGAAGTTTCTCCTCTGAGGACCTTCTGCTGTCCAGTCTCGCTAGAGTTTCTTCTACTGTATCTCTCTCTCTCTCTCTCTCTCTCTATCTCTCTCTCTCTCTCTCTCTCTCTGGCTCCCCCCTCTCTCTCACATTGTGTGTATGTATGTTTTAGGTGTGTGTGTGTGTGTGTGTGTGTGTGTGTGTGTGTGTGTGTGTGTGTGTGGTGTGTGGTGTGTGTGTGTGTGTGTGTGTGTGTAAAATTCAAGGCAGGAATTTATACATGTATTCGCACATGTGTCTGTATGCCTGGGCTGAACATGCTAACACACTGCTGAAGATGTATGCTGCTTAATATCACGGCCGTCTCCGATCTGTGTATGTAAAAAATCAAAAACACAGATGATGCAGTCCTAATTAACCACATAAATCGTAGGAGCATCTCAACACACTACGACCGTGTTTATTGTCTGTGAGAGCAATTGGGTTTAAAAGCGGGAGAATGAAGCAAAGAAAAGCCTGAGTGCTGTTACAAGATCTAAAGTATACAGCACTTCATATCAAGGAAATGTGCATTCTGAAACAAAGGCACCATACAAGATTTTAGGATAGAGTCATGAATGATTCTTAGTTACGTTTTCATGAAACGAGTTACAATAATGGCTAAAATATTCTGGGGATATCGACAAAACACTCAGTTTGGCCTTCGTCAAAGTAGCTTGTTTGGTCAAGACTGTATTACATTTTTCATAACCCACTACATTCAATGATTCTACAGCGAACGTGCAATTTCACCCTATGTCAGGGGAGTTAAGTAATGTTTGTATGCGCCACTCACATGAAACCGCACAAAGTCCACAGAAAGCCAAAACATGATGCTGATTAAGTGAGTATAACCCAGAGTCATGCAGGGAAAGCAAACAAATACTGCTTTTCTTTTCTGCCATTTTCTACGCTGAACTCTCTTCTTTATTTTTTTTAACAAACTACAAAAACGTCGGCTTTAATCTATCTCAGTTCCTATGCCTGGGAGCCTAGAGAAATATTCGATATATGTATTTGCTGTGAGGCCACCTGCTAGAGGAAATGCTGCACTAACGTCAGAATCAGATTGAGAGTACCCATTGCGTACAGGACATGGTAGGTCACTGAACCTTAGAAAGCAAAACACTGCGAAGTAAAAGTGCCCAGCTGGGAACCAAGAAAGTCCAAGGTCTGGTTGGACTATTGTGTCCCCAACCCCATCTACTAGATCTTGAGTAGGGATCTATCTGAGATAATGACATACAGAAGACTACCTGCAGCATCCATTTAGCGCACGCAATATCTTTATGATGATAAAGGATTGTCCTTGACAGAACTTTATTGAAAAAAATAGATACCTAAACACAAGTACACTATATGTAGAAAAACAATATTGTACATCCAAAATGGATAAGCTCATGAATATGTACGAAATCATGGTTCCTGTTGTTGATAGACGTTGGTTCTTCCACTGACACATCCTGGTTCGATTGCCTGGCACAGAAACACAAACACAACATGCGGACACATTTACACGACAGGAAGAATGTGCAGTTGACACATATTACGACAGGAAGAGATGGTTGGGAAGTAGAGCAGACAATGTGCAAATCTGTGGGTCACATTTTCCAAGCCTAACCAGTATTCGCATACAAACGAAACCAAAACCTGAAAGATCTACCAGTAAAATGTAAAACCCACCAAACCTCTACAACCACCACAACAGGCACTGGCTCGTTTACTAGAAATAAAATGACAATAACAATAGAAGCAACAATTAAAAATAAAAATAAAACCTGTTCTTCCTTAGAACAGAATGAGCAGATAGACAACCAGCTCATCATTATCATCAACAGCAGTAACGTCATTATCATCATCGTCGTTGTCGTCATCATCATCATCATCGTCGTCGTCGTCATCATCACCATCATCATCATCATCATCATATATCAGAAATATCAATATTACTCATAAGCAATGTTATTCTAAAAATATTAGCAGCAGCAACTACAGCGGCCCTCCTTCTCTTCCTGTTGAGCCCTAACTTGGTCCCTTCCTCTCAATTTCATTCTTTTCTGATTCATTTTATTTACCAGCATTGTCTTATTCTTAAAACTCGCGGACACCGAAAATCACTTAAGTTAACTCCCATCCGAATCACAAAACCATGCCCACCCCTTTCTCTTACACACGATGCACCGTCGGCACCCCTGTCTCGGCCATGATATCACTCTTTCTGATATCAGAAATAGCCCCAAAACAATCCATGCTCATTGTGTTTGATTCTGCTATGTTAATTTTGAAAAAAAGATCAGATGTTTCATTAACAGTGACTCACGCTCTGCCCTCCAGCGCGGTTGAGTCTTCTTGTTGTGCCCCTTACTTTCAGGTTTTTAATAGTACGACGGCTTTGGGCTTGTTCATCAAAGCATTGTTATTTTGGTGTTTCTCGTGACATATCATGTTTCAAGAAGTTAATAACTTAATGGACTCGGTTTTATTACCAGTCTGTTAACAAGTTCATTGCTCATAACGCCTATGTGATCGGACAAGATACGCGCAGCAGTCATTTAGCACACGTAATAAATTCATTTGCTGTGAGGTCACCTGCTAGAGGAAATGCTGCACTAACGTCGGAATTACATTAATTAAGTTCCCCATGAACACAGGGCACGGTAGGTCAGTGGATCTCAGAAAGAAAGAAAAATTCAAAAACCTGCGAAGTTAACGTGCCTAGCTGGGAAACAAGAAAGTTTGTAGGCCTACTGTTTGTAATGGAGATTAGACGTAGTGATCATCAGGGATTTCCTTTCCTAGGTTTCACTTTCTGGAGTGATTTCACGGAACAGGTCACTTTGATAGCAGAGCTGTCGCTCGTGTCACTTTTCGAAGCTCAGTGGGTAAGAAGGAAGCCACCCAGTTGAATATCACCCCACACAGATTTGATGGTCTTGCTCAATTTTCTTGACGAATACCGCATGTGTCTGTATCTCTCAGGCTGGTTGACGCCAGAATACATAATGATATGAGGAACACAGTATGAAGTTTACAAATAAGAAGGTAACTTGACAACCTAATTGTCATATTCCTTACGGTTGTTCTCAAGATGATTGCCTTTTAAGTATCAATTTCTTTTTCACTTTTCTCCGACACAACTTCATGTTAAAATCTTCTTCGTCAATGGTTTATAGGGAGTGTCATTGGACGGATATATTGGGAGTTTCAACACAAGAAGGGGAGTGAGTACAGGTGGGTAAAGAGAGATGCTCACTCACTTTGGCTCCACGACTAACAGTTATGGTCATCAGCTGGGATGGTGGAGTGGTAATAATAGACCACTGGTAATCAATGGATGAAATCTAACATCTTTGTACCCAGAAGAAAATGATTTTGAAGTCTAACGAAATTACCTGGATGGAGCACATTTCTTTTAAACAAGAACTTTGTATCCAGAACAGATGATTCTGAATTCCAACGAAATGGCCTGGATGGTGTGCAGTTCTTTTATGTTGTGTAGTTTTATGGGACTTTATATTAACAGCTTTTGTAGAATCCCTAGCACTAGAATTATACATGGGGTTAAAGTATTGGTGACACTGAAGTTGAGGAAGAAAACAAATAATCAAGTAAGCAAACAACCAATCAGCCAACAATTATTCTTCTTATCAATTAGACAACCAACAAATCAAATATATATACATGGTCGACTATCGAGGTCGATAAAGTCCAACCTAGCAGCTTATTTATGTACCCTCATATGAGATCTCAGGCCAAAGTCTGATGTACACAGGCGGCCGCATACTGGACACTCAATGGAACGCTCTGTAGAATTGGTTCTGGCCTTTATTGCTGCACTCTTTTCCACTTGGCTGCTTCGTCTTTCATTTTTGTAAGCTTCTGTTCCCTTGCGAATAGCTTGCCTCCATTCAGATCTGTTTGTGGCCATGATTTCCCATTGTTCTTCATCAATGTCACATTTCTGGAGGGGTTTTCTCAGGGTGTCTTTATTTCGAAGCTTTGGCCGTCCTCTTGGTCGATGGCTATTTATCAGTTCATCGTAGAAGACTGCTTTTGAAGCCTGTTATCCTGCATGCGCTCGAGATGTCCAGACCATCTTAACTGAGACTGTGTTAGCAGTGCATCTATGCTTGGCATCTTGGCTTGCAAAAGTACGTTCACTTTTGAGATTCTGTTGTACCATTCGATGTTTAAGATGCGTCAGAGGCAGCGCTGGTGAAATTGATCTAGTAGATTGACATGCCTATGGTAGACTCGCATCCATACAACAATGCAGTCAGGACTACTGCTCAGTATACTGCGCACTTCGTCTCCAGTTTCAAGCCCTTTTCGTTCCATACTCACTTGTGGAGTCTGCCATAGGAAGCATTTGCCTTAGTGATGCAATTGGATACCTCTTTATCGAGATTGTTGGAAGACAGACTGCTAACAAGATAGGTGAAGGAGTCAACAATGTTAAAGACCTTGCCATCGATCTTTATTTCAGGCATGTTTGCTGTTGATCCTTTTGCAGGTTCAAACATAACTTCAGTCTTGATGCTTATTGTGAGTCCAAAGCGCTTAGTGGCCGCAGACAGAGAATCTGAAAGTCTTTGAAGGTCATCCTCTGAGTGGGCAACGATAGCACGGTCATACAGGAGGTCACGACCAAGTGATTGAGTGACTTTCGTGTTTGCCTTCAGGCGTAACCAATCAAACAACCAATCAAATAATAACGAAAGAACAAACAAACTGACCAATGGACCGAGCAACTGACCAGTCAGCCGACGGGGTCGACCAACAAAATCACCATTGCTGGTGGAAAACAGAATGTCACCAGTCATTGATTGTGGCGAAAAACTGCTAACAGTCGATTAGGTGTACCAAACGTTGACATTGTCGTCATTCGGCTTTATCAGTAGTTCAGCGCAAAATTTGCAATCGGTTTCTGTTCCTGGCAAACATGACTTCGCTTCACTTGCCGTCAGAGTGCTGAAAAGGAAAGTTAACGTTTCATGGTGGATGTGATCATAAGAAAAGAGAGAAATAAAAGAAAAGAAAGAAAAAAAGAAAGAAAAAAAACTGAAAGGAAAGAAAAAAGGAGAAAAAATAGAGAAATACGGAAACAGATTGTATGATACTGGAAATTTGGATTAAGAGAGAGAAAGAGAGAGGGAAAAGGAAAAAAAGAAACAAAAAAGCAGGGAAATCTGCTTAGAACATGGGCATCAACCAGCAGGGATACATTTCACTGCTTTATATGTACCTTCTGAGTTTCACAGGTCGAAATCTACAATTCATTGAAAGGTTTGCAGATGCTGACTTCTCTGGGGAAACAGTTGGAGATGTTCTCTTTGAGAGGGAAGTCGTTTCAAAACTTCAGTGCGCCGCCATGTGTTTAAGTACACCTCTGTGCAAATTTGTGACGGCAGTTACAGTTCCTTCATTGTCCT
>CM060306.1:80278011-80283011 GCA_030674185.1 Monoplex corrugatus
CCCCGGCGTAGCACATTCCGTCCGATTTATCGCACAGGGAAAATTTAAAAAACACACCTGAATACATAAGGACACCAAAACATATATAAAAACAGGCATAAATTACCTAAAATTGCTTCGCGTATCTCACCTCCTTAGAGCCAAAATGCACCTAATACATGTACCCAACTATCAATCCGAAGAAAAGTACGTAAGACTGAATTTTAAAAAAAAATACAGGTGAATGGACCAGTAAGGCAGAAAATAAGTAGAAATGACAGAAAGCAAGGCAACAAGGCAGAAACAAAGACAGTGACAGAAAAAGAGGAAATTTCTAGCACAGAATTTCCAGAAGGTAGGGATACTATTTATACTGAAGAGCCCCTGGCAACACACACACACGACACACACGCACTCACTCACACATACACACACACACACACACACACACACACACACACACACACACATATATATATATATATATATATATATATATATATATATATATATATATATATATATATATATATATATACAGACACACAAATAGACACACATGCTTGTTCTTTGTGTATTTTCATGTGTGTGTGTATGCATATCTATCTGTCTCGCTTTCTCTCTGTACGAGTCGTGTATGATCACGCCTCTTGTAATGAAGGGCAAGACTGGCCATGGAATTTTGAATATGTCGGAGACATGTGACAGAACAAGCAGGCAACCCGAGGAGCAGAGAGATGCAACAATCGATAAGCGACAAGATGAAAAAAAAAAGTTGCGAGTTTAAATGCTGACTTCTCGGAAGCACTTGTATGAAAGGTCTGTCTAGAGATGCTTTACTTTTCCTGCCAGCGTTCAACAGTTGTGTTGAAGGGATGAAGCTGATGATCTGCAGGTAAACAGGGAACCTAGCATAGAATCATGCTGTGGATGTGAAGTGTGCCTATCGCTCCATCTGCCCAGCACTTGTTAACGCCTTATCGGTATACTTGGCCAGATCGGTGCTATACTTGGCCAGATCGGTACAGAAGCAGGTATTCTCTAGACCACACATCCCGAATAACAGCTCCTTCCTGGGAACGCTTAGCGTTGTTCTACATGTAGTGCATGCGTGGAGACACATGTGTGAATTCTTGACAAGAAGGACTAAGAAACAAGAGTGCAAGCAGCATCCGTTACATACATCTCATCATTGACACCAGTGGTCAGCCAGCGCGCATAGCCATGCAAAAATTAATACATTCCCTTTGATACTTCATGTATAGGGCCTATTACTTCCGGTTTAGAAACATCACAAACTTGTTCATATAGAATAAATCAAAAGGATATTTTCTTTAGTGCATATTACATTGAAATAGGACTGTCTACCGAACTGATGAAATGGCTGCAAACAATTTGTTGGGAGTGCAGAAAAATGTATCAGCGTCCACTGTAAAAGCAGACGAAACCAAACGAAGGTCGACATAGGGAGGCCAAAGTGTACCAAGCAATTTTCAAAAACTGCAATTGTAACTTAATCGTGACCTTTTGCTTTTCATTATGTCAACAATTATAATCTTCCGAAACGTTAAGCTTTAGATTTCGAAGATATTGTTGTATATGCTGTTTTCAACGAAATATACTGATACACCAAGTATACTGTCAAGGCTGTAACACGTAAATATAGTCATCGTCAGGCTCTGAAGTCCGAGCATCTGGTGTTGTAAGCTCAAAGGGCTTGCTGGCTGACCGACAATTCCACCTACCTCTCAAATCTGTTCTATTCTAATAATGTTAATTTGGGTCTCGCTCTTCTGCCTACAGAAGGCTAGTGGATAGCGTGAGGGAGTCACAGGATTAATGTTTGTTTACAGAGGAATGTTCTGAGCTTACTGTTTTTGTACTTTGTATCTGCTTCTATGCTAGCTGAATGAGTAGCGCAAACTGTGTTAGATTTGAGAAGTTCTATATGACATGGGAAATAATTCTCAAGAGTTATGTCCTTTGATTATATAATAAAAATTCTCCTTGCTTCCCTCTTATTTCTTTGGTATATCCAAGCCATAGGCTCATTTTTTTGAGGTTGTCCTGATATGCTTCACTTGATAATTTCTTCCATCCTTTCATATCTGTAATTTTCTCTGAAAATTAAGGACCTGCGCAATAGCAATTGTAAGTACAATATGAAATATAAGTTTTCATAAACGTCGTTAGTGTTTGTTTTATACACAGATCATTGTATACGTCTGAAGTGTGCTACGGAGTACATGTGTGCTAGTGTGTGGACCGATAGAAGAAAATGGAAAGCGGTAAACGTGAATAATAGAGATAAGAGGTGTGTGTGTGCGTGTGTGAGCGCATGCGCGCGAGCGTACATGTGTGTGAGCGCACGTACATGCGTGCAGTCGTTAGCGTGGATGAAATAACTTGAATGTGAACAGTATGTGCGCTGGAGTATTATCTTTTTCAGGCATGTGCATATCAATTCTGATAAATTCATATGTTTGGAGACATTTCCTATTTTGTCTGCAAACACCCCAGCAGAAGGTATTTCTCGATATATCGACACACACACACGACACACACGCACTCACTCACACATACACACACACACACACACACACACACACACACACAATATATATATATATATAATATATATATATATATATATATATATATAATATATATATATATATACAGACACACAAATAGACACACATGCTTGTTCTTTGTGTATTTTCATGTGTGTGTGTATGCATATCTATCTGTCTCGCTTTCTCTCTGTACGAGTCGTGTATTTATATATTTATATTTATACATATATAGCTTGTCATATTGGCAGATGTGATGCGTCTAGTGTGTCGGCTTTGGCCTGCACCGCTGGCTAGCACTGCTGTGCGAAAAGAAGAGCAAGGCGTAAGTCTCTTCCTGCCAGTACATAGCCTCTCCATCAGCAAGCCCTACGCTGTGCCTCCTCGTGGCGACAGGCGGTAACTGAGCACCTCACGGACTCAGGCTGAATCTCGTAGGACTCGGAGGAGGTCTGGTCCCCAGACGTGAGGCATGCAGGCCCACCGGCGTGTGGACACGCCCTGGTGCCCACGAACCAGATCCCCAAGCTATGGGTAAATAGCTCCACTGCCTTGTGGACATCTCGGGAGAGAGTAAGGCTAAGGGAGTTAACCCTAAAAAAAAAACCGATGGAAGGCAAGGGGAAACCACCATCGTAGTTTTCCCCAGGAAAACCATGAACAGGATCTAGAGAAAGACAAAGAAGAAAGTTAACGACCTCAATAGGTGCTCCTGTGGAGCACCTTCGTCCGGTAGGGACTGTCATGCGGCACAGGTGACACCAGACCGTCAGCCAGCTACTGCGACCAAAATCAAATTCAACACCAAAGTAGCAACATGGAACATCAGAACAATGCTGCAGAAAGGTAAATTAGACAACATCAAAATGGAGATGGAAAGGCTTAACATCAGTATTTTAGGACTGGGGGAAATGAGATGGAAGGGGGCAGGCATGATAACATCAGGAGAATATACAGTGATATACTCTGGTGGTAATTCACATGAAAGAGGAGTAGGCATCATAATGGACAAAGACAAATCAAAAGCAGTTAAGGGATACTGGGCAGTGTCCGACAGAGTTTTACTGGTCAAATTCGGAGGCAAACCTTTTGATATCAACATCATACAGGTGTATGCACCAACATCCGCAAGTACTCAGGAAGACATCGACAACTTCTACGAAGTTTTAGAGATGGCCAAGGTCCAATGTAAATCACAAGAAGTTACAGTCATAATGGGAGATTTTAATGCTAAAGTGGGACAGGATAGGGTGGAGGATATAGTTGGACCTCATGGCCTTGGTACACAAAATGAAAGAGGGGGAAGCTTGTAGAATGGGCACAGATGAATGAATTCATAGTAGGAAACACCTGGTTTGAGCAGCCTAACAGAAGAAAATGGACTTGGATGAGTCCAGGAGATAATACCAAAAATCAAATTGACTACATTCTGATCAACAAAAGATTTAGAAATTCTTTACTGTCAGCAAAAACACTACCAGGCGCAGACTGCAACAGTGACCACAATCCTGTAGTGGGAAGGTTTAGGCTGAAATTGAGGAAAAGGAAACAGACCAAAAGCAACATCAAACTAAACCTTGGACTCTTAAAGACAGATGAAATGATACGTCAAAAATTTAATGTACATGTTCAAAACAGATTCAGTGCTCTGGAAGACGTTGGTGACAGTGAGGAACAATGGACAAATTTGAGAAGTTCTATAAATGAAGCTTGTGAAGAAATCCCTAAGGCAAATAGAAAAGCAAAAAAGAGCTGGATGACTAATGAAATTTTGGGCCTGATGGAGGAAAGGAGGAAGGCAAAGAGAAACGAGGAGATATACAGGAAGATAAACAAAGAAATCAGGTATAGGTGCAATGAAGCTAAGGAAGCTTGGCTGAACACAAAATGCAAAGAGATAGAAGAACGACACAAAATGGATCCTCAGGGTATGTACAGACGAATTGAAGAAATTGTCCACAGGAAAAAGACATGCACATCAACTGGTTGCTTAAAATCAAAAGATGGCACGCTTATCATGGAAAAAGACAAAATATTAGACAGATGGGGAGAGTATATTAAAGACCTTTTTGAGGATGACAGAAACGAAGAACACATTATAAAAAAGAACTTTGAAGGACCACCCATAATGAAAGATGAAGTTAGAGCAGCACTGAAAAAGATGAAACCAGGAAAAGCCCCAGGACCAGACAACATTACTTCAGAGATAATTGAAGCCCTGGAGGAATTTGGCATAGAAAAAATAACAGTCCTCCTAAATGAAATTTATGACACTGGAAAAATCCCTAAAGATATGTCAAAATCAATTTTCATTGCACTTCCAAAGAAGACAGGGGCTATACAGAATGCGAACTCCATCGCACAATCAGTTTGATGAGTCATGTAACAAAAATCCTGTTAAGAATAATCATGATGAGGACAAGGAATAGAATCAAAAGAGAAATAGCA
>CM060306.1:80288011-80295511 GCA_030674185.1 Monoplex corrugatus
GAGAACCCTTGGAAATACTTCCTCAGCATTGTTCGGATGTTTTCTGGGATGTGATACATTTCAAGAGCCAGCTGGATCATATCGTGTGGAACTGATCCATATGCATTCGCCAGATCAAGCCAAACTACGTCAATGTCTCTCTTCTCTGTTCTTGCTTTTTGGATGGCATCCCAAATCAACGTGGCATGTTCCAAGCATCCAGGCATTCCTGGTATGCCTCCCTTTTGGACTGACATATCCAGATACTTGTTTTCAGTCAGGTATTTTGTCAATCTTGCTGCCATAACAGAGAAGAAGATTTTCCCCTCGACGTTCAGAAGTGATATTGGCCTGAACTGATTGATGCTGCTGGAGTTCTGCTCCTTCGGAATGTACACTCCTTCAGCTCTCATCCATTGGTCACTGATCTTCTGGTTCCTCCATGCTGATCGAATCATCTTGTGGAGCCACTCGAGCACTTTTGGGCATTTCTTGTAGAGCAGGTATGGTATTCCGTTTGGTCCAGGTGCTGACTTGGCTCTGGCTTTCTTTACTACGTTCTTCACTTCATCCAGTGTTGGTGGTTTGTTATTGAATTTTCCTTCTGGCGCTGCAGGCCAAACCAGATTCTGGATTTCAAGTGGTGCCTCGCGCTGAGAATCGGAATATGTTTCCCTGAGATGCTGCTCTAGGGTTTCCTTGCCCACTGTGAGAGTCCCTGATTTGGGTTGTTCAAACAGCTTTCTTGCAAAGTCAAAGGGATCTTTGAAGAAACGATCTTGAGTCTTCTTCTTTTTGCTCTTTCTTCGCCTTGCTGATTCCACTTTGCTGAGAGCATTGTGTTTGGCCTTCAGATCTTTCCAGAGTTCCAGGAGCCCTTGCTTCTCGAATTCTGAGGCAGTTTTCATTCGCTTTTTAAGCTTCCTTTTCTCCCTCCGGATGCTCTCCATCTGTTGCTGTCTTCTGGATTTCTGGGGAGGCGTTTTTGTCTTTGGCTGCTTCACTCCATAAGTGTCCCTGCAGATAGAGTATATGATGTCTCCGTATGTGTCAAGTTTGTGTTCCAGCGTACTGTTCCCTATTAGCGCATTCAGCTTAAGGACAAGTTCCTCATCTAATTTCTCCCATTGTTCTTTTGCACCGGCAGGCGGCAAATTGAGTTTTCCACGTTTGTCGTTAAGAGCTTGTGCAAAATCCGCATCAGAACCGTCAGCGTGGATGTCCTTGGCACTATGGTTTAAATCCTGGCCTTGGTCATCCAACGTCTCACCTGCTATCGCAGTGCGCTGCTGCTGGTTCGTATGTGTCTTCAAACAGCCCATTTTTGTCCTGTGGATCTTCATGCCGCGTTTGGTGGTGAATCTCCTTCCACACGCACACGGAAATTCCATCTGGTCATTAATCATGATCCGTTGTGCGTTTCCAGTCGTGATGGAGTCTGTGCCGATGGATTCATCATTCTCTCCCCTTTCGGTGAATCCTGGGAGCATCTTTCATTTAAAGAACTCGTGGCATGTTATCAAAGGCAAGGTGGGAAGCCAACCCACAAAGCCCGCAGGTCTAGTCTTTCCCAGTGTCCTTCGGTCTTTCCCGAATGTCCTCCGAACTATTCCCGGAAGTCAATGGATTGACCATGTGCAGGTAGAAAGAAACTCTAGGGAGAGCTAGACAACAGAAGGTCTTCAGAGAAGTAACCCCCTTTAGACAAGTGTTTCGGCCCTGAATTCCTTACACTCTCGGGGGGCCGGGCCACATCCAGGTCATGACTCCTGGATGCCCTTCTGCTGTTGTCTATTTTTTTTTTTTCACGCCGGGGAGCGAACCTGGGCGATTCTGCGCTTCAGAACTGCGGTACGCGGTTTTACCAATGTGCTAACGGGGCACACATCATTGTAGGGAATTTAATCCTTATGAAGTTCACTTTTGGTTCCTTCTTGCCCAGATCCAGCTTGAGCTCCTTTCTGCTGCCTCTGCCATCGCTTTAAGGGCTCTAGTCCTCTTCTTCCCAGAAATGGCGAGTTGTTTCATGAGATCATAAGCGGAGGTGCCCACAAACCCTCTTGCCCCGACCTCTATGGCGAAGATTTTGACCCGCAGCCCTGCTTTCTTCAGGGTGCTGGCAAGACCGGCGTATTTTTCGGTCTTGTAGATATGTGCTTCTTCCATTCTGCTTTCGTATGGCACAGTGAGTTCTATCAGAATCACTTGTTTCGAGGAGTCAGAGTGGAGAGCGATGTCTGGTCTCATGCCTGTCTTGCTGATGACATCTGGGTAATTTCTCCACTCTGGGAGGTCTGCTGTACACTCCCAGTCGACTGCTCCATCCAGAAGACCCTTTGGCAATGTGCTGGTTGTCATAGCACTTTCGGGCCAGACCTGCTTCCCTCCTGCTTTGTAGAACGTTGTCATAGCAATTGGTGCGTTTGGAGTCATGGTTTTTTCGCTAACCACATCTGTGATCACTTTCAGAACTTAGTTGTGCCTCCATGTATACCTTCCTTGGGCTAGCGCTACTTTGCAAGAGCTTAGGACATGTTCCACTGTTTGTTTCCTCTGACAGAGCGGACATGCTGGGTCGTCTGATTTCCCCCATTTCACTAAGTTTGCATTCGAGGGGAGCAGGTCATATACAGATCTGAGGAGGAAGCTTATCCTTAGAGGAGCCATGTGCCACATATCGTTCCAGCTGAGACTTCTTTGGAGTGCACTGTCCCATGTTGTCCATTACCCCTGTTGACCTTGCTGGACTGCCTTCTGCACTCTTTTGACATCTTCTTCTTCCTTCAACTCCTGTATGATCATGTCTCTTTTTTCCTTCCCTTTGGCTTTGGACCACCACTGCATTTTTGTTGCTCCCAGTCCCTGTCTGTTGGTTTGCGTGTGTCCAATTATTTCTTTGATGCTGAGGTTTCTCTTGGCATTGTTTACAGCCTCTTGGACTTTCCACTTTCTGCCAGTTCTCAGCTTTGGATGAACTGCTCTCACGATATTGTCCTCCGATTCCTCCAGCATGCTCAACAGTCTTGCTTTTCCAACTTTGTATTCCTCCACTATGGATTTGAGAGGTAGCTTCAGCATTGCTTGACGACAGTAGAATGCAACATCAGTGAGACCAGGTGGGACACCGAGCCATTTTCTTGTGTATTTGTTGATTTTGGCTTCCATTGCTTCGACTGTGCTGGTGCAAATGTCATAGATTAGCAGTGGCCACAGCAGCTTTGGTATCAGCATGAACTGTAGACACCAGACTTTGTATTTGCCTGGCAGTCCGCAGTTATCTATTTTCTTCAGGCCTTCTTCTGCTGTTTGCTTGGTTTCACATCCCCTTTGTGTGTCTTTCAGGGAGTCATCATACCATCTTCCGAGACTTTTTACTGGCTCTTCTGTGACAGTGGGGATGGCTTGGTTGGCTACCATGAATTTGACTGAATCTGCCACTTTTCCTTTTCGCAGTGAGAGACTTCGGGATTTCTTAGGTTTGAACCTCATTCTTGAAGAGGCCACCAGCTCATCCAGCTGCTTTAAGATTTGGTGTGTCTCTTCCTCATCCGTGGACAAGACTGTTGTGTCATCCATGAAAGCTTTCAGAGGAGGCATCTGGTATCCATCTCCCAGATTCACTGGACCTGAACTCTTCATTGCAGCTTTCAAGATGACTTCCATTGCCAACACGAACAGTATGGGAGAGATTGCACAGCCCATTGCAATGCCCACCTCTAGGTCTATCCAGTCCGTGGTGTATTCTTTGGTAGAGAACCGCATTGAGAACCCTTGGAAATACTTCCTCAGCATTGTTCGGATGTTTTCTGGGATGTGATACATTTCAAGAGCCAGCTGGATCATATCGTGTGGAACTGATCCATATGCATTCGCCAGATCAAGCCAAACTACGTCAATGTCTCTCTTCTCTGTTCTTGCTTTTTGGATGGCATCCCAAATCAACGTGGCATGTTCCAAGCATCCAGGCATTCCTGGTATGCCTCCCTTTTGGACTGACATATCCAGATACTTGTTTTCAGTCAGGTATTTTGTCAATCTTGCTGCCATAACAGAGAAGAAGATTTTCCCCTCGACGTTCAGAAGTGATATTGGCCTGAACTGATTGATGCTGCTGGAGTTCTGCTCCTTCGGAATGTACACTCCTTCAGCTCTCATCCATTGGTCGCTGATCTTCTGGTTCTTCCATGCTGATCGAATCATCTTGTGGAGCCACTCGAGCACTTTTGGGCATTTCTTGTAGAGCAGGTATGGTATTCCGTTTGGTCCAGGTGCTGACTTGGCTCTGGCTTTCTTTACTACGTTCTTCACTTCATCCAGTGTTGGTGGTTTGTTATTGAATTTTCCTTCTGGCGCTGCAGGCCAAACCAGATTTTGGATTTCAAGTGGTGCCTCGCGCTGAGAATCGGAACATGTTTCCCTGAGATGCTGCTCTAGGGTTTCCTTGCCCACTGTGAGAGTCCCTGATTTGGGTTGTTCAAACAGCTTTCTTGCAAAGTCAAAGGGATCTTTGAAGAAACGATCTTGAGTCTTCTTCTTTTTGCTCTTTCTTCGCCTTGCTGATTCCACTTTGCTGAGAGCATTGTGTTTGGCCTTCAGATCTTTCCAGAGTTCCAGGAGCCCTTGCTTCTCGAATTCTGAGGCAGTTTTCATTCGCTTTTTAAGCTTCCTTTTCTCCCTCCGGATGCTCTCCATCTGTTGCTGTCTTCTGGATTTCTGGGGAGGCGTTTTTGTCTTTGGCTGCTTCACTCCATAAGTGTCCCTGCAGATAGAGTATATGATGTCTCCGTATGTGTCAAGTTTGTGTTCCAGCGTACTGTTCCCTATTAGCGCATTCAACTTAAGGACAAGTTCCTCATCTAATTTCTCCCATTGTTCTTTTGCACCGGCAGGCGGCAAATTGAGTTTTCCACGTTTGGCGTTAAGAGCTTGTGCAAAATCCGCATCAGAACCGTCAGCGTGGATGTCCTTGGCACTATGGTTTAAATCCTGGCCTTGGTCATCCAACGTCTCACCTGCTATCGCAGTGCGCTGCTGCTGGTTCGTATGTGTCTTCAAACAGCCCATTTTTGTCCTGTGGATCTTCATGCCGCGTTTGGTGGTGAATCTCCTTCCACACGCACACGGAAATTCCAACTGGTCATTAATCATGGTCCGTTGTGCGTTTCCAGTCGTGATGGAGTCAGTGCCGATGGATTCATCATTCTCTCCCCCTTTCGGTGAATCCTGGGAGCATCTTTCATTTGGAAAACTCGTGGCATGTTATCAAAGGCAAGGTGGGAAGCCAACCCACAAAGCCCGCAGATCTAGTCTTTCCCAGTGTCCTTCGGTCTTTCCCGAATGTCCTCCGAACTATTCCCGGAAGTCAATGGACTGACCATGTGCAGGTAGAAAGAAACTCTAGGGAGAGCTAGACAACAGAAGGTCTTCAGAGAAGTAACCCCCTTTAGATTAGCAGTGGCCACAGCAGCTTTGGTATCAGCATGAACTGTAGACACCAGACTTTGTATTTGCCTGGCAGTCCGCAGTTATCTATTTTCTTCAGGCCTTCTTCTGCTGTTTGCTTGGTTTCACATCCCCTTTGTGTGTCTTTCAGGGAGTCATCATACCATCTTCCGAGACTTTTTACTGGCTCTTCTGTGACAGTGGGGATGGCTTGGTTGGCTACCATGAATTTGACTGAATCTGCCACTTTTCCTTTTCGCAGTGAGAGACTTCGGGATTTCTTAGGTTTGAACCTCATTCTTGAAGAGGCCACCAGCTCATCCAGCTGCTTTAAGATTCGGTGTGTCTCTTCCTCATCCGTGGACAAGACTGTTGTGTCATCCATGAAAGCTTTCAGAGGAGGCATCTGGTATCCATCTCCCAGATTCACTGGACCTGAACTCTTCATTGCAGCTTTCAAGATGACTTCCATTGCCAACACGAACAGTATGGGAGAGATTGCACAGCCCATTGCAATGCCCACCTCTAGGTCTATCCAGTCCGTGGTGTATTCTTTGGTAGAGAACCGCATTGAGAACCCTTGGAAATACTTCCTCAGCATTGTTCGGATGTTTTCTGGGATGTGATACATTTCAAGAGCCAGCTGGATCATATCGTAATATATTGTGTTACGGGTATTAACGGGTTACGGGTATTAACTTAACGATTTCAGTTTACGTTTGGATTTTTTGTCGCCTCTCTTAGTTGTCTATCACTAAAACTATTTTATATCCGTTCAGGAAATTTATTATGGAATTCAGGGTTTTGTCGATTTTGCTGTGTTAAGAAATATCGAGCTTGTTTGCTGCTTTCTGTATTCATTTACACTTTCAGCTGATGGCTTTTCCAAAACAAAAAAAAGAAAGTAAACTTGTCTTAGTGAGCATTGAATTAAAATATAAGTGGAGTACCTCATTGGAAAAAAACCTACATGATTGCCAGATTTACTGGATGAGTTGTGTTTTGTCTTAGAAACATCGTCTTAACTGCTGATTGGGAACAAAAGTCAGTGTGTTTTATGTTTGTTTTTGTTTTTTTGTATCTGTACAGTTAAAACCTGCAGTAGCCGTGATCACCGTTGCAAAATCGTTCTTTTTTTGATGATATCTTTGATACATTTGATTCTAAAATGTGGACATTGTTACTTCCGTTTCCTGTTATTCATCTTGAGTTTTCATTACATCAAATATCGTAGTTGGTTTGATGGAAACGTGTGTAAATTTCGTTTTTGTTACAACTGAACTGAATTGATTAAAAGAAAAAAAATCTACAAATTTTGCTGTTAATCAGCGTGTATGATGATTAGTCCACAATTTGTTTTTTGACTACATAGTTCCTATTGCTTTGGTATACAAACTACCCATAAATTTCATAAGAAAATCACAACTGATTTTGTACCAATTCTCACGTCATGCACAAATGCACCTGGCAAATTTCAGACAACAGAAAAATCCTTCTTTCTGGATTGCTGGTTTGCCTCTTGGTAAGGTTGCACGAAAATAGTTTTAGGAACAACTGAATATACTTTTGTGCATTTTTGAAACTGTTGTGACTGCTGGAATGTTATCTTTAAAATTCCGTTTTATTAATTGTTTTAATTAATCGAGATCCCATTAACCTAGGCTACATCGATTCGTTCCTAAATGATGAAAAACTGAGATGCAAAGAAATACTTCCAAATAGTATTTACACACGCACACGCGCGCGCGCACACACACACACACACACACACACACACACACACACACACACACATATATATATATATATATATATATATATATATATATATATGTCCCTCTCTCTCTCTCTATATATATATATATATATATATATATATATATATATATATGTCTCTATATTTTTTTCTCTGGACTGACACCACAGATGGCACTTGACTGCACGTACATGCAATGACAAAAGATGAAAAGGATTTCTCGTCAGTTCTATTCAACAACCCACTGGGTCTCGTCATGACAGCAGTCCAAAGAATAAAGCGTACAAATCCTCTCCAGATCAGAGAGAAAACATTGTGTTCAC
>CM060306.1:80303011-80305511 GCA_030674185.1 Monoplex corrugatus
ACACAACTGAATAAACAAATTTTTTTAAAAAACCAAGGTCATGCACATAGCGAGAAAAGAAGACCACGAACATCAAAATATTTAATAAACAAATAGACTTTGACAGTGTCAAACATTTCAAGATCTAGGATCTGTAAAAGCAAATGACGGCTCCTGCACCAAAGATGAGAAAACGGGAATTGGCATGACAAAACAAAAACAAAAACAAACAAAAAATAGGCCAGTTAAAAACGTATGGAAAGACAGAGGGCTTCCCAAAGATTTAAAACTAAGAATCCTGAAAATTTTGATCTGGCCTGTTTTAATGTATGGTTGCGGAGCATGGACACTAAAAACAGACGAAGAAAAGAACATCCAATGCAGCAGAAACATGGATCTATAGACGACTTCTCAGAGTCAAATGGACAGACAGAAGAAGAAACGGAACTGAATGTTAAACGCCAACTGGTAATACAGATCAACAAAGGAAAGCTGAAATATGTAGGCCATGCGATCAGAAACACCAAAATACATTTGATATCAACGGTCCTGCAGCGGAAAGTTGAGGCGAGGAGAAGAAAGGGACGACCGCACACCTTCTTCTTCAACAAAATCGCTGATGTCTGTGGTCTGGGGATCCAGGAAGTCGTCCGCAGATGCTTCAATCTTGTGACCTGGAGAAGACGTGTGACGTCGAACGAGGCTTTTACCGCCGATCCCGGCGAGGGAGAAAGGTGAAAGGTGATTAGATATGTTTTCTTTTCTACTACTTTAATGACGGTGAAACAAAAACTGGGTAATGCTTATTCACACATATAACATTGTAAAATATTCTTGCTCCTTCGTAGCTCTACGGCAAAGTTGAAACGATCTACGCCTTCAACAGTTCAGAACCTGTCAGTCACACATTTTCAATTGTTTCGTGCCTGTGAACCCCCTCCCCTCTTCCCTCCCCTTCCTCAAAAAACGAAACGAAACGAAACGAAAATGGGTCATGTGTATTGAGACTATGACATTAGGCCCACTCTGGCTGATTGGTCTGAGGCCCATTCTTGCTCCTCGTTCACCAGCAAACACGAACAGGCAAAGACATCAACAGTGACAAACAGAGCAAGAAAAAAACATAAACAACAATAACAACAACCAAAAAAAACAGCACATATACACACTCTCTTTTCTCATTCACACATACACGCACGTACACACATTCATACACACACACTCACACACGTACACACACACACAAACGCACACACATACTCACACTCACACATGTACACACACACACACACTCACTCACACACGTACACACACACACAAACAAACAACACACACATACACACGCACGCACACACGAAACATACACACACCACACCACACACACACACACACACAACACACACACACACACACCACACCACACACACACACACACACACACACACACACAACACACGTTATTACATCTTGTTACAGCTTTAGTCAGATCGAAGTTGGCTAATGGCCAAGAGGTATATTTTTCAGCTCCAAACTGCTATTTGAAAAAACTTCAAAGTTTAGACAGTAAAGTGTTAAATGTGCTCTTAGGGTACCGGTATATACAAAAACTCAAGAAGTATATAAAATAGCCGGTATCCTTCCATTGGATGATTGGAGGAAGTTATCAGCTGCTAAATATATAGTTAGAGCAAATGCTGTGGCTAATTATGCCGATACGGAACTTAAAATTCGGTCTGACATCCAGTTCCCCAAGAGAGCTAGAACAATAAAGGCACAAGAAACAATATCCACTTACACACATGAGCTCTTCGAAATTTCCTGCGTAGTACCTAACAAAGTTTCACATAAAATGATATGTTGTCCTCTACCACCATGGGAATTGTCCAGTGCAACTTTCGATATCAACTACACTGATAAAGACTTGAGAAAAGATACTAATCCACACTTGTTAGCAGTTGATGTTCTGTCACATCTACATACAAAATATTTACATTATTTGAAAATATTTACCGATGGCTCTGTTCTAGATGATGGTGCTGCGGGCTCTGGTTTTTAATTCCTAAATTTAAAGTAGAAAAGGCTTACTCTTTAGGACTTGGGCATTCAATCTTCACTTCTGAATTAGTTGCCATCCTAATGGCACTAAAATATGTAGTGGATCTACCCATAACTTTGTATAGTATCTTATTATGTGTAGATTCGAAATCTGCATTACAATCGTTAAAAAGTTGCGAATATAACGTAAATAGTAGGTTAATATATGAGATAAAATTTCTAATTCATTGTTTAATAACAAATAATACACAAGTTGCTTTTTGTTGGATCTCATCACACTGTGGTATCATAAATAACGGTCGGGTCGACAGAATAGCTAAAAGTGCAGCACTGAATAGGGCTGGCAGTACTAAACTTGATTTACCACTATGTGAGCATGAAATGAACGCTACATTAGAATACAAAGTAAAAGCGCAATGTGACCTTCGCCCATTCATCGTAAATTACCAGGGTTTTACAAGACTAG
>CM060306.1:80310511-80363011 GCA_030674185.1 Monoplex corrugatus
ACAGATATCAGAAACTCAGGTTTTGATAGAGTTCCAATCGGAGTTGTTCCCATTGGACACTGCTCATTTTTTTTCTGGACGAAGCAGCAGGGAAGTTTTAGTCTATTTCTCCTATTTTTTGTATTTGGTGTTTGTTCGTTTGTGATCTTACGTTTACGCTTGACAAACGCCAGTTGGCCTAAATTTTGCGCCTGTCTTGTCTGGTTGTATTGAAAATGCGTTCTGATTCTATTCGTGGGGTTTGTTGTTGTTGTTGTTGTTGTTGTTGTTGTTGTTGTTGTTGCTTTCTGGTTCACAGCCTGCAACATAAAAACTGGCCTGTTGCAACCCATCTTAATGCTCCAGTCATTCTGGTGGTGCCAGCTTTTCAGGACTTTGCCAGAGCATAGGGTTTTGCGCAGGCTGAAAGAGTCTTATTGCTATTGTCATTTTAATTTTTAAAGCCCAGCCGGATGCGTAGTGCCATATCAGGGCCATAACCATTCAAAACATACAATACTTCAACAGGTAAAAAAGGAAAAGATCATTATTAATCACATATATCAAAGCATTCGCGCACATAATCTAAGGATTGACAACTCTGTCCATTTTATTACACAGAGGATTTAAAAAACAAACATGAATACAAACTGAAACATAACTAAGGACACTAAAACATATACAAAAACGGGCCTAATTTTCCTAAAATTGCCTCCGCATATCTCATTTCCCTAGAGCCAAAAATGCACTTAATTTACATGTACCCACTCGTCAATCCTAAGAGAAAGTAGGCAAGATTTTATCGAACACATTAGGTAAATGGACCAGCAAGGCAAAAAACGATAGGAAGAAATGACAGAAAGCAAAGGAACAAGGCAAGGTAGAAACAAAGAGTGACAGAAAAGAGGAAATTTCTAGCACAGAATTTCCAGAAGGTGGGGATACTATTTATACTGAAAGTGCCCCCGGCATCCTCATGGGCGTAGGCTCAAGGAGTCTGCCAGATAATTGTTGGCAGACGTGGACATAGCACAAACGAAATTGTGCAAGCACAACAAATTCCGCTTGAACAGACAGCAAACAACAACAACAACAACAACAATTCTGGTGGGTCTCTCTTGTTTTATATACCTAGGATTCCGATCATAAAGGTTATATACATGTATGTCTGGGTGTTCCAGTAGGCTACTTCGGCACCCTGGAGTAATTTTTCCTTGTTTTCATTTGCAGGCAGGATCTGAGTATGTTTTTCCCTCAGTCTTTGCAAAGTAGTTTGCACTGCTCCTCTTGAAGCAGTTTTTGGTTGGTTGCAGTAGTTGTCTCTGTGCATGGTTAGATCAGTGGAAGTCTTTGCAGCTTCTCACTGTGTATCAGTTCCTCCTCTCTCGTAGGATCCAACAGGGTAAGCTCTGTGGTCTTCTCCGTAGCGTTGATGGGAGTGGTTTTCATTCCGCCTGTAACGATCCTCATTCTAATGTTCGGGATGTTATCAAGTTTGTTCGTGTGGGTCTAAGCAGCAGTAGTACAGGCACCACATTCCACCACAGACCTGACAGCTGTCTGGAGATCTTGCCATTATTGCCTCGTTTTATCAGTGATACCTGTCAGTTTCTGCATTAGGGCGAGTTTCTTCATGGCTTTCTGTTCTATATATCTCTGATGTATGGATTCAAATGAATGGCTTGTCAAGACTGACTCTAAGATACTGACTCTAAGATAGACTGGTGTATCTGTCTGTGGTAATCATTTCTTATCAATGATGAGCTTAAAAGACTTCCTTCTTGTTGAAAAGACAAAGCAGGTGACTACAGTCTTGCTGGTATTGATGGTGATGCGCAGTCCTTTGCCCTTTTTTTTAAACTATTATGAGCTTACTGTGCACACCAGATATTGGCAGCGAGCAGGTCATCAGCGGTGCTTATAGAGTTCTCCTCTGTACATGTCTTCGGTGACAGTGTTCCTGTAATGTCATTGATAAACACCACGATAACGTTGGTTAAATGACGCCACCCTATGGTACGCCTTCAAGTCAAGTTGTCTAATCTTAACTGATGAGGTGACTCACTGAGTGTCCCATCCAGCCTGACCTTTGCCGTCTTGTATTTCAGATAGATCTGCATCCAAGTATAGGCTACATCTTGTCTGCCACCCCATGGTTCAGTATGCTGAGGGGAAGCGCTTCCTTCCAGATTTTGTCAAGATCCTTGGATTGTCAAACTGATAGGGTAGTGACCTTGCAGTTTCTTTCATAGAAAGGCGTTTTCGAGGGAATTAGTAAGGTAGAACAATAAGATATCCTGTGGTCCAGTTTCTGCTCAAAGCGGTTTGCTCTTTGCAAATCGGGTTCTTGCTTTCGAGGTACCGACGGAATCTTTGTGCTGAGTTCGTTCTGGAGTCTTTCCAAGACAGCTGATGGGTGTATTGTTGGCTTTGTAAGTTTTATTTTTAAGAGTGATGATGGCCTCCTTCCAAGCAGTGAAGGAATATAGCTCAGATGCCACTGTTTCAGGAATGAATATAAAGCTCGTGTAGCTTTTCTTTTGCCTTGGGTCCAAAACATATTGTATCATTTCATTGCTGCCCCTGTCTTTTTTAGACGTTTTCTTTCTCTTCAATGCTCTGGAAACATCTTCTGATTTTCTTAAGGTAAGCTCAATACAGCCGTTTCCACTTGGTGGTATCCGGATGTTGTTTTCATTCTGGAATGTTTCATTCCATGGTTCGCTGCTCTTTTTCTGTGTGCAAGACGTTGACCTCTTCTAGAACTGTGCTTTATTTAGCTGATAGGATGACCTAACTGGGGGAAAAAATGCGGCTGAAACAATCATTCGTGTTGCACAGGCAACAATATTCACAGGCAGTCGCTGTCGGTGCCATTAAGTGCAACGACAGTCATAACAGATCTAACACGTCACGTATCCTGTTTCCTTCGGCCCCATGACATCGTGTTATTACTCATGAGACGGCCATTTGCGCCGAGAAATATAGTTCTATATATTTTAAGGCTTATTTCTATGATTATGAAACTAATACTAAAAAGTATTCTATTTCATCGTTTAAACGGTGATGTGATTGTATTGGACAATATGACAAACTTGTTCGTGTTAAATTTAACTTAAAGGCGTTGTGTGGCGTAGTAATATATGCATTTTTAGTAAGTCGAAGAAACTTTCAAGATGGAGGCGATTGCCAAGCACGACTTTGGAGCTACCGCTGAAGACGAGCTTAGTTTCAAGAAAGGCAGTATACTCAAGGTAATGTATTGTAGCCAATATGGAATTTATCCTTTGTAGTTTTTATTTTTATGTGATTTAGGTTCAGAGAACAAAGAGCAGCAGTCAAGAAAGAGATCTTGCCTCAGACAGCAAGCATGTCAACCTGTTTTCTGTTTCATTCCGTCCTCCTTTATCAGTACTGCCCAATGTTTACATCATAATTGCGCAGCATTTAGTTATTGAATCATTCATCGTTGTGTCTGTAGACTAGATCTATATCTTACTGTGGCATATATATCAACTGGGGTTCAATTCTAGGTTTATCTGTTTGACATCGAGAAATCTCAATTTCTTGGAATCCATAGTATCATCCTAATCTAATGCCAGTCTTCGAGTCGTGTCGTCTGCAGCCGTAGTAAATCTAGACCGTAGACGTAACATTTTCTACATTACTATTACTGTATTAGGTGGCGAATTGATCATGCAACATTTGCTTAATTATTATTTAACGGTGTCAGTGTACACACCTAGACACGGTCTTATGAATTAATTATGCAGCTTACTAGCACAGGTACCTGAAACCTTAGGTTTCAGAATGAAGTTGTTGATCCCTATCCCTTTGGCCAAGCAGCCAAATTTATCTGCACATCATGGGCTTTGTGCCAACTGCTTCAGGTTCAGCAAGAAAGATGCTGATTTTTCCAGCTACATGTTTTCATGTTGAATTGTTGAATACATCAGAACACAAATCCTCACACCCATACACATACAACAGTATACAGTGCAAATTTTATGCTACGTGACATACACATTTTCTCTCTCTCCTCTCTCTCTCTCTCTCTCTCTCTCTCTCTCTCTCTCTCACACACACACACACAACACACACATGCACGCACATGAAAAAAAAATTATGAAGTCACACAGTCATGCACACATACATAGGCCTATACAGGGGTTTTACTGTATTGTTTAGGAACTGTAATTATATTAAGGGGATTTGCATGGTATTATTTTGCTACTTTGAGTGTGGCCTCACATCACAGGAGATTACACTGGTGCCATGTTTGGTAGAGTTGCATTATTGCCTGTTCTGATCTCTTGAGAAGACTGCTACTATTGCTGTCCAAATTACACCTACCCCATATCCAGCACCAGGGACATTAAAAGAAGTTAACCTGGTATAGGTGCAGCAGAAGAAAGTGAAACTTGGTTCATGGTGAATGAGTGCAGGGAAACAAAGGCAACAGGCTGAAAGTCTTTTTTCTTCTTTGTTTTAATTCTATTTCTAAAGACATGTGCAAAGATCAACAGGCAGCAATCCACTGGAATAATCAAAATTGTGAATTATTAAGTTTAACATCAAAAAAGGTGTTTGCCAGGGTTACATATTATCGAAAGGTGTTTGCCAGGGTTAAATATCGCTACATTCCAAGTCAGCAGATGCCAGACAGAGCAGTTCAGACAGTCATTCTTTGTTGTTATATAAAGTAAGAGACTGGAACCATCTGGAAGAAAACATCGTGAGAGCACGAACTCTTGAAAGCTTTAAAAGGCTGTTAACTTCCCAACAGTGAACCTGCTAAGCTGCGCACACCCCCCGCCTGCCGCGATAATGCCATAAATCTTGGCAACAGTGACGTATTCTACAGATACATCTCTTCAATGTCTTTACTGAATAGGTGGTAAAAGAAGCAGACATGGAAAGTTGAGGTGTCAAAATTGGTGTCAGAGACATTGCAGATTTAAGATATTCAGATGACAGTGCTCTGATATGTGACATCACCAGCACGAGACGATTTCTTTACAGAGTTGCCAATGTAGGCAAAAAAGCACAGTTAAATCTTAATGCAAAAAAGACCAGTGTTGTACATTGGAGCTAGCAAACATCCTGAGATTCTTACCAATAAGATGCCCCTGGAAAATGTAAATGACTTGAATTAAAATATTTGGGCACAATCAAGACAGCAGACAGCGATTTACAAAAGACAAAATCCTGATTCTTATTAATAAAACACTCTTGGAAAATGTAAATGACTTCAAATATGTGGACTTGATCAAAACAGCAGACAGTGGTTGTATAAAAGACTTTACAACAAGAATTGACTTGGCAAAATAAAAAATGGTCCAGCTTAATATTACATCTGGAAAGATCATGCAGTACCTAAAGACTAGTGAAGTCCTCAATGACCCTCACTTGGCCAGTAATTGTAAAGCATGGACATGGAAGAAAGCTGATGAAACGAAAATCAGCACAGCTGGAGTGTGTTCTATGGGCATCTTCTGCAAATCAGCTGGACAGTAAAGTGAACCAAAGTTTTGGAGATGAGCTGATTCCAACCCCACAGCTGTTATCTTCTTCTTCTTCTTCTTGGCGTACGCTGCTACACAATCATCTGAGTCTGGGTGATGAATGCAGCCGTCTTTTCTAGCTCCTGTCTGCAGCCATGGAGTTTGGTTGTCAGCGGAGTGTCTGTCGGCCACCGTCCTGTCTTGCCACCTGGTGAAGGGGACATCTTTGGAGTATATGCTCCGTGGTTTGGTCTTCTTGACCGCAGGGACAGGTTGGGGAGAGCACCAGCTTCAGTTTGCGGTACATGTGGCTGTTCAGCCTATTGTGACCAGTGCGCAACCTCACCAGGGCAACTTGCTGCTCTCTCGACAACACCAAAAACTGACTGAAAAGGAGCAGCTTTGTCCACGAGAGCTGTTATCTGAAATCCATTAGAGAAAACTTGCATGCTTGTAAGTGTAATTAGAAACAAAAGAAATATCACCTGATGAAAACTCTACTCCAAGGAAAAACTGAAGGCTGAAGATAGGAGAGGTAAACCAACAGCGGCCAACAGGGACAGCATTGTGAAGATAATGGGGATGTCTGCAGGCAAAGCAGTGAGAATGTGTGAGGACCGCATGAGATGGAGAAAGACAGTCAAGACAAAAATTGTGGCAGCTACTATCATAAGTGATGAGACTGATAGGTGATCTTTTTGTTTGTTTTGTTCCCTTTTCATTGAAAAGAGACAGGGGTTTCTGTCTTCCATGCTCTTTAGTCAGTGACATTAATTACCAACTATTGCTGCAGTTTAATTCCCAGTACACCAACCCAGTTTGTGTCTACTCTGGTGCCAAGGTTTTTCGGAATCAGTATCAAAATAGTTGTGCAAAGAGATAGTGCTGCTGCCAGTGCCAGGTAGTCTTTTAGTGTTGTGCGTGTTCTGATCCATTATACCAAGTACACCACCTGCAAAGCCCCATACTGAAAAGAAGAATCCTTCCGTTACAGAGCCAATTTCTGTTTGAGTTTCTCAAGATGTTATCTCCATTCTCGGAATAAATTCCACATACAATTGACGTCGTGGATGCCATATGATGGATAAGAATGATAAGATCCAAAATGATCAGGGCATAAGCCCCCTATACCTGTGCTCAAGCCCTATGGCTATGCTCTGGCATGGTCTTGTGGGCAAAAAAATGTGAATCACCAGAAGGTTTAACCTCAAACCACAGTTTTGTGAGCATGGTTAAGATATGTATAGATATTGTCCAGGTGATGAATCCTACTTGATCAAACTCCCAAACTCAGCACGGAGCCAATGACAGTGATGCTATATTTTCTCATGATAAATGTTATTTGCTCAAATTTATTCTGTGGAGAATTACATATTTAAAAAAAATCCATGGTCTGATACATGCATTCTTCTTTTTTCTTTCACTGTCTACATGGTCAAGCCATGTCTGGGATGATTATGGCCATTTTTCCAGATCTGCCAGCCACAGATCTGCCAGCCATCTCAGAGTTTTGTGGTCAGAGGTGTTTTAGTTAACGATGTCTCCTGTCTTTCCACTTAGTAGAGGCAAACATTCCTCTTTACCCAGGTGGATGTTGGTGACAGCATCAGTTTGAACTTACGGTTTGTGTGGGCATTGAGCTAGTTGTGGCTGATGCACAGTCTCATCAGGATCGCTTGCTGCCCTTGAAACAGAAGGAAGTAGTAGTAGTAGTAGTCCCCTTTCTTTTCATGGCCTAAGGAGTGATATGATTATTGCCGTCTTTTTCACTGCAGCTGACGCTTTAGAACATGTTGGAGCTTAAGATACAAACAAAGCAAGGAGCATGCTCACTCACCATACCAGGAACATGTTCCATGATGTGAAAATCACTATATGATTACAAAGACCTCATGAATTTGTCTTATGAAAGGAAGGAGCAGAACAGGTTGTAATAATATATATTAATAGTACCATAAAAGATCAGCTATGAAGGGCTGCAGAAGCTGGGATGGCTTTTTCAGTCTCTGTACTATGAATGGATTTGTTGGAAAGGGGGCAGTAAGGTATAGATGCTTTAGAGTCCCATTTTGGATCTAGTCTTTGAATTGTAGTAGTGGTGATCTTGAATGTTTGTGAAAAGGTTTTGAATTTTTTAGTTATTCACTGTGAACCATGCTATCTCTCTGCATATATGTACGCTATTGATGTCTTTATTTTTGAAAAAAGGAGTGTTGAAGCCGTGGTTATTTGAAAGAAAGAGTGTAGGCAAATTCACAGAGATTTCCCAACTATTCAGTCACCAATGTTGGGTAATAAAAGGTTTTGTGTGTAAGTCGAGCATTTCATTAAATGGTGAACATCACTTGGTAGATTTAAAAGACACATTGTGTTTGTCCTGGTGTAAGCTAGTATTTTATTTACCTATTTTCATGTAGCTTATTGACGGCATAAGCGCTTTAGCAGGACAGGAGCCATTATGAGAATAATTGATATCCATTGTCTCACACCACCAAAAAAAGAAGAAGAAAAAACGCTGCGTCATGCTGGCAGCTGCAGTCCGTATGATATGGATTTTTTTTTAGTTTATGTTTGAAAGCATTTGCCTATGAGTGTAGGATCAAAGTGCATTAGATTTGGGTCTGATGTTTGTATTAAATTTGTGTTTCATAGATTTTGAGTAAAGAAGATGACAAAAACTGGTATAGAGCGGAGCAAGATGGACGGGAGGGCTACGTTCCCAACAACTACATCACAATGAAAAGTCATCCGTGAGTACTGCTACTAGTACTTTTCATTCTGTTGCACATTCACTTATCCATCAGATGGGCGTTTGTGTGAGTGTGACCCAGTGATGCTTGAGAGAGAGAGACACACACACACACACACACACGCGCACACATAGACACACACACACCAGCACGTGAGAGAGAACTGTTCAGTGTGTGCACGTGAGGGAGAACTGTTCAGTGTGTGCGGCCCAGTTTTTTATTCCTTTTCTTGGTGTAGAGAGATCACTTGTAGTTGATGTAGCTTATGTGTATAACCCTTATTCCACAAATAGGGGTTTATTTTCTGTCACATTTATGCCTCTCGTGAGATTTACAATAAAGAAACAGGGAACGAACCCAACAGGACTGACTAAAATAAATTCTGTAAGAGTGTGGTCCTGTGACATGAGTGCGCACACACAGACACATGCATGCATGCACACATAACATACTGTTTGAAGTTTTATGAGTGTTTAAAAAGGATTAGTGAGAGCATTTTTCTGTGTGTTACTGTTAGTGAAATGTAAAAAGCAGATATGTAGTATTGTGATTTTGAATACCTTTTTCTAAGAATAGAAAGGTTGTTCTGGATCATTTAAGAATACCATTGAAAATAAGTGAAAACACTCAACACAACCTTGAAAACAAAGGAAAGCTTCAAGTATGAAAAGAAATTAGGGATGGTATATATGTGTTTTGTACAGGTATACACTAGTACAGGTAAAAAAAAAATTCCATTGCCTGAGTAGTCACTGGGGTACAGAGTATTCAGAGTTTGAACATGCCTTGGGATCAGCATTATCTAATTATCAGTATCAGAAGGTGATGCCCATCTCCTCTTTCTGACTGTTAATTATATTTTCCATTTCCCTGAAAAGGGACAGTTACACATTTATAGCTGGATAGACTGGGTCGATTTGTAAAAGCCAAGTTACTTAGTGGGTTACTTGCCCATTTAATAACCATGTTTGATGATGCATCACCTTAGTTTTTGCAGTTAGAAAGCAGTTACTCTGACAGTTACAATTTCAAAGTTAAAAATATTTGATAGCTGTCTTAATACTCAAATAATTCACTTTCTGATCAAATAGAAATTGAAATAGTCATTTTTGTTTGATATATTTTCTGTTATTTTGAGTCTCATCTTTTTCAGTGCTTTTCACTCATTATTCTTTATTGTAATAAATTAACAGTATGCAGTTTTTAGTGCTGATACTGTGATAGTTTGCATAGAAAGTGGCAGAATGGTTCAGACGTTTGCCTGCTAGTAACTAAAGTTGAGGTTCCAGAGGTTTCACTGGCTGTTGAGGCCTCAACTTTTCTCCTCATTTTGACCAGACAATTAAATTGAATGTCTAGTTCTTCGGAAAGGGACGAAAAACAAGTTGGATTCATGTGCCTTCTGGCTGCGCATGCTAAAAATTCCATGGCAGTTGAAAATTGTGACGAGTGGGGCATTCACCTGGCTGCCCTGGCATAAAACATTGGAAAGCTAGATTCCATTTCCAAGGTCCTTCCCTTTGAAAGCCAATTAGCTGTCTTGCCTTTTTAAAGTTTTGGGTTAAAAAAAAGAATAAACAGGTGTGGCGCTGCGTGTGTCAACATGCCTTCAATGGGAAGAGCAGTCCGAGTTTCACATGATATATCCATTGTGACAAAAAGAACTGAATACAAATAGAACAAATTAGTATCCCATTATGTTCCTCTTATTTCCTTTAGATATACAGATGTTGAATTGGATGATGTATTTGACAGATGGTATGTGGGCAATATCACCCGAAGTCGAGCAGAACAGATGTTGATGCAAGGGAAATATCCGGATGGAACATTCATGGTCAGACGCAGTGAAAGTGCACCAGGAGAATTTTCCATCACAGTCAAGTGAGTACAGTTGTTAATAATGTTATCCCAATTAACCAGAGAAAATGGTAGTGAGACTGTAATTGGAAAAGAACTGAGATGGATGTACAGTATGAAAACGTACTCGGAACTCGGATGTTCATCTCTTTCTGGTTGACATAAAGCTTTAAAAGTAGCAAATAAGGGATCCCATATTTAGATTTTTTCCTGATTGATTTGCTTTTGTGCTTGCAGAACAGCAGGAGCAGCATGATCTTGGTTCATAGAAGAAATTGCTGTCCTCCTCCTATTTGTTGAGATTACGAAGCACAGTCATAATTTTGAGTGAGCTGCATTTGACTGCACTGGTTGACAGACCATTTTTGTGAAGGAGGCACGCAAGCTGGTGATGCAGTCATAAATTGTAGAATGAAGACCAAGTAAAAGTGGGAATGGCTTGTCAAGAAGAGCTGTGAATATCGCAGTGCCTTCATTTCTTTGTGATACAAAAATATCAGTAACCTGGTTACTGCTGTTGCTGAGCTGAATTTTAGTTTTAATAATAAGTGATGTTAGTGTGGTGGTCATGCTGTTGAATCCCATTTCTTGATAAAGGAAGACAAGAAACTGCTTAAAAAAGTACAGTTTTCTACGGCTCTTGGGAGGGTTTCGGAGTGAGAATTGTGCTTTTCTGTCCAGCTTTTTGGGGACATCCCTTGAGGAGGGTAATGCCTCAGCATTTCACCAGGGCTAAGGTGGCATCTGAACCCCAAACTGTTTTCCTTATTTTCATGTCCTCCCAGTTTCACCCATCCATACGTGATGAAGCTTGGAAAAACATGATCAAAACGACAGCCAGCCAGTCATAGCTATGGCTAAAAATAGCTTGATAGGGTCAGTATTGTAACAGCTGAGGGATTTTTTGACATTTTGAATCTAACCATCAATTTTCCAAAGTTTTACAGCTGAAAGCACCCTATACAGCAATTACTAGTTTTTATTTCTTAATTTTCAAAACGTTTTGAGTTTATTACTACTATTGTCAAAAATTTATATGAAACATTTAAACAGTGTAAAAGGAAAATTACATTTGTTAAACTATTTCTTTTTGTTTTTTCCGTGCATGTTAACGGGTAAATTTTAAATTTTAAAATGAGTTGGATTAAAAACTTAGAAATGAAAATTTTGCACTTTAGCTTGATATTGCGTTACATATAGCAAACTTCTTGTATGGCTTGAAGCAAAAGTTTTCACATAATTAGAGAGGGGTGTGTGTGTGTGTATACACACACAAGATAGAACTGGATGTTACATTATGTTTTAAGTGACTTTTGTTTCAAATTCAGCTCTTATTTTATGCCAGTCTTTTATTTTATTTTATTTTATTTTATTTTATTTTATTTTATTTTAACTTTTGTCACCTTTAACAATAAATTAAAGTCATCAAGCTATGAAGTAACTGGTCTGTGCTTTGGTAGAATGTTCTGCAATGATGTATGAAGCAACTCCCCCCCCCCCCCCCCCCCCCCCCTAATTTGAGAATATTACAAAAGTAGATTTGTTTATGTAATTTTGCCTAAATGTGTAGATCCTATGGCAAGCAGAGATATATATTTCTGCATGTAGAAAGTTCCTGCTTTTCACTGTCAGCTGGAAACTTTTAGATATGCTTGCTTTTGTACTCGCATGTTAAAACTTTATAGATTGTAGATTGCCCAAAGACTGATAGAGCACAGCGTGTAGGTTTTGAGGATCTTTCTGTTTCCTCTTTCTCTCTGTAAAGTAAAAGCAGTTGCGTCAAAGCTCTGCAGTCAAAATGTAATGTGCTAGTTGTCCATTCCTGTGGGGCTGATTTCTTTAGTTGTTTAGAGCTTGTGAACTGGAGCAGTAAAATTTTGTGCTTTAGACTGTTTATATATTTTGCATGAGTGGTTGCTTCAAAATGAATGCATCCATTAAAGCTGCATGACAGTTTATGCCTGATTACTGATCTTCACTGGTAGGTATGGAGAGGGCGTACAGCACTTCAAAGTATTGAGAGATGGTGCAGGCAAGTACTTCTTGTGGGTGGCCAAGTTCAACTCCCTCAACGAGCTGGTGGACTACCATCGAACTTCCTCTGTATCACGCACACACACCATTCTTTTCAGAGACATGCCTGTACAGAACACAGTAAGTCTTTTTTTGGGGGGGGGTGGGGAGTGGGTGAGGGGATTAGCAGCATTTAGCAAGTTAACTTTATGTGATCTAACAGGGTTGGGAGATTTTGTTTAGTGATAATTGTTTATCTCAAACTAAACTATCATAAAGTACAGGTAGGTACTTGTATGGCTGTGCTGTTTCCCTTGTGAAGGATGGATTTAAGCATGTGCATACTTAATTAAACAGGGGATGAAAATTTAATATGTGACTAAGTTCAAGACTTAAGCAACAGTAGTAATTGTTTCATAGATGGTTGAAGAGGTGGTTTTGTGTTCTCATTTAGTTTGGGATAATGTAAGGTAGGCCATTAAGGTAACGGGGCATGATGTAAATTGGGTAAACCATCACGTTAACAGGCATGATGTAAGTTGGGTAGACCATTAAGTTTATGGCATGATGTAACATGCCTCAAACACACCTCTATTAATTTGTTGTCTACAAATTTGTTGTATTATTGGCTATTCAGTAAGAGAGAGAGAGTGTGTGTGTTTATGAGAAAAATTAATATATAAAATGCTGACAGATATTCATAGTGATTGTGTCATCCTGAACATTTCTTCTGTGGGGATGCCAGGGGCTCTTTCAATGTAAATAGTATCCCACCATTTCTGTCACTCCCTTTGTTTCTTTCTTCCTGTTTTGCTTTCTGTCATTTTTCCTATCATTTCTTCCTATCATTTTCTGTCTTGCTGATCCATTCACTGTATGTGTTCAATAAAGTCGTAATGCTTTATCTTAGGATTAATAATTGGGCACATGGGTTGTGTGCATTTTGGGCTCTAGGGATATGAGATATGCGGAAACAATTTTAGGTAATTCAGGCCTGTTGTTATATATCGATTATGTTTAAATTTGTGTTCAGATGTTTTTTAAATCCCCTGTGCGATAAATTGGACGTAGTGGTCAATGCCAGGGGCATCTCCTTAGATTATGTGCGCGAATGCATTGATATGTGTTCTTAATTTTCTTTTCCTTTTTTTCCTGTTGAGGTACTGTGTATGTTTTGAACTGGTTAAAGCCCAGATATGGCTCTGTGCAGTCAGCTGGGCTTTAAACAACAATAACTAACAATCCTGAACATTCTATTCATTTGATTTGTAATTATTGGTGGTGGTGGGTTTTTTTACTGTTAACCACCTTGTGCCTTTATAGCATGGTGCTATAGAAATCTGCCATGCTAAAATCGATAATGATCTGTTGTTGTTTACAAGTTTCTGACATGGTCGCTGAATTCAATTTTGCATTTGTTTCAGTATGTAGAGGCCAAGTTTGATTTCGAGCCACAAGATTCAGACGAACTAGGATTCCGGCGAAAAGACCGCATCAAAGTGTTGGAGCAGTCAAACGACAATTGGTGGAAAGGAGAAATGAATGGGAGAGTGGGAGTATTCCCTGCTACATATGTAGAACCCGTTGAAAATTGTGACCAGCCATGAGACCTGAATGTGTGTGCACTCAAAATAAGCAGACAAAAAAGTAACACTACAGCGATAATGTGCACAAAATACAATTACACGCTCCTCAACTTGGGATCCAGAAGCAACTTGGTGTATGTGTGACTTCATCAGCCTCAAGTGGCTTGACACTCTTCTGTTGAGTGACTGGTGTGCTTCAGACTCAGAATTCATCTTTCAGTCTTCATGTTGTGCGACGAGCATCAAACAAAATACAGGACTTCGTGCTATGCTGAAAAGGGGAGGGGTTGCAGGGAAACATCAGTTCTCTAACAGCAGTGTATGCAGTGCATACTATTGTAGCTCAGCATATTTAAATGCCTGCGTAACTGGCTCAGACATCCCCAAATCAGTTTGTGAAAATGTGTGTTACAGCTTGAGACAAGACGGCATTTTGTGTATTTGTGGTCAGTGGTGTGTAATCCTGAACAGTCTGGTGAATCTGTGGGACATGTTCCATGATTGTTTTTAGTCATTCTGCAGAAGTATGCCTCACAAACACTTTTAAATTGTTGCTTTTAATTGCTGTTTCTGTAGGACAGGCTGACTATTATTACTCGCCATGTTCATAATGAAAGCCAATCTGTTAAAGGAAACAAGAGATGCAGAGAGCGGCTGGGTACAGTACTCTAAGTAACCATTGTTTGAAGGAAGGGGATTTGGGCTTTCTGATATGTTGTTCACATTCTTGAGGGAAGAGGATTGTGGAGAAGACAGTTCTGATGTTCTGATGCTGTCTGATATTTTTCATATCAACTAGTATGCTTTGATACATCCAGGCAGGCTTCACACAAGAATCTGAGGACTAGAAAATCAGAAAACCTTGTGTGGGGTTGGAAGTACAGGCAAATGATCTGGCTGGTTTGACAGGGTGGGTGGCTGAGTGGGTTAAACAAGGTTTTGAAAGCTTGCACTGGCATTCACAGATTTTTAAATGCCAGACATTTGCAAGAGGAGAAATAAAAAGGGTTTGCATTTATAATGATAGCATGTCACTGCACACCATGTATTGTGGCCCATGCTCATAACTTCTATAGAAATTAATCTGATGATGACTAGTGAAACAGAAAATGCAAGCTTGTCATTTCTGCCTAATGCACTAGTCCTTAATCTGGCCAGCTTCTGCTATCTTTGACAAAAAGAGGCCACTGTGTGTATGTGATAGTAGGCCTACATCAATTATGATGAAATATGTAACTATAAAAACAACAGTTAAATCTGTAAATCTGTATCTGTGGACGGGAAAAGAATTTATTTAATGTGCTTGTATAAATTGCACCGGAATAATAGGGGATAAAATAAGATAAATTATACTCCTGTTCTCAACCTTCACATCTTCTTCAGGCTTGTATTTTTTGTTACCATGTTTTGTTTTCCAATTTATTTTCCAGCTGTTTGTTGGTTGTTGGTTGTTGTTCGTTTTCATGCTTCTGTAATAAGTGCTATGTCTTGTAATGCAAATGTGCCACTTGTTTTGCTTTGTTTTTCTCCAGGCAGTCAATTGCTTTAAAAAATGTTTTTAATATATTCTTTTGTTACCGTCATACAAGTCAGTATGAAACCCTTAACTTCAGGTAAGACGCATAAGAATTGTGTTTCAGACTAGTTATAAACTGAAAGTAGTGCTGTACACACTATGGACACGAGTGTTAACATTTCCTTCAGATGATACAAGCTGTGTACACAGTGGGTTATGTTTTGGATTATGAGTGTACTACTTTTTTGTGTGTGTACTGGGATTGTGAATGATTGAGTATTATGATTCCGTTTGCTGGCATTGTGAATGATTGAATATTGATCCCTTTGCTGATGCCTTCATGTTTGTATTACTACTAGGAACAAAAATAAAATAAGGACCACTAGGAAGAAAAATAAAACGACCACTGTACATAATTTGATATATTAGCCCATCTTGACATTTTAGAGTGTTACACTTGCAGGGCTGGAAATCCTGTAAAATAGATTGAAAAGACAAGTAGAACCTTCATTTCAGTTCACCTTACTGTCAACGCAATACCACAAGTCAGTATTCAATCAGTGAGACAAGACAACCAGACACAAGGTCTTATGTCATAGTTGTGCTGCATGTGCTGACAAGTATTGTTCAGTGTTTCATACGTCATATGAGTGGAGAGATCATACAGCTTTAGAAAAATACTGAGAGGTTGCAATTCTGTCAGGATTCTGGGTCAGTCATACAGCTTTAGCAATAGAGATTTAACCTGAGATGTTGAGTAATTTCTGTCAGGATTTTGGGTCAGTCATACAGCTTTAGAAGAATACTGAGAGGTAATTCTGTCAGGATTTTGGGTCAGTCATACAGCTTTAGAAGAATACTGAGAGGTTGTAATTCTGTCAGGATTTTGGGTCAGTCATACAGCTTTAGAAGAATACTGAGAGGTTGTAATTCTGTCAGGATTCTGGGTAAGTCATACAGCTTTAGAAGAATACTGAGAGGTAGTAATTCTGTCAGGATTTTGGGTCAAGTGTGCATTGTCATAGATGGCCCTGTTTCAGTCAGGATCAGTGATCCCTAAACTGGTGACCAACTTGTGTCTGGTAAAAGTAATTTTGTAGTATACATGGAAAAATGTCAGTATGCTTTTCAGGTTTCTGCAGTTCTTAAGAAACTGGCATTTTCATATTGATGGCTGTGTTTATATTCTTTCTGCTTCATTGCTATGAGCACTATGAAGTTTCGACATGTCAAGCAGACATATATTAAACTAATCTTGAATCTAGTGAAAGTGACTTTACAATTTGAATTTGGCATTGTTGTATTGTGGCAAGCTTTACTCAGAATATTATATGCTAGTGTTATCTGCTAAAGCTACTGAACAAAAATCTGTTCAGATTGTTTCTGTTGCATGTAAGAGTGAGTAATAATGCTCAAATTGTCTTTCATTGTTTCAACACAAAAGTTGAGAATGCAGAAAGTTCCATGTGTTGATGAACAGTAAAGTTACCTAGTGGTTTATGAAGTGTTTGAAATATTTTGGTGTGGCTTCCCAGTTTAACATGAGATAGTAAGAATGAATATTTGTATCTGTGATTCACAATATTTAATTTTTTTCTTTTTTCTTTTTTTTTCTTTGACCAGGTCTTGAGGAAAAAACTTGTATTTTCTCAGCCTTCAGGTGTATGTAATATGTATACACTGTACTTTACGCATGCCTTTCCTAATGAAATTTGTCTGCAATCAAGTAACTTATAACAGACAAGTAATATCAAGTACAACTGAGAAACAATTACTAAAGGAACAGATGGTAATGGAAAACAAAATGGATGGGCAAACTTGACGATTGAAATTTGTAAAGTGTGTTTTATGTCCAGTCAGAGAAACTTGTGAAGTCCTTTGTGTGTGTCTATCAGTGTCACGAGTGTGCATGTGTGTCGAAAGTCACAAAAGCCTTCAACTTTCCACATGTTTTATGGAACATAAATATTGGCACACTGGGTATGAAAGTATTTTTGAATAATTTAACTGTAGATTTTTTTTCTTTGTCAGGTTCTGTGAATAATGAGCATTGTTATATCATGTAAGAGGAGAAAGCTTCTGGTAAATACTGGAGTTTGACGAACATCTGAAAAAGCATTAGATTGTAACTGATGTAAGGAAATAAATCTTTTCCATATTTTGAGAATTACTGGTCGTTGACAGAGGGATTGAAGACTTAAAATACTGTGCTCTTGTAAGTTAGTAAGATAGTCAAGTCGGGTTGTAGCATAACTTATAATACTGTGTTAAGGCTGCTTTTGCAAGGGAAGTTTGAGCTGTCACAGTGCATCATGCACAAACATTATGATTAACCAGTATTACTGTGCATAATAGTCATTCCTGTGTATGGCACAAACGGTCCATGTCAGAGCATGCTAGCTGCACTTTACTTGGTGAGGAAAAAATGATGATGGTGTGGTTGGATACCTGTATTAATGCAGTATAAACAATAGTTGGTTCATAAAGAATATGATTATGTCATAACATAAAATCAGAAACAAGTAATACTTTAGGGAGAGTGATCCACACAGTACTAAGAAAATATGTGTAAAAGGCCTATTTAACCCTTTCGGCCCCTTATTTCTAGTCCTTAGTTATCCTCTCTTTCCCTCTTTTCCAAACTGTAGAAAACCCTTCATTCCTGGGTTTCTGGGACGATCTATACTGAATGGTACAGTGACTTCATGCGAATGGATATAGCAGATGAGTTATGGCTTGCATGTACATAAAACTATATATGAATGTGTTCAGGAATGAATGTATAATATGTCTGTCATATTCAAAAGAGGGGTGCGACACATTTGGTGACAAGCAGGTGTGTGACAGGTAAGATGTGGACCATAAATTACACACATGACAGACAAAACAAAACAAAATACGAACAGAAAAACAGATATGACGTTGCCTACCTTTACTTGTTCTGTGAAATGTGGGAGCAGCATGTACATGTATATTTCCCCCTTGTATGGCAATGCGTCAGTGTCCCATTGTCCTCATCACTAGTATTCACAAACTGTCAAATTTGTCCTTATGGTACAGCCTCAGTCACACACATTCAGTATTGATATATCTATGTACACACAAACTACAGCACTAGCTAAATGTTCCATGGGAATAAATAAATAATCTGACATGTGTCCAATGAAATGCCAAGCAGTTTGTCACTGTCACTGTCACTGTCACCATGTCACCCCCACTGCACAGGTAAGTTAGTGGCTGTAATCAACCACAGTGTGGTATAACACGAATCAGTTTTTCTGGGGGTTACAACATAAATACACGTCACATTTCTGGCACTTCATGCTGGTCTTCCTCTTTTTGTTGGGGTTGTTGCTGTAGCTGGTGCCCGGATGGCTGTCCCTGTAGCGCAGGTGTCGTGCGTTGCAGACAGCACACACATGGTCATAGCCCTGGCCGGCCACAGGCCAGTGGTCTATGCGGTCAAGACGGAAGTCGTCATCGACAGCCCTCGGTCGGCGATCAAGGTGTGCCGTCCCCACCAGCTGATGGGCGAGGTCAAGACGGAACGACAGGTAGTCCCACTTGCTGGTCCCTTCCTGGACATGATCGATGACGTGCCCTTCGATCACGTATGCGTTGTACACGTTGGTCTCCAAGAGCTTTCTTTCAACTCTGCGATACCAACGCATCGTTTTTTTGGAGCAGTTCATCTTGGTCATCGTGTCCAGTCTGTCCACTCCACCCATGTACTTGCTGTAGTGCTTGACAACAGGTGGGCAGGGAACTTCTGTCGCTGTGCGTCTTTCTTCTGCCGCGTGACTGTGTCGCCATCTCCCTCTGGTGGGTGTTCTGTGGACAGGTAGTACACCATCCGGTTGTCCTTGAATGAGGAGGCCACCATGCCCTCGCACTGTCTCCACTCTGTGTGTCCCTGTTCAAGTCGGCGGGCCTGAGCTTGCGATAGGATCAGGTCTCCAGGGTAGCCGATGCGGTTGGGTCGCACTGTCCCCGAAAGGTAAGTCCCCTTCCTCATCAAGTAATGTGCAAAGACAGGTGACGTGTAAAAATTGTCGGTGTACACGCAGTGGCCCAGGTTGTGCAGTGGTTGAGTCAACCCGATCACCACGCGTGCACTCAGTCCCAGCAGGCGGCTGACTTGGTCACCATGTCGTCCGGTGTAAATTTCAAAGTTGTAACAGTAGGCTGTCACAGCGTCTGCTAGAACCCAGAGCTTCACACCGAACTTGACAGGCTTGTTTTTCATAAACTGATTGATGTCTAATCACTGTTTGAAAGGCACCATAGCTTCATCCACCGTTATCTGTTTGTGAGGGATGTATTCCCTCGTGAACACAGCCCGAACTGTGTCCACAACACAACAGATTTTTGCCACCTTGTCGCTTGTCGATAGGTGTGTCAGGGTCGTGAAATACAGGTAGCGGCGTATTTGAAAAAACCTGTTCCTGCTCATCACTTTTGAAATACTGGTGCTGAGCATGAAATATTTCGACCCTGAATACCAGTACAATGCGTCACGGTCAACTTTGACAATGTCCATCATGAGCGCGACGCCGTAGAACGCTTTCAGGTCTGACACTGTCAATGGCTGCCAATCACCCTTGTTGTGCTGTGGATCTTCCCTTCTCCTTTTTTCCGCATTTACATTTGTAAATTCGCAAATTTTTGCAAAAAGTTTGTCTGAATAAAACAGACTGAAATAATCAAGAGCTGACATCGATGTGTCTAACACACGCGATGGTCCAGGGCGCTGTTGAAAGGTATGTTTTGTTTCTTGATGGTTCAAACACACCTTGGGTCCATTCGAAACGAGGTTTCACATAGAACAGTGGTAACCTTTCATCATCCAGTTCATCACCACTGTCTGAATCCTGTGCATCAGCAACAGCTTGATCAATTTCCCTCCACTGTTCTTCTGTCAAATCTAACAGATCGAACCCATCAACACACCTATTTCATCTTCAGAAAATTCGCCACGCTCACTCGAATCGCTATCCATCTTCTCTCTTTGGCTTATGCTATGCGTCTGACAAAGACGAACTCTGCTGTCTTACAAACAGGAAAAAATCCTGTGGGAAACTAACCACAGCATCCCGTTATAATCAAACCCAGTACAGTAAGATAAACATTGGCCGGTGCCAGACTACTGTACACGGTGGCAGGGGAATGTAAGGTATGTGTGTCTAATGGTTCAGCCGGTGCCCGGTCTTCCGGGCCGTGGGAAGGAAACAGGGATATCTCTACTGTCGGATGTCCGGGCAGCGGGAATGAAAGGAGTATTTTCAGCTGACCGGACAACCGGGCTGTGGGACTGAAAGGGTTAAAGCAAATACATAACTGACTAGTACCTGTTTGTGTATACATACGTACTCTTAACCCTTTGACTCCCGCACACTATCCATCAACTGCAAAAACTTAACCCTTTGATTCCCTTACCCTATCCACCAGGAAGCTGGTGGATAGGGTAAGGGAATCAAAGGGTTAATTTTTTGCTTTGCTAGCATGCTTGGCAATGTAGCATGCCGGTAGACAGGTTGCGGGAGTCAAAGGGTTAAAGTTTTTATATCTCTGGTTCTGTGTTCTTTGCTTGTGCAGTGTGTGTACAATAAAATTCAAGTAGACCTACTACTATGTGATACAAAGCAGTGTTTTGTATAGTTTCTAATAATAACAGTAACACAAAGTTTCAGAAAGCTATATGAAGTTTGAAACTAGTGCAAAACATAGTTTGGGTGGGGGGATTGTTTTTGTCCCTTTGATTTCCCACAAGGGTTTTTTTTTTTTTTTTTGGTACTAATCTGTGCGTGCTGAATTTCCTAGAAACAAATGAGCTGATAAGAATGGAGGAAATGGCTTGGTTATTTAGAAATGGTTTCATCTTCATACCCAGATAAGAGATTGAAACATGGATTCTTTTATAAATGAGTTTTAGCAGTGCTAGTAGGGCAGTAGAGAATGGCAGATCTGTTAAAAATGTTTTGTGCTGAAGATTTTAGCTAAACTTGGTTTGAATTTAAACATGCATCTTGTAGGTTGTGGCACATCCAGCAAATGACTGAACCATTCTAAAGTTGTAGATGTTGGCTGGGACGGAAGTGGCTGCTCAATGAACAGATAATAATCTTCCATCACTCAGTACATTTGTGACTATAAACTGTCGTCACATGGTTGTAATTTGCATTGATATATGTCCTAGCGCTGGACAGTTCAACAAAGTAATACCTGAAACCAAAGGTATTTAGCTATTAGCTATGCTTTGTATAACTGATAATTGATTATGCCCTAGTTTACTTGAAATTCTATGACTTGCGGTGTAGGGGGAATTTAATCAACATGACAAAAAATTGAATTAGCTTTGGAGTGAACTCAGTCCTACCTATATTAACACAATGTGGGCTAAATGTCTGAACATTTTATGCTTTCCATAAAGGAAGTCTGCATTCTCTGTCACCTTGATGTTCTACCCAAAATCTGCACAGGCTGTATCACATACATCAGTTTGGGAAAAGAAAAAGTTACAATTCTCATTCTCAGAGATAAAGCAGTATTCAACTTTTGAAAAGGTGCAAGATATAGTTGAGCCAACAGGAAGTCTACTTCCCATTTTTTTAGTCGTCTTTATCCATTTTTTAGTCGTTTGAAATTCGACTGAGCTCTCCTTTCGATTTGTCATATGTGACAAAAAGTCTTTTCCCCCCATACATGGAAGCCCAGAATTTCTTGTATATATTGAATTGAAAGTTGCCCAGATGCTTTCTGGAATTTGTGTGCGTGTGTGAGTGAGTGCGCGCATGCGTGCGAGTGCGTTTTGTATATGCGTGCACAAATGTCTGTGAAGGAAAGATTGAGGTGCATGTTTGTGTACATGCACGCAGTGACACTGTGTTCAAAATTTCACTTATAATCAAGGAGTGTTTTGATTTGCTGTCATTGTTTGCCATTGTGAATTTGTATGGTATCATGGAATAAACTAACATGAATTTTATGCATTTTTGTCAAATTTTGTCAATTCATAAGATAATTGTGTCTTGACATTTTCAGTCCTGCTCACTGTCAGTGTTCCTTTTATTTTGTGTAGTGATTGCTGGTGTTAATATTTTGGCCGTGATGGTGAAAACTGTCTTTTCAACTTGTTCTATCTTAACAAGAACAATATCCTTCATAGTTTTTGTATCACTTGTTCCCAAGCCAGGAAAATGCTGGTTTTTCTTGCAATCTCTTCCTTGGACTTGGACCTGAAAAAATTATAGCTGCTGGTTCTGTACACATGTTCACAGTCCCTTGTGCTGATACAAGACCTCTCAAACTTTTCCAGATCAGCTGTCGTATTAGTGGCAATCGGAACAACACAAAAACAAAAATAGAATCAGAAAGCTTATTTATCGTAACAAGACAGGCAGAAATTTTTGGTCAACTGGCCTTTCTCAAGTGTACACAAGACAACAAAGAGAAAATAAAAATAATAAAAAATTTTAGGTAAAAAACAGCAAAACTTCCCCAATGTTTTGTAAATGGGAGAAAATGACTTGATAACAGGAAACTTGTTACTATTTTCCCTTTAATTTTGCTCTGTCTTTTGTGTATGCTTGACAAAGGCCAGTGGGCCAAAAAATTTCACTCCTCTCGTCTAGTTGAACTGAGCATGTGGTCTGATTCCATTTTTGTGTCTTTCTGATTCCTGTTTGAATACGGGTGATCTAGATTTGATCTAGATTTTCATATTTGTAGCAGTTGAGCGTTTAAAATGAAAGACATTGTCTCCCGGCCACCCCCACCCATCCATGGCGTCCCATCATGACTGATTTATTTCATTCTTTGTGCAGCAGAAATCTGCAGATCCGAAAATCCTGATCAACAGAGTGTAGCCGGTTTGGATGGATTGCCTGAATCTATAAATAACCCTAGTACAGGAGCTGAACAGGCACATGTGAAAGAGCATATGTACACTTGCATTCACACAAAATACTTCAACTATGTCAGTGATGGATCTAGGCATCAATCTTTGACCGCAGGCATATGAACTTTTTTAATGTTTGATTAAAATGATGTTTCTGGGCACATCGCATTTCACTTTAGCCAAGTTATTTGTTCAGACAATGTTGTGAAATGTGGTATAACAAAACATACTGCTTGCAACAATTAACGGTCCCTCAGACCAACATACTTATCCACAGAAGTGCAGAAATCCAAAATCCACTTCAGATAATTTGGTTTGTACAAGCGCAGAAGGAAGATACTTTTCTTTTAAGCAAGCAATGATGCACCATAGTGGTAGTATTTGTGATCATGTCGGCATATTTAGCAATGTCATCTATGGTGTAGACTTTAAGATATCCCCGAAAAAAATGACTACAAGATATGAGGAAAATTGACAACCTTGAATTCACTCGTGCATCAGTTTCAAGTTCAAACAGTGCTCATGATGTGGCTGATCCAGTCAAGGTAACAAAAACATGATTACATGATGACTAGGTATGTTAACAGAGGCAGATTAATAAAATGTATTTAATAAAGTAGAATAAAACTACTAATCTTAAAATGCAAATGATCTGATAACTTGTTAATGAAATGTAGCTGTGTGTTACTATTACAGTACAGTGTACAAAGCAAAACCCACCACAAAATATTCACAAAATAACGGAGCATTTCATCCTTATGCATGTTGACTTACTTAAATTAAGCCAGGACATTGTGTCCTATTAGTTTTGATGGCTCAGAAATCATTACACTATCATAGCCTTGGTCTAGATCCATCTCTGCACTATAAAAAAGGAATATAAATAATACAAGTCCAGAAACCATTTGATGTTTAAAAACAAATGTTTATTTACCTCACTCTCTACATCAATCAATAAAACTATATGGCTCCATGTCCTCCAGAAAACAAGCATTTCATGATTAAAACAGTCCATCTATCTATTGTTCGTAAGTTTTTCTTTTGGAGATAATTCCATACATGTATCCATTCATTTAGTGTCATTAGCTCACAATACTCTGCTTTCACACCAAATCATCACACAAGTATCCTGTCTACAGTCACACTATTCAGCCTATCACACATGTATGTATCCATCTGCTGTCACTCCATTCTCGATCCCATCTGTCTACTGTCACACCATTCAGACTATCACATGTGTATGTATCCGTCTGTCTAATTTCACATCATTTAGACTATCACTCATGTATATATCCATGTCTGCTGTCACATCATTCAGACCATCACACATGTATGTATCCATCTGTCTGGTGTCACATCATTCAATTACACATGTATGTATTCATCTGTGTGTTGTTGAACCATACAGACTATACACATGTATGCATCCATCTGATCTGTCTACTGTCACAATATTCACACTATCACACATGTATGTATCCATTTGTCTACTGTCACAATATTCACACTATCACACATGTATGTATCAGGGCTTAAAACCTTCCGCGTCTGGGTGGAATTCCGCGATTTCGGTTTGAAAAAAAACAAAAACAAAAATGAAAGGAGCAAGGCATCCGGATCGGCTTGCAAGCGTTCATAGCAACGGCGCAAAAGTTATGGCCCCTGATTTTTCTTGGAAGAAGTTTCTGGCACTGATTCCGCAAGTTGATCTCTGTTATATGAGACTGAACTTTAAAGTGTTTGATGCAATTACTGACTTTGTGTGCTCCAACTTCAAACTTGATATTGTGTGATCATTTAAACCTGAAAAGTGAAACTTATTGAGCAACCAAAAAAGGGAGATTTCATCCAAAGACTACAGTTGGTGAACACCTGTAAAACACTCAAGTTAAAGGATGAGTGTTCATTTTATTATTATGTTTTTAACCCCTTCTCCCCTTTTCCCAAATATATCTTTCTGTAATAATTATGTGTGTACAGCAATTTTTATGCACTAAATATCTCTTGAAATTATGTCCAGAAAGTGCGAAATGGCATAGATTTACATTTGGTTTTTAAAAATTTTCTTGGGGAGCATGCCCCTGGACCCCCCTAGTTTCAGTGGTTTTTTCCTCCTCCTGTTTTAAGCCCTGATGTATCCATTTGTCTACTGTTACGCCATTCAGACTATCATACATGTATGTATCTATCTGTCTAATATCACATTCAGACTATCATACATGTATGTATCCATCTGTCTAATGTCACATCATTCAGACTATCATACATGTACATATCCATCTGTGTAATGTCACACCATTCAGACTATCATATATGTAGTATCTATCTGTCTAATGTCACACCATTCAGACTATCATACATGTATGTATCTATCTGTCTAATGTCACATCATTCAGACTATCATACATGTACGTATCCATCTGTCTAATGTCACACCATTCAGACTATCATACATGTACATATCCATCTGTGTAATGTCACACCATTCAGACTATCATATATGTATGTATCTATCTGTCTAATGTCACATCATTCAGACTATCATACATGTACGTATCCATCTGTCTAATGTCACATCATTCAGACTATCATACATGTACATATCCATCTGTGTAATGTCACACCATTCAGACTATCATATATGTATGTATCCATCTGTCTAATGTCACATCATTCAGTCTATCATACATGTATGTATCCATCTGTCTAATGTCACATCATTCAGACTAATCATACATATATCCATCTGTCTACTGTTACACCATTCAGACTATCATATGTGTATGTATCCATCTGTCTAATGTCACATCATTCAGACTATCATACATGTATGTATCCATCTGTCTAATGTCACATCATTCAGACTAATCATACATATATCCATCTGTGTAATGTCACACCATTCAGACTATCATATGTGTATGTATCCATCTGTCTAATGTCACATCATTCAGACTAATCATACATATATCCATCTGTCTACTGTTACACCATTCAGACTATCATATGTGTATGTATCCATCTGTCTAATGTCACATCATTCAGACTATTATACATGTATGTATCCATCTGTCTAATGTCACACCATTCAGACTAATCACACATGTATCCATCTGTCTACTGTTACACCGTTCAGACTATCATACATGTAAGTATGTATCCATCTGTCTAATGTCACATCAGACTATCATACATGTATCCATCTGTCTAATGTCACATCAGACTATCATACATGTATGTATCCATCTGTCTAATGTCACATCATTCAGACTATCATACTTGTATGTATCCATCTGTGTAATGTCACACCATTCAGACTAATCATACATGTGTCCATCTGTCTACTGTTACACCATTCAGACTATCATACATGTACGTATCCATCTGTCTAATGTCACATCATTCAGACTATCATACATCACATGTACGTATCCATCTGTCTACTGTTACACCATTCAGACTATCATATGTGTATGTATCCATCTGTCTAATGTCACATCATTCAGACTATCATACATGTATGTATCCATCTGTCTAATGTCACACCATTCAGACTAATCACACATGTATCCATCTGTCTACTGTTACACCATTCAGACTATCATACATGTAAGTATGTATCCATCTGTGACTGTCTAATGTCACATCAGACTATCATACATGTATGTATCCATCTGTCTAATGTCACATCATTCAGACTATCATACATGTACGTATCCATCTGTCTAATGTCACATCATTCAGACTATCATACATGTATGTATCCATCTGTCTAATGTCACATCATTCAGTCTATCATACATGTACGTATCCATCTGTCTAATGTCACACCATTCAGACTATCATACATGTATGTATCCATCTGTCTAATGTCACATCATTCAGTCTATCATACATGTTCGTATCCATCTGTCTAATGTCACACCATTCAGACTATCTACATGTATGTATCCATCTGTCTAATGTCACATCATTCAGTCTATCATACATGTACGTATCCATCTGTCTAATGTCACACCATTCAGACTATCATACATGTATGTATCCATCTGTCTAATGTCACATCATTCAGTCTATCATACATGTATGTATCCATCTGTCTAATGTCACATCATTCAGTCTATCATACATGTATCCATCTGTCTACTGTTACACCATTCAGACTATCATACATATATGTATCCATCTGTCTAATGTCACACCATTCAGACTATCATACATGTATGTATCCATCTGTCTAATGTCACATCATTCAGTCTATCATACTTGTACGTATCCATCTGTCTAATGTCACATCATTCAGACTATCATACATGTATTGTATCCATCTGTCTACTGTCACATCATTCAGACTATCATACATGTATGTATCCATCTGTCTACTGTCACACCATTCAGACTATCATACATGTATCCATCTGTCTACTGTTACACCATTCAGACTATCACACATGTATGTATCCATCTGTCTAATGTCACACCATTCAGACTATCACACATGTATGTATCCATCTGTCTAATGTCACATTGACTATCACACATGTATGTATCCATCTGTCTAATGTCACATCATTGACTATCACACATGTATGTATCCATCTGTCTGCTGTCACATCATTCAGACTATCACATGTTTCATCTGTCCACTCATGCCATTCACACATGTATTCACCTGTCTACTGTCACACCATTCACACATGTATCCATCTGCTGTCACACAATTCAAACCTTCAGACATGTATGTATCCAACTGTTTTATCTCACACTATTCAAACTATTACACATGTATCCATCTGTCTGTTGTCACACCATTCAGACTCTTGTCATGTCCCATCAAACACACAATGCCCACAATTACTTTCTCATATTCAACAAGCCATCAAAAATGAAACAGCAACCACTTTTCATTACCCACAGGATGAAACTTAATACTTTTGGCCACTAAAAATAGTAATTCCATGAACCTCTGTGGGTAAATAGTTTGATCATTGTGAAAGATGCGGTGTTGGTGTCGTTTTTTTTCTCTTTCATCACGTTCACCGAGATATCACACATAATAAATTCAAGCACACTTTTTTTATATCCAGAGAATGAAGTTCTTTCCACCCTTGTCAAATTCACTGAAATACCATACTGTGGTATTACCATGTACATAACAATAAATTCAATCACACTTTTTGGAGCTATCCAATCTGGAGCTATCCAAAGGTTATTTTCAGGGTTCAAACATACCTGTGATATGAAATGATTTATGGTAACATGAAGTAATTTACATATTAACCCCTTCAGTGCCAAAGTGTAAATAAAAAGGTGAATCGCCTGTGCCACGGAGTTTCAAACGTCTTGACTTTAAAAAAAAAAATCATATTTCTTCATCCAGCCCAGAAAACCCCACAACACTGTATATTTTCTTGTTCAGTATACTTTACAACATACCAGGAGCAGCAGTACTTTAGTTTTAATGATCGCCAGTGCTAGTAATGATGTCACTCCGACTCTTATCTAGGTCAAGTCCGACTTCGGACATTCTCCAGCATCAAAATATCCCCTGCATGCCCCAAATTATCATTATTTTCACTCTTATCGAGTGAATCAACAGACTGCAAATCAGAATCAGCTCCACAAGTAATGATTTCTGCAACTTCTAATTTGTTTTTCGGGCCTGATCGACACACGGTGTTGAAGCGAGTTCAGCTGCCATTGTTTGCAGTCACTGAATAATAATCAGCTGATGGGGGTCACCTTTTCGATCGCATGGGCAGAAAAGACCGTAAAACGTCACACATACAAAATTAGCATCTATTTATAGAGGGAATCCTGAAGCTTCCATTGATATCTCACACGTCACTGAAAGTGTTGGGATTTTCTGGGTAAAAACAGGAAAGGTCATTCGGTCGGCGGCACTGGAGGTGTATGTTTCTTCTGACCGAATATTCGGCTGGAAGCAGTGAACAGGTTAAAGTCAGAAATAAAACAACCAGAGGGTACACACATATTTCTAAAAAGAGAAACATTACAATATTCACAAGACATGTTTTTGAAACTTCATAGCTCACATAGTAAACAATAATTTCTCACTTGTGAGAATAACGACACAATCACTTATGCAGTTGAAGCCACCTCAAAATAATCTATATAGTGTGATGACCTTTTTGTAGAAAGTCTCCCAAATCGTCCTCAGGTCACATAATTGAAAACTGAAGTTCATGTTACATTTGTTACATTTACAGCATCATTAAGCCAAGTTTTTGTGCCAAGCACAGGTTGTACTACTTCAAAAAAGAAAGAATACATCTATATTGTGTGATGAACACTTTTCACAAAGTTCAAAATCTCTCCCGGAGTTACATAATTAAAACCTGAAGCTCTAGTTACAGCATCACTAAACACAAAGTGGTGGTTGGGTTTTTGTTGTTGTTCATGTTTTTCATTTTTTCCCAAGCTCATACCGCATGTGTTCAAACTAGAAATTAATCAGTGTTTTATCCAATGTTTGATCTTCTTGCTGTCTGCCAATCACAAATCTCACTGTGACAGTAAGAATAATGTAAGGAATCACTAATTAATTAAAAAGAAAAAAAAAAGAGAATTCAGGATTTTTCAGGGTCTAATACTTAAAAAAAAAAAAAAAAGTGCGCATGCCTTCTGCGCCTTCTTTGTTGTATGTGGACCTGATACAGTACTTGCTTTCTACACCTCTCTCTCTCTTAGCCAGTGTGGGAGTATTACCAGTACAATCATCAGCTGCAGATGTATTTTGCTTCTTCTTGTCAGGCTGTCACTCAGTAAGGCAGGTGTTTTTTAATTATTGAACTGTGTTTTGCTCTCCGTCCTCCTTTCCCTTTTCCAAAATCATATTCCTTGTCTGCTGTTTTTGATGCAAGCTTCTGTACTAAAGCTCCAGAACTTACTCTTTTATCAAAGTCTGCTTCCCTTTTTACTTCCTTTCTTTCTTACTGATCAGCCATGACTTGCTGCTTTTTTTGTTTGTCAGCTTTCTGGGGACCAGTTCCTGAACTGCTCTTTTCTTGGGGAAGAAATCAACTGCAGTAATGTTCCTAGCTGCCAGCCAGGGAGATTGTATGCAACTGTCTGGATGGCAGTGTAAGTCCCAATGACCAGCCTGTTGTTGCCAGTTTCAAATCTCTCCCATAGTGCTTAAGAATACCTCTACTGGTGGACTACGGAATGCATTTGGCAACTTCCTGGCTGTGATTTAATGTGACCAAAAGAACTGTCTTATCAACCAGAATGCATCAACGGGATGTGGATCGTAAATGATGTGGTGAGTATTTCAACTTCTGTCTCAAACTTTTCTACATCACCCTTGGCAACAAGGTAAACATGCTGACAATGCAGCTGAAAAGATCTGGCAGCTGTGTTCAACACTATAACGTGCACAGGAGAGTTAGCCAGCCAGTGAAAATTAACATACACTTACACTTTCAATAAGCGGTAGGCTAACTCATTCAAACAAAGCCTCCGAACTGGTGCTTTTCTTTTTTCTTTCTTTTTTTTTTGTACCCCAAATTATCCTGTGGACACTTTCGTTTTTGTGGCAAACCAATTTTACTGCCACAAAAATTTGTTTTTTCATAGACAATTCCTATGCCTGAGTAAATAACTTCGGATCACTAAAACGAGCCAAAACCCATGGACCTCTGTGGACAAAATTGTGTATTTTCAATGGTGCTTTTTTCTTTTTTATTCATTACTTTCACTGAAATGCCACACAGCAACATTACTGTGTACGTAACAATAAATTCATTTGACATCTATTGAAAACAAGCACAAGCTCTTGTTTCTTTAATGTGTGGGTACATATGAATTCTTGTCTGCCCATTATCTCAGATGTTAAAGCACCATACTCATAATGCATGAGTTGTGGATTCACCCTATGTGTGGGCTCACTTTTTTCCCCCATGGGCTGGTTGATTTTTTCGATAGAGCCATGGATTCAAAATCTGAAATTTCAAGTTCAGTCCCAGCCCACATTTAAAACTGGCCTGATCGCTGCCCATCTAAGTGTTTTATCATTCTGGTGGTGTAAGCTTAGTGTTTCATAGACCTCTTCTCCCTCCCCAACCTTCCTCATTTCAAGAGCTTGCAGCACACAGGAATTTGTGCACGTTCAAAGAGTCTGTTAGATAATTGCTGGCAGATTTGGGGCAGTGCGATGAATCCCTCTTGAAAAAACTCAAAACTCTTTAACTTGTTCACATTCAATTAAAGCTCAAACACATACTGCACACACAACGAGGACACAGTCATCAAAACATCAAGGTGTGTACAGTACTGTTTCTTCAATGTCTGTGTCTATGTTTCCTATTACTCGACTTGTGGTGTTTCTTTGATCTGTGGCCACCACCACTATCATCACCCTCTTCACGTCTGTCTCCTTTGTGCTTGCCCTTGCCAAGTCGTTTCACTTTCTTTTTCTTGGAGCTGCTGGGATGGTTTCCCATCTGTGCCAACCTGCCCACAACACAACAATCTTCAGATACCAATATACCAACCTCTATGATGTAAAACCTCAACTTTACACTGACCATCACCATCAATCTTACAGTCGGACACCAATGGGTATCACACATGATACTCAAGTTGTCAATTTTTAATTAGGACATCAGACTTCCAGTTGAAAATTCCCAAATTTAAAGCTGCCTGGTTAACATCAAGTGGGTAAGGGTGGAGATCTTTCTAATATCCCAGATCAACACACACACAGACCTGACCTTTTTGCATGTATACACATGCAGAACATTGAAGATGCACCTTGAAAGATCCTGTAAGCATCATCAGCGTTTGGTGGCTTATGACATGAAACTACCCATCAGGTACACCCCTGAAGATGGGGTATATGGACTGAGTAGCAACATAAACCTGCACAGTGTGAGCCCAGAAAAGCACATACACACATTCCAGAAAACACTGCTCATGCTCAACCAGGTGGAGGGGGAGGCGGTGGCAGGAGGAATCAAATACCAACTCATGTCAACTTACCAGAAAAGCAAAACATCTACATAGTTCATCGACTTCACAGAATTCATGTCAAAACCAGTAACAATGATGACTGTGATGATTACAGACACTGAAAATTCTGAGGAGCAGAACTTTTCCCGGCTGTATGGAATGGTACTCTTCTTCTGGATAAAGACATGTATATAAATGTAGCACATACATACACAAAACTACATACAAAGAAAGACACTGATGACTTAAAACTCTTCCATTCATTTAAAGCCCCTGCCCGCTGTCTTCCTCAACCCACACACAGAATCACAATTGTATCATCATACAACATTTCAAATATCAAATGCACTCAGCTTTTTCTAAATAACATTTGACAGGTGCAGCCACCAAAAGGGCTAATGTCAGACTTCCAATTGGAGGGTTCTGGGTTCAAATTGCTTAAGACATCTCGACCTAGTAGGTGAAGTGGGCTTTTTCTCATCTCCCAGGTCAATGTGCAGACCTGTCAGTACTATAACTCTCTTCATGTGTATACACATGCAGAATATTAAACATGCACATTAAAGATCCTGTAAATCATGTCAGAGGCTGGCTTATGTAAACATGAAAAACACGCAGCATACACATTCGCTAAAGACGAGAATATGAGGACTGTGCACCAACATACTACCTGCACAGTTTAGGCAAAAACAATGTGCGTGACGCATCTGAAAAAATATCAGAACACTAAAAATATAAATAAACAGACAACACAAAATTCAGACAGCTTTTGCACATTACTATACAGGCTGTAGTCATGACACAATCCAATTCTGTTACACAGCCAGCCAAGGATTGAAACAATGAGAAATACCAAAACAAAAACAAGAACAAAAACAAAACATGTTACAATGACATAAGTGACAAAAAACATCCTTACTTGTTAATCAGTTTCTTCCTTTTCTTCTTCAACGTCTCCAGATCTTCATCTTCTTCGCTATCCTTCTGCTGTGTCGAGTCCTGTACATCAATAAATAGACTGTTCATATATGACAAGTCAGTGTGTTGAAGTGGTTGGTGCAACAGAGTACTGATTGGGAGGTTATGAGTTCAAAGCAGCCCATCAGACAAAAACAATTCTTGTGGGATTTTTCTGGCTCCTAGAGTTGACTATTAAACCATATTTCACTTGTCTGATGGCTATCGCCCAAAACTGGGTCAAACGTTTTCATAGTATACAAATAGTACAGCACCACAGTTTTGATACACCTTTTAAACTATGTCTGGAACAACAGCCAAAATACTCTTGATGATCCATTCTGTGTACTGTCTTTCTATAATTGTTTTTTTTTCTTAGGAAGGAGGGAAAATAGGAAGAGAGAAAGAAGGAAGATGGTGATGAGAAGGGGGAGTGGCAGTAGGATGTTTATACTCACAAAAACCCAAAAGGATAAAAATCAACCAAACCAAAAATATTGGTGACAATCTGAGAACCTACATGTACTGTCAGCAGAAAAGGAATGGCAAGTCGGAAGGATCCCTAACATCTGCAGTAGAATTATGTTCAGACACAGAAACAGAGAAATGGCAAGTTGAAAGGATCCCTTACATCTGTAGTAGAATTATGTTAAGATGCAGAAACAGAGGAATGGCATGTCAAAAGGATCCCTTACATCTGTAGTAGAATTATGTTAAGATGCAGAAACAGAGGAATGGCAAGTTGAAAGGATCCCTTACATCTGTAGTAGAATTATGTTCGGACGCAGAAACAGAGGAATGGCAAGTCGAAAGGATCCCTTACATATGTAGTAGAATTATGTTCGGACGCAGAAACAGAGGAATGGCAAGTCGGAAGGATCCCTTACATATGTAGTAGAATTATGTTCGGACGCAGAAACAGAGGAACGGCAAGTCAGAAGGATCCCTTACATCTCTAGTAGAATTATGTTAAGATGCAGAAACAGAGGAACGGCAAGTCAGAAGGATCCCTTACATGTGTTGGTATATTTGTGTTAAGACGCAGAAAGAGTTTTTATGTGAATCAGTACAAACCTGCTCATCATCACTTTGTTCGTTCTGTGTTGCTGTCAGCCGGTCAGACATGTCGGTGATGGTGACTGTGTGTTCAGGCAGGTCATGGACTGTGGAACTGGAACTGAGAAATTCTTCCACTTCAGGAAGTCTGTGGCGGTCTGACTTCTGCACCATCTCTCGTACCTGTACAAAAATTGTATAATTAATTACCAAGAAAACAAAACAAAAACAACAAAATGTTTCCTATATCAGTAGGGTTCTATTATTTAAAGAAACTGACATACAGGACTTGACAAAGAAGGGTCATGACATATCAGTCAACGTGGTGAATGGTTATACAATTGACTCAATGGTGACACTCCGCAGCTATAGCTCTGTGTCTCGATTGTGATGCTCCGCAGCTAGATGTTATGGGTTTTTTAACCGAGACTACTTGATACTCAAGGGTGACACCTGTGAAAATTGAAAAACAGGAAAGGCCGGGATCCAGGGGCCGCCGAGGCCCCGGTGGGGTGCAGGGGCAAAGCCCCGCTCGGGGGGTCTGGGGGGCGAAGCCCCATAGACGCTGACGCTTTAAATGCATTACAAAAGGAAAAATCCCCGTCTCCTGAAACTATTTTGAATGCAAGTTCCAATAATAAAATATTTATAAATTAAGGTATATATGTTTATTCTGAGGAAACCAACAATAAGTTAGATCTAAAGATCTCATAAAAAACAAAGTACAATGTTGTTCTCAAACTGAAAAAGCATTGATGGTTGTTAAGAGAAACTTATTATATCACTTACTTTCATTAGGTTACACAGAAGATCAATTGCAGGCAAGCACTTTCTGTAGAATTTTCAGCCCACATGAATACATGCAGTACTGAGCCAAAGTTAATGTGTCCAACTATCTTCAAAATCCAATTCAAAGTAATGGCCAAAGAAAATAGGTCCAGTTCATTAATAAATCAAAGTATGGCAATGTCCGGCAAAACAGCATCTATCATATAAAATACTGATGGAATTTGATGAATAAATATCCAATAGGCATAAGCAACTGGTTTTACTTTTTTTCATTTCAAAAGCAAAGTTACACTAACAGCACAACTTGTTAGTTACTTGTCCAGCCTTGGAACTTTCTGAAATAGGCTATCAAGTTTCATTTGCCTTTTTTTGCCAGATTGAACTTTTTGTTGCTCAGGAAAGATACTTGGCTGCTCCTTTTCTGACTGCACAGTTTCCTGACAACTTTGAGGTGGGTCTGGATGCACTGCTTCTTGACACAGAGCAGACAATGGGGTGGCTGTGTCCCTCCCTTGGTCAGAGTTAGTTGTAGTGGTGTGATGATCTGAAGGTGGCTGTGCTGCATCAAGGGTAGCCGTGCTGCTTCTAGAAGGACTACAAGAATCTGCTGCTACTCTTTGCTTCTTGCTTTTTATGTATTCTCTGCAGGCAATACCTTTCTTATTCCTCAATGCTTTTGTCTTTTGAATTTGGAAAAAACATGGATCGGAATCCATCCCGAATCGACCTCGTCGTTCTTTTTTACTATTTCATTTTTTTTTTCTCTCTCGATATTTTAAAAAGCCTGAAACCTCCGGTTCGGAAATTTTAAAAAGCCGGAATTCCGGCTCCCAGCCGGAAAGGTGTCACCCTTGGATACTATAATAAGGGAGATTACACTGACAGCAGAGTTTAACCATTTTTCTAAGTAGATGTCTTTCCCTTTGACCATAGGAGACTGTTGGAACTCTATTTTTGGCATGTTTTTGCGGTACCCGAAACAAAGAAATTTCGAAGATTCAAAAGACTACGCCTGTATTTAATCATTTTTGGGACAAAATATTCATAAAAGCAGAACTCATAGTGACTTCCAGTGAAGAATGTATATCCTGTGACATGTTCAGTGCATTTTTGTGACAGGAATATTTAATGGATTACAAGCAGCAGTTTGACAAGTCATGTGTGTATACATCCCGAACTTTTCTTTTTTTGCTTGGTAAACCAGAAAAAAATGAAAGCATGCATAAACAAACGGTCTGCACAGTTATAGACATAATGACCTTTTAAAACATATATAACATGATAGGTTTATTGTCATTGGATATTCTCCATAATTTTTTTAAAAGTACCAAAAACTGTGCGTCCCTTTTAAAACATACATAACATGATAGGTTTATTGCCATTGGATATTCTCCATAATTTTTTTAAAAGTACCAAAAACTGTGCGTCCCTTTTAAAACATACATAACATGATAGGTTTATTGTCATTGGATATTCTCCATAATTTTTTTAAAAGTACCAAAAACTGTGCGTCTCGAGAGTTTCAGCAGCCATTTTAGGGCGCGTCTCCAAAGAGTTACCACCAGCTGCCGCGGAGTAGTGGTTAACACAACAGACTACTGATTGCAAGGTTGTGGGTTCAAATTCCCATCAGTCCGTTCAGAAATCACTGTGGGATTTTTCGGCTCTAACCGACTCCTACCCAGAGCTCGGCCCAATTCTGTGGCCACTGAGGTGGCATAGAAAATAGAAAAAGAAAAAGATGAGCACAAATGTAATCTCCCTGAGTGCAATGACCCTAAAAAAACCAACAACAAAAAACCAATGAACTACAGACTGGGAGGTCATGGGTATGAACACCAAAGTTTAAAAAAAAATTGTTGTGGTATTATTTTCCCCTGGCCACCTTATAGTAGTTATACCAAAAACTATGGGCTGACTGTGAAGACTGGGAACACACAGTCAAGTCTCATCGACTTCATGGATGCACCACTGAAAATGTTGCACAAATTTCCTGACCGACATTGCAGGTGTCTGTATCTCTTGGATCTGGTATGATAGTCAGCCTAGACAATTCAAGACAGAACTCCATAACATCATGATTATCATCCCCATTATGTGAAATCATCAATCGTTCTAGCTTCCTGAAAATTGTCCCAGATTCTGTGGCCCATCAATATGCCCCGATTTCACGGTGACCTTAGTTTTGGTTTCTTCTAACCTTTCCATGCCCAAAGTAAATTCAGGCTGTAGTCTTGGGTGTCAGTGGTTCATGGGGGCTGTCGCTGAAGGACTGTGGTGGTGGTCTCCTTACTATGGGGATCTGTCACTCAATCTGGCTTCATGACTTACAGATTAATTACTGTCAGTATGGAACTAAGTAGGCAATGGTGAAGTAAATCACAACAGGCACTCTTGAACTCCACACCAAAGTGAGCCAGAAGCAATGCAGGGTATTCTCTGATGGGTGGCCCTACAGAGACTTGACATCTCTGGCTCATGTGGGCTTTCTGACACTTGGGCTATGACTGAATGAATTTGGGTCAGCAATGTGCTGTGGAGTCTGAACAAGTGACATAGGATCAGCGCCACAGAGGCAGCGAAAAGTTTGAACAGGAAAAAATGAGGGTCATAGACTCATACTGAACTTGCAGCACAGATACCTCATTTCAACATCATGATTTGAGTTCTGAGTTTGTTCAAGAGGGATTCATGATGCCTGCTCTGTTCCACCGAAATCTGCCAGTCATTACCTAGTAATTTCTTAAACCTAAACAAAACCCCCGCACTGGCAAGTTCTCGAAATGGACGACGAAGGAATGGGACTTATGACACTCCGCTGAAACTACCAGAATGACTGAAGCATTATGAGAGTAAAAAAAACGGGCCTATTCTATGTTGTAGGCTGGGACTGATCTTGAAGACATCAGATCTCAAGTACATCACTCCATCAACTGGGCCTTTCCCAGAATGGTGTGGGATGAACCAACAAGCCTGAATTCTGATGCCCTTCGCTTTACTATGAAGTCCGATAAGCATGTCTCAATTTTCACAAATGATGTGATGATTCACAATCTAGTCCATTAATAGGATTTAAAAAAATTAAATGATAAAACAAGTAAACTTTTATATAATGCGAGACCCTCACCTTTAGTTTCAAGGCCTGTTTCTCTTCCTTAACCTTCTTCTCATTTTCAAGCTTGGCCTTCTTACGTCGCTGATTTTTCCTTTTTTGGAACCCTGTCAGATATTCTCTGAAATGAAATTACAACACAAACAACTTACAAAATAATTAATACAACAAAACATCTGAAATATTTCACAATTTACCAAAAAATAAAAAGCCGATTAATTACAAAAAAGCTATCTCAACTGTCTGAAAAGACACCCTGATTACCATAGAGACGCAATACTTATAAAAACTAATAAAAAGACACAGATTTGAAAATATTATAATCATCTAAGGTAGGCAACCAAGTGAACAAGTATGTAGCCATTGTAGGGTTACATCTTTGACAGTTTTAGCTGAATTATGGTCATTCCAGAATAAATTGCTTCCAATAATCATTATTATGAATTATAATAATTTATTCATGTCATACACATAAATTCGTAGGTTTAAAAAATGTGGCCCTTTTCCAGTAACAACACAAACAATATTGTACAGGTGGCTGGTAAGGTTAAGAGTTGTCACATAACCTTCAATTCACAGCAGTTGGGCAGTACTAGTGAAAAACTCAAACTTTCTTAAGGCCAGCATTATGAGGGCAGTGTCCATCTCTTCTCTCTTATTACCCCCCTCCCCCCCCCCCCTACCAAATCTTGAACAGGGTCAGATACTCATGTGGACTGGAGGCAGCATATCCATGCTGTCAGAAGGCAAAGCAAGAGCTATACCTCTGTGCCAACAGGAGTACAAACATGTGGGGGTCAAAGTGCAGTCATACATGAAAACAGATGAAACAGCAAGATAAGACCTGCAGACTGAGATGACCAACTAGGAGAGACAAACTATGAGCAAGATTAGTGAGTGATAGTGGATCCAATCCCTTGGCACAGTTTCTGTGCAATATATTGGCTGACCCTAACTTGGCCTAAGTCCTCATCCTAGTCCCATAATCCTTACCTTGCGTTAGAATTTCAAAGCAAAAAGACAAAAAGTATCTTTAGCAGTCAGAACAAACTGTCAGATCCAACACAAAAATAAACCTTTCAGACAGAATTAACTGTCAGGTCTGTAACAGTTATCTATCCAAATTAATCCGGCCATCTTTTCCTAATCTATAGCCAGTACACAACTTAGAGGCTACTTTGTAATTTGATTTCGACGGATGTAAAAGTACTAGTTTAAGTGTATTTATAAATAATTAGTGTAATAATAGTATTAATACAAAGCAAACAGTATTCTTGTATAAAAATAGATCCACAGAAGTGATGACCACCTAAACAGCATATTTTAAAATTCAGTGCTCCTTTAATAATCCAAATCTGAAAATTAAAATGTACATGATACATTGATACAAACACAGTAAAAAAAACATGAAATCCCCTCATGCAAAATAACAGCAAACGGCACAACCTTGAGACAGGTTGATAAGATTAAATACCTAGAAATGATCATTTCACCAGATGGCAGATGCACATCAGAAACAGCCAGCAGAATAGGCCAAGCCAAAACAACATTCAAGAAGATGGAAAGCATTCTTAATCTTACCAACAAATGCCTATCAATTAACATCAGGAAGAGAGTTCTTGAATGTTATACAGAACCAATACTGTTGTACGGTTGCGAGGCGTGGACAGTCAACAAGCAAAGCGAGAACAAGATTGAGGCAGCCGAGATGTGGTTTCTAAGAAGAATTTTGAGAGTTCCATGGACAGCAAAGAAAGCAAACAAGACAGTCTTGATGGAGGCAGACACATGAAGAACATTAATGAAGAAGATTAAGAAAAGACACATTTTCCATTATGTGTATTGGGTATGATGGTTCCACAATTCCTACTTTTCCTGACAGGCCAGATGCTTCAGTCATGCTTTGTCTGGCCTATCTGCTGGGCCCCGTGAGGGGAGGTCAGGTTTGGTTGACCATGTGCAAGTGTGTATCTGGGAGCAGATGTGTATGTGTGTGTGTCTGTTAGTGTGTATAAACATACTGTCACTTTAAAATCTAAATCACCTCTCTCTCTTCTGCCCTCCCCCCTTCCTTTTCTCTCTCTCCCTCCGTCCTTTTCTTTCACACACAAACATGATGACCAGCCAATAGGTCTTACCCCATCATTCCAATAGAAATACTAATGAAATGCTGATGCAATTCATCACACCCACCACAGCAGGGGGGCTTTGTGGTTTCAAATACTACCATCCTATTGGGGCTGATAAAATACCAGTATCAAATTACAGACTAGGTAAAACATACTTAGTCTAGGTAGGGCCTCAGGGCTTGGCCAGCTCATAGGACAGGTTTATGTGCAGGCTTAAGCCGGCTTGTGCCATGATCATCATTCACGTGGCATCTGTGACGTTAGTGCATATGGAATTCATTCCAAGCGCTGAGACGTCATCTTGAGAAACTGAAACTGAAACTTGTCTTCAAATGAAATGTGCCCCGTTCCTTCTCCGCCGTTTCCACTGCGGCTTTAGTTGGTGGTCTCGGTCGTATAAATTTAGAAAAGATCCACCCCAACAATACATACCAAATAACAAAACTCTGTTTAACGGATACTTACTTTCTGGCTTCTTCGTCAAATATCAAAACCTTCTTGTTTTGTCTGTTCTTTGGTCGTTTCATCAGCAAAGTAGGCCGACGGCTTTCCTCCACAGCTTCCATTTTCTTCGCTCAAGCAATGTGCTTGTAAAAGTTTACGTGACCAGACTTCCGGAAAACAAGTTCGTCTTTTTACTAAAATCGATGGGAATAAAATGCATCGTTCTGCTAAATTATGGAAATGATGTCCAGAACTGAGACAGGACAAGAAGAAAGGCAAGGTCTGTTGCTCTATGACTGCCTACGAAATGCTACCGTTAGAAGATCCTGTTTGCAGTTCTGGGCAATAAGTTTCTCAAGGTCAGCGAGTTTTTGACCGATAGATCTAAACGTCGACATTAAAGCTATGCTACTGACTAAATGCTTTGCTGATGTGGAGAGACGTATAAATAGAACATGATTCCAGTGGGTTTTGAAGTCATCTGGCAGAAGTGCCAGGAGACTCTGAAGAAATAAGTCCAAGCCCAGAGTTAACAGAAAGCAACACAGAGATTCCGCAGGACGAGGCAATAACGCTGGGTCTGATCGCGATAATGTCAGCACATTTTGGGAGCCAGATTCAAGGGATGGAAGAGGATAATCCTAACTTTGGTGACCGAATAACATTTTAACTGTGAGCAGATGAAGACTATCCAGGATCAGGAGTAGAAAAAATGACTTGGGATAGACATTAACAAATAAGAAAGAAAAACAGTAAACGCAAATAGAATGCAATAGAAGGGGGTGGGGGGAACAACTTCAACGTACGCGTATATACGTACATTTAAATCCAATTGTCTTTAACTATGTCACTCTACTTTAACAAGTCCAAATACATTCTCTCTCTCCTCCCTCCTCCTCTCTCTCTCTCTCTCTCTCTCTCTCTCTCTCTCTCTCTCTATCTATCTATCTATCTATCTATCTATCTATCTCTCTCTCTGATTTCACTCCGGCAGCTCGGATCAAATCTTTACTTTGCATGGAAAACACTGATTTCTTTATGAGGTTGTTGAGAAACCATTTACTGCAATAATATACGTCGAATTGGCGGGGATAGGTGGAAAAAAATCTTTAAAAGGGGAAATGAAGGAAAGAAACTTTAAAAAAAAAAAAAAAAAACACCAAAAAACAAACAAAACAAAAATATACAAACAAAAGGAGAAAGAAAAACGAACAGTTGTCGAGTGTCTAGTCCGCTTAGGGGAAGTAATCCTTCCGAATACCTGCTACGCGTTGAATGCATAGTTGCTCCCTTTTGCTCGAAATAGGTTTGATTAATTAAATTGATAACCAAACGGGAGGAGAGACACATTGAAAATCCAAAACTTTCCCTTATGCTAATTACAATCAGGTCCGTTAATGTTGTGGTTCGTGATCAGTTTCGTTTGGGCTTATATTCGGTTGAATTCTGTACGTGCAAACAAAGAGAACGAAAACTGAAGAGCAAAGGAAAATACACAGTACAAATAATGTAAGCTCTAATTCTTAGTCACAAACGACTTACAAACTTAGAAAGAAAAAAGAGACGAAAATTCAAACAAAAAGAGAGAGAAGCATACATACATACATACATACATACATACATACATACATACATACATACAAACATACATACGTACGTACGTACGTACGTACATACATAATGCATACATACATGCAACAACATACACACACACACACACACACACGCACGCACGCACGCACCACACACACACACACACACACACACACACACACACACACACACACACACACACACACACACTTCAAGGTCCTGAAATGCAGAGGTTGACTCAGAACAGAAAGAAGCGGAGAATCTTCGTCGCTGCCCAAGCCCAAACTACCAATGGCATAATGAGAAGTAATATCTAACACACACACACACACACACACACACACACACACACACACACACACCACACACACACACACACACACACAACACACACACAACACATACACACACACACACACACATACACACACATATATACACACACACACACACACACACACACACACACACACACACACACACACACACACACACACACACACACATACACACACACACACACACTCGACATTCAGTACACTACGAACTCATGCTAAACTTAAAGAAACAGCATCATGAGTTCAGATTGGATTCAACGTCACCTCATTTCAAAGCCTTTATGACCACGTCCTATACTTTCTACTTCCTATAGTTCCCTGGCTCGCGAAGAAAAAATAGACTAAGCTAAACATTTCGAGCACAGGTAACAGTTGTACACATGTATACAGCAGGGTCATAAATGGAAAATTTGATATTGATACATATTCCCTCAGACCTAAGACTCTCTTTGTGGTCTTGTTTGGAGACAAACAACACAGACCGTATATTTCCGATTCTAACACTGATTTCTGCGTGTCGCACAAGGTAAAGCAAACAGACAGCACGTAAATCGTAACTGACCCAAGCACTTCAAATCCAGCGGAAAATGAGAGGGGAGGGGGGCGTGGAAAGACCGGCAGACTTGGGGGGACTCGAGAGGTGAGAAGAGTTTATTCAGTCCAGGCGACTTACTGCGGGTTACGGGTTCCCGTTTGAAGTACTACCTTAAACACGGTCCTTGGGGTTCCCTTTCTGCGGGTGTCAAAGAGTGACCCATCAACTAAGAGGCTATGACTGACTCAGGCCTTCTCTGACAAACTTGTGATGTACGAGACTGTGGAATTTGACGTCTCCTCCACCAAAGACTGTAAAACACGATCCCAGTTGTTGTGTTAAAACCTTTCAGTATTTGAATTCTGACTCGCCGAAGACTGTCTCTAGGTGTCTATATTCAGAGTAAAACTGCCCGTTCAATCAAATGAATTCAGATTATTTTGACAACAGTACAGAAAATGGAGCAGTGTCTGTTCTTATACCAAGTTTGTATCAATTTTTTTCTAATTTCCTGAACCCTATTTTAAATATATGGGAGAGAAGGGGCAGGGAGAGTCGCGTTAACCGGAGAGCATGTGTGTGTGTGTGTGTGTGAGAGAAGAGAGAGAGAGAGAGTGTGTGTGTGTGTGTGTGTGTGCGTGCGTGCGTGCGTGCGTGCGTGTGTGTGTGTGTGTGTGTGTGTGTGTGGTGTGTGGTGTGTGTGTGGGTGTGTGTGTGTGTGTGTTACCAAATAGCACTTGTAGATTTTCTCAGCTGTTTTCGGACGGCTTTTTACCGACTGTGGATGCAAGCTGCTGACTGTTGAGGACTGGCCAACACATAAGTAAAAGCTCCAAGCTCCAGTTCATACGGACCTTTAAACCAGTTTTTGAAGAACGTCGCGGACAGCCTATTCTCAGATGAACTTATTTCGTTAATATTATTCTGATTTTTTTTTTTTTTTTACGGATGCATGTGTGCACTGAGTTTTTCTCCCACACTGCGCAGACGGTACGTTGTCGCACAGTCTGCATACTCCGTCTTCGGTGGGCCTGCAAGCTGAGCGTTTTCATGTTGTTGTTTTTCCATAAACCACAGGACAATAACATTACTTTCAAAATCTTTAACATACGTATTTGCTATTCTTCCTACGTATAAACAAGAAAGGTGGTTTAGGAATTAACAAAGCTTATAAATACACATGTAGACCTGGGAGATGGGAAAAGTCCCCACCATTTACCCACCAGACGGGAGGCACCAGTCAGGATCGAACCCAAACCTCCTCATTGGAAGTCCAACGTCTTTCCCACTTGGCAATCACGTCCGACGTTTTACCCACTTGTCTATCACGTCCGCCGTTTTACTCACTTGACTATCACGTCCGACGTCTTATCCACTTGGTTATCACGTCCGACATTTCACCCACTTGGCTATCATGTCCGCTGTTTTACCCACTTGACTATCACTTCCGACGTCTTATCCACTTGGTTATCACGTCCGACATTTTACCCACTTGGTTATCACGTCCGACATTTTACCCACTTGGTTATCACGTCCATTGTTTTACCCATTTCGCTATCACGTCCGACGTCTTATCCACTTCCTATCACGTCCGACGTCTCACCCACTTGGCTATCACGTCAGTCCGACGTCTTACCCACATGCCTATCACGCCCAACGTTTTTCCCACTTGGCTATCACGTCCGACGTCTCACCCACTTGACTATCACGTCCGTCCGACACCTTACACGTTCGGCTATCACGTCCGACGTCTCACTCACTTGATTATCACGTCCGCCGTTTTACCCACTTGTCTATCATGTCCGACGTGTTATCTACTTGGCTATCACATCCGACGTCTCACCACTTGGCTATCACGTCCGATGTTTTGCCCACTTGGCTATCACGTCCGACGTCTTACCAACTTGGCCATCACGTCCGTCTGACGTTTTAACCCACTTGGCTATCACGTCCGACGTCTTACCCGCTTGGCTGTCACGCCAGTAGTGCACGGGTTAGAATCAGGTGAAAGACAATTTTCGTGTGTGTCGCCACCAGTCCAATCAAATGTGACTGGGTACCTGACCGTGGCCTTTGCGAAGGCCATGACCTGACCCTGTCCACGGTTGGGAAAGGTAAAGCAGCGAAGGAGAGGAGAGAGACTGTGTAGTCATAATTCTAGCCCTGAGAATAGTCGCGGTCTCTACTCCCCAACGACCAACCTCTGGATCATGGATGGGACAATCGTCATCTTTGATGAACATTTAATCACAGACTAGTTCCGGATGTGTGTGTGTGTGTGTGTGTGTGTGTGTGTGTGTGCGTGCGTGCGTGTGTGTGGTGTGTGTGTGTGTGTGTGTGTGTGTGTGTGTGTGTGTGTGTGTGTGTGTGTGTGTATGTGTGTGTGTGTGTGTGTGTGTTTGACTCAATGCCACGTCAGCGAATTCATCTACTGTTTTTTATTTTTTCAATCCAGTTTTGTGCACTTCTTCTTTGTTGTTTTTTGTGTACGCCTGACAAAGGCCAGTTGGCCGAAAATTCACGCCTGTCTTGTGTTGTTAGGTTAAATAGGCGTTCCGGTACTATTTTTGTGTGTTTCTGGTTCCTAGTTTTTGAGTTGCTAATGTCAAATTAAGCACTCCAGACTAGTTTTCCTACATTTTATACTTTTCGCCATTCGCTTTTTGTATTGTTTTTGTTTGTTTGTTTTTGTTTGTGTGTTGTTGTTTTTTGGGGGGGGGTGTTTTGTTTTGTTTGTCTGTCTGTCTATTTGTTTGTTTGTTTGTTTATTTGTTTGATTGTTTGTTTGTTTGTTTGTTTGTTTGTTTGTTTTCCTAATTTTTTCCTTTCCCTTCACTGAGTGCTGGAGCCCAGTCTATCTTGGGCAAGGTTTCCCAGCCCACACGATGCGAAAACGAAGCAGTGTTGTTAGAGTTACCTCGCCTGTAGGATGATGGATGACTCATTCCGCTTGTGTGTTGATTTTCCTCTCCGGTGGGTCTCCATACAGAGCAGCAGATCTGACAAGCCCTCCTCAAGTCCAAACAAGTGTCACTTGCTTTGTGGTCACGTTTAGACCTCCTGCGTGAAAAACGTAAAGGTTGATAGTCAAAGCTGAATAAGGATCTTTCCGCTTTTGTGTCATTGTATAACTGGGCGGCAATTGCGGGATAAAATTAGCCCTTTGACTCCCTTACCCTATCCGCCAGCGTTACGCATTTGTCAGCCATGACAGGAATGCAAAAATTTAACCTTTTTCAGTCCCTCATCCTGTTCAGGAAGCTGGTGGATAGGGTGAAGGAGTGTGTGTGTGTGTGTGTGTGTGTGTGTGTGTGTGTGTGTGTGTGTGTGTGTGTGTGTGTTGAATACGCGTTTTCATTCTATTTTCGTGTTTTTTACCAAGTGGCCTTCGTCAAGCGTAAATGGAAGACAACACAGAACAAATAACATATTAAATCGCTTTGTGGTCACTCACCAGAGTAGACCCTGCACTGTTCGTGGGTCACTTTGATGCAGTTAAACGATGCCTGTTCTGATCTAGCTTACTAAGGACATTGCGTAGTAAGCCCCCTGCTGACGATTGTCTTCGCCCTGTCGCAATGCCAGACCGAGTGAAAGAACTCTATCAGCACATTTATTGTTCTGTTCTGTTTATTCTCTTTCGTTTAATCCCCCCCCCCCCCCTCTCCCCTTTTCTTTTTTACACAGATTATTTCAAATCGACCAGAGTGAGAGAGAGAGACAGACAGACAGACAGACAGACAGGCAGACAGACAGACAGACAGAGACAAAACAAAGACAGAGAGAAACAGGGAGGCAGAGAGAGAGAGACAGAAAGAGAAAGACAGAAAGAAAAAGAGAGAGAAAGAGAGAGAGAGAGAGAGAGAGAGAGAGAGAGAGAGAGAGAGAGAGAGAGATGTTGAAGCAGGTAGGAGCCATCACAAAGGAACAGTTTGCCTGCCGGTAACCCGCGCTCATATACCATGTGTGAGCTTCAGTCATGATGAATTGATTGTTGATCTGATCAAAGAGGATTTACGCCAGAACGCGCACTTCAGGTGATATCGCCGACAGGGATAACACTCCCACTGAAATGGTGAAAGGAGAAAGGGCTTATCTTAGTCTACATTGACGCCATTAAAACACCAATCATGTTAACCCTTTGACTCCCGCATCCTCTCCATTAGCATCTTTGCATTGCCAACCATACTAGCAAAGTAGAAACTTAACCCTCTGGATTCCCCAGGTGAGGGAGTCAGAGGGTTGAGTTTTTGCAGTAGGTGGATAGGGTGCAGGAGTCAAAGGGTTAAGATGGGCTATAAGGCCATTTGAATATAGTGCACTTCAGGTTCAAACCTTTTTGTCTAAAATCGCTTAAGTGAATAGACTTTAAACCAATGACCACCTCTTTACCTTTGGCCTGTGAGTCCAACTCTCGTCCAAATGAGCTATGGAGACCCGGTCTGCTGTAAGCACATTCTCGAATCTCTTCAGAAAGTTCTAATAATTATGCCACTTGGTCATGATACATACACTCGGTCCGGAAGAATTAGCTTACTTTTCCAGGCGTCTTTTTCCTTCTTCTTTAACGCCGTGGAAAGTCACTGGAGACGCCGTACAGTTCACTAGATTCCTCTAGCTCTGTCGGTTGTGTGACAAAGCCTGGGTCTCTGCGAAAGATTTCTCTGTCCGTTCCGGAATGTTTTGTGTTTGTTGTTTGTTTGTTTATTTGTTTGTTTTCTGCCTACCTCTCCGTCTTCCTCTCGCAAAAGTTTCCTAGAGGAATGATTTAGCAAGGCCACCGAATCTTGTTACACCTCCATACCAACGTAACTTTCTTTTCTTAATTGATGACAACAGATTTTCATATGGTCCAGAATACTGCTTGATAGTTTGGCGCACATGTTCCGTATTGATATGATCAGAGTATCCGATGTTAAGTATCTGGCGATAACATCTCATTTCCATTGCTTGTATTCGTCTTTCCAAAGCTGCTGCAAATGTACGAATTAGAAACCATAACGATGTCCTTTCAGTAGGTGTAAATAATATAAATAAACACTGGATCTCTAAGAAATAATGACTGAAGTCTCGTCTAATCTGAGGGCCTTCCACACTAAACGAATCTAACTCTCTCTAAATGAAACCAAAAGGTTATTTATATCTGTTGATTAAACTTGTACGAATTCTGGCACTAATGGGACATAACCCAGAACTCATCTTCCCAAACTATATTATGACATTACCCTGCTGTTTCTCGAACTCCTTTAAAAAGAAAAATAAACGGAACATTGTTTCATGTCGACCGGAGGGGTGTGTGTGTGTGTGTGTGTGTGTGTGTGTGTGTGTGTGTGTGTGTGTGTGTGTGTGTGTGTGTGTGTGTGTGTGTGTGTGTGTGTGTGTGTGTGTGTGTGTGTGGTGTGTGTGTGTGTGTGCGAGTACACCAGCAAATGCTACCTCGGTGGAGGCGTCTACCAGCGCATACGTACATTGGGGCTGTGTAGCAAGCCCTGCACTGCGCGATCCTGTCGTGGTGGACGTCTCCACCGACTTTGGCACAACCTGCCTCCTGCTGTGCCAGCCCGACGCCACTTTTCTTTTTCTGCTTCCTCGTCTCCTCCACTGCCCCTGCCTTCGACCTCGCTGCTGCGGGCTTTGTCTCCTCCTCTGCCATCTTCGCCTTCGCCTTCTGTCCTGGTGGTGCCGCCTTCGCCTTCTGTCCCGCCGATGCTGCCTTCGTCTTCTGTCCCGCCGGCGCTGCCCTCGTCTTCTGTCCCGCCGGTGCTACCTTTGTCTTCTTCTACTGTTCCGTCGTTGCTGCCTTCGTCTTCTGCCCCGCTGGTGTCGCCTTCGTCTTTTGTCCCGTCGGTGCCGCCTTCTTCGCCACCTCGGCCGCCGCCATATGATAAACTTAAACTATGCCTTTTTAACGCTCAATCAATATGCAAAGATGGCAAAGCTGAGGTCATTGCCGATTTTATCGCTGATGAGCACGTTGACATTGCTTTTATTACAGAGACATGGCTTAACCCCCTTGGTCATGAACCTATACATGCTAGCCTCACTCCGAGTGGTTACAGGCTTGCTTCTTTCCATCGCTCATCTCGAGGTGGCGGTATCGCCATCCTCTACAACGACTCACTCCATTCCCGCCTATCTTTCTCGCAGTCTCTGCCTTTCTCCCATCCTTCTTTCGAGCACGTTGAAGTATCCTTCCAATCCACCCCTCAACCCATCACCTTCTCCTGTGTCTATCGACCTCCACCTAGCTCTGCCAACAAACTCACCACATCCACGTTTCTCTCTGACTTTGACCAACTGCTTGACCACTACTGCCTCTTACCTGGAAATCTCATCATTCTAGGTGACATCAATGTCCACTATGACAACACTCACCGTTATGACACAAGACATATCATCAACTCTCTGTCCAATCACAATATGACTCAACACATTTCTGAACCAACCCATCAAAAAGGTCACATTCTTGACTGGATCATTTCTCGTGATCACCACAATTCAGCTACTAACAACTGCTTAGTTCTTTCTACCCGTCTAACTTCAGCCATTCCCTCTGACCACTCTGCAATTCTCTGTTCTCTTGACATTTCTCCTCCTTCCCGTACCACGCGCACAGTGACTCGACGCAATCTCAAATCTATCGACCTCTCCACATTTTCATCTGATGCCTCCCGTCTCCTTTCTGAAAAGTCACATAACCTTGCCGATGAATTCTATACTACTCTCCACCATCTTCTGGACACTCATGCTCCAGCCACAACCCGTCTTTTACCTGACCGCCCCCCTACCCCCTGGCTCACTCATGAGATTGCCTGTGCAAAACGTGCCCGCCGCAGAGCAGAGCGCCGCTGGCGCAAATCCAAACTCACTGTACACAGGCAACTTTTCCAAGCCTCTAAAACAAAAGTATCCACCCTCATTGCATCTGCAAAAACAAGCTATTTCCAAACCAAAATCCTGAATGCCTCTTCTTCAAAAGAACTCTTTACAACCATGAATCATCTCCTTGGCACACGAAAAGACTTACCTCTCCCAACAAAACATACAAATGAAGAACTCCCATCTGTATTCTCTAAGTATTTCACCACCAAAATACAAACTCTTCGTGACAGGCTTGACAGGACACCCTGTCAACCATGCCCACCTGACCCTTCCTTCTCTGGCACACCTCTCACTACTTTTACCCCAGTCTCACAAGAAGAAATTTTCAACACAATCAGATCCATGTCGTTCAAAACCTGCGAACTGGATCCTCTTCCAGGTTCTCTCTACTCCGATTGTCTCCCTACTCTCCTCCCATTCATCACTGACATCATCAACACTTCTTTTCAAACTGGAACTGTCCCAGATTCTTTCAAGTCTGCTATTGTTCACCCTCTCCTCAAGAAACACAATTTAGACCCAAATGAACTGAAAAATTACAGGCCTATCTCTAATCTCTCTTTCTTGTCAAAACTTCTTGAAAAAGTCGTCCTCAACCAGCTGAACTCTCACCTGTCTGCCAACAATCTCCTCAATCCTTTCCAGTCAGCCTACCGCCAGTGCCATAGCACTGAAACTGCCCTACTACACATTCTCAACAATCTCCTCCTTGCAACTGATACTGGCAAAGTCTCTCTCCTCACACTCCTTGATCTGTCTGCAGCTTTCGATACCATTGACCATGGTATTCTCCTTTCTAGACTTCATCATACTTTTGGCATCTCTGACATTGCTCTCTCCTTTTTCACTTCGTATTTATCAAACAGAAAACAAACTGTTCTCATCAATGGCACTTACTCTCAACCTGCATACCTGACCTGTGGTGTTCCACAAGGATCTGTCCTTGGCCCTGTTCTTTTCACTCTTTATACCTCCCCCCTGTCCACCATCATCAACTCCCACTCTATAAAACACCACTTCTATGCTGATGACACCCAACTTCAAGATAGTGACTCACCTGATAATATACAGCGCCTGTTGACTCGCACCACTGAGTGTTACTCGGACATTAAGAACTGGATGACACACAATAGACTTCAGCTTAATGACGACAAGACAGAAGCTATCCTCATTGGCACCCGTCAGAAACTTTCCCAGCTGCCTCCTCTTTCTCTCCCATTATGTAACACATCAGTCCCAATTTCTGATTCAGCAAAAAACCTTGGTGTCTGCATTGACTCTACCCTGTCCATGAACAACTTTGTTTCTCAAACTGCCAGATCTTGCTACTACCATCTCCATCGTATAAGCCTGATCAGGAAGTATCTCTCTGTCGAAACAACTGCAAAACTCGTTCTCTCCTTCATAATGTCTCGCATTGACTATTGCAATTCACTCCTGTCTGGTCTTCCTGCCTCCACCATTCACATCCTACAGCGCATTCAAAACAATGCTGTACGCCTTGTACTCAAAAAGAAAAAAGCTGACCACATATCTCCTCTCCTGGCACAACTTCACTGGCTCCCTGTATCAAAGCGCATACAGTACAAACTAGACACCATGTGCTACAAAAGCCTCAATAACGCAGCCCCCGATTACCTGTCAAGCCTACTTGAGATCTATGTTCCCTCACGTACCCTCCGCTCTGCCTCCGATCCTCTGACTTTTCGCTTTCCACGCACTAAGCTCAATACCTATGGTCCACGAGCCTTCTCTGTTTCTGGTCCACTCTCCTGGAACAAACTTCCTCTCTCAGTCCGTCAGCAACCTACTTTTGCCTCCTTCAAGTCCGCTCTCAAAACTCACCTTTTTTCCTCTGCATAAAATCCTAACCTCACTCAACCTCCCTCTGCAGCCTGTCTCCGCTCGGAGGGGAATCACTTTGTTTTAATATATAATTGTATATGATGTGCTCTCTGTGGTTTTCCATTGGTTTTATTCTTGCTTTTATTGCTTTTATTCTTTTCTCCCCATTTGTGGCCATGCATGTGTGTGTGTGTGTGTGTGTGTGTGTGTGTGTGTGTGTGTGTGTGTGTGTGTGTGTGTGTGTGTGTGTGTGTGTGTGTGTGCGTGCGTGCGTGCGTGTGTGCGTGTGTGTCTTTTCGGCGCTTGGATTTGATTTTGTCGAGACTTGCGCTATATAAATATTGTAATTATTATGTATGCATGTGCGTATGTATGTATGTATGTATGTATGTATGTATGTATGTATACGCTTAGATTTATGTATGTATGTGTGTATGCATGTATACGCTCAGCTTAGATTTATGTATGTAAGTATGTAAGCATGTATGTATGCATGTATACGCTCATATGTATGTAGGTATGTATGCATGTCTACGCTCAGCGCTTAGATTTGATTTTGTCAAGATTTTGCGCTATATAAATAAAATATATTATTATTATTATTAGCACGTGTGTGTGTGTGTGTATGTGCGTGTGTGTGTGTGAGCGCGCGCGTGCACGCGTGTGAAGCGTCTGTCTGTCTCCCTGTGTACCTGCGTGTGTGTGTGACAAAAATATGTTAATCATATTTTCTCAGCTGTTTCTA
>CM060306.1:80368011-80373011 GCA_030674185.1 Monoplex corrugatus
TATATCATCATATTATTATATTCATCATGATCATGATCCCATCATCATCTTCTCATCATTACTTCCCCTCGTATTCCTTATTTCCATCCTTTCTTACGGTTTTGAAACATAAATGAAATTTACATTTCAGACGCCTGTCCCTCGACAGGTTGATCGATTGACACGGAAGACTTCGTCATACGTGGTCATCAATTTTCACCCATAGCTCCCATCACGTTAAATACGAGTTACTGTGTCAACAATATACCGTAAGGCAAGACACTAGATATCACCATTAACGTACTGTTCGCATGACGTGTCCAGTACTACTACTACTAGTAGCACCTCCCTCCCCCTCCCCTCCCTCCGTCCCCGTCCTCCTCACCCCGACCACACGTACAGTCAGTCGTGCGTCACTCCTCATCACATCTCAACGAGCTCAATGCAACATTAACCCTTTCACACCCTAGCCCTGTCCACCGATTTCCTTCAAAGGAAGCTGGTGGATGGGGCGAGGGAGTGAAGGGGTTAGTACCACGCGGTGTACCTAAAGGTGTGGCCATCGATCGGAGGCGTTCTAAAAATATATACAGTGAATCAGTGGCCACGCTCTTCTCTCTCTCTCTCTGATTGCCTTTTTGCGCCGTACAGTATGACTGACGCTTGTCGATGCATCCAGTAGACCGTGAGATGACCGTACCTAGAGAAATGTCTCCGCAGTGACTAAACAAACAATTCTGAACGGTTGACTAATTAACCGGTATAGATGGTTGTTGGGTGACGTGTATAAAGGTGGGAATAACCTACGACAGTCATTATTCTCTAGTTTGAGACGGAGGAACAACATTACATGTGCATTCGTTCTCAGAACTGAGTCGAAGGAAGATGTGTGCAAACGTGAAAAAGGTTACGCTTACTGATAAGAGAAGACCAGAATTTGCTGTGCAGTTTTATTTGTGTAAAGCTTAGGTCATAAAATAATACTGACTGTAATAAATCAACGAGATTCAGTAAAACTGCAGAGTTGGATCGTGGCGTGTAACCGGCAATATCTTAGTCATACGTTATCGTGAACTCTATGTAGTGTGTCGTTTACTAAATGCTTTATCGTTTCATGAAGTTACTAACGGCTCGTAGTTGAAGTCGTAAAATATCAGGTAATTCTCCTTATCGGTGGTCACTGTGACATAAAGAGATTGGCGGGCTGTTCTTATTCTCCTGGCTGTGCGGGGCTGTAGCTAATGCCCTGATGTAACGAAACATGAACAAAATCACATACTGGAATTTGGAAGTTGTTCAAAAGAAAGTCATCGCACTCAGACAATTCCATATGCGCTCTACCCATATCTACCCAACAGTTATCATGCAGACTCCCTGGCCTGCGCAAAACCATATGTGCTGGCCAGTCTTGAAATAGGGAGGGCGGAGAGAGAGGGATCTTTGAAACACTACACTGACACCATCAAGATGATGGAAACATTAAGACAGGCAGCATGCAGACCAGTTTTTTTAACATTGCGTTTTGGGATTGAACTCGAGATATGAAACCTTGAGTGCACGACTCTATCAGAAAATCAAACAGCCTGTGTTAAATTAACAACAAACAAACAAACAAACAAACAAACAAACAAACAAACAAACAAACAAACAAACAAACGGTGGCGTATTTGCCAGACAAAATAGCACAAAGACAAACACGAACACACTCCCGTTCTGGTAACTATGAGATTGCTCGGGTACTTACATCAAGACAATTATAGTGCACAAGGATTGAAAACAAGTTTTAGTAACACATAGTTACTAGACTTACGATGAGTTAATCAAGTCAATATTGTAAAAAAAAAAACAACAACAAGAAACAAAACACACACACACACACACACACACACACACACACACACACACACACACACACACACACACACACACACACACACACACACACACACACACACACACACACACACACACAAAACATACCGAAAGACGTAAACAATGTATTATTTCGATTATGAATGATATTCGATTTGTCAGTACTGATTTGTGTTGGTTTTCAGGTCGATTCGCTACCACGCATTAAAACAAGTGTACAAAGCGGATAAAAGGACATAAACAGGAATATAGAAGAGAAGAATTTATTTGTGCTCTCTGTGTCCTTAAAGGAAAGACTACGCACAATTTTTTTCTCTTCGTGACAAGTTGTGCTTCAGGGATCAGTGACTTTAAAGTTGACAGAAAGTTCGCCAAGGAACAATAATATATCAGTGACTTTATGATGACAGAAAGTGCACCAAACAACAATCATTTGTGCCTGTTTAATAGTGACCGAAGTTAAGCAAAGTGCAACGGAAGGCGTTGGACCTGGTGTTACGAGTTGATATAGTCATATAAGTTTATCATTGTTCTTCTTCATCTTCTTCGTTGATTCCCATATTGACACCATGCCGGCAGAAGAGCACGTGATGGGACTGGCATACCTGATGTCAACAGCACCACTGGACATTCTCACCAAAAGCCTGGACAGAAAAATGAAGGTAGGTATGATGATACTGTTGGAATGGAAAATACAGACTGATGACAATAACTTAGATTCTGTTTCGGCCTGTTTGGTGATCTTTATATATGTAATGTATGTTCGGCCTGTTTGGTAATCTTTATATATGTAATGTATGTAATGTATGCATATATGTATGTATGTATGTATGCATGTATGTATGTATGTATGTATGTATGTATGTATGTATTTATCTATGTATCTATGTATGTATGTATGTATGTATGTATGTATGTATGTATGTATGTATGTAATGTATGCATATATGTATGTATGTATGTATGTAAATGTATGCATATATGTATGTATGTATGTATATAAATATAATATATATATATATATGTATGTATGTATGTATGTGTGCATGTATGTATGTACCCGGTATGTGTGTATGTGTGTGTATGTATACATACATACATACATATATATATATATATATCTACACATGTGTGTGTGTGTGTGTGTGTGTGTGTGTGTGTGTGTGTGTGTGTGTGTGTGTGTGTGTGTGTGTGTGTGTGTGTGTGTGTGTGTGTGTGATATGACTATATTTGTCTGGATGTTTGTAAAATGAAGCTCAATACAATACAGTGCCTCTAACAATAAAACCATCAAATCGCCCAGTAATCTTGAAAGTAATTGTTTGGGTCCACTGTGGAGCTCCTTCTCAACGATCCAAAAGAACGGCAGAACGTAAGTTGTCCCTCGAAACATTCTGTAGAAAGCAAGACGGTCAGGCCCTTTCAATAATCTCCCCTTTTATACAGATATCAGTATTTGAAAAATCCAGATTTTGTACTACTCAAGATCATTTTGATATTGAAGAGTCTTCGGTAGAAATAAAACTGGGTGCGTAGCGAGGCCAATGGTAAATTGTCACAATAGTGAATACAGATTTAAAATAATGTCGACAGTTCCCGAGAAAGCGTTGTTCATATGCTTTCCTTAAAAAAGTGCTGATTTGGGGGCAAATCGAGGACAACGGTAAACTGTCACAACAGTGAAAACAGATTTTAAATAATATTATCAGTTTCTGAGAAAGTGTTGTTTATATGCTTTCCTTAGAAAGTGCTGATTTGGGGCACTTATTTGGGGTCTGTTTGACCTCGACCTTGAGCTTGGAGCTTTACCTTCCAAACCTATACTTTCGCGACTCCTCGTCAGTCCTCAGCTTTGACCAAACTTTGGTAAAAGTCCACGGGCTGACAAAATTTTATTTACACATTTTTGTGACAAAGGCATACACACTTCACACAGAGATACAGACACAGACAGACACCAAAGTAGCACACACATACACACACACACACACACACACACACACACACACACACACGCCGCCACAACGCACGCACGCACGCATGCACGCACGCACGCACAAAGACCTCTGGTCGTTATGAAAGTCTCTCTCCCCCACCCCACCCCCATTTTTTTAAGCAATAAAGAAAATATACCACTGTCAACGTTATACACACACAGAAGTACGTAGAAAAATACAAACAAATGAAAAACTAGCCAACCTCCCCACACAAAAAAACCCACAATCAAACAATCAAACAAACAAACAAACAAAAAGCCCGCATAGTAGGCAGAGCTCATCGAATTCCATTCGTGATATCTGTTGCAATTACTTATAGCTAAAAATAATACACTTCAGAGCTATTTCGCTTGGACTTTACTTTAGACTGAAACAACACAGAGCAAGTACGCGCGAGACAAAAAGCAGTGTCATCAACTAAATCGCTCTATCAGCCAGTCAGGGATTTTATCTGCGTTATGTGGCCATGCACAGCAGTTGACACTCACTGAAGTCATGATAAAACTATGATAACCTGATTATGTCAAAACTTTAGTAGCGTTCTTCTGCAGTGACTGTTCTTTCAAAAGTAAGTAAAGGACAATTTTGGATTGATCCGACGTGACTCTCTCTGTGTCTCTCATCGTCTCTCTCTGTATCTCTCTGTCTCTCTCTGTCTCTGTCTCTGTCTCTGTCTCTCTCTCTCTCTCTGTCGGTCTGTCTGTCCACCGGTCCGTCCGTCTGTCTGTTTGTTTGTCTGTCTGTCTGTCCTGTCTGTCTGTCTGTCTGTCTCTTGTCTGCCTGCCTGCCTGCCTGTCTGTCTGTCTGCCTGCCTGCCTGCCTGCCTGTCTGTCTGTCTCTCGGTCTGTCTGTCTCTCTCTCTTGTCTGTCTGTCTGTCTCTGTCTGTCTGTCTGTCTCTGTCTCTGTCTCTCTCTCTCTCCCCCTCTCTCTCTCTGTCTCTCTTTCTCTCATCTCTCACTCTTTCATATTTGTAAATTAGCGACAGCAGATCAAAGTTGGCCAATGTGTTATAACACGTACCGTTGGAAAGTAAAGATTCATTTCGTTTATTTCGTTTGTCTGCTTCCTTTTCTCTCTTTAACAATGTGTGAGAATATTACAAATGAACTCGACTCTGATCTGCCTATCTGTTTTACTACCTATAGCGCGGC
>CM060306.1:80378011-80380511 GCA_030674185.1 Monoplex corrugatus
GTTTCCCCTTCTGAAGCAGGCTGTGGCTGAAAAGACGTTTTCGAGGATCTTGGACTTCAGAAAAGCAATGAAATCATACGTCAATCGTTTTGACGAAAATCTTTTGAATCTTTGCTGAGAAGACTGAAAACTCTGAGCGGAGAGAGAGGAAAAGAGTACTTTGAAAGATTGAAAATCTCACGTACGTTGGATTTCCATTTTTGTTTAACGAAGAGACAAGACTTGGATCAGTCCTCATATGCCAATAATAGGATTATGCATAGAAAAAATATCTAGGTGTAATGTTAGTGGCAGGTATATGTAGACATAGAGAAGATTAGTAGCTGAGTTTGGAATTTGTACAAGACATTCATCACGCTCGGACAGTTCCATATGCGCGTCACCCAAATCTGCCAGCAGTTATCTGGCAAAAACCCTATATGCTGGCAAGGTCTTGAAATAAAGAAGTGAGGAGGAGGGGAAGAGATACATTGAAACGCTAAACTGACAACACCATGACGATGGAAACATTAGGAAGGGCATCGAACGGGCCCTATTAAATGTAAATAGATGTAGGAATAGATAAGTTGTACTAATATTATAGTAGTAATATCACACCTGGCGGTAGAAGTAGTGGTGGTAGAGTAGTAAAAGTAGCTATAGTAATGTCAATGATAATGTATAGTTTTAGTCGTAACTGCACTAAAAGTAACACACATCTAATCCTTCAAGTCATTTAAAAAACATATGAATTCATTTTTGTTATACATAAACAAACGTACAAAAGAAGCAGATACAAAATAACATTTTCATGTCAAAATATTAATCATATATATAGTATACAACAATAACAACATTTTCATTTCAAATTATAATTAATAATAATAATTACAATATTTATATAGCGCAAAATCTTGATAAAATCAAATCTAAGCGCTGAAACAGACACACACACGCACGCACGCACACACACACGCACGCACGCACGCACACACACGCACTCACGCACACACACACACGCGCGCGCGCGCGCCACACACACACACACACGCACACAGCTATAAATGGGGAGAAAGAATAAAAGCAATGGAAAATTATAGAGAGCATATTATATACAATTATATATTGCAATATGATTCCCCTCCGAGTGGAGACAGGCTGCAGAGGGGATTGAGTGAGGTCAGGATTTTATGCAGAGGAGAAAAGGAGAGCGGACTTGAAGGAGACAAAAGTAGGTTGCTGACGGACTGAGAGAGGAAGTTTATTCCAGGAGAGCGGACCAGAAACATTACATGTCATACGACAGAAAGATATTCATGATGCTGATAAGACTTATGGGAAACAATAATCCAGAATGATACAAGCACAATAGACTCAGATACAGTTTTTAAGTGCCTCTTGAAAGAATTTATCTGTGATGTGCTTTCTTTATATTTACATTCGTAAATTTATGTATAATGTTGCGTGATACCTTATTACTTCTAAATATTGTCTAATCTAGAATAAGTATTATATCCAAACAGTACGATCGTTTCAGTAATATATATACAGATGAAACTTTGGGGCAGATGTTATTAGAATCTTCAGGAGTTGCTGATGGGCATCTCCAAATCATACATCACAAGCAATCATGTTCGCTGTGACAAAAACAACACATAACATCATTTTTCACATCCGTTTTTGTCAAAATAACATTTGTTGCTTGTATGCGTTGCTCTAATTTTGTTTGAAACTACTTAATTTTATATTCTGTCTTTCGAATGCTACTAAACGTTTTACTCCATTTAATGTCCTTACTGAGTATTATGATTTTATATTCTTTGTCTTTCGAATGCTGCTAAACGTTTTACTCCATTTAATACCCTTGCTGAGTATTATCTTCCATTTGTCACAGCATTTCGGTCTGGTTTCATCATCAGTTATAGTCTTTTATAGTACATTTGGGGCATTAAGTGATTTTTATGTCATGATTTTTCAGCAGCACTAGCAGTAGCAGCAGTAGTAGAAGTAGGGGGAAACAGTAGCTGTACCAACAATGATAGCAGTATCCTTACAGTCTTTGTGTGTGTCAATTCCGAAAATAATTTCTCGGTGGATTTGTACTTGTACTTGTAGTTATGTTTATAGTAGGAGTGTGTAGCGTACTGGATAAAGCACCCGCGTTGGGGGTAAAGCACCTGCGTTGGGCGCGAGAATCCCAGGTTCACTGATCAGATTGTGATGTTTCTCCTCGCCCCCACAAGTGATGGTCTAAGTGCTAGCCTTTCAGATGAGACGATAAACCGAGCCGTTCTGTGTGCAGCAAAGACGCTCAGTGCATGTTTATAAAGATCCCAGGGTGACAAAGGGGTTGGCATATCCATAAGTAAACAGGAAATATATGCGAACAGAAGAATAGTGGCACTGCATTGCGGCGACGTGCAGAGAGAGAGAGAAAGAGAGAAAGAGAGAGAGAGAGAGATCAGCCCATAATTTTACGTGATAAATCCATCGTGACCAAAAAAGAAACCAATAGGAGTAA
>CM060306.1:80383011-80395511 GCA_030674185.1 Monoplex corrugatus
CATACTTCAGTACGCTTGATGAAGCTAATTCTTTGGCCGATTTGCCAGTGAAACGTTAAAAAAAAATGTTAACGTTTAAAACAAACAAGGTGATTATGTGTAAGAGAATAGAGGGAACAAGCAAATAAAAACATACAAACATTGTAGATTTCAAAACCGAAACCTACCAATTGCTGTAATTAGCAATTCCACGCATAATATGAACCAAGCTTATAGATATATATTTTTTATCTGTCTATCTGACGAATCCAAGCGATGGAGATAAGGTGTCGTCATACGATACTAAACGTCAGATGCACTGATCATATTATCAATGAACAAGTGTGTCAGATCATCAAGCGCTAAACTGGACCATATAAAGATCTGCTGATTTCAGTTGAGAAAAGAAAACTACGTTGGTATGGCCATGTAACCAGACACAATGGCCTTGTTAAACCAGTCCTCCGGGTAACTTGTGTGAGGGAGACGGAGGAGGAGACAGAAAAAAAAAAATGCAGAGACAACATTTTGGGGTAGACAGAAAAACCATTTGCTGAAACCCAGGCCTTGGCACACAACCAAAAAAACTGGAGGAATCTGTTGAACATTGTTTAGTGTTGCGTATCACAGATTCTTCACAGAGTTTTAAGGGAGAAGAAAAGAGGACTGATGTACTTTTAACAGATGTTATCAAAAGGAAGACCGGATTTTCATAGAAAGTTAAAAAACAAAAACAAACAAACAAAAAAAACGGAAGTAGATTTGAGCCCCACAAGCAGTAAAGTGAAAGTAGTAAAGCAGAGTTATAATGAAATATGAATGTTATTTTAACAAGTCAATTAACAATAATGGCAAGGGTCAGATAGTAGAGTGGTTTCCATAGAACGAGGTTGTAGACAGGGAGATCCAGTATCACTTTTTGTCTTTGTGTGTGTGTGTGTGTGTGGTGTGTGTGTGTGTGTGTGTGTGTGTGTGTGTGTGTGTGTGTGTGTGTGTGTGTGTGTGTGTCCGTCTGTCTGTTACACGTGTACATACTCGTATATTATTACGATGTGATGATATTCAGAAAAAAAAATCAAGGATAGCAACGGAATCCGTATCAAAGACAAACATAAAACTATAGCAGTTTGCTGATGATACACAGCTTATGAATAATAGAGATAAAACATTACACGAAAAATCAATAGTAGACAAACTGTGAAAAGTATCGAGTTATCTTTAAATGAACAAAGTGAGGAAAAAATTATATGTAAAAATGTTGGGGACGGGGGATGGAAGGGGGGGGGGTGGAAACAAAGAAAGAAAGAAGGCAGAGAAAAGTAAAATAACAAAACGTTTTGACCATGAGAATTTACGAAGACCAGCTTTTGAATCGCCTTATGATGTACGTGTGACAGACAGACAGAGGGACACACACACACCACAACACACACACACACACACATACACACACACACAACACGCACGCACGCACGCACGCACGCACGCACGCACGCACGCACGCACACACACACACACACACACACACACACACACGCACATGTGAAACAGACACCTAAAACTAAAAACATAACAAAACAAAACGACAAAAAGAAACTAACCACCAAGAAAGGTCGAGGTTGTTAAAGCAGCCAAAGCAGCCGTGTTCGGTATGTTTCCACACATGTTTTAAAAAAGGGCCAATGCCGTACCAAAGAGGTTGCCTGAGTCAGGGTCTTTGGTCCTCAACCGTACCATTCACACCAGATATACCTACTGTTTTCTTGGCACACACGGAAGCACTCAACGAAACGCCGATGAAAGGGCGTATGCATCAAGCAAAGTTACTACATATGAAGGGCGAAGAGAAGCGTAGTTTTTCAACCTCCATCAGAAAATTTAAACACACACACACACACACACACACACACACACACACACACACACACACACACACACACACACACACACACACACACACACACACACAAACACACACACAAACACACACACACACAACACACGAACGCATGCGCGCATTCACTCACTCCCCCCCCCCCACACACACACACACGTTGTGGTCTCAGCTGCAATCAAAGTGACTGCATCATTTAAATAGAAAAAGCGATCTTCTCCATCTCAATGAGACATGCTGCCTTTTGTGTACTTGGCTTTACACTGACAGGCCAGTTTGCCGAAAATTTGCTCCTGTCTAATTTCATTAATTCAGTGCCCGTTCTCGTTCTATTTTCACGTACGTTTGGTTTCATATAAGCATCGTCTAACGTTCGGTTCTTTTGTTTAAAAATGTAAAAGTGATGGTGTAGCCTACTGAACGATGTATCACAGTTAAATATGGATGCTTTGAATCCAAGTTTGATCTTAATGTTTTTGAGGGCATTGGGAAGCCAACTTGGAAAAAGTCATGGAGATCAGTGTGTGCCTGTTCCTATGGATCTCAGTTACATGCAGGTACATTGATCACCGATTGGTTTCTTTATTTTCTGTTATATTTTAAATACTTTTTTGTTTGGTGCTTCTGGCGTCTTTTTGGTGGTTCCTTTTTATCATCATTTTCTTAACAGCAAGGGGTACTATTCTATTCATGACCTATTGTCTTTACGTTTGCCTATGAATGGACAGTTTGACAGTTTCATTGGTTTTAATAACGCATCGACATCAGCTGATATTTAGGTTAAATCTCGCGTGAAGCTTGTTAAGATTGCAAAATAAGACATCAGTTGTATAGCTTGACTATGCTGTCTGTGCTATAACCTAAAGCTAATACGTTGAGAACTATACTGATATAACAGCGGGACCCATTCAGCTTTCACTCCTTTTCTTCATGGTCCTAAACTACCTGTGGTGCACCCAGTCTCCCCTGGCCAGTCATGGAAGCAAGATAGGGAACTATCGCTATGGAAACAGTGTGCCTAAATTTAGCCGAGACAAGTGGAAGGTGGGGGACGTGTCAAGTTTACATCCTTCAGACTTGTTTAGAGTGTTAGGTGCCTACAGGTGCGGCAGGAGCTGTAAAACTTCAAAACACTTTATTATTCGAGGACAGTAGCATTAGGTCCTGCTGAACCTGTTTAACAGCTAGTCAGCCTCGCTACTCTACGTGGACATATAACATAGGCATCTTAAAAGGAAAGTAAAATAAGCATTAAAAACAAACAAGGGAGGGTTAGAAACATTAACGCCATAATGAAAACATGTACCGTAATAGTAACGCAAGCAATGCCGAAGAACTTATGAAACAGAATTATAATCAGTATTGATTTCTATATGTTAGCTGGTCAAGGAAGGAAGAAGGGACCCATCTGTGGGGGAGATTGACAATTTTATAGAAACAGGCACAGAAAACCTCTGTAATCAGTTTTAACCCGACTCATACAAGCTTCATTTGGTCTCGTTCCTATCCTACTGGTCTGCAAAAGTAACCTACTTACTGCAGTGCGGTTTCATTCGTTTTCTTCTATGTAATGATAACATTCACTGTGCTATTGTTGTCTTTTGAAAGGTGACGGGGTGTGTGCAGTAAATAAACTTCCCCTCTCTCTCTCCTTAAGAAAAATAAAAGGCCGTGGTGAATTCAGATATGTTAAGCTCAGGACATGTTAGTAACTTGAAAATATGTAATCGTGCTGCCCCCTACCAGGACAAATGTCTGATGGAAATGATGTTTTAGCAGACAGATGATCTATTGGTTTTCACACCAAGCAGACAAGACATTTTTCAGTTGATGTCAAAAACAAATAAAGAGAGAGATAAATCAGACTGTCGTTGGAGGAAAACGACAGCGTACCATCAAGTTGAGAACAACATATCATTTCTCTCTGACAGACCTGACGTGCCCTTACCGGTTGGCGGGGGCTTTAAACAACACGTATTGAATTGAATTGAATTGAATCTCCATCAGTGTAAAGAAACACACACACACACACACACACACACACCACACACACACACACACACACACACACACACACACACACACACAACACACACACACACACACACACACACACACACACACACACACACACACACACTCTACCGTCTAATATCACTTATAGTGAAAAGACGTTAAATCAAAGAACGAACGAACACACACACTCATACACCTATACATTCATTTCTAATTTCCGTCTAATATCACTTATAGTGAAAAGACGTTAAATTAAAGAACGAACGAACGAACATTCATTTCTCTTTCTCTCTCTCTCTCTCTCTCCTTCCCTCTCTCTCTTTCACACACAGACACAGACACACACACACACAGACATACACACACACGCACACACACACACACACACACACACGCACACACACACACACACACACACACACACACACACACGCACACACACACACACTCATACACCTATACATTCATTTCTTCTCTCTCTCTCTCTCCCCTTCCCTCTCTCTCTTTCACACACAGACACACACACACACACACACACACACACACACACACACAACACACGCACGCGCGCGCGCACACACACACACACACACAAACACACAAACACACACACACACACACACGTTAGAAGTTATGACCAAAGCCTTTCTAAAGTGGTTGACAAATGGGGTTATAGTCACCAAAACGTACAGTATTTTTCCACATATGTTAGAATGTATGTCGGCAAATCTTAACAAAGAGTTTCCTGAATCAGTCTTTAAACATACCATTCACACGATATATACCCAATGCTTTCACGGTACATACTGAAGGGCATATGCATATCAAAAGCAAGAAGTACTCAACGAAAGGATGAAAAGGCACGTGAATACCAGCAAAGCAGCAGAGCTTTTTACTTGTAAATGTAGTCTTTATCGGGTGAAGGGCGAGAGTAGTCTAAAGTGTATGTGTTGATAATTATGTTGATATTAACAGCAGTCCGTTCTATTTTCACTTCTTTCACTTTTCTGTCTTGACCTTTTACTAACTACCTGTAGGGCGCTCAGTCTCCCAGCCAGTCTCTGAGGCAAGATAAGAAAATATCGCTATGGAAACAGCGTGCTTATTTAGCCGCGACACATAGGAGGTGGATGTCTGTATCCATGGGGGGTCGTATGAAGTTTTCTGTCCTTCAGATTTGTTATGTGATTTGTACGTGTTCTTTTGCAAAATACAAGTGAGACAGTGGGAGTCCAGGAGGTAGGTGGGCAGACATTTTGCACTGAAACATACTCGAAACAGCCCAAACCCAGACTGACACAAGTCCTATTTTCAGTCTCATACATCCTGGTCAACACCCTTGCAAAATATACAGTTCTGATTCATCTTCGATGAGAATTTTCGGTGTAACAATTATGCTGAATTATTGCTGACGTTTGGATGGCGAAAAAACATCAACAATAACAACAGCATCAACTACAAAAGCTAGCAAAGCAAACATAAGCCAAAGCGCAATAAAATTGTGTAGAGAAGACAGTGGAAACTTTCAGTTCAGTTCAGTTCAATTCAGTTCTTATTGCTTATAGCCCAGCCGACTACTAGAGCCATGAAATAAAAAAAAACCTAAAGGACATAGAACATGTCAAGGCATACCACACATTTCTTTACACCAGAAGTGTAATCAAAGACATCTCGGGTGATTTTTTTTATTCAAAGACGATTTTTAAAAAATTCAACTACTGTAATTTGTCAAATTTGTTTTTGTCAGTAACGAAATACAACACACAGATTAATTGAACTTAATTACCTCCTGAAGTCCCTACAGGATTTTATCAACCAGTACTATATCAATTGTATTACATTTTGATAGAGCCAGAAAAAAGCAACAAACCAGTTTTTATGTTGCGTACTTATGTTTTGGCTTGCTATCTTCTTCAAAGCATTCTGACCATTAAATCTGCAGGATATATGTATATATAATCACATTTTTTGCTGATACAGTAAAACTCAGCCACAGGCAGTTTATAGAAAGCATTATCATTTCTACTTAAATATAAAGATATGTGGTTTAACAGGTATTTACGAAGTATTTATTTCTTATATTTTGCCAAGTTATATCGTAAGACTGAACGTGTGTGTGTGAATGTTGTGTTGTTTGTTGTGTGTGTGTGTGTGTGTGTGGTGTGTGTGTGTGTGTGTGTGTACGCATGTGTGTGTGTGGTGTGTGTGTGTGTGTGTGTGTGTGTGTGTGTGTGTGTGTGTGTGTGTGTGTGTGTGTGTGTGTGTGTGTGTGTGTGTTGATATAAATCCATTCCTAGCGAGAATTATTATCTAAAAACGACGACTTAAATATAGCTGCTATACCGCACAGTTACAGGCATCAGATTTCCATTTATTTACAGCCATTGTTTCATGCCTCTGGTGCACCATGACTAAAGTACCGTTCATTGACACAAGTCTATGTGCTGTCTATTGATCTCTTGTCAACCGCGGATTTGTACCAAGACGCACATTATCTATTCTATCTATCTATCTATCTATCTATCTATCTATCTATTTGTCTAGCTAGCTAGCTATTTACCTGTCTGTCTGTCTGTCTGTCTATCTATCTATCTATTTATCTGTCTGTCTGTCCGTCTGTCTCTCTATAAGTCTATCTTTCTATCTGTCTATATCTGTCTAACTATGTATTTCAGGGTTCATTCTTGAAATTTAGATCCCTTGGTCATCGGCCTTTGTAGTCAAAATGTAATGAGTCATTTCTGTTATGTGATGGGCCAAGCTTTTGGAATGTTTTTATCATAATCTCGGTTCACTGGATCAGGGGTTTCATATGCAGGGACAGATAGACAAGCCATCTATCTATTATGATATTCTATCTATCTGTCTATCTATCTATCTATCTATCTATCTATCTATCTATCTATCTGTCTATCTATCTATCTATCTATCTGTCTGTCTAACTATCTATCTATCTATCTATATCTATCTGTCTGTCTATCATGGATTTTTTCGTTTGGTTTGTTTTGCTTTGTTTTTGAATATAAGTACGAAAGAGTTAAGAAGCTTGGAACTATGGCTGTCACGTGATCATATTTTTACTTTTTCTGTGATTTCGTCTAATATCACTTTAGATTGAAAATACGTTAAATGAAAGAAAGAAACGAAGTATATGAAACCGTCATCTGAAGTCTAGAAGAAAAAATACAACAAAAATTTTGCAGCGTTACTTTTATATGACTTAAACAGAATTTGGACTCTCGAGGACCTAATACTAGATCATTCGAATATCAGAGTGGGCATCAATATTGCTCAGCTTCAATCGGTCGGTTCCAGATTATTTCAGTACCAACTGTGACCATTTTCACCTGCATATGTGTAGACTATTACTTTATATATCACTCAGAATCAGACATTTCACAGCAAATTAAGAATCCTTTGAAGCAGCACTTAATCGTGCCTACTCCCCAGGCCAATGTTTATAAACTCTCCCTCCTCCTCCCTTATCTTCTTCGCCCACTGCTGCATCGGTCTGGCCCTCCCAATATTTCACCTCAACACTACAGGATAAGGAGGCAGACAGACATCGGCACGCGCTGCCTCTGCTCACATCCAGAGTGAAAGTTCAGTGTGTAGGGAGAGAGACGTGACTCAGAGCGTGCAGTCCACTCGCTGGTAGAAAAAGTGTGTGTTGCTTTCTTCTGTACAGGGTTCAAACTCAAGGCTTCGGAAACCCAGTGAAACCAACATGGAAACGATTTGGCTGCAGCGGCCGTCTGCTGACGTGCCCTGGGGATTTCGACTTCAGGGTGGCAGCGACTTTAGGGTACCTTTCTCCGTTCAACGGGTGAGTTAATGCATCTGTCTCGATTTGTATTAGTCTAGACTTCTTTGTACAGCATGGCAGCCCAGGACGGGTTGGACGTGCTTGATGTAATGTTTTTTTGTTGTTGTTTTTTTTTTATCGTGTGAAGGGCAGTTTTCAGTTATGCGTTAGAATATAATCGTGAAGAAACTTGCATATAAAGTTGAGTCAGATACATTGCTTGCACACTTGTTTACTGTTGAAATGTATCATGTATGTATACGTACATCAGACTGATAACAGTGGGAGTGAATCATGATGCGTACTGCCGTGTGTTAATTCACATTTGTGACTGGACCCAGAACTGATTCCTAAATCAGAATAATAAAACATTCATATTTTTCAATCTGATGAAAGATTTCCTGAATGCTTTTCTTTCAAACTTGTTTTTAATTCGTTTTTGACAACACACAAAAGACAAATACAAGAACAGAAATGGCAAAACATAATTGGAACGACAGTGAGAAGATTGAAAACAATAACATAAAGGCATCATTTCCATACAAAGGAATAACATGCATGTATCATACCTACAAATCTGTAATATGTCGTATATTTATTTAAATGATGCAAAATTGCAAAACAAAAAAATAAAAGTAGCGTACATTTTTTAAAAAATCGTGTACCCTTGAAATAAACGGCATCACAATCATGTTATTATTGATCAGCACAGAATTGTATTAAGTTTTTGTTGTACTTCATATAGCAGCCACTTGGCTTTAAAGCGGGCGAATTCCGTATCGACTTTGCAGTATGTTCTTCTGTTTAGTGCTTTTAAAAAACTTAATGTGTCTTTTCGAATTGTCTGAATCTTAATTCAGAAACCCGCTAGGCGATCTGTACGTAAAACCAAGACAAAGGCTTCACAACTTCAATCAAAAGTTGTTTCGAAGGTATAACTCGTCTACTTGTACGCAAGTGTAACTGCATGTAAAAGCAAGACAAATGTTTCACAAATTCAATCAAAAGTCGTTTTGAAGGTAGTTCATCCACTTGTACTCTAGTTAGAAGTGTCAAACAACCGGGGCTTGTTTGGCATCGCTGGACTCCACAGCGTTTCACTTCTGTATGTTATTAAGTTCAGAGTCTGCATGTTCCCAGTCTCACGGTTTCCACTGTCTGTTCTTGAACGGGTAGAGCTATTTTAGTGTTGGGCCAGATAGCACAGACATCTGCGTCAGCACCTGTAATTTAATGGTCACTGACCTCCAGGTAAACAGGATACGGACGATTTAATGCGCGGGGCAATCTGTGATTGTCTGTGTGTATACGAGCAATTTACTGGGCAGCTGTTCGGTTTGTTGCAAACTTTGATGTGGCTTCGTTTGTTGGTTGTCTATATTTATGTTGGTGGTGGTGGTGGTGATGGTGATGGTGGTGTTTGTATGTGTGTATGTGTACGTGTTTCTGTGTGTTTGTGTGTGTATGTTTGTGTGTGTGTGTGTGTGTGTGTGTGTGTGTGTATGTGTGTGTGTGTGTATGTGTGTGTGTGTGTGTACATGTATGTGTGTGTGTGTATGAGAGAGAGAGAGAGAGAGAGGTTGGACTTCAAATTTTGTACCTAAATCACAACTGAATTTATACTTTACTTGCTTCGACTGCGTATAGGTGTTCCCGTTTGTATTTAGCCTAACATTGTTCTTCACTACAGCCTCAAATGTTCGTGGTTGCCGTTTGTGTGTGTGTGTCTGTGTGTCTGTGTGCGTCTTTTGTTGTTGTTTTTCTATGTTGTTTTTTGTTTTGTTTTGTATTGTTTTGATTTTTGGGGTGTATGTGTTTGTGTGTGTCAGTGTGTGTGTTTGTGTGTATGTGTTCGTCTTTTGTTGTTGTTGCTATGTTGTTTAGTTTTCTTTTGTATTGATTTGAATTTTTGGAGAGAGAAAGAGAGTGAGTGTGTGTGTGTGTGTGTGTGTGTGTGTGTGTGTGTGTGTGTGTGTGTGTGTGTGTGTGTGTGTGTGTATGTGTGTGTGTGTGTGTGTGTGTGTGTGTGTGTGTGTGTGTGTGTGTATGTGTGTTGTGTGTGTTTCTCTCTTTCTCGTTCAAGCTGAAAATGCGCCGTCATATCCAGCAGTAAGCCTATCTCTTGCACTTTGGCAGAGAGATATCCACTGTATTAAATTCTCCGATAAATAAACTTACTTTTTGACTGAGACATTCACCTCGGATGATATAGCCGATGCAGGTATCGTCATTGGGCTGTATATTCGCTTAAGTTGTGGATCTGTATAATTCGCTGTTGTTGTGTGAATATGTCATCTACTGCAGCGTTATTTGCCTGAAAAGTTCAAGACCCTGCCAGCACGTAGGACTCATTCGCAGACTTACGGCTTATGCTCTGATGGTTTTGGGTCTTTTCCCCTCACGTAGCATATGTGGTATCAGTGCGTGTATGGAATTTATTCTGAGCGTGGAGACGCTATAATTTTGGATCTTTTCCCCTCACGTAGCGTATGTGGTGTCAGTGCGTGCATGGAATTTATTCCGAGCGTGGAGACGCTATAATTTTGGATCTTTTCCCCTCACGTAGCGTATGTGGTGTCAGTGCGTGCATGGAATTTATTCCGAGCGCGGAGACGCTATAATTTTGGATCTTTTCCCCTCACGTAGCATATGTGGTATCAGTGCGTGTATGGAATTTATTCCGAGCGCGGAGACGCTATAATTTTGGATCTTTTCCCCTCACGTAGCGTATGTGGTGTCAGTACGTATATGGAATTTATTCTGAGCGTGGAGACGCTATAATTTTGGGTCTTTTCCCCTCACGTAGCGTATGTGGTGTCAGTGCGTGTATAGAATTTATTCTGAGCGTGGAGACGCTATCTATAATTTGGATCTTTTCCCCTCACGTAGCGTATGTGGTGTCAGTGCGTGTATAGAATTTATTGTGAGCGTGGAGACGCTATCTATAATTTTGGATCTTTTCCCCTCACGTAGCGTATGTGGTGTCAGTGCGTGTATGGAATTTATTCCAAAGCGGAGACGCTATCTTAAGAAACTGAAACTGGAACTACTGTACCAGAGCCGTGGACTCAAGATCTGGTATCACGAGCTAAGATCTGGTATCACGAGCTCAGTCCCAGCCCGCAACACAAAAACTGACCTGTTCACTGCACATCTTAAATCAGTTAAATTAATACTTGTATCATTCCGCCAGTGTCAGCTTAATGTTTCATAGGTCCTGTTCTTTCTCATCCTATCCTTCCATTTCAAAACCTTGCGAGCACAGACTCAAGGAGTCTGCCAGATAACGAACATATGGAACAGATTGGGTGGAGCGCATATTGGAATTGTCCAAGTGCTCTGAATCCCTCTTGAATAAACTTTAAACTCCAAAGAGTAATAGGCTTACTTAAAGTCGTCAGTATGTGTGATGTATGAACATTACGACTTAATCGCAGGCAGTGTTTAGCTTCTTTCTGTAATATTCGTGCTATCAGCGAGAGAGATTAGCGCAGTTTAAACCATCGGCCTGACACGATGCCGGGGGATGTTTAACGCTGGTCGTCATCACATCCAGCTGAGCCACATGGCTCACGTCTGATAAAACTCGAATATGGGCGAAATGCCGTTATCTCAGCTTTCAGATTCCTAGCATGTTTATTAGAAATAGATAAGTAAAAAGAAAAACGTGAAAGGGCAGGAAATAGACCACATGTTTTAAGTGCTGTATGTTAATAGATAAGTAAAATATTTTAAAAAGCGGAAAAAAAGACCACATGTTTAGGCGCTATCTGTTGCTAGATATAAAAAGGAAAAAGGGAAAAAAGTTTAAAAAAAGGAGAAAACAGACTATATATTTAGGTGCTATATATTAATCGATAAGGAGAAAACAGACTATATATTTAGGTGCTATATATTAATCGATAAGGAGAAAACAGACGATATATTTAGGTGCTATATGTTAATCGATAAGGAGAAAACAGACGATATATTTAGGTGCTATATGTTAATCGATAAGGAGAAAACAGACCATATATTTAGGTGCTATATGTTAATCGATAAGGAGAAAACAGACCATTTATTTAGTGCTATATGTTAATCGATAAGGAGAAAGCAGACCATATATTTAGGTGCTATATGTTAATCGATAAGGAGAAAACAGACGATATATTTAGGTGCTATATGTTAATCGATAAGGAGAAAACAGACCATTTATTTAGTGCTATATGTTAATCGATAAGGAGAAAAACAGACCATATATCTAGGTGCTATATGTTAATCGATAAGGAGAAAACAGACCATATATCTAGGTGCTATATGTTAATCGATAAGGAGAAAACAGACCATATATTTAGGTGCTATATGTTAATCGATAAGTGAAAAGAAAACAGTAAAGAAAGGGGGCAAATAGGCCACATGTAAAGGTAGTATATGTTAATAGATAAGTAAAAAAAAAAGTGAAAGGAGAGAAAATAGACCACATGTATAGATGCTACATGTTAATAGATAAATATTAAAAAAAAAGGAGAGAAAATAGACCACATATTCAGGTGCTATATGTTTATAGATAAATAAAAAGAAAGAAGTAAAAGGGGAGAAAATACACCACATATTTAGGTGCTATTTGTGTCCTGCCAGTGCAGAAGTATCAGAGCAGTGGGCCTCCATCATCTATAATAGCAACTTGAAGATGAGCTTCGCTATCGAGTCATCCATTATCTGGAGTGTTCTGTCTTTTCTCAATGCCACCACACACAAGTAGCGGTGCTGCTGAAAGCCCTACGCATTCCATTCAGTGGACAAGACACAATGTGACCTTAAAAACTG
>CM060306.1:80400511-80403011 GCA_030674185.1 Monoplex corrugatus
AACAGACAAAATGGGACAACGAGAACAATTTTTTTTTTATTATTTACTCTCTCTCTCTCTCTTGTCTGTCTGTCTGTCTGTCTCTCTCCTGTCTCTCCTCTCTCTCTCTCTCTCTCTCTCTCTCTGTTTCTCTCTGTCTCTCTGACTCTGTTTCTCTGTCTCTCTGTCTCTGTCTCTGTCTCTCTCTCTCTCTCTCACTCTCTGTTTCTCTCTGCCTCTCTCTGTCTGTCTCTCTGTCTCTCTCTGTCTCTCTCCTGTCTCTTATGTGTGGTGTGTGTGTGTGTGTGTGTGTGTGTGTGTGTGTTGTGTGTGTGTGTGTGTGGTGTGTGTGTGTGTGTGTGTTCTCTTTTTTTCACATTCAGCCCTCGCCCAAGGAGGGCCCACACTACATACAACTGAAACATAAGGCCGCGGTAGTCAAGCGCCTGAACGTTGGACTTTCAATCGGAAGGTCCTGGGTTCAATCCGCTCAGGCCTGATGGATAAAGGGTTTGGATTTTTCCGATGTCACAGGTTAACTTCTATGCATATCTGTTAGTGTCTATAACCCGTTGGTGATAATACGCACGCAGAACATCAAATATGAGCGTTAAAGATGCTGTAACATGTAAGTCATGTCAACGGCTTATGTATTAAAACCGAAAACACACGTCCACTGACGACGGAGTGTGCAGACTATGCATCAGCCTGCTGCTTGCACAGAGTGGGCAAATCAAAGTCCGTACACGCATCAGAGAAAAAAAATCAGAATGCGAAAATAAAATCTCACCTCAGAGAGAGAGAGACAGACAGACAGACATACAGACAGCAGGCAGGCAGACAGACAAAACGAGAGAGAGAGAGAACTATGTTTTTAAATCCAAAACAAAGACAATTATTCAACCATTCCTGTTGCGGGGGGGGGGGGGGGGGGTCCTACTACTTACTTATACTTGCTGACATTCAAACATGAAGCCGCCTTGTTATGTCTACTCCAAAAAGATATCGCAAGCCATCTGTCTGAATGTTCTCTTGCTGTATAACAAATTACTATTGCCTGTGTCAGCCAACTGACAATAAGCTCTTTCAGTCAGACCCCATGACGGCACGTCTGCAAAGAAGCTGACACTACGGCAATATCGTATCTCACTCGGCGCAGACAGCGTGAGTCTTTATTGGAGTGGTGAGAATCCGGCCAGATTCTCATCTCATAGTTTGGTAGTTTGAGGAATTTCGGGCTTCCCCGGTGAGAGAGCAAGAGAGAGAGAGAGAGAGAGAGAGAGAGAGAGAGAGAGAGAGAGAATAGTGTGTGTGTGTGTGTATGTGTGTGTGTGTGTGTGTGAAATTATAAGTCGGCGTGCGTCATGTTTTAAACCGACATTTTTTTCAGAGTAGCAGTCCCCTTTTCATTCCTTACCCACCTACCCACCCACTTCCGCCTCTCGATCGCTCATTCGCTTCGCTCGCTGTTTTGTAGTTTTCCACATCTGCGGCTGAATAAGACAGATATATAAATGCATAAACAGAAATATATTAATAAATAGATAATGTTATTAAACTACATCATAAACAAAAGCGACGACCCCCCACCCCCCCTTTTTTTTTTTTTTTTTTTTTTTTTTAAATTTCAACTTTTAATTTCAACTTTTATTTTATATTGTCTTGTGTTACAATGGCTTTACAATGGGGACTTCGGGTGCTCTGTCCAGAAAGAGTGCGTCGCCACCCATTTTATCTTTTTTTCTGTATGCGTATTTCTGTTTACTTTTGAACTTGAATTATGCAACAGAAGTTTTGCAAGGGACAGCTCCTTTGTTGCCGTAGGATCTTTAACGTGCGCTAAGTATGTGCCGCACACAAGGTCTCGGTTTATCGTCTCGTCCGAAAGACTAGCTCCTAGACCACCATAGACCTTGCGGAGAGGAGGGGGTAGAGGTGGGGAAGAAAATTTCTTTCCGATTCGTGATTTGATCTCGGGATTCTCGCACCCTTGGTGGGTGTCTTTAACCATGGGGCCTCACGCTCCACGAGACGAGATCTTTGTCCCAACAGAATTTTTTTCTTTGTTATTGTTGATCAGAAACACACACACACACACACACACACAACACCACACACACACACACACACACACACACACAACACACACACACACACACACACACACACACACACACACACACACACACACACACACACACACACACACACACACACACACAAAACAGAATCAGAAAGCATATTAAGTATAAGAGGACAAGACAGGCACATATTTTCGGCCAACTGATCTTTGTCAAGCGTACGCAGAAGAAAAAAGAAAGTAAGGGAGTTTTGTTTTTTCCCCTGAACTTTGTCGTATTTGTTCTTTGTTGTCTTTCGTGTACTCTTGACAAAGGCCAGTTGGCCGAAAATTTGTGTCCGTCTTGTCTTATTGTTTATTAAATACGCATTCTGATTCTATTTTTGTAATTTTCTGGTACATGTTTACTTGAGCGAGGGCGGTCATTTTTGCTTTGGGATA
>CM060306.1:80408011-80418011 GCA_030674185.1 Monoplex corrugatus
TAACAGTCTCCTTCTTAAGGAAGAATTATTACAGAAAACCCAGATGTTGTACTACTCAAGGTCGCTGTAGCCTTTGAGAAGTATCAGATGAACTAAAAATTGATATAGAGTGTGTACGATGGTAGACTGTCACGACAGAGAAAACAGGTTTTTACTATTCCAAGAGCTTATGAAAGAGTGTTGTTCACACGTCTTCCTCAAAAAATGCTATTTGTGAACACTTTTTTTTTGGGGGGGGTCTTCATGATCCTAACCTTGACGTTTTACTTTCCAAACTTATGTTTTCACTGCTCTTCAACAGACCAAAGATTTGTTGGAAATTTGGTAAAGATCCACTGTAAAGAGTTGAGTATACTTTGTTCACACATTTTTGACACAGGCCAATAGACAGACACAGACACTCACGCATGCACACACACCACACACACCAACACACACACACACACACACACACACACACACACACACACACACACACACACACACACACACACACACACACACATACACACACACATACATACATACATACATACATACATACATACATACATACACATACACACACACGAACACACACACACATACACATACACACACACGAACACACACACACACACACAACACACACACACACACACACAACACACACACACACACACACACACACACACCACACACACACACACACACCCCTTCCTGGTCCACATGAAAATAAATCTATTTTATCCAAATGGGAGATTAGGGAAAAAAAGTAGAGTGTTTATGTATGGAGTATGGACTACAAGAGTTTGTGATAATGGGGTGCTGCCGTGCATGTCTTTTTGACATCTTTTTGGCAGCAAAAACACTAGAAGTTTGAAATGATGCAAAACAGATGTAAGTGGAGGCAGCAAATTTTAGGATGAAACGATAAACCGATAAACCGAGGTTATGTATACAGCACACACTCTACAAAACTTTAAAATATCCCACAGTGACAAAACAGTTGTCCCTTGCAAAATTCTGTAGACAAATCCACTTAAATAGTTTGGAATATGGAGCTTTTTAGAGAGAGATTGATGGCACTCAGATAATTCTACATGTGCTCCACTCCCTGAGCCTTCGCTAAACTCTATGTGTTGGTAAGGTCTTAAAATGGGAAGAGGAGAGAGGGATCTATAAAACAGTCAGTTGACACCATCAGAATGATGGAAACATTAAGATGGGCAGTAAACAGACCAGTTTTAATACTGCCAGCTGGGATTATCGAAATATCAGAAGTACATCAACAGAAAACAAGTAATAAGTGGGTGGTACTGCGTACCAGCGAGGCTCTCTTCTAGGAGGAGCAACCCGAATTTTACATGGTAAATTCGTTGTGACAGAAAAACGACAGCGACAACAAATACAAATACGAAAGAATGCTCTGACAGTATTTCGCATTTATGAAAATAAGCGGGGAATAAGAAGCACGTAAGAGGGCTGATGTGAGGTGTATAGACCACAGGAATTAGTGGTGATGAGATACAGGTGTGTGTACGTCTAGCTTTGATCAGGACACCCGGCTCATGGGTCACTGGCAGGTCACATTATTCTTCAACGAGCTCACCTGTGTAATGCTGCACACAGCTGCTGTCTTCCGCTAACCTGCCTCTACCTGAAGGCATGCAGCCAAACATAATGAGATGTCTACTCTTCCCTGATGAATGGTTTCTTTAAAGGAGAAGCCTATGTACTGCCCCGTCCTACCCAACTTTCTGCACCTCTGTCCATTGGTTTGTCGTAGGAGGATCGTTGTGCTCTGTCTGTCTTTCTGGCGGATTTTTGTAGCCCATTAGTTCGGTTGTAAAGAGCGCCATGTTTGATAACACAGAGGTTGTGTGGATCAATCCTTGGGGTGGGCTTCTTACTCCCCCCCCCCCTCCCCGCAGGCAGGTTGGTTTTTCTGATAGAGCTGTGGACTGAAGATCTGATATATTGAGTTCAATCGCAGACTGCTACATAAAAAAGTTAGCCTGGTTGCTGCCTGTCTTAATGTTTCCATCATTCTGGTGGTGTCACCTTAGCGTTTTATAGGTCCCTTCTTCTTCCACCATTAATAAAGAAGATTAGGAAAAGACAAGCAACATTTATAGGCTATTCTATGAGGAAAAGAGAATTAGAGCACCTGGTCACAACATGAAAGCTGCAGGGAAAGAGAACGCCAGTAAACCCAGGGAGAAAATATTGGACGGACTTGCAGGGTGATTGAGGACGGAGAGAGGGTGGAAGATGTACTTGCAGCGACAAGGGATAGATTCGTATGGAGAGCCATGATCGCCAACGCCATGCAACAGGGCACTTGATGATGATGGATGATGATGATGATGATGATGATGATGATGATGATGATGATGATGATGATGATGTTCCTCCATCCTCCTCATTTCAAGACATTGTCAGCGTGTAGTGTTTTTGCACAAGTTCAGGGAATCCGCCAGATAATTGTTGACTGTTTTGGGTGGAGCATATATGGGATAGTACGAGCGCCACGAATTCCTCTTTTGGTTGAACATCGGATTCACATGCCGGTTGTTGTGGGTTCGAACCTGGCTCGTGATGTATTAACCCTTTGACTCCCGCATCCTGTCCACCAGCATCCTGCATTGTCAATCATACTAGCAATGCAAAAACTTAACCCTTTGATTTACTCACTCTACCTGCGAGTTTCCTGCGGGAAGGTGGTGGATAGGGTGAGGGAATCAAACGGTTAAGTTTTTGCAGTTGGTGGTTAGGGAGCGGGAGCGAAAGGGTTAGACTGGCAGTCTTGCTGTCCTATATTAACAATCTGATGGTGTCTGTAAAATCAGGTCAGTCCCTCACCCCCCTTCCCTAAGATGGTTATTCCCATCAACCAGGGCGGGGTGCTGACGTAAAACTGAATCATGTCGATATGAAATGTATATATTGCCAGCTGGCCTAGCGCACACACACCGATGGATGCACGTGCACGCACACGCGCACGTACACACACATACACACACACACACACACACACACACACACCTGTATCGTAAATTCTTGTATCGCATAAATGTGTTCTTACTTCTTTACACATACACACACATACGCACACACACATATACACACACACAACGTACACACACACACACGTACGCACACGCACAAGCACACATACACATGGTCGTTCGAACGCACGCATTATATTATTGAATGTATTCAGTTTGTTTTCACTGCGTGTGCGTGCGTGTGTGTGTGTGTGTGTGCGCGCGCATGTGTGCACAAGTGCGTGCATTTGTGTGCGTTTGTGTTATACAATGGGAGATTGAAGACACAGAATCCATTGCGATATAACATTTATCTGACAAAGTGCAGTGGCTGACATTCAGTACTGTGGTTTTTAACTAGTTAAGCTAAAGGGCCACTGTATATATGTGTGTGTGTTTGTTTCATTTTTGGGGGTGGGGGTGGGATGAATGGAGGTAGGGACGGGGCTGGCAAATTCTTGTAATAGAGCTGTGGACTCAAGACCTGATATTTCGAGTCCAGTCCCTGCACTGCAACGTTAAAACTGATCTGTTTGCCGCCCATCTTTATGCTTCCATCATTCTGGTGGTGTCAGCTGAGTGTTTCATAGATCCATCTCCTCTCCCTTCCCCTCCCTTCCCCCAGCCCGTTATCTTCCATTTCAAAACCTTTCAGCATGAGCGCATAAGGTTCTGCGCAGGCTGAAAAATTCTGCCAAATGACAGAAGGCAGATTGGGTGGAATGCGTATGGCACTGTACGCGTGTGATGAATTCCTCTGGAATAAACTCTCAAGTCTACATGTAAACGCTGTAGCTCTTGCAGAAAGGTTTAGGGTGTATCAATCTCGCTAAGCGGTCAGGGTTTTGAGGGACAGTGTTAACTTAGTGCATGCTGACATCAGGAAATCTGTCAAAATCATCACCATTAGGGTTGTTCTCTCTCTCTCTCTCTCTTTCTCTCTCTCTCTCTCCTCTCTTCTGTGTGTGTGTGTGTGTGTGTGTGTGTGTGTGTGTGTGTGTGTGTGCGTGTGTGTGCGTGTGTGTGTGTATGTGTGTGTGTGTGTAAATTTATGTGTGCGCATACGTGTGTGTGTGTGTGTGATGTGTGTGTGTGTGTGTGAATGTGTGTGAATGTGTGCGTGCGTGTGCGCGTGTGTTCTTTCATTGTGCGGACCCCATATTTTGAAACTCTTCTTCTGTCCTCTTAACGCTTACGCTTCCATCTCTCTCTGTCTGTCTCTCGGTCTTTGCCTCTCTCTCTCTGTCTCTGTCTGTCTGTCTGTCTCTCCTCCCTCCCTTCTCATCCCCCCCCCCCCCCCCCCCCCCCGACTCTTGATTCAAGTTGTCATCCTCTTTCTTACATACCCACACAGAGGGCGCGCGCACGCATACAAAGGTAATTCCTCTTCACGTTTTAAAAGAAAAGGGTATAAAACAACGACTTGACTTATCGATCTTACGTTTTAGTCAAAGAATTCTTGTTTCTTTCTTTTGTCATCTTTTCACTTCCCTGACAGTTGATGGATCTAAACGCACTTTGTCATCAGACACAAACAACAGTTTCACGCCCATTTGATCACCCCTTCACCTCCAACACCAAAATCATTTTCAGGGGAAAAAACAACAACGTGTGTGTGTGTGTGTGTGTGTGTGTGTGTGTGTGTGTGTGTGTGTGTGTGTGTGTGTGTGTGTGTTGTGTGTGTGTGTGTGTGTGTGTGTGTGTGTGTGTGTGTGTGTGTGTGTGTGTGTGTGTGTGTGTGAATGGCGCACTCTCTCTGTCTCTCTCTGTCTCTCTGTCTCTCTCTCTCTCTCTCTCTCTCTCTCTCTCTCTCTCTCTCTCTCTCTCCCCTTTCTCTTAGACACACACTCTCTCTCTTCTGTCTCTCCCCCCTTTTCTGTCTTGCCCGTCTGTGTATGTTTGTGCCTGGTAAAATAAGTTTTCTTGAATGCTGTTGGATTGTAATGTGCATCTGCCGTCTGATGAGATGACCGTTCCCAGATATTTGAACTTTTCAGCTTGTCTCAAGTGTAATACCATTTGTTGTTACTTTACATGAGGGTGGTTTTTTTTTTGTTTTTGTTTTTTTTTTTGCTGATTGCCATGACTTCAGTCTTCCTACGTTTTAGCTCTAGCCCTTTATTTTTGCTTTCTATTTCTATTACACACACCAGATTTTGTAGGTCTGTTTTATTTTCTGCAATTAGAGTGGTGTCCTCTGCATAACGAAGATTGTTTATCATAGTTCCTCCAACTTTTATCCCAGGGCATTCTTATGGGTTTCTCGTGATGGTTTCGCTTTAAAATGAAAGATCTGGCGACAGAACACATCCCTGTCTAATTCTCTTTCGATATTTTGATCTTTTTAATCCTGTTTTCTCCGTTTTGTGTTTTTGCAATTTTTTTCATGTTCAAAGCCCTATTGTTTTTCATATAATTAACCAGCACACTTGAACTTTTGCATACTGGTTTGAATTATCTTATTATTTTTGCTAAGGAAATGGTCTGAATATAGATTAGTTTAAAAGTTTTGGCCCGTAAATTTTGCGTTATGTCGTCAGTGTAGGCAAAATTCAGGCACCTCATAACTTAAAACTGTCATATCTATACTAACATTTGTCTTTTTCAATTTGAAGAACAGGAGGTGTTGAACATTTCTGTGAGAACCGATTTCTTTTATGTACAATGAATAAAAAGTATATGTTGAAAATTGTGTGTTTGGTGGCCATATTTGATTGTCACCATGACAGTGATGCACAGAAAGACATAATTTGGGTTTTGCAAGTTTAACAAGTTATACATTTCAATTTTCAGTATAACTGTCAACATTAATTTGAAAGAAATTGTAGATATTTTATTCCCCCCCCCCCCCCCCCTGTCCTGCTTAACACCGCGCCAGGGAAGTTGTTTACTGTTTTTTTCTACTAAGTCTTACGCATTTTTTCGCTGTTGTTGGTATTTTTTGTTTTTTTATTTTGTTTGTTTGGTTGTTTGTTTGTTTGTTTTTATTTTGTTTGTTTGTTGTTGGTTTTTTTTATACACCTGACAAAGGCCAGTTGGCACAAAAGTTGCGCCTGTCTTGTTTTGTTACAATAAATACGCGTTCTTGTTCTATTTGTGTGTGTGTGTGTGTGTGTGGTGTGTGTGTGTGTGTGTGTGTGTGTGTGTGTGTGTGTGTGTGTGTGTGTGTGTGTGTGTGTGTGTGTGTTTCTGATTCCTATTGTTTGAACGCTGGCAATCACTTTGATTTAGATTTCTAGTATTTTGAATTGATCCTTTTAATTTTACCTCTCTGTTTGGGGGTGTCCTACTATTTCTCCCTCCTATTTCGCTCATTCTCATACAGATCATTGTTGGAGTTAAAAAGTAGTTTCAAAACATATTCACTTTTATGGCTTCCATAAAAGACTACTGATATGGTAACTTTTGTGGCTTCCATGCATTAACAATAAAAATTCCATAGTCATATCTGAACGCTTGAGGTTATCAGCCTACACAGCAAATCTGAAGCAGTCGAGGAATCACTTTGACCGTCTGCTGGGGGCCACTCGAGCACACTTCACGTACAGTCGGACATACTTGGCTCTCTTTTAACTGTCGTCACGTATCGCTTTTGTTTGAAGGTGTTTGTCATACGAGTGTCACTTGCAAAGACTTCAATTTTTCTTTCCCACTGTGAGAGAGAGGGGGAGAGAGAGAGAGAGAGAGAGAGAGAGAGAGAGAGAGAGAGAGAGAGAGAGAGAGAGAGAGAGAGAGAGAGAGAGAGAGAAGAAGAAGAAGAAGAAGAAGAAGAAGAAGAAAATGAAAGAAATAAAAACGGAGAGACAGAAATGAGAAGATAGGAAAGGAGACCTCCCCTTTTGTCTGTTTTGGTGTGTGTGCTCGTTGTTTCTTTTAACATCTATTCCTATATACACCTTTAGACAATGATGTGTTGTGTGTGGTGTGTGTGTGTGTGTGTATGTCTGTCTGTCTGTCTGTCTGTCTGTCTATCTGTCTGTGTGTTTGTCTGTCTGTCTATCTGTACGTCCGTGAAAACAGTGCAGGTCTTTATGAGTAGATTTTCCCCGAACATATGACAGAGAACTACTGTACGTCGAGGAGCAATGCATATTTCAGTTTAGATAAACACGGCCCAATTTTAGGGCGCAGTCGCATCAAGACAAAACACAATTTTGTATCACCTATTCAGTCCATTGGAGACTTCATCAGACTTGAATATAGCCTCACTTTCGTTGATGTTCTTCTGACCTGTTCAACCCTTTGATTCCCTCACCCTTTACACCAGCTTCCTAATCAACAACCATTCGAAGATTGGTGTGATGCGTGGTCGAGGTTTACCCTCAGTTTTCACGTGGAGTTGGCATGTAAACTTACTGTAAGCCCGAGTACACACACTGTACCACAGGACTGCAATACTACTGAGGTACCTTTTCATTGGCGCGGTGTGTTCTTATCCATTGGTACACACTGGGTCTTCCGTCGTCCCAGGAACTTGGCCGTCTTCCTCTTTCCGTCATTAACATTCTGTCCGGTTGCTGAACCGTCTGATTAGGTATAAGTTGTTGTTTGTGTTGTTGTTATCGTTGTTGTTGTTGTTGTTGCTGTCATCGTCGTCATCGTTGTTGTTGTGTTTAAGGATCATCGCACTTAGGGAGATTTCGTTTGTACTCGTTTTTGTTTGTTTGTTTGTTTGTTTTTTTTATAGACATTTTGTCTCATCTTTACGCCACCTTAGTGTCTACAAAAGTTGGCACAGTTTTCACAAAGTGGTGATAATGATGATGATGATGAGGATGATAACCATGATACTGTGGAGTTCCATCTACGATCGAGACTGCGTGACAGGGCTGTACTCTACCCTTACTATCATAATATATCCTTGCACAAATCAGGCCGACAGATAACAGCCACCTGCGGTGTGAATCAGGAGGTTTGAACAGCACCTTCTGTGACGCATTCGTGAAGTGGATGAGACTAGACTCAGTGGTCCAAATCTTCCCAAAGAGCCCAAAGCACGCTTAACTCAGGGTAGGAGCCGTTTGGAGCAGAAAAATCCACGACGATTTTTGAAGGGACTGACGCAGATTAGAACGCACAAACTTCCAGTCGGTAGTACATTGTACTAACCATTACACCACGGCGACTGCTATTGTTGTTATTGTTGTTGTCGTCAATTATTTCAAGTTTGTTCTAGATGTTGCTCTTGTGTCTTGACTTGCACATTATTCTATCGTCTCAGCTTAATGACGACAAGACAGAAGCTATCCTCATTGGCACCCGTCAGAAATTTTCTCAGCTGCCTCCTCTTTCTCTCCCATTATGTAACACATCAGTCCCAATTTCTGATTCAGCTAAAAACCTTGGTGTCTGCATTGACTCTACCCTCTCCATGAACAACTTTGTTTCTCAAACTGCCAGATCTTGCTACTATTCATCTCCATCGTATAAGGCTGATCAGGAAGTATCTCTCAGTCGAAACAACTGCAAAACTCGTTCTCTCCTTCATAATGTCTCGCATTGACTATTGCAATTCACTCCTGTCTGGTCTTCCTGCCTCCACCATTCACATCCTACAGCGCATTCAAAACAATGCTGTACGCCTTGTACTCAAAAAGAAAAAAGCTGACCACATATCTCCTCTCCTGGCACAACTTCACTGGCTCCCTGTATCAAAGCGCATACAATACAAACTAGACACCATGTGCTACAAAAGCCTCAATAACGCAGCCCCCGATTACCTGTCAAGCCTACTTGAGATCTATCTTCCCTCACGTACCCTCCGCTCTGCCTCCGATCCTCTGACTTTTCGCTTTCCACGCACTAAGCTCAATACCTATGGTCCACGAGCCTTCTCTGTTTCTGGTCCACTCTCCTGGAACAAACTTCCTCTCTCAGTCCGTCAGCAACCTACTTTTGTCTCCTTCAAGTCCGCTCTCAAAACCCACCTTTTCTCCTCTGCATAAAATCCTAACCTCACTCAACCCCCCCTCCCCCCTCTGCAGCCTGTCTCCGCTCGGAGGGGAATCACATGGTTATAATATATAATTGTATATGCTATGCTCTCTATAATTTTCCATTGCTTTTATTCTTGCTTCTATTGCTTTTATTGCTTTTATTCTTTCTCCCCATTTATAGCCATGCGTGTGTGTGTGTGTGTGTGCGTGTGTGTGCGTGCGTGCGTGCGTGCGTGCGTGTGTGTCTGCTTCAGCGCTTAGATTTGATTTTATCAAGATTTTGCGCTATATAAATATTGTAATTATTATTATTAATATCTTCAATAATTGTAACATTTCTAACCACAAAGGACTCCGAAAATTTTGTATTTAGTTAGTATCAGTTAAATTTACACACACACTTACACTCACACGCACGCACACACGCACACACGCACACACACATGTATATATATATATATATATATATATATATATATATATAATTAAAATATATATATATAATCTACACATATGTATGTGTATACGTGGCTGTGTGTTGTAATGATATGATCTCTTTGTTGTTATTGTTTTACAGAACGTGTTCAGGAGCTATTTAGCTTGCCCTTAACGTCTTTGGGACGGCAATACAAAGTAGCATACTTACATCCCATCATGCCCTTGCCATTCAGGGTAGCAACGAAGGTTCTGTACTTCTGTCTGTTCTGGGCCAGCCTCTGTATAGTACCCCCAAATGTGTTTCAGGGCCTTAAGATGTCCCATTGTTCGTCACCAGATCTTCTTGGGTCTTTCTTTTTTCTGTGTTCCTTCAGGTGTCCAGTGAAGGACAGTCCGGGTAAAGTTATCCTGCTGTCTTGGGATGATGTGCCCTATCTCCAGCGTCTTTTTATGATGTGCAAAGTGGCATTCTACCAGATGGAGGAGTGAGAATTTGATATATTTTCTGAACAGTTATTTTACCTGACTCTGAAATGATTGTCCACACTGTATCAATTCGTGAGCAGATAGACGTATAGGAGACTTTGTCTGCGTTCT
>CM060306.1:80423011-80443011 GCA_030674185.1 Monoplex corrugatus
GCAGCACCAAGTTCAGTTTCAACAAGTCGGGTGATATGCCGGACTACACCATTCCGTACAGAAAACCCGACAGTCCTTTCTTTACTGTCGAGTCAGAGAGGGGCATTCCTGGCAGCGATGGTGGTAGTAGTAGTGGTGGTGGTGGTGGTAGAGTCTTCTTCCCTGGGGATGATGATTTTAGGTGGGTACTTTTTTTTCAGTTTATCTTCACCAGGTGTGTGTGTGTGTGGAGGGGGTTGGGGTGTGTGTGATGATTTCAGGTGGATGTTTTTTTTGTTTGTTTGTTTGTTCGTTTTAGTTACTTTTCTTCCCTCCGGAGTGATGATGTTTGATGGATACTTTTTTTTTTTTAAAGACGAGCATTTCACATTTCGAAGATGACAAATCGCACAATGGGAAGAGATATGTTGGAGATGGTGGGAGTGAGGGTGGTAAAATAAGGCGCATGGCAAAGGGGAGTTAACACATGGAGAGAAACTTTGTTACTTCCCTTTAGTAAGTGTACGTGTTTGTGTAGATGTGGAAAAATTGTTTCTAAATGAGAAGAAACAAAGACACAAGCTTCATCTCCATGTCTTATATCCCTGTTGACAAGCACACTACCTTACCCCATCCCTGTCGAATCTCTTAAATATTGTGCAGTGTGTGAACTTCTTTTTGTTGCTGTGTTGTAAACGTGTCTGCATGTTGTTTTCGTGCCCTACGTTTTTGTATGCAGCTGAAGACCCAAACGTCGGAACCAGTAGGTATTTCGTCTATGTCTGTGTTAGTGTGAACAGTGTTTTAAATCCTAAGGTGAGTAAAGTACATTTCTTTTTCATATCTATATTTTCATCTCACCTGCAGTCATTCATCTTACTCTCATACATTAGATATAGCAGTTAGTACCGTATTAAACTTTTGCAGTGGTATCTTTCTGTTCATTTCTTACAATGTGTAGTTTTGTCCCATTTTAGGCGAGGGTTAGATATTAAAAAGAAGCTTGAAAGTGCTTGTCTGTTACCCTTGTAAATAAAGAACATTATCTTCACTTCTTTTGTCTTCTTTTGTCTTCTCTTCTCTTCTCGTTTCTTCTCTTTTCTGTCAGTCTGTCTGTCTGTATGTCTGTCTGTCTGTCTGTCTGTCTGTCTCTCTCTCTCTGGTATTTCTTTTTCTTTCTTTCTCTCTCTCCCTCTGTCTGCTCTCTCTCTCTCCCTTTCTTTCTTACATCTTTACCTCTCTCTTTGGAACACTACTCCTGTACTTTTATCCTCATACTTTCTCTGTCTCTGTGCCTCTGTCTTTCTCTGAATCTCTCTTCTTTCTTCCTCTTCTTCTCTCTTCCTCCTTCTTCTTCTCTCTTCCTCTCTCTCTCCTCTTTCTCTCTCTCTCTCTCTCTCATCTCTCTCTCTCTCTCTCTCCCTCTCTCTCCCTCTCTCTCCCCATTTGCTCTTTCGTCCTCAAATCTTCTTTGTCTGTAGATCTGTCCCTCACCCCCACCCACTCTCTTTTTCACCATCATACCTTATTGTGCTGTTGCGATAAAACTTTCAGAGCACCCCAAAACGCTTACAGCGTAGGCAGTTCCATGTCCTTACCACGTGGAGTGGGTTACGGAGCCAGCAGAAGCCAGCAACAGGAGCCACGGAGTCTTCCTATCCGTGTCAGCCCTCAGCCGTCTCCATCCCCTTCTCCACAGGTCATGGCCCCTCCCCCAGCACAACATATCAAATTCTCCCCCTCACCTCAGCCGATGACACCTCCTGCCCAACAGATCAGACTCTCCTCCTCCTCAAACCCCACAACACCTCCAGCTCATCAGATCAAAATCACCCCCACCCCACAGCCGATGACACCTCCCGCCCAGCAGACCAGGTTCACTCCTTCCCCAAGCTCCTCGACATCAACACCTCAGACTCATCAGATCAAATTCATCCCTTCCCAAAACCAGTCAACCCCTCCGGCCCAGCACATCAACTTCAGTCCCGCTCAGTCGCACGAGACTCGCTCGGGATCGTCACCTCGCACGCTGGACCCTGTGGATGAGGTATTTGTAGAGGATTCGAGGTCTTCGTCCTCGGTCTTCAGTCGGCCTGATGCCAGTTCCTCCTTCTCCTCCTCCTCCTCCTCCACCTCCCAGCCTGTTCGTGTCAGTCCTCGAGGTTCTGCTGACAGTCAGCTTGCTTTTACCAGAATGCAGGTAACTATTTATTTGTGTTGGCTATTTTATATTCTTATAAAGCGAAAATAACTCTGCCTGAGGCTGAATCAAGAAAAAGTAAACACGTGTACACAAGACAGGATAAGTAGTGTTATCTCCCTGGCAATGGTTAGAACAAAGAAAGAAAGAACCAAACAAAACAAAAAACAATAACAACAACAAATGGATCTTTTACTCAACAGAATTTTAATCTTTAGTTACATAATGATTTGATTAATTAGTTTGTTAGTTGGTAATTGGTCTGCCAGTCAGATAATTATTTAGTCGGTTAGTTTGTTAGTTAGTGAGTTAGTTGTTTATAGCCTCTACTTTTCTAAATGTTATGACATCAACTATGCTCAGTATACAGACATATTACGCTTGTATGCGTTTATATCCGGACACATTGAACCTGTGGAGGACCTGAGGATAAAAACGTGTAGAATAGTGTCCTGTTTCTTTTTGTTGTGTTTTGTTTTGCTTTTAGCCTGTTGATTCCTGAAGATTTTGGTATGTCATGATGTTTTACTTGTTTAAAAGGCGTCAACATGTTCATCCCACCCCATCCTACCCATCTTCATACACATAGTGCACGTGTGTTCGAGCATTGTCTGTGCGTTTGTGTGCATCTGTGTGTGAATGTGGAAGAGAAAGACCAACAAACAAAATGTTATCACAAATGGTTCTGTGCAGGTGTCAAGTCCTTATTCTGATGCCAACAGAAAATCCATCAGCCCCCACAGTTCTAGATCCAATTCACCGCGTGCATTTCCCCAAAACAAACAACAACAACAACAACAACCTGATGACAGGCCACAGCATGGTTCCGTCTCATCCACCCTAGTCTACAATCCACAGTCATCCTCACACGGAGTCCTTCACGACAGGCAAGAACAGCAAATCCCATCAGGTTCAAACAACGACCAACAATCCCTTGGTTCTTCACGCAGCAACTCGTATTCGCCCAGGCAAGAAAATCAACAGCAGCACCAGTCGCAACAGCACAACACGAATGTCGTTCAATTGTCGCTTGGCACACGAGAACCTCAGGTAACCCCTTTCAGTATGCCAAGACCCGAAGCTCCACCCTCCTACTCCCAGACTTTTCCCAGGCGACTCATTAGTCACGATCGTCAAGCAAGCAACGACAGAAGCCAGTTAGATGGGTATTGGAACCAGTCCAGACCCGGAGGATCTTCAGACGTTGACAAGAGTCAAGTCAGTAATGGTCATGTCTCCGGCCCGGTGATCAAGCAGCAGGCTGGTGTGTCAGATTTCGGATATGACGAGTTAGCAACAAGGAATGGAACAGGGGGCCCTGTGAGGTCCCCGCCTGAGCCATACAGGCCTTCAGAACCTAAACCTTACAAGCAGGAAGAACCCCCCAAATTCAAGCCTTATAGGCCTTCTGAACCCCAAATCTACAAGGCTCAACCCTACAGACCACCAGAGCCTCAGCCATATAAACCTGAAGAACCCCAGCGGTACGGACCAAGAGAATCCCAAACTTTCAGGTCAGCAGAACCCCAGTCTTACAGGGCTGAAAACCCCCAATCTTTCAGACCTAGGGAGCCTGAACCCCGTAGGCCAACAGAACCCCGTAGGCCAACAGAACCCCAAGTCTGCAGGCCCACAGAACCTCAAGTCTACAGACCTACGGAACCTAATGTATACAGACCAGCAGAACCTCAAGTATACAGACCAGCAGAACCTCAGGTATACCGACCCACAGAACCTCAAATATACCGATCCACAGAGCCTCAAGTAAACAGGCCGAGAGAATCTAAAGTATACACACCTGCAAAACCTGAACTTCACAGGTCTGAACATCTTGAGGCTCAGGGATACAGGCTGGAGGATCATCAGTCCCAAACTTACAGACCGGAAAAAAGCGAACCCAACAGGTTTACAAAAGCTCAACCCTACAGGCCGCCAGAACCGCGAGTCTTCAGACCGGCAGAGCCCGAAAAGCAGGAATCGCAGCATCCTACAGGCGGCATGTACGAAGCAAAACCTGTCTACTACCACAGTTCCAGTCAGCATAACACTCAGCCCAACACTACAAGCATCAGACCTACTCAGCTTAATTCATCTATCCCCGCTACCGCCTCGTCCACCGTCTTCTCAAATCAGTCTTCACGGGACCACGACAAAGAGAAGTTGGGGATGTCTCCTGATGATTGGCCTCCTCCGCCACTCTCTATTGCTGCTCCTGGGGGTACCGCATGGACATCACCCGACGAAATTTCGAAATTCCGTCCTCGCAGTTTCCTGTGGGCAAGCTGGACGAAGACTTGGCTCAGCTGAGTGTGGTGACCACTCCCGGGGGATCTGAACAACTTCCACCTTTTCCAGTTGATCCAGTTGCCTCCGCTGTCCTTCCTCCTCCTCCTCCTCCTCCACCACCTCCTCCTTCTTCAGCTCCTTTTCAACCAGTGTTCAAATGTTGGCGGCCACCCCGTCGCCAGGATAAACAGGTGAGTCTTGTGTGTGTGTGTGTGTGTGTGTGTGTGTGTGTGGTGTGTGTGTGTGTGTGTGTGTGTGTGTGTGTTCTGTGTGTGTCTGTGTGTGTGTCTGTGTGTGTGTCTGTGTGTGTAGTGTGTGTGTAGTGTGTGTCTGTGTAGTATGCATGTGTGTGGTGTGGTGTGTGTGTCTTGTTTCTCTGTTGCTCGAGGTATGTTAGTTAAACTCAAAAAGCATGTGACGAAGTAGCGAGAAAAAAAAAAAAACGCACTGGACGCAAGCTTTTAACAATGCTTCTTCAATTCAAGGTAATAATGATATATAAACAAGCTGTTTAAAATTAGTTTCAGTTTTTCAGTTTCAGTTTCCCAAGATAGTGTCTCCGCGCTCGGAATTAATTCCATAAGCACTGACGCCAAGTGATGGAGATGATCCAAAATGATCATGGCATAAGCTCTGCAGGCTGGCAAGTCTAAAGGTCCTATCAAGCGGGTGGGCTTTGTGTCCAGTGTTGTATCAGTGTGCCACCGGAACAACTTAGGCTGCAGAAGTGAAATTTATATGTACATCTGCAATATTTAAAAAGAAAGAAAGAAACTCGCGCACCTGGAAACAAATGATCCAGCCTCCTAGTGCGAACTGACTGCACAAACGCCCTTCATAAGCGCATTACAGAAACCCATCACCAAACAGCACCATACATAGCCTCCATCTGTCACCAATATGATTTATCGACTCCATCACCAAAAACTCATCTTCCCTTCCCTGTCAAAACCGTGGAAATGGATGAAAACACATCCAGCCGTGTACTTCCTGCCCCCCCCCCCCCCCCAATACGAACTGACTGCATCAAGGCCCCACACAACAACAACATGTTTATAAACACATAGGTCTAGCGACAGCCAGAACCCATTTAAGACTTACGGTCACCGCCTGTTGAAATCTGGCTACTTTCGTTTTTAGTTTTGACAAGTCGTTTCGAGAGTCCCGCCAACACGTTTAATTGCTTTTGTTAGTGATGAGGTTTGAAACAGAAGACTTGTGTTTTGAAAGAAAATGGAGGGGACGATCGAGAGGCAAGGAAATCGAAGTTCAAAATGAAGACCGAATGGAATATGTTCTCACATATATACTAATATAGGCATAAAATGCAAAACAGAATGCACTGTGTAAGTGTGTGCGTGTATTGTGTGGTGTGTGTGTGTGTTGTGTGTGCGTGCGTGTATGTGTGTGTGTGGAGGGGGGAGGGGGGGGAGGGGGTCGTGCGCTTGCGCTTGTGTGGTGTCAGTAGTGCTGCGTGTGTGCGTGTGTGTGTATCTGTCTGTCTGTCTGTCTGTCTCTGTCTCTGTCTGTCTGTCTGTCTCTGTCTCTTTCTCTGTCTCTCTCTGTCTCTCTGTCTCTGTCTGTCTGTCTGTCTTTTCTCCTCTCTCTCTCTCTCTCTCTCTCTCTCCACACACACACACACACACACACACCACACACACACACACACACTCTGTAAAATATTTTACTCGCAGGACAGTAATTATAATTAGGTTGTCAGAAAGCTTCATTATTGCCATGGCTTGGCAGCATTGTCGTTTTTAACAGTCAGCACATACTCATGACACCGTCATTATGCTGGTTGTCAAACATGTAGGAGGGAGCCAAATCAACGAAGTTCAACACCATCCGTGACTGATATAACACGATGGCATAGGCTTGATTTAGGAGCGACTGTTAGCAGTCAAAACATCGTCTCATGCTAGCGAACGTTGTTACGGGACTTGGCTGTCGGTTCTCGTTAAGTGTCACCAGTGTCGTTAGTCATTTTCGTATTGCCTCTCGACGGGCGCAGTAGACAGTGGGTAAACCCGTCGGACTTGCAGTCGGAAGGTCCCGGGTTCGATTAGCCTACACACCTCTTCTGATGGGTAAAGGAAAGAGATTTTTCCGATCTCTTAGGTCAGTATGTGTGCAGTCCTACCACTGCCTAAACTCCCTTCATTTGTGTACGCATATAGAATTCTAATGTGTGCATTAAAGATCCTGTAAGTCATGTCAGTGGCTGGCTTATGAAAACATGAAAACACCCAGCATGCACACCCACCGAAGACGGGGTATGCAGACTGTGCAGCAACATACCGCCTGCGCGATGTGGATTAACAGCGTGCATACACAGATCCGAGAAAATTCAAAACAATAAAAAGAAAAGTATGCACAGTGCTTTTTATACAACAAATCATAGTCGACGTTGTAGTGAGAAGTATTGGTGTCAGTAACACTCGCAGTAATAGCCGTAGTAGTCGTATTAGTGATAGAAGTAGTAATATTAGTAGTAACAACAATAACAACAGCAGTTAGCAGAAATATTAATAGCAGCAGCGGCAGAGTCAGCAGCTGTAGTTCTAGAAATAGCAGCACCAATAGTTGCATTAAGCAGCAGCAATAGTAAGAGAAAATAGTAGTAGTAGTAGTAGTAGCGGGGGAGAGGAAGAGTAGTAGTAGTAGCGGGGGAGAGGAAGAGGAGCAGATGGTAGAAAGAAACTCTAGGGAGAGCTAGACAACAGAAGGTCTTCAGAGAAGTAACCCCCTTTAGACAAGTGCTTCGGCCCTGAATTCCTTACACTCTCGGGGGGCCGGGCCACATCCAGGTCATGACTCCTGGATGCCCTTCTGCTGTTGTCTATTTTTTTTTTTTTCCCACGCCGGGGATCGAACCTGGGCGATTCTGCGCTTCAGAACTGCGGTACGCGGTTTTACCAATGTGCTAACGGGGCACACATCATCTGTAGGGAATTTAATCCTTATGAAGTTCACTTTTTTCGTTCCTCCTTGCCCAGATCCAGCTTGAGCTCCTTTCTGCTGCCTCTGCCATCGCTTTAAGGGCTCTAGTCCTCTTCTTCCCAGAAATGGCGAGTTGTTTCATGAGATCATAAGCGGAGGTGCCCACAAACCCTCTTGCCCCGACCTCTATGGCGAAGATTTTGACCCGCAGACCTGCTTTCTTCAGGGTGCTGGCAAGACCGGCGTATTTTTCGGTCTTGTAGATATGTGCTTCTTCCATTCTGCTTTCGTATGGCACAGTGAGTTCTATCAGAATCACTTGTTTCGAGGAGTCAGAGTGGAGAGCGATGTCTGGTCTCATGCCTGTCTTGCTGATGACATCTGGGTAATTTCTCCACTCTGGGAGGTCTGCTGTACACTCCCAGTCGACTGCTCCATCCAGAAGACCCTTTGGCAATGTGCTGGTTGTCATAGCACTTTCGGGCCAGACCTGTTTCCCTCCTGCTTTGTAGAACGTTGTCATAGCAATTGGTGCGTTTGGGGTCATGGTTTTTTCGCTAACCACATCTGTGATCACTTTCAGAACTTGGTTGTGCCTCCATGTATACCTTCCTTGGGCTAGCGCTACTTTGCAAGAGCTTAGGACATGTTCCACTGTTTGTTTCTTCTGACAGAGCGGACATGCTGGGTCGTCTGCTTTCCCCCATTTCACTAAGTTTGCATTCGAGGGGAGCAGGTCATATACAGATCTGAGGAGGAAGCTTATCCTTAGAGGAGCCATGTGCCACATATCGTTCCAGCTGAGACTTCTTTGGAGTGCACTGTCCCATGTTGTCCATTGCCCCTGTTGACCTTGCTGGACTGCCTTCTGCACTCTTTTGACATCTTCTTCTTCCTTCAACTCCTGTATGATCATGTCTCTTTTTTCCTTCCCTTTGGCTTTGGACCACCACTGCATTTTTGTTGCTCCCAGTCCCTGTCTGTTGGTTTGCGTGTGTCCAATTATTTCTTTGATGCTGAGGTTTCTCTTGGCATTGTTTACAGCCTCTTGGACTTTCCACTTTCTGCCAGTTCTCAGCTTTGGATGAACTGATCTCACGATATTGTCTTCCGATTCCTCCAGCATGCTCAACAGTCTTGCTTTTCCAACTTTGTATTCCTCCACTATGGATTTGAGAGGTAGCTTCAGCATTGCTTGACGACAGTAGAATGCAACATCAGTGAGACCAGGTGGGACACCGAGCCATTTTCTTGTGTATTTGTTGATTTTGGCTTCCATTGCTTCGACTGTGCTGGTGCAAATGTCATAGATTAGCAGTGGCCACAGCAGCTTTGGTATCAGCATGAACTGTAGACACCAGACTTTGTATTTGCCTGGCAGTCCGCAGTTATCTATTTTCTTCAGGCCTTCTTCTGCTGTTTGCTTGGTTTCACATCCCCTTTGTGTGTCTTTCAGGGAGTCATCATACCATCTTCCGAGACTTTTTACTGGCTCTTCTGTGACAGTGGGGATGGCTTGGTTGGCTACCATGAATTTGACTGAATCTGCCACTTTTCCTTTTCGCAGTGAGAGACTTCGGGATTTCTTAGGTTTGAACCTCATTCTTGAAGAGGCCACCAGCTCATCCAGCTGCTTTAAGATTTGGTGTGTCTCTTCCTCATCCGTGGACAAGACTGTTGTGTCATCCATGAAAGCTTTCAGAGGAGGCATCTGGTATCCATCTCCCAGATTCACTGGACCTGAACTCTTCATTGCAGCTTTCAAGATGACTTCCATTGCCAACACGAACAGTATGGGAGAGATTGCACAGCCCATTGCAATGCCCACCTCTAGGTCTATCCAGTCCGTGGTGTATTCTTTGGTAGAGAACCGCATTGAGAACCCTTGGAAATACTTCCTCAGCATTGTTCGGATGTTTTCTGGGATGTGATACATTTCAAGAGCCAGCTGGATCATATCGTGTGGAACTGATCCATATGCATTCGCCAGATCAAGCCAAACTACGTCAATGTTTCTCTTCTCTGTTCTTGCTTTTTGGATGGCATCCCAAATCAACGTGGCATGTTCCAAGCATCCAGGCATTCCTGGTATGCCTCCCTTTTGGACTGACATATCCAGATACTTGTTTTCAGTCAGGTATTTTGTCAATCTTGCTGCCATAACAGAGAAGAAGATTTTCCCCTCGACGTTCAGAAGTGATATTGGCCTGAACTGATTGATGCTGCTGGAGTTCTGCTCCTTCGGAATGTACACTCCTTCAGCTCTCATCCATTGGTCGCTGATCTTCTGGTTCCTCCATGCTGATCGAATCATCTTGTGGAGCCACTCGAGCACTTTTGGGCATTTCTTGTAGAGCAGGTATGGTATTCCGTTTGGTCCAGGTGCTGACTTGGCTCTGGCTTTCTTTACTACGTTCTTCACTTCATCCAGTGTTGGTGGTTTGTTATTGAATTTTCCTTCTGGCGCTGCAGGCCAAACCAGATTCTGGATTTCAAGTGGTGCCTCGCGCTGAGAATCGGAATATGTTTCCCTGAGATGCTGCTCTAGGGTTTCCTTGCCCACTGTGAGAGTCCCTGATTTGGGTTGTTCAAACAGCTTTCTTGAAAAGTCAAAGGGATCTTTGAAGAAACGATCTTGAGTCTTCTTCTTTTTGCTCTTTCTTCGCCTTGCTGATTCCACTTTGCTGAGAGCATTGTGTTTGGCCTTCAGATCTTTCCAGAGTTCCAGGAGCCCTTGCTTCTCGAATTCTGAGGCAGTTTTCATTCGCATTTTAAGCTTCCTTTTCTCCCTCCGGATGCTCTCCATCTGTTGCTGTCTTCTGGATTTCTGGGGAGGCGTTTTTGTCTTTGGCTGCTTCACTCCATAAGTGTCCCTGCAGATAGAGTATATGATGTCTCCGTATGTGTCAAGTTTGTGTTCCAGCGTACTGTTCCCTATTAGCGCATTCAGCTTAAGGACAAGTTCCTCATCTAATTTCTCCCATTGTTCTTTTGCACCGGCAGGCGGCAAATTGAGTTTTCCACGTTTGGCGTTAAGAGCTTGTGCAAAATCCGCATCAGAACCGTCAGCGTGGATGTCCTTGGCACTATGGTTTAATTCCTGGCCTTGGTCATCCAACGTCTCACCTGCTATCGCAGTGCGCTGCTGCTGGTTCGTATGTGTCTTCAAACAGCCCATTTTTGTCCTGTGGATCTTCATGCCGCGTTTGGTGGTGAATCTCCTTCACACGCACACGGAAATTCCAACTGGTCATTAATCATGGTCCGTTGTGCGTTTCCAGTCGTGATGGAGTCAGTGCCGATGGATTCATCATTCTCTCCCCCTTTCGGTGAATCCTGGGAGCATCTTTCATTTGAAAAACTCGTGGCATGTTATCAAAGGCAAGGTGGGAAGCCAACCCACAAAGCCCGCAGATCTAGTCTTTCCCAGTGTCCTTCGGTCTTTCCCGAATGTCCTCCGAACTATTCCCGGAAGTCAATGGACTGACCATGTGCAGGTAGAAAGAAACTCTAGGGAGAGCTAGACAACAGAAGGTCTTCAGGTGTAGTAGTAGTAGTCGGAGGAGAAAGAGGAGGAGTTGGTATAGCAGAAGAAGAAGGAAGAGGTGTATCAATAGAAGAAGGAGGATGGAGTGTGAAGTCATGTATAAAGTAACCATGCAGGAAATGAGAAGTTCAGAACGCCCAGGTTCAAATCCTAACCAGTCCTTTTAAAAAAAAAAGTAATCTTTTTCTTCTTCCCCCTCCCCCACCACCTTCATGAGACAGTCAGCGTTGGCTGGGGTGCAATAGGAAAAAGTACTTGGAAAAGAGATGGGCGTTACCAAGTTTGCACTGAGGCTACAGAAAGGATTAAGATCAAACGTGCCGAATAGATACAGCTCGTTTGCCCTGTCAAGGCAGCCCATCTAGAAGAGAGAACGACTTTTATTCCCAACCACCGAAGTGTCCCAACCTTGGGTAAATGCCCTCATGCCTGCCAGCAAAGTTCTTGCACAAGAGAGCAAGCTGGCGACAATAGTGTATGCAGGGCATGATCACATTTGAACAGTGCCAGAACAGCTGCTGTTTAATTAACCTTTTGACTCCCGCACCCTGTCCACCAGCATCCTGCTTTTCTAACCATGCAAGCAAAGCAAAAACAACCTTTGATTTCCTCATCCTATTCACCAGCTTGCTGCAGGAAGCTAGTGGATAGGGTGAGGGAGCGAAACGGTTGTTTTTGCAGTTGGTGGATAGCCTGCAGGGGTTAAAAGGTTAACAGAAGAGAGACCGGCGGAAGCAGAACCTAAAGCCTTAGGACTCCTTTCCTGCATAAGAATTCGTGCCTCCAGGATCGGTCTTGTTTCCCATATGAAGAACCACACTAGGCGATCAAAGGACCAGCTTGCCTACTCATCCGTCGTCGAAAAAATCCATCATCATCAGGAAGAGGTGTAGCGGTAGTAGCTGGTAGAAGAATGTATTTGTGCAAGAGCAAACACCATAAGCATTGAGCTTGTGTGCTCTCTGTTGTATTGATGGGATTTCGCCTGCATGTGATTTGAACTGTGTAAACAGAACTTGTCTAAAGCTATGTGACATTTCTGCGCGAAAACTAAGTAAAAGCCTTGTTTACCATCAGGAGTCTGTTTCCGGAAGGATTCAGAAATGCCTGCCAGGTCATCAGTATTTGTCCACACACACACTTGTCTGTTTAAAGAGGGAGGGAGAGAGGGGCAGAGGGGAAGAGAGAGGGGGGGGGGGGGGGAAGAGCGCAGTCCCGACGTTGTAGTTACTTGTGAGTAGTGCTATTAAAAACACCCTTGGTGTGTGTGTGTGTGTGTGTGTGTGTGTGTGTGTGTGGTGTGTGTGTGTGTGTGTGTGTGTGTGTGTGTGTGTTGTGAGGAGCACTATTGAAAGCATCCTCTGTGTGTGGGGTGTGTGTGTGTGTGTGTTGTGTGTTGTGAGGAGCATTATGGAAAGCATCCTGTCCCTCTCTCTGTCTCTTTGTGTCTTCTGTCTTCTCTCTCTCTCTCTCTCTCTGTTTGTGTGGTTTGTGTGTGTGTGTGTGTGTGTGTGTGTGTGTGTGTGTGTGTGGTGTGTGTGTGTGTGTGTGTGTGTGTGTGGCTCTGTCTCGCTCACCATCATTTGCCTGTGTTTGCTGTCTCACTCTCAGTTCGCGGTCTGGCGGGTTCACATACGCCACAAAGCCCATCCTCTGCCCATGTCAGCTGTGGTGATCCTCTCCTGACGTGGTTGTGGAGAATTTTCAGCTTTTGATATTTTCTTAGTTTCTCTGTGACATTTTGAAATATTGTCGTGCAACGCTGACACGAAAGACTTTGTGAAACTTTTCGTGGATTGTTTTCGTGGTCTAGGCCTGTGTGACTTTTGCGGCATGGAGGTAACGGTTGGTCAGGTAGGATGTTTTGATTTCAGGACGTTGTTATAGGGTATAAGCCTGCTTATTTTACCATTGATTTTTATATACGTATTTTTATGAAGCACTATTTTTTTCCAGAACTGAGATTAAAACCACATTCATTTTTAGTCTTGACTCTCTCTCTCTTTCTCTCTCTCTCTTTCTCTCTCTCTTTCTTTTCTCTCCCTCTCTTTCTCTCTCACTCTCTCTTTCTCTCTTTCTCTGTCTCTTCCCCCTCTCTTTCTGTTTCTCTCTCTCTTCTGAATCTGTCTGTCTGTCTCTCTCTGTGTCTCTGTCGCTATCTCTCTCTATCTCTTTCTGTCTTTCTCTCTGTCTGTCTGTCTGTCTGTCTGTCTTTATGTATGTCTCTCTCTCTCTCTCTCTCTCTCTCTTTCTCTATCTCTCTGCCTGCCTCTTGTGTGTGTGTGTGTGTCAGTGTGTGTGTTGTGTGTGTGTGTGTGTGTGTGTGTGTGTGTGTGTGTGTGTGTGTGTGTGTGTGTGTGGTACGTGCACGTGTATGTGTGAGAGAGAGAGAATACGTGTGTATTTGTCTCTGTGTGTGAGCGTGCGTGCGTCTGTATGCATTTCTTTCTCAAATGTTTTCGCAAATAACAAACAGATGAACATGGAGTGAAAGTAAATTAATACAGAAGATTATACATCACGATTAGCTTTAAATGTGGGACTGTCTTTGTGACTTGCAGGAAGACGGTGACGGTCAAAGAATCCCGGACGAGCTGCTGTCGACAGTGCTTAAATCCAGAGACGGTCCCAAACCCTTTTCTTATGGCGTGAACCTTGGCGAACTAAAACAGTGAGTTGCACACAGTAGTGGAGTCATGACGACCAAGTGTGAAAAAAAAATATATAGGCCTACATACTTTTTCTTAAGACTGATAATTGTGTGCATGCATTAAGTGCATTTTTGGCTGTAAGGAAATGTGATGTACAGAAGCAATTTTAGAAAAAATTAGGCCAGTTTTTTTTATATTTTATTGCCCTTAGTTATGTTTACATTTGTATTGTATTTGATTTTTTTAAAATTCCCTGATGATAAATTGAACAGAGTGGTCAACGTTTGGGGCATATCCTTGGATTATGCGTGCGAGTGCATCGACATGTGTACTTAATTTTCTTTTCCAGCTTTTTTTTTTTTTTTATTCCAGTGAGGTATGGTGTACTTTTTGAAATGGAAATAGCCCTGATATGGCTGTGCACAGTCGGCAGGGCTTTAAACAACAATAACAATAACAACTGTTTCTAGCTTTCTTCAAGCACTCAGTGGGTTCTGACCCGGTGCTTTTACACAGATAACTATATTTTTTTAAATTGTGTTTAAACTGTATTTTTACATGTTTATCTCATATACAGCATGGATTGGCACAGGTGCGAATCAACACTCAGGATTCAGTCTACTCCTGAAAAAGAAAGTTTTTTTATGGTCGACCTCCATTCCACCCAACTGTGAACGGGTATCTTACCCAGTTCAGAAATGGTGAAGATAAAGCAGGGAGAGAGAAGTGATGGGCACCACTCTCATCGTAATGCTTGCCCAGTCAAAAGTTTAGGTGTCCACACCACGGTTATGGGATAAGCTGTACCTTGATCTCACCTGCATCATTTGGGACGACCCATTTTTAGACTATTTATTCTCGCTGACATTTGAGTGTTTACATTTAACTAGCAAGCAACAAGCTTGTCAAGGTATTCAGAGGTTGAAACAGCTGTCAGCGTTTCCGACAATAACGTACTCTGGACCTCCCAGGTGGACAGTTGAAATCAAAATCTAGGTAACTCTGTTTGGAGGGCATTGGGTGGTTTTTGTTTGGTTTGGTTTGGTTTTGTGTTCTTTGGTTTTGTTTGTTGATTTGGTTGTGGTGTATTGCTTTGATTTTTTTTTCACCTTGCCTCTCCTTGGAAGTACTTGTCTCGAATGTTTTCTCTGCAAACAGATTTAAACGCTAACCTCCCCATTTCTATAAGCTGTCATTAAGGTAATGTAGTTCTTTTCCCCTCAGATACTTTCCCGTCTTTTCATAAGGTCGTCTGAAGAAGTGGCAAAGCAACAAACTTTGCGTGTGAGCGTGTGTGTTAGAAGGGAGAAAGAGAAAGATGTGTTAGTTTGGGCAAGGTGTGGGCTGGGAAATGATGTGTTTAATGCGTGTTAACTTTTTTGTGCTTAAAGTTTTGGCCTTATAATTTGCTATCTTTACACGTTTGTTATCATGACAAGAGACAAAATATTTGTGATTTGCATACTTCATGAAATTTGAATCACAGAATTTTTGTACTTTATTTTGTCTTCAGAGTCATTAGTAAAACTGCGTCATTGTTTATATCTTGAAAGAGGCTCCAACCCACTTTCCCTGTTCACATATAGTTACCTGTCCTTACTTCGACAGAGCGTGCAGCATACGCGCTTTGCACTTCTGACGACTGGCACAGGCAATGTGGTAGTAGTTAATGTTATGTGCCCAGCTGTGTTAAAATACGTTTCAACACATGAAATACCAAAAAACCCGCGTAGTCGTCTTTTATAAAAACAGCCCGTATCTGCATTACGATAATTAAAACTTTATCTAAATCTTATTTTCGTTTTTAATATTTTTTTAAACTCATTTCAGCTGTTTAGAAACGTGTCTTCGTTTTTTAGCCTCCGGGAGTTGAGGAAGCAGGAGGCTGGAGGTGTGTGATTATTTAACTGTTGTTTTAATTGTATGTAATCATGTAACTACATGTTAACTGTTAGACTCCCGACCCTGTCCACCAGCATCTTGCATTGTCAACCATACTAGCAGTGAAATTTAACCTTCGACTTGCTCACCCTATCCACCAGCTTTCTGGAAGCTGGTGGATTGGGTGAGGAAATAGAAGGGGAAAGTTTTTGCTGTTGGTGGATAGGGTGTGGGAGTGAAAGCGTTAATAAAAAAAAAATACAGCATTAAATAGGACATGTGCCTGTGAATGAAAGTCAGTTGTCAGCAGTGTGATCTGTGCACGTTGCACGCGCTGTCAGGGCGAGGACATGTAACATGTCAGCACAAAAAGTGGGTCGGAACCCTGTCAAGATGAAAACAATGACGCGATGTTTGTGATGCTATGAAAATAAAAACAGTACAGCGTGTACAAAATGTTGAGACTGAAATCCCAGTTAATCATGCATGTAACAAGTATTTTTCTCCCATACAGTCATAACAAAAAGTGTGTAGGTAGCAGGAGCTAATTATAAGGCAAAAAGGATGGGCACAAACACCTTTAACATATAATGTGTGGGCGTAAGCGCGTGTGGTGTGTGTGTGTATGTGTGTGCGCGTGCGTGCGTGCGTGCATGTGTGTGTGTGTGTGTTTACTACAATGTGTCTTTAAATTAAAATATATCAGCCCATGTGTTTTTGACTCCGTGTGTGTGTGTGTGTGTGTGTGTGTGTGTGTGTGTGTGTGTGTGTGTGTGTGTGTGTGTGTGTGTGTAAATGTTTTTGAATTAAAATATATCAGCCCGTGTATTTTGTGTGTGTGTGTGTGTGTGTGTGTGTGTGTGTGTGTGTGTGTGTGTGGTGTGTTTTGTGTGTGTGTGTGTGTGTGTGTGTGTGTGTGTGTGTTTACCACAATGTGTCTTTAAATCAAAATATATCAGCCCGTGTGTTTCTGACTGTGTGTTCAGGAAAATAGGTCCGTCTCCACCGCCCAAAGCCAACAGCAGGACGGAAGGCCTCCCCATCCTTTGAGCAAAACGTGTCTGCCAACATTGCCCTGAACTCCAAGTGAGTTTCAAACATCTTTCATGGGCTCTGTGGTCGGTGGGATGGGCCCTGTCCTTCCTAGCTGCAATTAGTCTGACAATATTTTCGTTTGCAGGCCAGTAATGATCGTCAAATTGTCAAGCCGTTTGAAGCTAGTGTATGTGAAACTTTGTGGAGTTGACTGGACATTTTGTCTATTACGGTATTAGGTTTGTCTGTTTATACATACTCATGTACACACATGTGTTATGAAACACAAAACACACACACATACATACACACACACTCACTCAAACACACACACACACACACACACCACACACACACACACACACACACACACACACACACACACACACATACACACAGACACTCAGTTTCTCTGTCTGTCTGTTTGTCCGTCTGTCTGTCTGTCTGTCTCTCTCTCTCTCTCTCTCGTCGCTCTCTCTTCTCTCTCTCTGTCACACACACACACACACACACACACACACACACACACACACACACACACACACACACACACACACACACACACACACACACACAACATACACACACACAAAATTGATTGAGCACTCACCGTGAGCGCGCTCGCACAGAAAAAATAAGAAAAATGCATAAATGATTTTTTAATCCTTGTAAAGCCCGTTTATAAGCCCAAAGCTCGGTACTACACAAACCTAATACACAATTTGTCTTGGAGCCTTGGCATCCGTAGATGGTAAAATTTAAAAAAATGAAATCGGTTGCGGTTAGTGACAATATAAGACAACAGTCAAACTGAGTAAAAACTGAAATTGTAAAATTACATGCACAGCTCCATAAATCAAATAAATCCCCATGACCTTATGTGCAGTATCACAAAGTGGTCTTTTCTCGGTGGGCAGGGGATGGGGACGGGTAAGATAGTTTGTTGTTGTTGTTTTGTTGTTGTTTGTTGTTGTTGTTGTTGCTGCTGCTGCTGCTGCTGCTGCTGCTGCTGCTGCTGCTGTTGTTGTTGCTGTTTTAGTTGCTGCTGCTGTTGTTTCGTTAAGCTGATTTTTTTTCAAAACGAACAGACAAGAACAAAACCTGCTCACACTGACTGAAACAGAGGCTAAGAACTGAATGAGAAAAAAAAAACACCTTTTCCAAAGTATGCGTGATAAAGTTTAAACACCATGCATGTACCAGCTGGTTGTTATTTAACCTTTATGAAAGGAAGAAAATTTTACATTTTTGGAAGATAGTCAGTGAAGTTTTCTTTCCTTCTTTCTTTCTTTCTTTCTTTGTTTATTTCTTTCTTCTTCTTTATTTGTTTACCTATTCGTTTATTTATTCGTTTATTTATTCATTTTTTCATTTATTTATTCATCTGTTTATTTTTATTTACTTTATTCACTTTGTATTTGGGACGGGTGCAGATAAGTTTTCGAAAGGACCAGAAGCAGATTGGTTCGCAGGCATACAAACAGAAAGGCACAACCACACACAGTAAACTTCAAAGATCCGCAGCTCATGTTAATAACAACCCTGGTCAACAGGAAACCTTCACCGGGCCACGTGCAGTCTGACTACAGACGTAAGACGGACAAAGGGCCAAGGGCGGAGATCGATGAGTCCCCCATCAACGTCAGCATGGGCACCAACCCCAAGAAACAGTCCTTGTCCTTCAAGGTCCTGCAGTGGATGACAGACACCGAGAACACATCTGATGATCCAGGTAACTAGCAAAGCGAAACGAAATAAGGCGAAACAAAGCAAAAACAAAAATGACAGGCGCGGTAAAGTGGGTAAATGTCAGATTTCCAAGGTTCTGTGTAAAGGGTCCACATTTTTTCTGACCTTCCAGATCAGCGTTAGTGCAGATCTGCCAGTACCGACACCCCTTTCGTGTGTACATGTAAACGTATGACGAATATCAGATAAGCTCGTTAAAGATCCAGTGGCTAGCTTATGGAACCAGTGGCTGGCTTATGGAAACAAATCAGTGGCTGGTTTATGGAACCAGTGGCTGGCTTATGGAAACAAACCAGTGGCTGGTTTATGGAAACAAACCAGTGGCTGGTTTATGGAAACATGCTAGTGGCCGGTTTATGGAAACATGCCAGTGGCTGGTTTATGGAAACATGCCAGTGGCCGGCTTATGAAAACAAACCATTGGCTGGTTTATGGAAACATGCCAGATGCCGGCTTATGGAAAAAATAAGTAGCATGCATGTCCACCGAAGAGGCAGTATACTGACTGTTCAGCACATGCCCCCCTGCACAGTGTCGGCAAAATAATGTGAACGCTTGAAAAAATGACAAAACAATTACAAGAAAACTGTTTCATGGATTCATGTTTCGTCATGTTTGGTCTCCTTTGTAATTTTTTCAGTGTCCTGATTTTCGCGGTGTGCGTGTAAGTGCGTTGTTTTGCTCACACAAAGTTTGCATACTCTGTCTTTGGCGCTAAGTGTTTTCGTGTTTCCATAAGCTACCAGACGCTGGTATGACTCCCAGGATCTTTAAAATGCATATTGATGCTCCGCGTGCTTATACACAGGACGGGGGTTTAGGCACCAGCAGGTCTGCATACATATACATATTAACCAGGGAGATTGCAAAACTTTATACGCTGACAAGATTTTGAAGCGGGGCGGATGAGAAACACGACCTATGACACATTACGCTGACAGTACCAGAATGATCGGAGCATTAAGTTGGGTAGCTAATAAGGTCGTTTTCTTATGTTGCGGGCTGGAATTGAACTCGAAATAACAAATCCTGAGTTCACGTCTCTGTCGGTAGAGGCATCCAGCCCTCTATAATGTGTGGCCAGCCTGAGGGTTAAACCCTCGACGACTGTTTATTATCGGGGTGTTCTGACCAACTAGGTGTGCTGCAGATGAGGTAATGCAGCAAACATTGTGGGCTCCGGTAAAAAAGAAAATCCAATCAGATATGAAGATGATAGGTAATCTACTGCCTAGTTCCTGGTCATGTTGATTTGTTGTTTTTGTTGTTGTTGTTGTTGCTTATTATCATGATGTGTAGAATAACAAGGCTAGCTGTAAGACAGGCCCTCAAGGACCTAACCCCTTCTCTTCTTGAGTAACAAAATGTTTTTAAGTTTTAACTTTCAAGTTTCCTTCTTTTCCTTTTCCAGCCTTCTCTTTTTCTCATCTGTTTATGCTGTGCCTTCCTCTCAGACTCTCTCTTTTCCTTGCTCTTACTGTCTGTTGTGTGTGTGTCTGTCTGTGTATCTCTCTCTCTCTCTCTCTCTCTCTTTCTCTCTCTCTCTCTCTCTCTCTCTCTCCCCCCCCCCCCCCCTGTCTCATTTTTCTCTGTTCTACTTTTCTCTTTTTCTTCATTTTCTTCTTTCTCCTTTTCCTCAAATAGATATGTATGTCAATGGAAGGAGGATATCTATTCAGCGTGCATGTGTATACAATTCGTCCGCGTGTACTGTATGCCCGGTACTGTA
>CM060306.1:80450511-80453011 GCA_030674185.1 Monoplex corrugatus
CTACATTCTCCAGCTGACATAAGGTTACGTTTTGGAACCGTCTGAAACTTTCGTTTTGAAGTTTGCTAGGTGCGAGATGCTTGTTATGTACAGAGGCGATCTCAGAGTTTGTTTGGAGTTTGTTTAAGAGAGATTCATCGCACTGGGGCAATTCCATATGTGCTCCACCCTAATCTGCCAGCCATTTTCTGGCAGATTCCCTGAGCGTGCGCAAAATCCTATGCTCTGGCAAGGTTTTGAAAAAGGGAGGAGAAGGGCAGAGAAAGGAGGGATAGAAACATTAAGATGGTCAGTGAACAGCCCAGTTTAAATGTCGCAGGATTGGATTGAACCCAAGATATCAGATTTTGAGTCCACGGTCTGCAAGGTAGGGTGGTAAAGATCTATCAAAGTGGCGATATGCGAGGCTTAAGAGACACGGGGAGAGAGAGAGAGAGAGAGAGAGAGAGAGAGAGAGAGAGAGAGAGAGAGAGAGAGAGTATTCTATCACAATTTTATGTAACAAAGAAGTATTATTCAAAATAATTGAACATTGAAAAGATAAATGGACATTTCTGTATATATATATATATATATATATATATATATATATATATATATATATATATATATATATGTGTGTGTGTGTGTGTGTGTGTGTGTGTGTGTGTGTGTGTGTGTGTGTGTGTGTGTGTGTGTGTGTGTGTGTGTTTATTTCTTTGAACTTTCTTTGAACAGGTGTGTCTGTTACTTCGCATTTTATGATCGGGAGTATGTGTTTTGGAGTCTTTCGTGCTGTTTGTCTGTGGTCTGTCTGTGGATGTAATGCATGACCCTGCCATGCATGGTCTACATACTCTTGCGCATGCATTCTCCTCATTCACGTTTATACGCAATGCACATGCAGCGTCAGGTCAGCAGAAGCCATCAGAGGAGGGACAGGGAGAGGTTGAAGGTCACAGTGGAGAGGGGACAGATAAGAGGTACCGTGGTGGCCACATCCCTTCCAAGATCTTCCACACTCTCCAGAGAGCTGTTGGGGACGACACGCCTGAAACACCACCACCCAACGGTGAGCCTGGCACTTTGCTCATAAGCGTTAGTTATGGGCGTGGTAGTCGAATGGGTAAAGGTTGGACTCCTAATGGGAAGTTCCTGGGTTCGAAACCTCCTGGATACGTCTACCTGGTGGGTAAGGGGTGGACAGATTTTACGATCTCACAGGTCAACATATGTGGAGACCTGTCAGTGCGGCCTTCGTGCGATGCCCAGTAGTATCAAATATGCAAATGAAAGGTCTTGCAATCTAAGTCAAAGTGGCTGCCAGCGTTCTGGCAAATACGAACCAGAAAAAAAAACAAAAACAAAAAAAACAGAGAAGTAGAACGCGTTAACGCGTAATTAATATAACAAAACAAGACATCATCTAATATAACTCAAAGTGAAAAGACGTTAAATGAAATCAAAGACCGAAAAAAACAAGACAGGCGCAAATTTTCAGTAAACTGGCCTTTGCAAGGATGCTACAGTGGGGAAGTTTAATGTTTTTTTGTGCTAAGTGTTGTGCATGTTTTGTTTGTTTTGTTTTGTTTTGTTTTGTTTTGTTTTGGCTTTGTTGTTGTTGTTGTGTGACCAATGCCAGTTGGCCGAAAATTTCACCTGACTTGTTTTGTTATATTGAATACGCGTTCTACTTCTAGTTTTGTGTTTTTCTGGTTCAAAAATCCTGCAAGTCACGTCAGTAGCTGGCCTATGGAATCATGAAAAACCTAGCATGAATGCCCACCGATTACAGACTATGCAAATGCAACAATATAACACCAGCAGAGTGTGGGCAAGACGATGTGCTTACAAGGATCCGAGAAAATTCGTAATGCAAAATTAATCAAATAACTAACTAACTAACTAAATAAATAAATAAGTAAAAAAAAAAAAAGATAAATAAATAGATAAACAAAATCAGCGTTTTTACCTTTTGTTTGGTTTTAAGTGTCCTTTATAAACTCCTGCACAGAAGGTATGATTTATTTTTTTTGATTACGTGTGTGATCGTTTGTTTGTTTGTGTGTATGAAAGTTTGTTTGTTTGTATGTATGTATATATATATATATTGTAGATAAACCAAAGAAACAAGATAACAAACTAGAGTTTTGAGCCCAGTACTTCGGCCAGTGGCCTTTCTCAGGGGACTGTTTATTCAGAAATGAACACACACATCAAACATTTTTGAACGAAGACTGTTCACAGAGTAATCCAATCTTTTTTCTTTTCAACAACACGAGACGCCTGCCCATTCCTCCCTCCCCCACCCCAATCCCAACGCCGAACACCAAATCTCATTCCTCCACCTCATCGTGCTCCACCCACATGAACACAACCGCACGCACTCGCACGCACTCGCACGCACACATATACAACATTAAACAAACACAAACACTCATTTATATGCACACCCGCACACACACACACGTACGTACAAAAATGGTACACGCACACATACGTACACACACGCACACACACA
>CM060306.1:80470511-80503011 GCA_030674185.1 Monoplex corrugatus
CCCATTTCTTCTCAAACCTTCCGCCCCATCCCCATCTCTTCTCAAACCTTCTGTCCCATTCCCATCTCTTCTCAAACCTTCCGCCCCATCCCCATCTCTTCTCAAACATTCTGTCCCATTCCCATTTCTTCTCAAACCTTCCGCCCCATTCCCATCTCTTCTCGAACCTTCCTTCCCATTCCCATCCCTTCTCAAACCTTCTGTCCCATTTCCATACCTTCTCAAACCTTCTGTCCCATTCCCATCTCTTCTCAAACATTCATTCCCATTCCCATTTTTTCTCAAACATTCTTCCCATTCCCATTTTTTCTCAAACCTTCTGTCCCATTCCCATCTCTTCTCAAACCTTCCGTCCCATTCCCATTTCTTCTCAAACCTTCCGTCCCATTCCCATCCCTTCTCAAACCTTCTGTTCCATTCCCATCCTTCTCAAACCTTCTGTCCCATTCCATCCCTTCTTAAACCTTCTGTCCCATTCCCATCCCTTCTCAAACCTTCGTCCACTCCCATTTCTTCTCAAACCTTCTGTCTCATTCCATCCCTTCTCAAACCTTCCGTCCCATTCCATTCCTTCTCAAATCTTCTATCCCATTCCTATGCCTTCTCAAACTTTCCGTCCCATTCCCATCCCTTCTCAAACCTTCCGTCCCATTCCCATTTCTTCTCAAACCTTCTGTCTCATTCCCATCCCTTCTCAAACCTTCCGTCCCATTCCATTCCCATTCCTTCTCAAATCTTCTATCCCATTCCTATGCCTTCTCAAACTTTCCGTCCCATTCCCATCCCTTCTCAAACCTTCCGTCCCATTCCAGTCCGCTCCGTCCGTTCTTCTTTCCTTCCTTTCTTTTCTTTCCTTCATTCTATCATTCATTCTTTGTGAAATGGCAATGTTTGTTGTGCTATGGACAACAAATGACACAAGAAACTAGTGTATATCAAGTGTGGCAATGACCCATGACAGATCAAACATGGCTACTGGCTCTCTGTTGGCCTGCACCCAGCTGACCATAGTAATGTGACTCAACCTGGGTAAACAGCATGCATAAAACATGAGCTTCTGCCACTTTCTGCTAGACTGTAATTACGTACATGAATGAAAGAGAGAGATGGGCGGAGAGGATGGAGGAAAGGAGAGAGAGGGGAGAGACAGTAGGACTCACACACATACTTGTACATGCACCCGTGCTCGCATGCACATACACGTACAAACACACGCGCGCATTTATACATTCATATGCATCATATACATGTATATATATATGCATGAATGTATGTATGTATGTATTGATAGACAGACAGACAGACAGATAGATAGATATCATAGATACATAGTAATAGATAACAGATAGATAGACAGCAGATAAGGATACTGAAGACAGAGGAGAGACAGACAGAACACAGAGATAGACAAAAACATAGATAAACAAGGAGACAGACACACAGACAAAGTAATGCAAAGTAATGACAGAAACTGTTTCTGTAGTTCTTTACCCAAAATGATCGACGTCGATGTCTGATATTCTCGTGGTGTCTGACGTTCTTCAAAAATTTAAAATGTAGTCAATCCGTTTCCTCTGTCTGTCTGTCATCGTCTGTCTGTCTGTCTCTCTCTCTCTCTCTCTCTCCTCTCTCTTCTCTCTCTCTCTCTCTTTCTGTCTCTCTCTGTATATATACATATATGATTTAATGTCGTGCATATTAAAAACAGTTGTGAACAGCGATCACATAAACTGATCACTATTTTTAAATATTGCCGTTTCAATTTCAAAGCCTACAATCTGTTATTCGGTTACAAAACACACGAATGAATTCATTTAGTCTTAAACACACACCTTGCTTTAACCATACATAATCAAAACCATATTCAAACAAGTTCATTCATAAGATACTCAGTTCTGCATCTAAATCATATAACAAGGTTTACGCTTTACGTGGTTTAATATGGTATTCCGTCTGAACTAACTTAACCCTTTGACTCCTGCACCCTGTCCATCAAGAACCTGCATTTTCAACCATGCTACCAAAACAAAATCTTAACCCTTTGATTCCCTCACCCTATCCACCAGCATTCTGCAGGAAGCTGGTGGATAGGGTGAGGCAGTCAAAAGGGTTAAGTTTTTGCGAGTGGATAGGGTGGGAGTCAAGGGTTGTAACATAGTGTGTGTAATTGCTGATTACGTAATCAGCAGGATATCTATTTGTTCAATAACAAAGTCACTGGTGTTTAGTGTGTGAATTGCTGATTACGTAATAGCAGATATATTGTTACCTACACAAAGTCACGGGGTTTAGTGGTGCTAATTGCGAATTTTGTAAATCATGTAGGATATCTATTTGTTTCACCATACACAAAGTCACTGGGTGTTTAGTGTGTGCTAATTACTGAATTTACGTAAAATCATGCAGGATATCTATTTGTTTCACCATACACAAAGTAACTGGGCGTTTGCTTATCCAACCCTCAACATTTTCTCTAAGCCAAATGTAAGAACACAGTCCAGGGCCAGATTCAGATTCATATTACTTATAGCCCAGCCGACTACTAGAGCCACATCAGCGCTAACATCACGTCAAAGGGCCAGGTGTGGAATATACAAAAGAAAGAAAGAGTATCACATACAAAAACAGACACAGACGTAGACAGAAACAGAGTCTGACACTTGAGGTTCTGATATTTGCAGAAGGCAATTGCCCTTGGCAGAATTGGGCATGATTAGGAGTCTAATCATTGCCTATGTAAACAAATACGGCCGACCTTTAAACGTACGTACATGCTAAAATTACATGCATCTAACAGTAGTACATAATGAAGTAACAACTCTCTCTCTCTCTCTCTCTCTCTCTCTCTCTCTCTCTCTCTCTCTCTCTCTCTCTCTCTCTTTCTCACTTTCTCATTGCCTCATACAGTCCTCCTCTCTCTCTCCTTTCTCTCTCTCTCTCTCTCTCTATCTATCTAATCTATCTATCTCCATTTCTTTTATCTATTATCTATCCTCTTCTATCTTTTCTTCTTCTATCTATCTATCTGTCTCTTTCTCTCTTTCCTTCTTCTCTCTCTTCCTCTCTCCCTCTCTCTCTTTGCCTCACAGAGATACACAACACACGCACACAAGTAAGAGTATTGCTATGTGGCCTTGTAGAACTGTATGGTTTCTCCTCTCTGTTGATCATGTATGTCGATAGTAACCTATGTACATGAACTGAACAAATCCTGTGATCCCATCCCTACCTATCCTTATGTAACTTTCTGAGTTCAATGTTCTCTGTCTCTGTCTCTGTCTCTGTCTCTGTCTCTGTCTCTGTCTCTTCTCTCTCTCTCTCTCTCTCTCTCTCTCACACACACACACACACACACACACACACACACACACACACAACACTACATTTTTATTGTTATTATCATTATTATTATTGTAATCATCTCATTATCATTATTTTCATCATTATCATCATCATCATTATTGTGGTGTTATTACTCGGCTCTTGCGATAATTAAACCATGCACATGGCACCTATGACGTTAGTGCATAATTATGGCATTCGTTCCGAGCGCGGAGACGTCGTCTTGAAAAACTGAAACTGAAACTGAGAAAGAGTTTGACAATTTTTAACCATTTATGACAAGCGAATGACCGCTAGGGACTGACTGCTGACTGCCGACTGCCAAGTGAAGGAAATGCAAATGTAGATCGACTGGCATAACTCCAAGAGAAGGAAAGAAGGATTTCTCCCTGACAATAGTATGAGCAAACAGGAAAAAAAACACAAAAAGTACAGTGAAGTAGATAATATGTCTTAGCCTCAGGTACGCGAAATCGTGACTTTAAGGGGCCAGTATCACCTAACGCGAAGGTCATTTTTATTTATTTTTTTGTTTTGTTTGTTTCTCAGCAACGAGACATCTGATTTTGTTAAAATTTTGTTTAAGTATGCAGAAATGATGTGGCTTTCCTACAGAATTACTATTATGATCATATTTACCAGTGATTTGTCTAAATTGTTTTAAAATATTTTAATTCCGCACCGTTTCACTGGTTTTTCCACCATATCTGTTTTGTTTTTATACTACATATTTGATTATTTCAGGACTGTTTTTGGAGTGGTTGAACTGGATCCTGTTCTATCTATAAGTGTGTAGATGAAATAGTCTTTTAGTATCCGGCCCCTACAAACAGTAGGAAAAAAAAAGATTTTTAACAAATATTTTAAAAAATCATAACCTGTCTTCTATAGTGACAACTGCACTTAAAACACATAAGGTTCCAGCACTAATAAGAGAGAATATCCATGCCAAGTTTCATAGCTCTATCTTAAAAAACAAAAAAGATATGGTGGAAAAACCAGTGAAACGGTGCGGTATTAAAATATGTTTAAAAACATTTTGAGAGACAAATCACTGGTAAATATGATCAAAGTAGTACTTTTGAGGAAAGCCACATCATTTGTGCATACTTTGACAAAATTTCAACAAAATCAGACGTCTCATTGCTGTTAACCTAATAAAGGTGCCATCCATGTCATTCGTACGAGACAATGATAGGGGTCCATGTTTTGCACGCACTCACTGCACATTAAAGTAGCGGACCAGGCAGATCGGTTCTGTTGACAGAGCCATGAGCTCAGTATCTGATGTCTCGAGTTCAATTCCTGCCCAAAACGTTACAAAATGTCTTCCATGTTCACTGCCCTATCTTAATGTTTAAAGCGCATACAATACAAACTAGACACCATGTGCTACAAAAGCCTCAATAACGCAGCCCCCGATTACCTGTCAAGCCTACTTGAGATCTATGGTACCTCCGCTCTGCCTCCGATCCTCTGACTTTTCGCTTCCCACGCACTAAGCTCAATACCTATGGTCCACGAGCCTTCTCTGTTTCTGGTCCACTCTCCTGGAACAAACTTCCTCTCTCAGTCCATCAGCAACCTACTTTTGTCTCCTTCAAGTCCGCTCTCAAAACTAACCTTTTCTCCTCTGCATAAAATCCTGACCTCACTCAACCCCCTCTGCAGCCTGTCTCCGCTCGGAGTGGAATCACATTGTAATATATAATTGTATATAATATGCTCTCTATAATTTTCCATTGCTTTTCTTCTTTTCCCCCATTTATAGCCATGTGTGTGTGTGTGTGTGTGTGTGTGTGTGTGTGTGTGTGTGTGTGTGTGTGTGTGTGTGTGTGTGTGTGTGTGTGTGTGTGTGTTGTGTGTGTGTGTGGTTGTGTGTGGTGTGTGTGTGTGTTGCATGTATGTGCGCGCGTGCGTATGTGTCTGTTCAGCGCTTAGATTTGATTTTTATCAAGATTTTGTGCCATATAAATATTGTAATTATTATCATGATTATTAATGTTTCCGTCATTCTGGTGGTGTCCCGCCTCGCCCTTCCCATTTCAAGACCTTGCCGGTGCGTAGGACTTTACGCAGACTGAGATCGTCTGCCAGACAAATTGCTGGTAGATATGGGTGGAGTGTTGTGACAGTCTCCCATTGTCCTCTACGTACTTCAAGTTTGATTTGAATTGAAGTTGTCTTCAAGGTCAGAGTGACCTTGAAAGGCACAAAACCTGGATTTTCTGTTAAAAAAACAAACAAACAAACAAACAAAGTTTGTATATATAGAGAGCTTGTTGCAATGGCTTGACCATCTTTGTTGTCTTCCTGGAGAAAGATAAGAAACCGCAGAGCAGACTAGAAACAGACTATCGTATGTGAAAAAAAGTGGATGGAGAGAAACAGAAGAAAACCACAAAATCGATGTGGCCTTTATGTGGCTGCATTAAACATGATAATAGCAGATCACATGGAGACTGCACCACACTCACCAAAGGCCAGTTCCTTCTATTTTCACCTCATATCAGCTGGTTCTGAGGAAAAACTTGGTGAATTATTCAATCGGCAATTACAGCTGAAGGCATGTCTGTCTGCATCCACGCAGAGAATCGAACAGAAACAATCGAAGATGTGATACTCAGTTCACTTACTGTCTGTCATGCCATTGTCATGTAGAACAGCAACGGTGGTTCTCCACTTCTGTTTGTTCTTGGGAAACCTCTGTATATTATCCCTTGTGTGTTTCAGAGCCTTGATGAATCCTTCTGTCGTTCCGCTTAGCTGGACCATAACCATTACAGTTTCCGATTTCTCTGTATTATGCCTAATGCAATGACAAGATAATTAAATTATTTTATGAAAGAAGACGACAAAAGAAATAAAATTAAGAGAATTAAAAAAAAAGGAAAGAAAATGAAAGGAAGAATATACTGAAGAAAAATACATGCACAAACTTAACGTTCTGATCAATGAATTTCACAAAAAGTTCAGCTGATGACAGATGGTCGAATGTTTCCTGATATCTCACAAATTTCGATGCTTTAAACAGTAATAACTCTTTTCTTAATTAACAAAAAAGTATGATACCAACCTCCACCCCAACTCCAACCCACACCCCTCCTCATCCATACACACACACCCGCACGCACAGAGAGAGAGAGAGAGAGAGAGAGAGAGAGAGAGAGACATAATTTTCCTATTCCCTTTGTTTCCCAGAACAATTGCTATTGCCAGGTTTGCAGTCATTCACCTCTTGATGACTGCCACAGGAATCCCATCGGTTTCCCTCCCTCCCCTTACCTGACAATTGAGAACTCAGTAAACACGCCAACTTCATATCGACATTATGAACAGTGTGACAACTGCGCGTACGTTTCTTTGGTATTTTAGTATTTGGTGTGTTTAGTTTTTTATGCCTTTTTTGTCACAAGGGATTTACCATGGGGAATTCTGGCTGCTCTCTCCGAGGAAGAGCACATCGTCACGGTACAGCGCCATCCAATTTGTTTCTTCCTTTTTCTGTATACATTTATTTCTGTTTACTCTACGAAGGTGGACTTTCTGCTACATAATTTTGCTACAGACAACGCCTTAGTTGCCTTGGGATCTTTAACCCTTTGACTCGTGCACCCTGTTTACCAGTAATCTGCATTGCCAACCATGCTAGCAAAGCAAAAACTTAACCCTTTAATTCCCTCACCCTATCCATTAGTTTCCTGCAGGAAGCTGGTGGATAGGGTGAGGGAGTCAAAAGGGTTAAGTTTTTGCTTGGTTATCGTGGTTGACCATGTAGGGATGCTGGTGGACAGGGTGCGGGAGTCAAAGGGTTAAAAAGAACTGACTTTCAGCAGTGAGCTGGAAGGTTTGACTGAGGTGGAGAATTTCCATGTGAAGTCAAGGTCTCTTTCAGTTCAGGTGGTGCTGGTCCTGCCCCTCGCTTTGTATATATGAAGAGAGAGGAGGAGGGGGAGAAGTAAGAGACAGAGAAAGAGGGAGGGAAGGGAGGGAGGGAGGGAGAGAGACTGAGAGAGAGAGAGAGTTCAGAACTTTCTTGTTTCAGATTTGAAAATACTTAATTACTAAAGGATAGAAAAAGCACTAGGTCCATTGGACCTGCCTTACAGCTAGTCTTAGTCTTAAAGCTAGTTCTTAGGTCCTTGAAAGGGAAAGAAAAAAAAGAGACAGACAGACAGACAGAAGAAGCAGACTGACAGACAGACAGAGAGATAGACAGAGAGACAGACAGAAGACAGACAGACAGAGACAGACAGACAGACAGAGATAAATGTAATTAGTCCATGTGTCTGATTAATTAGACAATGGAGCGCGTATCTGAACACTGGAGCTAATTCCTGAATGGCAGTCCTTGACACAGCCGCCTCACATGAAGGTTGATGGTTACGACTGAGTGGTCCGCTGCCGAGGCTTTTGTTCTTTCTCTGTTTTCCGATTACATTATTGTTCGTTTTCTCCTTTGCAATGGCGATATGCATGCACTTACAGCGTGTCGCTTGGCACAACGATTTGCAACTGTCTCTTCCCAAATGTCCACACCGACATGAGCTGATTTTCAGAATAAATTGTTATTTATTATTATTTGTTTATCGCTTTACTTATTCGTTTGATTAAGTCACTTCCCTTCAGTATATATGTGGGTTTTTTTTTATTTATGTATTAGTTATTTATGTATTTACTTATTCGTTTGATTCTTATGACACTTATTCTTTACGTAGTACACTGCTTGGTTACCATGTCCCTGTATAACAGCAATAGGGGTTCTGTAGGCCGGGATCCTATGCCCAGCTCTCCATACAGGATATCTTTATGGGATGAGGCCGTCCTGCAAGCGGCGGAAGTGGCAGTTTGTATATATATACATGTGTGTGTGTTAGATAGATAGATAGATAGATAGATGGAGGGAGGGAGGGAGGGTAGATGGATGGGTGGATGGATGGATACAGACAATGACACAGGTACATTGATAGATAGGTGGGTAGATAGATAGACAGATAGATAGATAGATAGATATAGATAGATAGACAGACATACAGACAGATAGATAGGTAGACAGACAGATAGATAGATAAGTAGACAGACAGACAGAATATGATAGATAGATAGATAGATAGATAGACAGACAGACAGACAGATAGATAGATAGATAGACAGACAGATAGATAGAGTAGATATAGATAGATAGATAGATAGATAGATAGATAGATAGATATGATATGTGATAGTATTAAATACAGGAATGAAAACTGTATTCCACAAAATAATTTGTCCCGCTGACATTCGAAAAGTGTGTACGACATTGAAAAATCAATTGCCACTATGACTATGAACTGTATTAAATATTTCAAATTGAATGATTCTTTTTCAAAGCATTAATTGAAAGTGTTTGATTCTATTCTTGGCTCCAATTATCTGCTAGAAATTTATGTAGTGTACTTTGTAAAATTATACATCTGCATGACAGTTTCGACAGTACTGCTGCATGCATGTGTGTATAATGTGATGTGTTTTTGTTTGTACGCTTTCTTGTAAAAAGTTAAAAAAAAGTTTTGATTAAAAAAACGGAACAAAAATTGCGATCCGATTTCCATTTGTTGGGTCAGTTTGACCTATACTCAGGACGACGGCCATTCAAACTGCTATGGAACGGCAACCGAATGCTTTGAACGCTTCCCGAGAGCGCGATAGGATCTGAGTTTAATTTCTTTTTCAGGAGTAGGATTTTTCTTCCCTCCTCACCGTTCTCTCCTCTTTCTATTGGGCCTTGAGTGGATAGTCTGGGTCTCTTGGTTTGGATGAGAAGATCGATCAACTGAGGTGCTGTGCACTGAATGCATTCAGTGAACGTAGAATAACCCTAAGCAATCTTTTTTTTATATACATATAAATTTCTCGAAGACACGTGCTTGAATTGTTAAAGCAAAAAAAAAAAAAAAAAAAAAAAAAAAAAACAGACGTGTAAAAAACAAATAAATACAAAATCCAAGACTTCTAACAATTTCCCTTTTTTGTACAGAATTTTTTCTTATACAAAAATCATCACAGAAAAGCCAGTTTTTTTTTAAAAACGTTTCAAGGTCCTGGAGATCTTCAAGAAGCACACACACACACGTACACACACACACACACACACACACACACACACACACACACACACACACACTAATTCACTCACTCACTCACTCACTCACTCACTCACTCATACGCACTATTGTCGGGAAATATGAAATGTTAACAGCACACACACACACACACACACACACACACACACACACACACACACACACACACACACACACACACACGCACGCACGCACGCACGCACGCACGCACGCACACACACACACACACACACAATTACAACAACTGAGCTGTACCATGGCGATATATCCTGCCCCTGGAACTAACAGCTCATATGTCATATCTCCTCTCCTGGCACAACTTCACTGGCTCCCTGTACCAAAGCGCATACAGTACAAACTAGACACCATGTGCTACAAAAGCCTCAATAACGCAGCCCCCGATTACCTGTCAAGCCTACTTGAGATCTATCTTCCCTCACGTACCCTCCGCTCTGCCTCCGATCCTCTGACTTTTCGCTTTCCACGCACTAAGCTCAATACCTATGGTCCACGAGCCTTCTCTGTTTCTGGTCCACTCTCCTGGAACAAACTTCCTCTCTCAGTCCGTCAGCAACCTACTTTTGTCTCCTTCAAGTCCGCTCTCAAAACTCACCTTTTCTCCTCCGCATAAAATCCTAACCTCACTCAACCCCCCCCCCCCCCCTCTGCAGCCTGTCTCCGCTCGGAGGGGAATCACATGGTTATAATATATAATTGTATATGCTATGCTCTCTATAATTTTCCATTGCTTTTATTCTTGCTTTTATTGCTTTTATTCTTTCTCCCCATTTATAGCCATGCGTGTGTGTGTGTGTGTGTTGTGTGTGTGTGTGTGTGTGTGTGTGTGTGTGTGCGTGCGTGCGTGTGTGTGCGTGCGTGCGTGCGTGCGTGCGTGTGTGTCTGCTTCAGCGCTTAGATTTGATTTTATCAAGATTTTGCGCTATATAAATATTGTAATTATTATTATTATTATTATGTCGTGGAGATGAAATACAGTCCAGACCAAACCAGTCCAGTCGAAATGATTGCACTCCGTTACATAACATCAGACAGAGCTGTGACAGACACTGTTGAAAGCATTAGGACTCCGAGTCCCACTAGTGACGTTCTTGACACCGGAAATAATGACAGAGGAGCCCAGTTTTGACTATGGACAGCCGCAGGCTGTCAGAATTGAATTAAGCAGCTTTTAAAACAGGATTCTTTTTCTGAAAACAAAGCTTGGAAAGACCCAAGAGAAAGTCCCAAGAACAGCTGGCGACGAAGAAAGACACTTGGGGCACCATACAGTCTCGCTCAGAACACACAAAAATAGAAAACCTTCGTTCTGTCCAGCAAGATAATGGCATAATGGGTAATAAGACAGCGGGGGCATGAAAAAGCCTGATTACACCATTTCTGTTTAACAAGAAAAAGCAGAGAGACTGCAGGCGAGATGAGAATTTGGTGTGAAAAGGAAATGCACTGGTCTCCCCTTAAGACTGAAACAATGTTCATACAAACAAGAGACGGGGCGTAGGCCTAATGACCTACCTACCGGTTTCGACCTTAGGGTCTCTTCAATACAAAAAGACAATATACATGGATAGATGGATAGATAGATAGATAGATGGATAGATGGATAGATAGATAGATAGATAGATAGATAGATAGATAGATAGATAGACAGACAGACAGACAGACAGACAGATAGATAGGTAGACAGACAGATATATAAATAGATAGATAGATAGATAAGTAGACAGACAGATAGATAGAGAGACAGACAGACAGATATAGATAGATAGATAGATAGATAGATAGACAGACAGACAGACAGATAGATAGATAGATAGATAGATAGATAGATTGACAGATAGATAGATAGATAGATAGATAGTCTATCTAGGTAGATAGATAGATAGATAGATAGATAGATAGATAGATAGATAGATAGATAGATAGATAGATAGATAGATAGATAGATAGATAGATAGATAGATAGATAGATAGATAGATAGACAGATACATGATGTAGATATCAAACAGTACTTTTTTACATCTGCAATGAATTTTTTCATGCTCAGAAAAGAAATCTTCATTTTCTTCATTGTGGATCTTCTTTCTGATGAAAGAGCTCAGCCATATGTGACTTGAAGACTGATTATTACGTGTATAAAAACACAGTGGCTTATGCTGATAGTTCACTGAATTCCCATCGAATCAAACCGAATTTGTCTTTGACCTTCATTTCGGTGCAAGACGATGAATCACAAAGTGACGTTTTCAGAATCCATTGCATTGTTTACAAATGGTGTGTTTTCGGAGTTTGTCCTCTTCCAAAAGATGTTACATTTATTTCTTTTTGTCCTCTTCCAAAAAGACGTTACATTTTCCTATTTTCGTCCTCTTCAAAAAAAATGTTACATTTTCCTGTTTTCGTCTGTTTCCAAACGGACGTTACATTTTCACATCTCAGTCCTTTTCCAAGAAAAGACGTACGTTTTCTTCTTCCTTTCTGCCGAGTTGATACATGAGTGGCCTTGATGATTGAGTGCACTTGCTTCGATGCATCGCATGCGTCAGTGCCTGTGTATGTGTGTGTGTGTGTGTGTGTGTGTGTGGGCGCGGTGCATGTGTGTGTGCGCGCGCACGTGTGTGTGTGTATGTGTGTGTGTATGCGTGTGAGTGTGTGTGTGTATGTGTGTGTGTATGTATGTGTGTGTATGTGTATGTAAGTGTGTGTGCGTGTTGTGTGTGTGTGTAAGTGTGTGTGTTAAGTGTGAGTGTGTGTGTATGTATATATATTGTGTGTGTGTGTGTGTGTGTGTGTGTGTATGTGTGTGTGTGTGTGTGTGTGTGTGTGTGTGTGTGTGTGTGGTGTAAGTGTGTGTATTTATGTATGTGTGTCTGTTTCCGAGTGTGTCTGTGTGCACTTAAGCGCACATGCGATAATGTATGCTATGAGGCGTTTTTACACCAAGGAGACAGGTGTGGAGCAGTTTCAGTCTTCAGTTTCAATTTCTCAAGATGACGTCTCCGCACGCGGAATGAATTTCAATATGCACTAACGTCACAGGTACCATGTGATGGAGAAGATCCAGAATGATCACGGCACAAGCCTTAAGCCTGTACATAAACCCAAGAGCTAGCCAGTTCCTGAGATCCTACCTGGATAGTTCCATAACCCTGGGGTCGTAGGCGGGTGAGGTGGTAGAGACCTCAACTTTTCCCGGGGCCAGCACCACGAGGGTGGCGCCCATCCCCTTTCCCTCGCTTCAAATTCATATTCTTATTCACATTTTTAAAACCAAAACTTCAGGAAGGCAAGACTGCTAATTGGTCTTCAAGGGGTGGGACCTGGGAACTAAGCCTATCTCTTTAATGTTTTCTGCTAATTGGTCTTCAAGGGGTGGGACCTGGGAAATAAGCCTATCTCTTTAATGATTTTTACCAAGGCAGCCAGGCAATGCTCTGCTCTTCATGATTTTCAACTGCCGTGGGATCTGTACGTACGCAGCCAGAAGGAACACGGGTCCGACTCGTTTATCATCCCCTTCCGAAGGACTAGACGTTCAGTTTGATTTTCCGGTCAAAATAAGGAGAAAAGTCGGTGTCACTACGGGTAGCAAACCCTGGAACCGCGAGTTTATTGTTGGCAGGCGAACGTCTGAACCATTCTGCCACACCTCCCCTCTAGACGAAGCGAACATGACATGTGACTTACTGCCCTACTGTCGAGACGACATGAAATATTGAGGAGTCTGAATCAACACACCTACGTCCACTTCATGACCTGTTTCTAGACGCGAGAAAAACGGGCATCACCATTATTGCAAACGAATCGTCTCGAAAACACACGTGTCTCACACACGTGAACCGTTGACCGATATCTGTTGATGTTCTCCCCCAAAGACCCTTTTTGATGTTCTGAACGTGTATTAATTCATCATCATCGAAAAGGAAGTAGTGGTAATGTTACCATTGAATTCTTCCTTTGGTCTAGCGGATGAGTAGGCACAATGATCTTCAACGCCTGGTTTTGTGTCTTCATGTGGGATAAAAGACCGATCCCAGAGGAGCTTGTTCCTCCACTGGCGCTGCATGAGGAGTTCTGCGGCACTGTGTTCTACTTCCGTCAATCCTGATGAATTTTGTGCTGTTATTGTTGCTTTAACCCTATCTTCTATAGGTTAAAAGCGTTTTTCACGTATACTTTTTCGGACAGATGGTTAAATCGTAGATATCATCTTAGTTTAACCGTTTGACTCCCGCACCCTGTCCATCAGCATCCTGCATTGTCAACCATGCTAGCAAAGCAAAAACTTAACCCTTTGACTCCTTCACCCTATCTACAGCTTCCTGCAAGAAGCTGGTGGATAGGATGAGGGAGTCAAAGGGTTACGTTTTTTGCAGTATGTGGATATGGTGCGGGTATCAAAGGGTTAAAGCTCAGCCGACTGCATAGAAGTCGTGACGAATAGCAGCGATTCAGCGCTGCTCATAATGATTGTGTCCTGCGTTGCATTGCTTGTGGCAGTATGCTCTGTTGTGGGCAGTATGCTCTGTTGTGGCAGTATGCTCTGTTGTGGCCAGTATGCTCTGTTGTGGCAGTGCAGTGTGGCCAGTATGTCTGTGTGGCCAGTATGCTCTGTTGTGGCCAGTATGCTCTGGTGCTGCTTGTGGCCAGTATGCTCTGTTGTGGCCAGTATGCTCTGGTGTGGCCAGTATGCTCTGTGTGGCCAGTATGCTCTGTTGTGGCCAGTATGCTCTGTGTGGCCAGTATGCTCTGTGTGGCAGTATGCTCTGTTGTGGCCAGTATGCTCTGTTGTGGCCAGTATGCTCTGTTGTGGCCAGTATGCTCTGTTGTGGGCAGTATGCTCGTTGTGGCAGTATGCTCTGTTGGGCAGTATGCTCTGTTGTGGCCAGTATGCTCTGTTGTGGCAGTATGCTCTGTTGTGGGCCAGTATGCTCTGTTGTGGCCAGTATGCTCTGTTGTGGCCAGTATGCTCTGTTGTGGCAGTATGCTCTGTTGTGGCAGTATGCTCTGTTGTGGGCAGTATGCTCTGTTGTGGGCAGTATGCTCTGTTGTGGGCAGTATGCTCTGTTGTGGCCAGTATGCTCTGTTGTGGCCAGTATGCTTGTTGTGGCCAGTATGCTCTGTTGTGGCCAGTATGCTCTGTTGTGGCCAGTATGCTCTGTTGTGGGCAGTATGCTCTGTTGTGGCCAGTATGCTCTGTTGTGGCCAGTATGCTCTGTGTGGCCAGTATGCTCTGTTGTGGCCAGTATGCTTGTTGTGGACCAGTATGCTCTGTTGTGACCAGTATGCTCTGTTGTGGGCCAGTATGCTCGTTGTGGCCAGTATGCTCTGTTGTGGCAGTATGCTCTGTTGTGGACCAGTATGCTCTGTTGTGGCCAGTATGCTCTGTTGTGACCAGTATGCTCTGTTGTGGCAGTATGCTCTGTTGTGGCCAGTATGCTCTGTTGTGGCCAGTATGCTTTGTTGTGGGCAGTATGCTCGGTTGTGGCCAGTATGCTCTGTTGTGGGCAGTATGCTCGTGTGGGCAGTATGCTCTGTTGTGGGCAGTATGCTCGGTTGTGGGCAGCATGCTTGGTTGTGGGCAGTATGCTCTGTTGTGGCCAGTATGCTCTGCTGTGGCCAGTATGCTTGGTTGTGGGCAGTATCTTCCCTGTTGGTGTGCTGTCGATACAGTAGCTGATGAGGATGGCCCTCAATGTATCCACATACCACTTTAACTCTTTGACTCCTGCGGCCTATCCACAAACTGCAAAAACTTAACTCCCTCATCCTATCCACCAGCTTCTTGCAGGAAGCTGTGGATAGGTGAAGGAGTCAAAGGGTTAAGTTTTTGCTTTGCTAGCATGGTTTGTGTGTAAGAGTCAAAGGGTTACGTTCTTGCTTTGCTAGCATGGTTGACAATGCAGAATACTGGTGGGTAGGGTGAGGGAGTCAAAGAGTTAATGGTCTTTCCTGACGAGGCGTTCCTGCTCTAGGTCTCCATACAGCAGAATCGTAAGTGATGAGCAGACGCTATTCGCTTGGCAAGCCACAGTCCTTCAAGAACATAAAGGTTGGACACTCGATATTGCCACGTGATAATGCAGGTTTGTGAAGACACCTTTGGTGGAACCGTTACAACTTTGAATGTGTTGTCGGTTGTTAATTCAGGTCTCGTTCAAGATGTTATAAGAATACACGTGCAGCATCTCCTCAAGGATGTTATAAGAATACACGTGCAGCATCTCCCTCAAGGATGTTATAAGAATACACGTGCAGCATCTCCCTCAAGGATGTTATAAGAATACACGTGCAGCATCTCCCTCAAGGATGCTATAAGAATACACGTGCAGCATCTCCCTCAAGGATGTTATAAGAATACACGTGCAGCATCTCGCTCAAGGATGTTATAAGAATACACGTGCAGCATCTCCCTCAAGGATGTTATGACAATACACGTGCAGCATCTCCTCAAGGATGTTATAAGAATACACGTGCAGCATCTCGCTCAAGGATGTTATGACAATACACGTGCAGCATCTCCCTCAAGGATGTTATAAGAATACACGTGCAGCATCTCCCTCAAGGATGTTATAAGAATACACGTGCAGCATCTCCCTCAAGGATGCTATAAGAATACACGTGCAGCATCTCCCTCAAGGATGTTATAAGAATACACGTGCAGCATCTCCCTCAAGGATGTTATAAGAATACACGTGCAGCATCTCCCTCAAGGATGTTATAAGAATACACGTGCAGCATCTCGCTCAAGGATGTTATAAGAATACACGTGCAGCATCTCCCTCAAGGATGTTATGACAATAACGTGCAGCATCTCGCTCAAGGATGTTATATGAAGACACGTGCAGCATCTCCCTCAAGGATGTTATGACAATACACGTGCAGCATCTCGCTCAAGGATGTTATAAGAATACACGTGCAGCATCTCCCTCAAGGATGTTATGACAATACACGTGCAGCATCTCGCTCAAGGATGTTATAAGAATACACGTGCAGCATCTCCCTCAAGGATGTTATGACAATACACGTGCAGCATCTCGCTCAAGCATATTATATGAAGACACGTGCAGAATTTCGCTCAAGGGTGTTATAAGAATGCACATGCAGAATCTCGTTTACGGGTGTTATAAGAATACACTGTAGCATCTGCCTTAAACGTGTTTGTTATGAGAATACACGTGCAGCATCTCGCTCAATGTGTTATGAGAATACACGTGCAGCATCTGGCTAAAGGATGTTATGAGAATACACGTGCAGCATCTGGCTAAAGGATGTTATGAGAAGACACGTGCAGCATCTGGCTAAAGGATGTTATGAGAATACACGTGCAGCATCTCGCTCAATGTGTTATGAGAATACATGTGCAGCATCTGGCTCAAGGATGTTATGAGAATACACGTGCAGCATCTGGCTAAAGGATGTTATGAGAAGACACGTGCGGGATACGCGTGAAACATTAGGCTGTATTGATGAACGGAATATGCTCATCAGCATCAACTTCAGTTTCTTTCTTGGTGGAGTTTGGAGTCTGGAATTTAGAGTTCATTCAAGAGAAACTCCTCACACTCGGACAATTCCATATGTGCTCCACCCACATCTGCTTGCAATTATCCGGCAGATTTCCTGAGCATGTGCAAAAGCGTATGCGTTAGTAAGGTCTTAAAATGGTAGAAGGGGAAAGGGGAAGAAATGACCAATGAAACATTAGGCTGACACCACCACAATGATGGAAACTTTAAGATGGGCAGCAAACAGGCCAGTTTTTGATATTGTGGATTGAGATCAATACATCAGATCTTGAGTCCACGGATTTATCAAAAGGACCAACCAGCCCGCGTATTAAAGAAAGTGGCTTACACAAGGATTGAACCCACAACCCCTGTGTTATGAGCATGGCACTCAAACAACTGAGCCAAAAAACGGAACTAAGACGCTGTGACCCACCTTAGTATCGAACCCACGGCCGCCGTTTTCTTAGCATGGCGCTCTAACCAACTGACCCAAGAGAAACATCATCAACAAAGTTAACAAGAAACACACATGAGGATGCGGATGGAACCCGGAACGTGGTATTTCTTGTTGACTGATTGTTGATGTTTCTTTGGTGATGTCATCTAAGTGTCTCATAGCATGGCACCTGTGACGTCAGTGCATATGAAATTCGTTCCGAGCGCGAAGATGTCTTGAGAAACTGAAACTGAAATTGAAACTAGTGTCTCATGGACCACTTCTCCCCCCCCCCTTCTCCCTTCTACCTATTTAAAGACCCTGCCAGCGCATATGTATTTTGTATATACTCTGCCAGATAATTGCAGGCAGATGTAGGTGGAGCACATATGGAATTGTCCGAGTGTGAGGAGTTTCTCTTGAACATCGACAAGAAGAATAACGCGCAGAATTCGGCCATCAACCTGCCTTCGCATTATTGATCCCATCCACACTTACCCAACCCCCTATGACATTTTGCCCTCATGCGCATGTCGAGCGTGATGAGAAAGTTCATGACCTTTGACACGGTACTTGGCCCTTGTTGACCGTTGGAGCTATTGCCCGGCAGTTGTATATTTTGACGCAGAGACAGATGTACTCAGAGGGTAATGGGAAGAGTGAGAGAGGGAGGATGAGGCGTGTGACGGGACTAAGAGAGAGATACAAAGAGAGACAGAGACAGAGACACAGAGACAGGGAGACAGAGAGCGATAGAGAGACAGAGAGAGACAGAAAGAGGAGACAGAGACAGACGACAGACAGACAGACAGAAACAGAGAGAGCGAGAGAGACAGAGAGAGACAGAGACAGAGAGAGAGTGTGTGTGTGTGTGTGCGTGTGTGTGTGTGTGTGTGTGTGTGTGTGTGTGTGTGTGTGTGTGTGTGTGTGTGTGTGTGTGTGTGTGTGCGCGTGTGTGTGCGTGGGGAGGTGGGGGTGAAGAATGGAGAAAATGGGGGTGAGAGGTACAACATAAACATTGAGTTTGCGTGACCAATATGTAGACTTGGAACGCTGGCGAAAGGAGGACCTTGCAGTGATGACAAACAAGAGACGTAAAAGTACTCAATTAAGTAAATAACTCTTGAGAGTCACGGAGTTATCTCCCATGTAGAATTTACCACTTTTTGCTTTGTGGCTGTGTCTATGCTAGCTGGATGGCTAGCGCAAACTGTGTTGGGTTTGAGAAATTCTACATGGGAGATAACTCCGTGACTCTTAAGAGTTATGTTACTTAGTTGATATTTAAAATTCTCCCTGCTTCCCTCTTATTTCCTTTGGTAAAAGTACTCCTTAAGGACTTCGGGGAATGAAGTGTGAGGGCTGTGGGAGTGTGTGTGTGTGTGTGTGTGTGTGTGTGTGTGTGTGTGTGTGTGTGTGTGTGTGTCTGTGTCTGTGTCTGTGTGTGTGTCTGTGTCTGTGTCTGTGTGTCTGTGTGTCTGTGTATCTGTGGGAGTGTGTGTGTGTGTGTTTGTGTGTGTGCGTGTGTGTGTGTTTGTGTGTGTGTCTGTATGTGTGTGAGAGAGAGAAAGAGAGAGAGAGAGAGGAACAAATTTGGGCCTCAATTCAGAACAATCTGGAGATGTCGGGTGTGAGTCTGTATAGTCTTACCATATTCCTGTATCAAACAATCTAAATATACATTCACATACCACATGTATATACGAACATACTGGTCTCGCTGCAAAACTACCAAAAAAAATTGAATCAATGACTGCCCAAGTCTTCAATACATATGTCTTATTGCATTTCATGTCACATGGTCAGTTTAATTGTACAAATATAGTCTGCTTTTAATTGCATAAACTATGAACTTTGCAGTTTGCATGGTACGTTTTACATTAAGTGCTTCAAAAATGATAGATATGGGCTGATATATCAGATAGTTAAAGAAATTTCTTCTAAGATCTGAGTACAACAGGCAATCAAACATAAAATAATATTCATCTTCGGTGATGTCTTTGTGTCCGTGATACATTACCTGAGCATTCCTGGATAAACACATCAATCATTTTTCGCCTGAACGCGATAAGAAATCCTGATACATTTTTAATCCCCTGCTGTAATCAAATGATTTTAAACCCAATTTCACACAGTATTTTTCTTACATTCGGTGCCCAACATTTTCCCCATCGTGATCAAGTTTAATAGCATTTGGTATGTTTGCAGAGGAATTCTGTTTTGGTCCATTTGAAGAGTCTTAAGCCAATATTTCATAGTTTTAACAAATGCATCAATATACAGTAGGTATCTTCCAAAATATCCATAAACCGTCTATTTGGTGTTCTGATAGGAACGCCAAGAAATCGCTTGCATGCTGACAAATGAACCTTTTCTAAAGTATCTAATCTGTATAATCTATAAACTTCGGATGAGTATATCAGAATAGGTTGGATTTTGGCATCACACGTCTTGAAATAAGTCTCATAATTGATTTCCTTGAATTTCTGGAAGTGCAGATTTTCATTAACAGCTGTCTGAGAAGAATCCTTCAGGCTCACTGGACAGATAAGATCAGCAACATCGATCTGTGGAAGAACACTCACCAACTGCCAGCAGGAAGTGAAATGGAAAGAAGAAGGTGAGGATGGATTAGGCACACACTACGTAAATAAGCGTCATGTATCTCTAGACTGACCCTGAAATGGAACCTCTGAGCGAAGAGATTTTCAGTTTCAGTTTCTCAAGATGATGTCTCTGAGCTCGGAACGAATTCCACATGCACTAACGTCACAGGTGCCATGTGTGTGGTGATCATGGCACAAGCCCTAAGCCTGGCCAGGTCCTGAGGCCCTACCTAGACTATGTTTGACCAAATCTACATTTTATACTGGTGTTGAGAGAAGAGAAAGAGGCCAGTTGAGAAACACCTAGTGAAAAGACCTCCAAGCAGACACGTGGAGGATGGGCCTTACTTGGAAGTAGCTAGAAGACAATGGGTGTCTTGTTGACGGTCTATACCCCGAGAAGGGCGAAGTGCCCAAATAAACAAGAAGACTATCACCATGCCTGATCATCTGTCTCATAAAATGAAGGAAACACGTGGACTTCGATTTTGCTCCTGTCCTTCACCCAGTTACCCCACGCCTCCTGTCCCATCCCACACTAGCACCGATGCTTATTTCCTTCGGACACTCACAGCAAACCACAAACGCCAATCGTTCGTGTTTAAGTGTCCAAGTTGCCAGTATTTTATCTTCATGCAGACGGGTGTAGAAAAACGGAAAAACAGCCAGCTCCACTTGCTCATTGCCTGTTTGTGCTGATCGATGTTTACAGACAGCGGGTCTCTGGTTGAGTACAATCATCCATTGCCAGGTTCGTGACAGAACATCAATCATTTTGTGACGCAAGGTGATTAGAGACACAACCATGACATCGATTGGCTGTCTTGTCTGCATGTCGCATCCGGTAAAATGGCGTCATTTTCCCCGCTGATTCATAGATTAGAAGTTTTATTTAAATAGAAATTTCGAACACCCGGAGCAAAAAGCCAACGGCATGCAGTCCTTTGCACACTGCTGCAGAAAAGCCATATTAAGTGAGACTTTTTTAGCGAGTGGATGTCGTAAAGGTGTAACTGCAAGCAACCAATAATTAGGGCTGATGTGCTGTTATATATACATATATATACATATATATATATATATACACATATATATGTATATATATATATATATATGTATATATATGTATATATATATATTTCATCATCATCATCATCGACATCATCATGTGCCCTGCCGCATGGTGTTGTCGATCATGGCTCTCCATACAAATCCATCCCTTGTCGCTGCAAGTGCATCTCCCACCCTCTCTGTCCTCAGCCACCCTGCAAGTCCGTCCAATATTTTCTTTAGTGCTCTTTTTCCTTCTAGCTTTCCTGCTTTCCTGTTGTAACAAGGTGCTCTAATTTCTCTTGCCTCATAAAATGTCCTATAAATATTGCATGTCTTTTCCCAATCTTCTTTATCAATACATAGAACAAGGCTTACCCAAGGGTTGAACCACAACCTGCATTATGAGTATGGTACTCTGACCACTGAGCTGCACAATGCACAGAAATTGTTTTCTGTGTTTTAGACGCTAGAAAGAGAAAGTTTTATGATATTGGCCTATTGTTTGTTGTGTGCTTGGAAACCTGCAGGGACAATTGACTGTAAAGAAAAGGGCCATTACTTTTGGTCTATGTAGATAAAATGAAACTATGATTTTATATTAAAACTCTCCTATTGCTTTGAGACACACCAGTACATGGGATCTTGTGCTGGCTTAAGGAGTTTGCCAGATAATTGCCAACGAATTTTTTTGACTGCGTGATATATTGGAATCGGGTTTTTTAGTGTGTTTGTTTTTTGTTTGGTGGTTGTTGTTGTTGTTGTTGTTGTTGTTGTTGTTGTTGTTGTTGTTGTTGTTGTTGTTGTTGTTGTAAGTACTATGGATTTTATAACTTCGTTGTTCATTGGAATCGTGGTAAGTATCACATACTGTGTCTGGCGCCTGCAAAGAAAGTCCTTGAGCCAGATGCTAGCAGATGGATACTCCGAACAACAATGCTGCACCTGCCGAGATCGTTCTACCTGTGACAGTCAGTGCACCAACGGAACTACGAGCATCAGTGGGCGAGAGAGTGAGGAGAGGACTGCACGCCTCCTCCACACCTGAAAAAATTCCCTGCGTTCGTCATGCACACAGACAATCCGAAATAAAAGAGGGATTGGTAGAAGCAGCCTCTACGGCTGCAGAGCTCCTTCCCATGCACTGCCTGTAAAAGAACAGTTGTCTCCAGGATTGACATTGTATCCTACCTGAAAACCTACGCCAGGTGATGAGGACTAGTGTGCCTGCTAATTAACTACATGAGGACCAGTATGACTGCTTATCCATTAGATAAAGACCATATGCCTGCATCCAGTGGATGAGAACCAGTATGCCTGATCATCCATTAGATAAGGACCTGTATGCCTGCTCATCCATTATATGAGGACCAGTGTGACTGCTCATGCATTAGATGAGGACCTGTATGCCTGCTCATCCATTACAAGAGGACCAGTATGCCTGATTATCCATTACATGAGGACAGTGTGACTGCTCATCCATTAGATGAGACCAGTATACCTGCTAATCCATTGGATGAGGACCAGTATCCTGCTCATTCGATTAGATGGGGACCAGTAAGCCTGCTCATCCATTACATGTGGACCAGTATGCCTGCATATCCATTAGATGAGGACCATTATGCCTGCTCATCCATCAGATGAAGACCAGCATGCCTGCTCATCCTTAGATGAGGACCAGTTGTGTTTGCTCATCTATCAGATGAAAATCAGTATGCCTGTTCATCCATTAGATGTGGATCGTTGTGTTGTTCTCTGAGGTGTATGTGTTTACTGATGGTTGTTGTGTTTAGTACTATGATTTTAGAACTCGTTGTTCATTTGAAATGTGGATCACATATGTGCTGCGCCATCCAAATGAGAAGTCCTTGACCATCTAGCAAGGAACCAACACAATGCTGCATGCGAGTCGTTACTACTGTGCGTCAGTTAAGGAATTGCATCAGTGGGCGTAAGTAGTAAGAGGATACCTCCTCAACTCTGAAAAATAATATGTGGAAGAAAGTTTAGGTAATTTAGGCCCATTGTTATGTTTTATTGTCCTTATTTATGTTTAAATTTGTATTCAGGCATGTTTTTAAATCCCCTGTGCGATGAATTGGACGGAGTGGTCAACGCCACGGACTTCTCCTTAGATTATGTGCGCTAATACATTGATTGTGTGTGTGTGTGTGTGTGTGTGTGTGTGTGTGTGTGTGTGTGTGTGTGTGTGTGTGTGTGTGTGTGTGTGTGTGTGTGTGAGTGTGTGTGTGTGTGTGTGTGTGCACGTGGGCGCGTGTATGTATGTGTGTTTGAATGGAGTCAACGATAAAGGGTTTTATGGGTTTACACACAGCTGCAACACAACTTATGAAAGAGTTCAATCAATCAATCAATCAATGTCGAGCTTGCTCGGCTATCCATGACACGTTTTCTCCATCCTTCTCTGTCAGACATTGCAGTAGGTATTCATCATACTGACAGCCCGTATCATCGATCAGTTGGTCGATGAAGGTCTTCTTTGGACGTCCTAGTCTTTGTTTGCCGTGACTGGGTCTCCATAGTAGAACATCTCCCACTAGTTCTTCTTTGCTATGCCAGCAGTGTCCCGCGAAACGCAGTCTTGTTGACGTATTGATTTACTGATTGGTGGGATTTTACATATAACTCTTTGTTAGTTGGATGTTCTCTCCAGGATTTGTTCAGGGGTGGTTGTGTGTGCTCCATCAATCTTCTTCTCCATTGTCGTTGTTAGGGTCCAAGAGATTGAGCCATATCATTTCATTGCTTTCTTTAGCTAGATAAGCACTTGCGATCGCCACTCCATACAGGCCCGAGAGATACAGACACCTGATGTGCTGGTCAGAAGATTTGGGCAACACCCTGAATGATGCATCCGTCATGTGGATGAGACTTGACTGTGTGATCCAGTCTTCCCAACGAGCCCATAGCACGCCCAAGAGAGCCGAAAAATCCCACAATGATGTATTTTGAAGGGACTGATGGGGATTCGAGCCCATAACCTTCCAGTCGGTAGTCCGTTGCTCTAACCACTACACCACGCGACTGGTTCTTATGTTTCTGTCTCATTTTCTGCATCACTACAGTGGGTGAAATTACGCTGATTAATTACAGATAATTAATAACATGTAATAACAACTCAGTGGAAGTAGTCTGTAAATTTTATGAACCTGTGTGAAGCTTCCTGAAGGATCAGGCAACACAGTACAACAACACTTGTACTGACTGGCACACACGGTATTCTCAATAAAGTGAGTCCAGTAACTGTTGATGTATAGCCGTGGCTCACTGATGGGACCAGGTAATACAAGTCCAATCTTTTCATTTACATGCACGGTTCAGCGATGATTGAGAAAAATGGCATTATTGATCTGAACCACCATGGGAATTCTGCAATCAAACGTCCTCTCTGAAAACAGCAGCACTCAGACCTGATATTTTTTTAAGGATCATCGCACCCAGGGAGGTTACCTTTCTGCACACTTTTTTGTCCCATTTTCTACGCCACTTTAATGGCCATGGAAGCTGTCACGTTTTTGTGTTTGTTTTGTTTTTGTTTTTCACAATGCGATGATGATGATGTCGATGAGGATGATATTCATGATGCTATGGAATTCCATCTAGGATTGAGACTGCGTGACGTGGCTGTACTCTACGCTTACTATCATAATATATCCTTGCGTCAACCAGGCCCGAGAGATACAGACACCTGTAGTGCTGGTCAGAAGATTTGGACAACACCCTCAATGATGCATCCGTGAAGTGGATGAGACTCGACTGTGTGATACCAGTCTTCCCAACAAGCTCATAGCACGTCCAGCTCTGGGTAGGAGGCGGTTAGAGCCGAAAAATCCCACAATGATTATTTTTGAAGGGACTGACGGGGATTCGAACCCACAACCTTCCAGTGGGTAGTCCGTTGCATTAACCACTACACCACGGCGACTGGTTCTTATATTTCTGTCTCATTTTCTGCATCACTACAGTGGGTGAAATTATGCTGATTAAACACTTTTTGGCTCCCTAATTCACAACCACACCTTTAGTCATTCCATCATAGTTCCCAGTGGCAAAGAACCAGCAGAAAAGCATCAAGTTAGTTAATTAGTCAGTCACTGATTTAATTTGTTAGCTGGTTAGTAGTTTGTTTATTATCAACCTGTTTATTTGCTCGTTCGTTTATTAGTTCCTATTGGAGATCTATAATTAGTCAGTCACTGAGTTAATTTATCAGCTTGTCAGCTGGTCTGTTTATTACGAATCTGTTTGGTTATTCGTTTATTAGTTCCTATTGGAGATCTTTGTACTGGAAGGATAGTCTCTGAAACAAGAATGCACCAACACCAAGAAGTCAAGGCATTGAATATTACGGGAAAAAAAGAAGACTGTCTGATAATTCATTAAATGAGGATTAGTGTGCCTGCTAATCTATCAGATGAGGACCAGTATGCCTGCTTATCCATTAGATGAGGACCAGTATGCCTGCTAAGCCATTAGATGAGGGCCAGTATGCCTGCTAAGCCATTAGATCATTAGATGAGGACCACTATACCTGTTGAGCAATTAGATGAGGCTGCTCATCCATTACATGAGGACCAGTATGCCTGCTCATCAATTAGATGAGGACCAGTAGGTCTGCTAAGCCATAAGATCATTAGATGAGAACCACTATACCTGTTGAGCAATTAGATGAGGCTGCTCATCCATTACATGAGGACCAGTATGCCTGCTCATCAATTAGATGAGGACCAGTAGGTCTGCTAAGCCATTAGATGAGGACCAGTATGCCTGTTCATCCATTAGATGAGGACCAGTATGCCAGCTAATCCATTAGATCTACAGGAGACTCCATCATCACCACCACAGACTGCACCACAGCAAACGTAATCAACAATTCAATAGGCATTCACGTGCCAGAGTAACCCATCATTCTGTAGCCATCAACTGTATCCCAGAGGACACATGACGATAGCAGACTAACAGAGCTATTTGGCCCATGACTCAGGCGTCCTGATTTCTGTGTGAACAATGGCCCTCACCTCTCACATCTACTTCCCATTATAGGAGGCACCAGGGACTGAACGGGAGGCCATTACAACCCGGGAAGAGACGTATAATTTGCTGATGTTGTTTCCCTAGAGGAAGCGACTGCCATCGGTTGAAATGAGTTTGGCAGCGTTTGCGATTCACTGTTTTTCTTATACTCTTGACGGTGAGTTATATCATAGGGAAAGGAGTGCATACAGCAGGCTTAGTCTTCTTTTTTCCTTTAATATTCATTGACCTTGACTCTTGGTGTTGGTGCATTCTTGTTTCAGAAACTATTCTTCCAGTACATAGATCTCCAAAATGAACTGATGAACGAATAAGCAAATAGATTCATAATAAACAGACCAGCTGTCAAGCTGATAAATTAACTCAATGACTGACTATTTATAGATCTCCGATATGAACTAATAAACGAATAAGCAAATAAACGAATTCATAATGAACAGACTCGCTAACCAGCAAATACATTAACTCAGTGACTGATTAATTAATCAACTCGAAGCTCTTCTGTTGGTTCTTTGCTACTGGGAACTATGATGGAATGACTAAAGGTGTGGTTGTGAATTAGGAAGCCAAAAAGAGCGTGATCAGCGCAATTTCGCCCACTGCAGTGATGCAGAAAATGAGACAGATACATAAGAACCAGTCACTGTGGTGTAGTGGTTAGCGCAACGGACTACCGACTGGAAGGTTGTGGGTTCGAATCCCCATCAGTCCCTTCAAATTTAACATTGAGGGATTTTTCGGCTCTCACCGGCTCCTACCCAGAGTTGGGCATGCTATGGGCTCGTTGGGAAGACTGGGATCACACAGTCAAGTCTCATCCACTTCACGGATGCGTCATCGAGTGTGTCGCTCAAATTTTCTGACCAGCACTGCAGGTATCTGTATCTCTCGGGCCTGGTTGACACCAGGATATATTACGATAGTAAGCGTAGAGTACAGCCCTGTCACGCAGTCTTAATCCTAGATGGAACTCCATAGCATCATGATTATCATCCTCGTCGACATCATCATCATTGCATTGTAAAATATTAAAAAAAACCATACCAGTTTCTGTGGCCATTAAGGTGGCGTAGAAAATGGGACAAAAAAAAAACGTGAGCACAAAGGTAACCTCCCTGGGTGCGATGATCCTTATAAAAAATATATAAAAAGAGAGACAGAAATATAAGGCCTGAGTGCTGCGGTTTTCAGAGAGTGGGTTTGATTGCAGCATTTCCTTGGTAGTTCAGATCAATAATGCCATTTTTCTCAATCACCACTGAACCGTGCATGTAAATGAAAAGCTTGGACTTGTATTACCTGGTCCCATCAGTGAGCCACGGCTATACATCAACAGTTACTGGACTCACTTTATTGTGAATACCATGTGTGCCAGTCAGTACAAGTGTTGTTGTATGTGTTGCCTGATCCTTCAGGAAGCTTCACATTGGTTCACAAATTATAAAGTCTGCTTCCACTGAGTTATTATTACATGTTATATTTACTTCAGTAATCAACTCTTTCATAAGTTGTGTTGCAGCTGTGTGTAAACCCATAAAACCCTTTATCGTTGACTCCATTCAAACACACATATACACACACGTGCGCGCGAGCACACACACACGCGCACGTGCACGCGCACACCACACACACACACACACACACACACACACACACACACACACACACACACACACACATATCAATGCATTTGCGCACGTAATCTAAGGAGATGCCCGTGGCGTTGACCAGTCCAATTTATCGCACAGGGGATCTAAAAACATGCCTGAATACAAAATTAAACATAAATAAGGACACTAAAACATAAAAACGGGCCTTAATTACCTAAAGTTTCTTTCACATATCTCATTTCTCTAGAGCCAAAGATACACTTAATACATGTACCCAATTATCAATCTTAAGAGAAAATACGTAAGACTTTATCGAACAGATACAAGTGAATGGACCAGCAAGGCAGATATTGAAAGGAAGAAATGACAGAAAGCAAAGGAAAAAGGCAGAAAAAAAGAGATTCGCAGAAAAGAGTTGTTTTTTTTCCTAGCGCACAGAATCCCCATCCGGCATCCCCATCGGGGATTACAGGGGCTTGATTCGTATTCGTGCAAAACTCGTGCAGGCAGATTGGAAGGCGAGTGCTCTCCCTCTGCGCCAAGCAGGCCTCCTGTCCATTCTTAGACCTGTCCAAAAGAGAGTGCTGTTTCAGTGGATCAGATGCGTGTTTCAAAACAGCTTGCAAGTGTATCAGTCAAATATCATGAAACATACTAACAAGCAACAACAACAAAAGTGTCTTGGAAATAGATTATAGAAAAAGTTGTCAAAAAGTCACCACTCCCACTGACTAATTTAGTTTATTATATTATGATTTTACGTAACGTGTGCTCTTCTGATGAGTAGTGAGTAGATGTCGCGCCAGCAGGCAGTAAAAGTGTGTGTGGTATTTTACAGTGATTTTATCGTGGTTCTATTTGTTTTTGTACATTGAATTTTATATCAGTTTATTCCTCTTGGGTCCCGACAAATGGTGATGTAAATTTTTTTTTTTAATTTTGAATATTTTACCGGATAATCTGATTTTAGAGTTTCGTATGCCTACTTTTCGTCATTTTAATTCTGCCGTTCAGGTCGGACATTTAACCTGTGAACTGTGTTAACATTTTAGCCTACTGTGTTCGCCCAACGCTACAGCTCCCAAACCTTCGTTGTTCTCTGCAAACATCATCCTCTCCTGACTGGCTCTCAATTATGGATCCGTCCGTCCTTAAACAAATTGGACTGACACTTTTTAAACACAGCAAATGCTACCTCGGTGGAGGCGTCTACCAGCGCATACGTACATTGGGGCTGTGTAGCAAGCCCCGCACTGCGCGATCCTGTCGTGGTGGACGTCTCCACCGACTTTGGCACAACCTGCCTCCTGCTGTGCCAGCCCGACGCCACTTTTCTTTTTCTGCTTCTTCGTCTCCTCCACTGCCCCTGCCTTCGACCTCGCTGCTGCGGGCTTCGTCTCCTCCTCTGCCATCTTCGCCTTCGCCTTCTGTCCTGGTGGTGCCGCCTTCGCCTTCTGTCCTGCCGGTGCTGCCTTCGTCTTCTGTCCCGCCGGCGCTGCCCTCGTCTTCTGTCCCGCCGGTGCTAACTTTGTCTTCTTCTTCTGTTCCATCGTTGCTGCCTTCGTCTTCTGCCCCGCTGGTGTCGCCTTCGTCTTTTGTCCCGTCGGTGCCGCCTTCTTCGCCACCTCGGCCGCCGCCATATGACTGTGATAAACTTAAACTATGCCTTTTTAACGCTCAATCAATATGCAAAGATGGCAAAGCCGAAGTCATTGCCGATTTTATCGCTGATGAGCATGTTGACATTGCTTTTATCACAGAGACATGGCTTAACCCCCTTGGTCATGAACCTATACATGCTAGCCTCACTCCGAGTGGTTACAGGCTTGCTTCTTTCCATCGCTCATCTCGAGGTGGCGGTATCGCCATCCTCTACAACGACTCACTCCATTCCCGCCTATCTTTCTCGCAGTCTCTGCCTTTCTCCCATCCTTCTTTCGAGCACGTTGAAGTATCCTTCCAATCCACCCCTCACCCCATCACCTTCTCCTGTGTCTATCGACCTCCACCTAGCTCTGCCAACAAACTCACCACATCCACGTTTCTCTCTGACTTTGACCAACTGCTTGACCACTACTGCCTCTTACCTGGAAATCTCATCATTCTAGGTGACATCAATGTCCACTATGACAACACTCACCGTTATGACACAAGACATATCATCAACTCTCTGTCCAATCACAATATGACACAACATATTTCTGAACCAACCCATCAAAAAGGTCACATTCTTGACTGGATCATTTCTCGTGATCACCACAATTCAGCTACTAACAACTGCTTAGTTCTTTCTACCCGTCTAACTTCAGCCCTTCCATCTGACCACTCTGCAATTCTCTGTTCTCTTGACATTTCTCCTCCTTCCCGTACCACGCGCACAGTGACTCGACGCAATCTCAAATCTATCGACCTCTCCACATTTTCATCTGATGCTTCCCGTCTCCTTTCTGAAAAGTCACATAACCTTGCCGATGAATTCTATACTACTCTCCACCATCTTCTGGACACTCATGCTCCAGCCACAACCCGTCTTTTACCTGACCGCCCCCCTACCCCCTGGCTCACTCATGAGATTGCCTGTGCAAAACGTGCCCGCCGCAGAGCAGAGCGCCGCTGGCGCAAATCCAAACTCACTGTACACAGGCAACTTTTCCAAGCCTCTAAAACAAAAGTATCCACCCTCATTGCATCTGCAAAAACAAGCTATTTCCAAACCAAAATCCTGAATGCCTCTTCTTCAAAAGAACTCTTTACAACCATGAATCATCTCCTTGGCACACGAAAAGACTTACCTCTCCCAACAAAACATACAAATGAAGAACTCCCATCTGTATTCTCTAAGTATTTCACCACCAAAATACAAACTCTTCGTGACAGGCTTGACAGGATACCCTGTCAACCATGCCCACCTGACCCTTCCTTCTCTGGCACACCTCTCACTACTTTTACCCCAGTCTCACAAGAAGAAATTTTCAACACAATCATATCCATGTCGTTCAAAACCTGCGAACTGGATCCTCTTCCAGGTTCTCTCTACTCCGACTGTCTCCCTACTCTCCTCCCATTCATCACTGACATCATCAACACTTCTTTTCAAACTGGAACTGTCCCAGATTCTTTCAAGTCTGCTATTGTTCACCCTCTCCTCAAGAAACACAATTTAGACCCAAATGAACTGAAAAATTACAGGCCTATCTCTAATCTCTCTTTCTTGTCAAAACTCCTTGAAAAGGTCGTCCTCAACCAGCTGAACTCTCACCTGTCTGCCAACAATCTTCTCAATCCTTTCCAGTCAGCCTACCGCCAGTGCCATAGCACTGAAACTGCCCTACTACACATTCTCAACAATCTCCTCCTTGCAACTGATACTGGCAAAGTCTCTCACCTCACACTCCTTGATCTGTCTGCAGCCTTCGATACCACTGACCATGGTATTCTCCTTTCTAGACTTCATCATACTTTTGGCATCTCTGACATTGCTCTCTCCTTTTTCACTTCGTATTTATCAAACAGAACACAAACTGTTCTCATCAATGGCACTTACTCTCAACCTGCATACCTGACCTGTGGTGTTCCACAAGGATCTGTCCTTGGCCCTGTTCTTTTCACTCTTTATACCTCCCCCCTGTCCACCATCATCAACTCCCACTCTATAAAACACCACTTCTATGCTGATGACACCCTACTTCAAGACAGTGACTCACCTGATAATATACAGCGCCTGTTGACTCGCACCACTGAGTGTTACTCGGACATTAAGAACTGGATGACACACAATAGACTTCAGCTTAATGACGACAAGACAGAAGCTATCCTCATTGGCACCCGTCAGAAACTTTCCCAGCTGCCTCCTCTTTCTCTCCCATTATGTAACACATCAGTCCCAATTTCTGATTCAGCTAAAAACCTTGGTGTCTGCATTGACTCTACCCTGTCCATGAACAACTTTGTTTCTCAAACTGCCAGATCTTGCTACTATCATCTCCATCGTATAAGCCTGATCAGGAAGTATCTCTGTCGAAACAACTGCAAAACTCGTTCTCTCCTTCATAATGTCTCGCATTGACTATTGCAATTCACTCCTGTCTGGTCTTCCTGCCTCCACCATTCACATCCTACAGCGCATTCAAAACAATGCTGTACGCCTTGTACTCAAAAAGAAAAAAGCTGACCACATATCTCCTCTCCTGGCACAACTTCACTGGCTCCCTGTATCAAAGCGCATACAGTACAAACTAGACACCATGTGTTACAAAAGCCTCAATAACGCAGCCCCCGATTACCTGTCAAGCCTACTTGAGATCTATCTTCCCTCACGTACCCTCCGCTCTGCCTCCGATCCTCTGACTTTTCGCTTTCCACGCACTAAGCTCAATACCTATGGTCCACGAGCCTTCTCTGTTTCTGGTCCACTCTCCTGGAACAAACTTCCTCTCTCAGTCCGTCAGCAACCTACTTTTGCCTCCTTCAAGTCCGCTCTCAAAACTCACCTTTTCTCCTCTGCATAAAATCCTAACCTCACTCAACCCCCCCCCCCCCCCCTGCAGCCTGTCTCCGCTCGGAGGGGAATCACTTTGTTTTAATATATAATTGTATATGATGTGCTCTCTGTGGTTTTCCATTGGTTTTATTCTTGCTTTTATTGCTTTTATTCTTTTCTCCCCATTTGTGGCCATGCATGTGTGTGTGTGTGTGTGTGTGTGTGTGTGTGTGTGTGTGTGTGTGTGTGTGTGTGTGTGTGTGTGTGTG
>CM060306.1:80508011-80515511 GCA_030674185.1 Monoplex corrugatus
AGAGATCTGTGTTCCGCTTTTGATGCCTGCACTGCAGCTGTGATCTTTTGTGTATTTTCCTGCACTGTTCAGTTCTTGTGATCTCTCTCATTGTTGATTCGTGCAACGGGGTTGTGTTTATAAACATTTGTGTGGTCTGGGGGCGAAATGGGTGAGAGTATGGCGAGAAGCAGTGGCAAGGAGTTATTGCGATTTTTGTGCGTTTGTTTTCATCAGTTTTTCAGAATTTATCTCAGATGATCCCCTTTTTTCTCTCGTTAATTTCTTTTAGGTGTAGGTGTCTTTGTAGACGTTTATGTACATACGTTTGCGTGCATGTGTGCACGTGTGTTTATATGTTTATATGTTTCTGTATGTGCGGCTGGGTAGGTGGGTGCTTTTGATTCTCTCTGTGGACGTGTGTATGTGCGCGTGTGTGTGTGTGTGTGTGTGTGTGTGTGTGTGTGTGTGTATGTGTGTGTGTGTGTGTGTGTGTGTGTGTGCCTGTGTCTGTGTGTGTGTGTGTTTGTGTGTGCGTACAAAAATTAATTAGCTGTGAAAAAAAAAAACCAGATGACAAAAAAATTAAAGTAGAGATAAAAACAAGAGAACAGATAGAAAAGAGGGCAATAATAGCATAGCGCACTCAGAAAACAGAGCTATTATTTAAATTACCCCCATCAGTGCGACAGTAGTCTGGCTCTGTGAGGGTCACTAAGTATACAAAAGTGCATGATGACGTAGCTACTAATGCTTTCTGTAGGTGGAACCATTGTATAATCAGCCATTGTATTACACTAATGCTTGTGCAACTATTTTTTATATTCAGTGGGTTTATTGCCTTTGGGGGGGGGGGGGAGACAGACACACAGACAGAGACAGAGACAAGGACAGACAAACAGTCAACAGACAGACAGACAGAGGCAAAGAGGCGGAGAGGCAGAGACTGAGACAGAAAGAGAGAAAATGAGAGAGATACAGAATCAAAGAGACAGACAGACAGATAGACAGAGAGAGACAGACAGACAGACAGAGACAGAGAGACAGAGACAAACAGACAGACAGAGACACAGAGAGAGAGACAGACAGACAGAGACAGAGAGAGAGAGAGACAGATAGAGACAGAGAGAGACAGAGAGAGAGACAGAGAGAGTTGTGTGAATGTTTGTTTGTGGGAGAAAGCGTGATAGTTCCTTGCAATTCATAATTGTTCCATGCTTCCTGTCGACAGTTTCTACCAAGTCAATCAAAGAAGTAATGGTACATTGTCATGAAAAAAAAGTCTGTCACCATAACTGATGATGACTGTCATGCCACGATAAAAAAAAAACATAACAGACCTTGGGTTGTTTTTGTTTTTGTTTTTGCTTTCATTAACCACCAACTTCCTGCACACGCCTTCCATCCCACATCATCCTATGCCACCCCTACCCACACTTCTAATCTTTGGACCTCCCCACAAACCACAAAAACCGATCGTTCGTGTCAAACTGTCCAAGTTGCCAGTTGTGTTTACCATCATGCAGACTACGCTGAAAGAAGAGCAAACGCCAGTTGCTCGGAGCCTGTTTGCTCTGATCCATATTTCGATATCTACAGAGAGTGCTTCTCTGGTACTGTGGGACCGTCCATTGCCAGGTTTGTGATAGAACATCAATTATCTTGTGACGTATGGTGATTCGGGCACAGCCGTGACATCGATTGGCTGTCTTGTGTGCGCGTCATATCCGGTGTGACGATGTCGTTTATCTTTTTAATTCGTAGATTGATAGAAGTTTTAACAACAATCTCAGAAACGTGAATATATTTCTCATTGCAAATGAATGCATCGTTTTGAAAGTAAATTCAATTCTTTTCAGAAAGTAGCAATTTTTTAATTGTTTTCAAGGAGATAGGAAATATGATTAGTAGTACAACTGAATCTAAAAGCAATCAAAATCATCATACTAATGTATTGTTGCGTGGAGACACATGTAAAAATACAGACATTTGACTAAAATATGGTTTAAGTCTGCCAAGTAACAAGCCAGAAATACCTATAAAACATAATGATTGTGTTATATTTTCTATTGCTGTGAGACAATAGTCAATTACGTTCATTTATACCAAAGTTTTAGAATGAACGATTAGTGTGATGTGCTTGATCATTTTGGCCTGAACCATGAAGTGTGCACTGGTAGCAAGCGTGCATGGTTAGTTAGTTGGCTGGTTGGTTGGTTGGTTGTTGATTGGTTGGTTGGTGTTGGTTGGTTGGTTGGTTGGTTGGTTGGTTGGTTGGTTGGTTGGTTGTTGGTTGGTTGGTTGGTTGGTTGGTTGGTTGGTTGGTTTGGTTGGATGATTGGTTCAAAGTATTATTTAAGTACACACACACACACACATGTGGACAGCCAATGGAATGATAGAAAGAGAAATCCTAGTTTGGACTTCTTGGATGAGAATTCTTCTAGCCCATTCTGGGCCAGCCATTTAATCTTCTTCCTTCTCTACAGAGATGGAACATTTGACGAGCAGAATACATCTGCATATTCTGCAAGACCAAAACGTACGTCAACATCACTTTTCGTGAAAGAAGTCTTATCAGATTTGCATTTATAGATGTACATCTTCTCAAGAAGGATAATTGAATTAAATACTGAATATGCTAAAGATTGGAGGTTGGAGGAGATTGGAGGTCCAGTCTCATGCATCGAGAACATAACCAACATCCGTAGCTTAGATATTCAAGAAATTGTCCACAAAAATCAAGACAGAGCAGCCTGGAAGGAGATGGTGGTGTCCAGATGTGCAGCGGCCAACACTGAACCCAGTGAGACAGGTGAGACTGGATACGTATATTTCATTCTTTGACTGTTTTTGTGGCCATGGTTCTGGCAGTTGCAAGGGGTACGGTGGCACGGCTTGCTGATGTTCCCCCAGTAGTCTTTTGTTATGTGGAGAGTAACCCACCAGTCTGCAGTCACAAACAGCGGGTCCTCAGTGGGACAGGAAACCAACAGACCAACGCAGCTATTTGCCCAGTGACTCAGACGCCTTGTGTCTGTGTGCGAATAATAACCATGCCTTCCACATCTGCCTGTAAATAACGTGAGACACCGGGGAATGAACATAAGACCATTAAGCACAAAAGGAGACGTAAAATTTGTCGTTGTCTTTTTTCCTTCTGGGAAATTAGCTCCTATCAGTTCAAAATGATTTTTGTTACAGTATGCAGTTCAGTGTTTTTTCATACCCTTCACAGTGAGTTCCATCGCGTGGGAAAGGGAGGATGTAACACAGGCTCAGTCTAGTGCTCTTTTGATAATCACTAAGTGGTGTTGTTTGTACAGTGTTTTTTTTCAACGGTCACGTTTTCTTCAAAGGTCATCTCCAAGAACTAATGACTGAAAAGACAAACAAACAAAACTATTCAATTATTTAGCCACTTAACAAGCTGTTTTCCTGTGGACATCCTGACTCTGAGAACACTGAATGAACCATGGTTTAGTGGTGGTGGTGGGGGGGGGGGTGGAAGCCAGGATAATGCCACTGAAGTGGTGCGGAAAATAGGCGTAGGAAAAACAATGGGAAAGTAAACTTAAATTTTAACGTTTTCAGTTGGTTGATTTGACTGGAGCTCTAATATTTCTTTGTTATTGGAGTTTGGTTGGTTGGTTGGTTGGTTGGTTGGTTGGTGGGTGGGTGGGTGGGTTGGTTGGTTGGTGGGTAGGTGGGTGGATTAGTTGGTGGGTGGGTTGGTTGGTTGGTTTATTGGCTGGCTCGCTGGTTGGTTGGTTGTTTGGCTGGTTGGTTACTTGCTTGCTTGCTTGCTTGCTTGCTTACTTGCTTGCTTCTGTTTTGTTGTGTTGGTTGGTTGATTGCTTGCTTGCTTGCTTGCTTGCTTGCTTACTTGCTTGCTTGCTTGTTTGGTCGGTCGGTCAGTCTTTCGATCGGTCGGTCGGTTGGTTGGTTGGTTATTTGTTTTCAAATATATTAGGCTTTTCATATAATCAATCAATAATGATCCGTCACATGAATGAAATGATTGAATAGGAACATTTGCCGGTTATTGGACGTGCTGTTGCTAGGTAATATGCAGCCTGACTTTCAGAGAATCGCTTAGGTTCAGAAACTGTGGTGACCAGCTGATCAATAATAGATACCATTGACACGAATACGTATCATTCTCAGCTTGAAATAGCCACAAAATCCATCATTACTGACCCCTCCTACTTTCGCACGTGCGCGCGCACACGCACACGCCACACACACACACACACACACACGCATGCACGCGCACACACACACACGCACGCACTCGCGCGCACACACACACATATATACACACACACACACGCACTCACACACAGCGCGAAAACACACACACACATACACACACACACACACACACACACACACACACACACACACACACACACACACACATACATACACACACACACACAGGGGAGGGGGGGCGTGGAAAGTTTATCAGTTCCAGAGCAAACTGGCAGGTCAAAAGAAACTTTACCCATGCAGACTGATTCTGTCGACGTTTACATTGGTCTACTGTGTGGTAAGCAGCTGTTCACGCTTAAAAGCAGTTCTGTTCATTCAATGGCTTGCCCCAGTTTCAATAGTTTGCCCCTAAACTTGGCACAATGCAACTGATGGCATCAGTAGATAACAGTGACTGGCTGCCAGAACACACCTGGTATGACACGTGCTGTACATCCCCCCCCCCCCCATCTCTTCTCCTCATCCCCTCCCTCCTTCTTTCTTCCTCTCAGCTTCTTATTTGCAAATCTTTCTTTTTGCTCTGTGTGCCACTTGGTGGGAGTTGTGCGCATTCGCTTATGCTTTTAACCAAACGTCAGTAAGGAGCTTTGCACGCCCGCTTGGTATAAGTCTGAATTCTACAAGCAGTTTGGTACATTCCAAGGCTGCCATTACGCAAAACAGTGGGCTCGATTTATAAAGATCTACACAGGCTGTTGCTGTATGAATAAAGGAAAGATAGGATTGATCATATATTTTGGAAATGTCTGCTTACGAAACGATTTTGGGGAAGGATTGAAGAATTCTTCAAATCAAAATGTAACAGAATGTTACATTGACAGAGGACGTTGTATTATTTGGTTTTGGCGAAAGTATGTACACAGATTCGGCATTGAATTAATTTTCTTCTTTAGAAAAATGTACATTTATAGATATAGATTTGAAAAAAACTCTACCAAACATCACCTCTTTTAAGAGATATCTAGCCAGAAAATGTCACAGAGAAGATTACAGTGCAAAACTGACATGGAATTTGAACACCTCTAAAACAAAATGACTGTCATACTTACCATTTGTTATGACCTCAACGTGATACTGTTTACCCAGTTTGTAATACACACATTGTCAATGTACTTAATGAATAATGGTAGTTAGCCTGAATTCTTAATAATCTGCGCGATTGTAATGACAAGTTTCTTTTTGTTTATTGTTTGTTCATGTCATATCATTGTTGATTATTATCCACGAAATTGTATATACTTGTGGATATTTCACATGTATTAGAATCTTTGTAACAATGCCATTATATTTATCCATTGCTGTTCCGTTTTGCGTTTTTGTCTGTATTACGTGTTTAAAATGAATTGAAACAAGTTTGAAAAACAAAAGTTGTTTATGAAGTTTCCAAATGTTAAAGAACTTTCATCTGAATGAATCTCGATGTACATATACACTCTTGCCATCAAAGTCTCTGAATGCATCCATCAGCATTTCTGCAGAAAGGTTGGAGAAGAACGTGGGTGTTAGAACTCGTCTCTGTTGCACACCGTTCTGTACCATCACTATCATCACCACATTCGGAAACAGGGGCTAATATTCGTAACCAACTCTCATGAATCCAGTGGGGGTGGCGCAGTGCTCTGAGGGTCTGTCAGTATGTAGATATGTGTCGTGATAGAACAGGAAACTCAACTTGTGGGTGGAAAATTGTATGAGTGACCGTTTTTGGCTACCCTACCATATGAGCAGTCACATTACGTATTCAGGGCATTTATTTTTGTCATAGAAAAGGCCTTGTCATGCTGTGACTTACCCTGATGTGTCTAGTCTGTATGAATGTTTGTTTATTCGTGTGTGTGTGTGTGTGTGTGTGTGTGTGTGTGTGTGTGTGTGTGTGTGTGTGTGTGTGCGTGTGTGTGTGGTGTGTGTGTTGTATGTACGTATGTATGTATGTATGCATGCATGCATGTATGTATGTATGTATACATGTATTTATGTATGTATGTGCGTGTGTGTGTGTGTCTGCGCGCGCACGTGTGTGAGTGTGTATATGTGCGTGCATGTGTGTGTGTGTATGTATGTATGTATGTATATATGTATGTATGTATGCATGTATGTATGTGCGTGTGTGTGTGTGTCTGCGCGTGCGTGCGTGTGGTGCGTGTGTGTGGTGTGGTGTGTGTGTGTGTGTGTGTGTGTGTGTGTGTGTGTGTGTGTGTGTGTGTGTGTGTTTGTTACAGAGGGAGAAGAAGAGCTGTGTAAATAGCTGTGGTGAGAGAGAGGGAGGGAAAGCAAATGAGGGGGAACTTCTCATTACTCTGTAATGTTTCTTTATCTTTCCTGAGAACACTTTCCACAAAGCCAACCATCGATGTAAAACAAGATCACATTCATAACAGAAAAGAGTCTGTCTCCATGATTGATCATCACTGTCATGCAGTGAAGGAAACTTAACAGACGTTGGTTTTGTTTCCATTAACCACCAGCCTCTTCCACACCTCCCGTCCCATCCCATCCCATGCCATGCCACCCCTATCCCCAATTCCAATCTGCTTTGGATTTTCCCCACTAACCACAAAAGCTGATCGTTTGGGTGTCACAGCGTCCAAGTTGCCAGTATGGTATTATCCTCATGCAGACGGGTGTAGGAAGAACAGCCAGCTCCACTTGCTGATTGCCAGTTTGTGCTGATCGATCTTTACAGAGAGCGGGTCTCTGGTTGTGAGTACAATCATCCATTGCCAGGCTCATGACAGAACATCAATCATTTTGTGACGTAAGGTGATTGGGGGCACAGCCATGCCATCGATTGGCTGTCTTGTCTGCACGTCACATCCGGGAACATAACGTCATTTATCCCCTCAAGTTTCTTGAATGAAACTAGTTTTTAATATCAATCTTGTAAAAATTCAAATAAAACTCAAATGCCATGCAGTGTTCCATAAATGAATTCGTATCTTTTGGCATAGATGTGGACACGCAAACACTAAGTAGAATATTTTATATATGACTTTTCAGGTTAAAAGAGGCCAGGGTGGGAGTTGATTGTGGTAGTAAACACTGACTGACAAACTGTCCAAAACATTGTGCTTATGTAATCCGATACACAAGCACATAAAAAACATGACAAAATCATAGTTAGAACCAGTCAATAGACAGCCAAGATATTTTGATGGAAATTATGTTTACATTTCCAACCACTGTAATGAAAACAGTCAGTCGCTCCTGTCCATGTGAAGTTAAATGTTTGTGACTTTATGCTGGACA
>CM060306.1:80525511-80548011 GCA_030674185.1 Monoplex corrugatus
GCTCTGTTCATCTGTATGTGTTCTAAAAAGCCGTACACACTTTCTATTGGGACTGATAAGTTAGTGCTTGTATTAAATGCATTTTTGGCTCAACGGAAATGTCATATGCAGAAGCAATTTTAGGTAATTTAGGCCAATTTCGTATACGATTTAGTGCAGTTAGTAATGTTTATATATTTGTGTTCAATATTTTCAAACTCCAGTGGTGGACGAAATGGTTCACGCCAAGGCTATATCCTCAGATCATGTGCGCAAATGTATAGATATGTGTCCTTAATTTTCTTTCCCAGGTGGTTTTCTTTTCAGGCCTAAAAGCACATATGTGAATAGACGTTAAAAGAAATAATGAACGAACGAATGAACGAACACACACACACACACACACACCACACACGTACACACACACACACACACACATATATATATATATTATATACATACATACACACACACACACACGCACACAAACACACACACACACACACACACACACACACACACACACACACACACACACACACACACACACACAATAGACAAGAACCAGAACTCCGTTTTCTTTTCCTCATTGCTTCCCCTTCCTTCCCCCTTCCCTACCCTTAGTCCTTTATCTTTTATAGGAGAAATTGGGGGCGGAGGAGGAGAGACGGCGGCTTTGGTTGTGTCATGAGCATAACCTTGTTACCATAGCTTTGGGATGACAGACTTTCCTCCTAGTACCCATTCATCGACGGACGGCTTTAAGAACAGACTGAAACAACGAAAGAAGGAAAGAACTGTGGCACGGTGGTAAGTGCAGTACACCAAAGACTAGAAGGTTGTGAGTTCGAATTCAATCATTTCTGTTAAAATCATTGACCGAGTTTTCGTCCCCAACTGAATCCTGCCCTGAGCTGAGTGTACTAAAGGCTCATTGAGGAATTTGGGACCAGAGTCGACTCTCATCTACTGTACGGATTCGTCAATGAGAATGGTTCTCAAATCGCCTCACCAGCACTGCAGGTGTCTGTATCTCTCAGACCTGGTTGACGCCAGGATATATTAGGATAGTAAGCGTAGAGTACCGTCCTGTCATGCAGTCTCAATCCTAGACGGACTCCTACAGTATCATGGTTATCATCGCCATCGTCATCGTTATCATCATCAAAGCATTGTGAAAAACTGTCCCATATTCTGTGGCCATTAACCCTTTGACTTCCGCACCCTATCCACCACTGCAAAAAAATTAACCCTATGACTCCCTCACACTATTCAACAGCTTCCTGCAGGAAGCTGGTGGATAGGGTGAGGGAGTCATAGGGTTAAGTTTTTGCTTTGTTTGCATGGTTGACAATGCAAGATGCTTATGGACACGGTGCGGGAGTCAAAGGGTTAATGTGGCGTAGGAAAGTGGAACAACAACAACAACAAAATTAATTAAATATAATGACAATGACAATGAAGAAAGTTTGGCACGATATTACAATAGCCATCTGCGTGGTTCTGGAACAGCGCTTTCTGCAGTTTGTAACTGTAGAAGTGTTTACCTTAACCATTTGTCAGTGATTGCATCAGTGCTTGTCTAAATTATTTGTTCTGGGCAAGGACTAAGGTAAACCTTGGCACCGTGCCTCGGCCATAGTGCTCTGTGTTATTCTTATGTGCCGTCAGTTTATTGAACAAAAACGGTTTGAGCCAACCAGTTGCCGTGGTGTAGTAGTGGTTAATAAAACGGACTATTGACTGGAAGGTTGTGGATTTGAATCCCCATCATCATCATCATCATCATCATCATCATCATCATCATCATCATCATCATCATCATCATCATTAAGTGCCCTGCCACATGGCGTTAGCGATCATGGCCCTCCATATGCATCTATCCCTTGTTGCCACAAGCAAATCTTCCACCTTCTCTATCCTTAGCCACTCTGCAAGTCTGTCCAATATTTTTTCATTCAAAAATTATTGCGGGGATTGTTGGTTTCAACCGGCTCCTACCTGTTATGGGCTCATTGGAAAGATGAGGACTACACGTGTAGTCGAGTCTCACAGATGGGTCATTGAAGGCATTGCTGGAGTTTTCTGATCAACACAGTAGGTGTCAGTATCTCTTGGACTGATGCCAGGGTGTATTATGATAGTAAACTAGAGTACAGCCTTGTCACACAGTCTCGGTCCTCTATGGAACTCCATAGTATCATGATTAGCATCTTCATCGACATTATCATCATCGCATAGAAAAAAAAACTCTGCAGGATTCTGCAGCCATTAAGGTGGGCGTAGAAATTAGAACAAAATGGGGGGGAAAAAAAAGGGGGGGGGACACAAGGAAAATCTCCCTTAGGGCAATGATCGTTAAAGAAATAATTGTTTTCAAATCATTACAAAAATAGTTTGAGCCAAAAGTATCATTATTGTGGCACTTACAATAAAATCTGGAAGATTATTGCAGCTGTTGATTGGTTCTCATACCAACCTACTTATGGCTAATTATGCCCTTGGGACATAGGACGTAATGAAGGTCCTCCATTCCTGTCTATTACGGACTGGCTTCTGTACATGTAGAGTGCCCCCAAGTGTGTTCCAGGGCTTTGAAGTCTCTTCCATATTGTTTGTTGCCAGGTTCTCTCACTAGACATTTAAGTCCTTATCATTAACACCGATGATGTTAACATTTCAGTTGTTTGGTTATCTAGGTTTTCCTGTTGTTGCTGCTGCAACCGCTGCTGCTGCTGCTGCTGCTGCTGCTGCTGCTGCTGCTGCTGCTGTTGCTGCTGCTGTTGTTGCTGTTGTCGTCGTCATCGCTTTGCTGTGTTTGGGGTTTTTGTTTGTTTTATCTTCTTTTTGTTTTGGAGTGTTGTTTGTTTCTTTGCTTTTCTTTTGTTTTTAGTTAAAATTATATTAACGATTTCTCCCCTTTATTTTCATCACAGACCACGACCATGTCGAAAAAGAAGCATATAGTTAGATGATCTAAAACCGAAAATTGTCTATTTCAGTGTTATGCATAGAGGATAATTGTAAAGCAAAAGTAAAGAAATAACTGATCCATAGAGGGCAAACAATTACATTACATTGTACAACATTGTTTCTTTAAAACTGATTCAACAACGTGCATGTTTTAAACCTGCTGTCCAAGAAACATTTTAACCCAGGAGTCAAAGCTATTCCGATCAAATATCTTAACAGTCTATGCTGCGTTTTTTTTTCCTCCAAATGTGACAAATAATTTGAACTCTAGCATACTACTGCAAAACGATCTTTCCTTAAATAAACTAAGGAAGGTAAAGTGCGATTCGGATAATAACAACATGAAAGATTCAGTTGATGACAGCTCGAAAAAAACTATTTTACAAAATCTAAGACTTGTATTTGACCATACATGTTCTGTTTTGTCTCTATACGTTATACACCAAAATATACGAAAATGTGATTTTTCTGAAAGACAACGTCTCTCAAAAAGAGTTTTTGAAAAAAAAAATTATTTCATTATATTGACTTTTCTGCATCTTCATTTATAAAATAGTATGTCATTCAGTTTACTTTTTTCCCAAATAAGAGAAGAGTATCTTATACAAATCTATAAACAAAATTTTCTCACGTGACGTAGTTTGGCCGCCTGCGACGTGTAGAGGAGACGATCAATCAATGGCGACGTGTAGAGGATAGTGCCAATCAATGTCGACGTGTAGATGATAGTGCCAATCAATGTCGACGTGTAGATGATAGTGCCAATCAATGTCGACGTGTAGATGATAGTGCCAATCAATGTCGACGTGTAGAGGAGACGATCAATCAATGGCGACGTGTAGATGATAGTGCCAATCAATGTCGACGTGTAGAGGAGGCGATCAATCAATGGCGACGTTTAGATGATAGTGCCAATCAATGTCGACGTGTAGATGATAGTGCCAATCAATGTCAACGTGTAGAGGATAGTGCCAATAAATGTCGACGTGTAGAGGATAGTGCCAATCAATGGCGACGTGTAGAGGATAGTGCCAATCAATGGCGACGTGTAGAGGATGCCAATCAATGGCGACGTGTAGAAGATAGTGCCAATCAATGGCGACGTGTAGAGGATAGTGCCAATCAATGGCGACGTGTAGAGATAGTCCAATCAATGGCGACGTGTAGAGGATAGTCCAATCAATGGCGACGTGTAGGAGAAGAAATCAATGGACGTGTAGAGATAGTGCAATCAATGGCGACGTGTAGAGGATAGTGCCAATCAATGGCGACGTGTAGAGGATAGTCCAATCAATGCGACGTGTAGAGGGAAGTCAATCAATGGCGACGTGTAGAGGATAGTTCCAATCAATGGCGACGTGTAAGATAGATCCAATCAATGCGACGTGTAGAGGATAGTTCCAATCAATGGCGACGTGTAGAGGAGACAGTCAATCAATGGCGACGTGTAGAGGATAGTTCCAATCAATGGCGACGTGTAGAGGATAGATCCAATCAATGGCGACGTGTAGAGGATAGTTCCAATCAATGGCGACGTGTAGAGGAGACAGTCAATCAATGGCGACGTGTAGAGGATAGTGCCAATCAATGGCGACGTGTAGAGGAGACAGTCAATCAATGGCGACGTGTAGAGGATAGTGCCAATCAATGGCGACGTGTAGAGGAGACAGTCAATCAATGGCGTCATGTAGAGGATAGTGCCAATCAATGGCGACGTGTAGAGGATAGTTCCAATCAATGGCGACGTGTAGAGGATAGTTCCAATCAATGGCGACGTGTAGAGGATAGTTCAAATCAATGGCGACGTGTAGAGGAAACAGTCAATCAATGGCGACGTGTAGAGGATAGTTCCAATCAATGGCGACGTGTAGAGGATAGTTCCAATCAATGGCGACGTGTAGAGGAGACAGTCAATCAATGGCGACGTGTAGAGGATAGTTCCAATCAATGGCGACGTGTAGAGGAGACAGTCAATCAATGGCGACGTGTAGAGGATAGTGCCAATCATCAATGGGCGTTAGAGGAAGTCAATCAATGGGACGTGTAGAGGAAGTCAATCAATGGCACGTGTAGAGGATAGTTCATCAATGGCGACGTGTAGAGAGAACAATCAATGCGACGTGTAGAGAAGTCATCAATGGCGACGTGTAGAGGGACAGCAATCAATGGCGACGTGTAGAGGAAGTCAATCAATGGCGACGTGTAGAGAGTCATCAATGGCGACGTGTAAGGAGTCATCATGCGACGTGTAGAGGATCAATCATGGCGACTGTAGAGGCCAATCAATGCGACGTGTAGGATAGTCCAATCAATGGCACTGTAGAGGATAGTTCCAATCAATGGCACGTGTAGAGAAGTCAATCAATGGACGTGAGAGGAAGTCAATCATGCGAGTGTGAGGAATCAATCAATGGCGACGTGTAGAGGAAGTCATCAATGGCGACGTGTAGAGGAACAGTCAACATGGCGACGTGAGAGGAAGTCAATCATGGCACGTGTAGAGGAAGTCAATCAATGCGACGTGTAGAGGAAGTCACAATGCGACGTGTAGAGAAGTCAATCAAGGCGACGTGTAGAGGAATCAACAATGGCGACGTGTAGAGGTCAATCAATGGCGACGTGTAGAGGAAGCATCAATGGCGACGTGTGAGGAAGTCAATCAATGGCGACGTGTAGAGAAGTCAATCAATGGACGTGTAAGGAACATCAATCAATGGCGACGTGTAGAGGAAGTCAATCAATGCGACGTGAGAGGTAGCATCAATGCGAGTGTAGGGAGTCCAATCAATGGCGACGTGTGAGGAAGTCAATCAATGCGACGTGTAGAGGAAGCAATCATGCGACGTGTAGAGGGACAGTCAATCAATGCGACGTGAGAGGAAGCAATCAATGGCGACGTGTAAGGAGACAGCAATCAATGGCGACGTGTAGAGGGACAGTCAATCATGCGCGTGTAAGGAAGTCAATCAATGGCGACGTGTAGAGGAACATCAATCAATGCGACTGTAGAGGAAGTCAATCAATGGCGAGTGTAGAGGAGTCAATCATGGCGACGTGAGAGGAAGTCAATCAATGCGAGTGTAGAGGAACAGTCAATCAATGGCGACGTGTAGAGTAGCCATCAATGGCGACGTGTAGGGAATCAATCATGGCGACGTGAGAGGATATTCAATCATGCACGTGTAAGGGACAGCAATCAATGGCGACGTGTAGAGGAAGTCATCAATGGCGACGTGTAGAGGATAGTTCCAATCAATGGCGACGTGTAAGGAAGTCAATCAATGCGACGTGTAGAGGGAAGAATCATGGCGACGTGTAGAGAAGTCAATCAATGGCGACGGTAGAGGATAGTCCAATCAATGCGACGTGTAAGATAGTTCAATCATGGGCGTGTAAGAAGTCATCAATGGCGACGTGTAGAGATAGTCCAATCAATGGCGACGTGTAGAGGAAGTCAATCAATGGCGACGTGTAGAGGAACCAATCAATGCGACGTGTAGAGGAGACGTCAATCATGGCGACGTGTAGAGGAAGTCAATCAATGGCGACGTGTAGAGGAAGTCAATCAATGGCGACGTGTAGAGGATAGTCCAATCAATGGCGACGTGTAGAGGACAGTCAATCATGGACGTGTAGAGGATAGTCAATCAATGGCGACGTGTAGAGGAACAGTCAATCAATGGCGACGTGTAGAGGATAGTCCAATCAATGGCGACGTTAGAGGATAGTCAATCAATGGCGACGTGTAGAGGATAGTTCCAATCAATGGCGACTGTAGAGGATAGTTCCAATCATGGGACGTGTAGAGGAAGTCAATCAGCGACGTGTAGAGGAACATCAATCAATGCGACGTGTAGAGGAAGTCAAATCAATGGCGACGTGTAGAGGAAGTTCCAATCAATGGCGACGTGTAGAGGACAGTCAATCAATGGCGACGTGTAGAGGAGACAGTCAATCAATGGCGACGTGTAGAGGATAGTCCAATCAATGGCGACGTGTAGAGGTAGTTCCAATCAATGGCGACGTGTAGAGGATAGTTCAAATCAATGGCGATGTGTAGAGGAAAGTCAATCAATGCACGGTAGAGGGATAGTTCCAATCAATGGCACGGTAGAGGAGAAGTCAATCAATGGCGACGTGTAGAGGATAGTTCCAATCATGGCGACGTGTGAGGAGACAGTCATCAATGCATGGTAGAGGATTGAATCAATGCACGTGTAGAGGAGAGTTCAATCAATGGCGACGTGTAGAGGTAGTTCAATCAAATGGCGACGTGTAGAGGAGACAGAATCAATGGCGACGTGTAGAGGAAGTGCAATCAATGGCGACGTGTAGAGGATAGTGCCAATCAATGGCGCGTGGTAGTAAGAATGCAATAATGGAGTGTAAGGCGACAGTCATCAATGGATGTAGATAGTTCCAATCAATGGCGACGTGTAGAGGATAGTCCAATCAATGGCGAGTGTAGAGGAAGTTCAATCAATGGCGACGTGTAGAGGAAAGTCAATCAATGGCGACGTGTAGAGGAAGTTCAATCAATGGCGACGTGTAGAGGATAGTCCAATCATGGCGACGTGTAGAGATAGTTCAATCAATGGCGACGTGTAGAGGAAGTCAATCAATGGCGACGTGTAGAGGATAGTCAATCATGGAGTGTAGAGCGACAGTCAATCATGGGAGGAGTAGATATGCAATCAATGGGAGTGTTAAGGGACAGTAATCAAGGGTATGAAAGAGTGATCAATCAAGGCGACGTGTAAGAGGAATGTTCAAAAGGCGACGTAAGGATATTCAATCAATGGGAGTAAGGAGTTAAATATGGCCATTAGGACAGTTAAGAAGCATTAAGGGAGTTCAAATGCGATAATGGTGTTATAGATGCGATATGGAGGGAGAAGTCAATCAATGGCGACGTGTAGAGGATAGTTCCAATCAATGGCGACGTGTAGAGGAGACAGTCAATCAATGGCGTGAGGAAGTGCACAATGCGACGTGTAGAGGATAGTTCAATCAATGGCGACGTGTAGAGGATAGTTCCAATCAATGGCGACGTGTGAGGAGACAGTCAATCAATGGCGGTTCCAATCAATGGCGACGTGTAGAGGAAACAGTCAATCAATGGCGACGTGTAGAGGATAGTTTCCAATCAATGGCGACGTGTAGAGGAATAGTCAATCAATGGCGACGTGTAGAGGATAGTCCAATCAATGGCGACGTGTAGGGGGATAGTCCAATCAATGGCGACGTGTAGAGGATAGTTCCAATCAATGGCGACGTGTAGAGGAAAGTCAATCAATGGCGACGTGTAAGGAAGTCAATCAATGGCGACGTGTAGAGGAACAGTCAATCAATGGCGACGTGTAGAGGATAGTCAATCAATTGCGACGTGTAGAGAAGTCAATCAATGCGACGTGTAGAGGATAGTCAATCAATGGCGACGTGTAGAGGATAGTTCCAATCAATGGCGACGTGTAGAGGAAACAGTCAATCAATGGCGACGTGTAGAGGAAACAGTCAATCAATGGCGACGTGTAGAGGAGACGTCAATCATGCGACGTGTAAGAACATCAATCAATGGCGACGTGTAGAGGATAGTTCCAATCAATGGCGACGTGTAGAGGATAGTTCCAATCAATGGCGACGTGTAGAGGTGACAGTCAATCAATGGCGACGTGTAGAGGATAGTTCCAATCAATGGCGACGTGTAGAGGAAACAGTCAATCAATGGCGACGTGTAGAGGATAGTTCCAATCAATGGCGACGTGTAGAGGATGTTCCAATCAATGGCGACGTGTAGAGGATAGTTCCAATCAATGGCGACGTGTAGAGGATAGTTCCAATCAATGGTGACGTGTAGAGGAGACAGTCAATCAATGGCGACGTGTAGAGGACAGTCAATCAATGGCGACGTGTAGAGGATAGTTCCAATCAATGGCGACGTGTAGAGGAACAGTCAATCAATGGCGACGTGTAGAGGATAGTTCCAATCAATGGCGACGTGTAGAGGATAGTTCCAATCAATGGCGACGTGTAGAGGATAGTCCAATCAATGGCGACGTGTAGAGGATAGTTCCAATCAATGGTGACGTGTAGAGGAGACAGTCAATCAATGGCGACGTGTAGAGGATAGTGCCAATCAATGGCGACGTGTAAGGAAGTTCCAATCAATGGCGACGTGTAGAGGATAGTTCCAATCAATGGCGACGTGTAGAGGAGACAGTCAATCAATGGCGACGTGTAGAGGATAGTTCCAATCAATGGCGACGTGTAGAGAGACATCAATCAATGGCGACGTGTAGAGGATAGTCCAATCAATGGCGACGTGTAGAGGATAGTTCCAATCATGGCGACGTGTAGAGGAAGTTCAGTCAATGGCGACGTGTAGAGGAGCAGTCAATCAATGGCGACGTGTAGAGGATAGTGCCAATCAATGGCGACGTGTAGAGGTAGTGCCAATCAATGGCGACGTGTAGAGGATAGTTCCAATCAATGGCGACGTGTAGAGGAGACAGTCAATCAATGGCGACGTGTAGAGGATAGTTCCAATCAATGGCGACGTGTAGAGGATAGATCCAATCAATGGCGACGTGTAGAGGATAGTTCCAATCAATGGCGACGTGTAGAGGAGACAGTCAATCAATGGCGACGTATAGAGGATAGTTCCAATCAATGGCGACGTGTAGAGGAGACAGTCAATCAATGGCGACGTGTAGAGGAGACAGTCAATCAATGGCGACGTGTAGAGGAGACAGTCAATCAATGGCGACGTGTAGAGGAAACAGTCAATCAATGGCGACGTGTAGAGGAGACAGTCAATCAATGGCGACGTGTAGAGGAGACAGTCAATCAATGGCGACGTGTAGAGGAGACAGTCAGTCAATGGCGACGTGTAGAGGAGACAGTCAATCAATGGCGACGTGTAGAGGAAACAGTCAATCAATGGCGACGTGTAGAGGAAACAGTCAATCAATGGCGACGTGTAGAGGTGACAGCCAATCAATGTCGACGTGTAGAGGATAGTTCCAATCAATGGCCACGTGTAGAGGATAGTTCCAATCAATGGCGACGTGTAGAGGTGACAGCCAATCAATGGCGACGTGTAGAGGAGACAGTCAATCAATGGCGACGTGTAGAGGAAACAGTCAATCAATGGCGACGTGTAGAGGAGACAGTCAATCAATGGCGACGTGTAGAGGTGACAGTCAATCAATGGCGACGTGTAGAGGAGACAGTCAATCAATGGCGACGTGTAGAGGAGACAGTCAATCAATGGCGACGTGTAGAGGAGACAGTCAATCAATGGCGACGTGTAGAGGAGACAGTCAATCAATGGCGACGTGTAGAGGAAACAGTCAATCAATGGCGACGTGTAGAGGAAACAGTCAATCAATGGCGACGTGTAGAGGTGACAGCCAATCAATGTCGACGTGTAGAGGATAGTTCCAATCAATGGCGACGTGTAGAGGATAGTTCCAATCAATGGCGACGTGTAGAGGTGACAGCCAATCAATGGCGACGTGTAGAGGAGACAGTCAATCAATGGCGACGTGTAGAGGATAGTTCCAATCAATGGCGACGTGTAGAGGAAACAGTCAATCAATGGCGACGTGTAGAGGATAGTTCCAATCAATGGCGACGTGTAGAGGAGATAGTCAATCAATGGCGACGTGTAGAGGATAGTTCCAATCAATGGCGACGTGTAGAGGATAGTTCAATCAATGGCGACGTGTAGAGGATAGTTCCAATCAATGGCGACGTGTAGAGGATAGTTCCAATCAATGGCGACGTGTAGAGGAAACAGTCAATCAATGGCGACGTGTAGAGGAAACAGTCAATCAATGGCGACGTGTAGAGGAGACAGTCAATCAATGGCGACGTGTAGAGGAAACAGTCAATCAATTGCGACGTGTAGAGGAAACAGTCAATCAATGGCGACGTGTAGAGGATAGTTCCAATCAATGGCGACGTGTAGAGGAAACAGTCAATCAATGGCGACGTGTAGAGGATAGTCCAATCAATGGCGACGTGTAGAGGATAGTTCCAATCAATGGCGACGTGTAGAGGATAGTTCCAATCAATGGCGACGTGTAGAGGATAGTTCCAATCAATGGCGACGTGTAGAGGTGACGTCAATCAATGGCGACGTGTAGAGGATAGTTCCAATCAATGGCGACGTGTAGAGGAAACAGTCAATCAATGGCGACGTGTAGAGGATAGTTCCAATCAATGGCGACGTGTAGAGGATAGTTCCAATCAATGGCGACGTGTAGAGGATAGTTCCAATCAATGGCGACGTGTAGAGGATAATTCCAATCAATGGTGACGTGTAGAGGAGACAGTCAATCAATGGCGACGTGTAGAGGATAGTGCCAATCAATGCGACGTGTAGAGGATAGTTCCAATCAATGGCGACGTGTAGAGGAGACAGTCAATCAATGGCGACGTGTAGAGGAGACAGTCAATCAATGGCGACGTGTAGAGGATAGTTCCAATCAATGGCGACGTGTAGAGGATAGATCCAATCAATGGCGACGTGTAGAGGATAGTTCCAATCAATGGCGACGTGTAGAGGAGACAGTCAATCAATGGCGACGTGTAGAGGATAGTGCCAATCAATGGCGACGTGTAGAGGAGACAGTCAATCAATGGCGACGTGTAGAGGATAGTGCCAATCAATGGCGACGTGTAGAGGAGACAGTCAATCAATGGCGACATGTAGAGGATAGTGCCAATCAATGGCGACGTGTAGAGGATAGTTCCAATCAATGGCGACGTGTAGAGGATAGTTCCAATCAATGGCGACGTGTAGAGGATAGTTCAAATCAATGGCGACGTGTAGAGGAAACAGTCAATCAATGGCGACGTGTAGAGGATAGTTCCAATCAATGGCGACGTGTAGAGGATAGTTCCAATCAATGGCGACGTGTAGAGGAGACAGTCAATCAATGGCGACGTGTAGAGGATAGTTCCAATCAATGGCGACGTGTAGAGGAGACAGTCAATCAATGGCGACGTGTAGAGGATAGTGCCAATCAATGGCGACGTGTAGAGGATAGTTCCAATCAATGGCGACGTGTAGAGGATAGTTCCAATCAATGGCGACGTGTAGAGGAGACAGTCAATCAATGTCGACGTGTAGAGGTGACAGCCAATCAATGGCGACGTGTAGAGGATAGTGCCAATCAATGGCGACGTGTAGAGGATAGTTCCAATCAATGGCGACGTGTAGAGGAGACAGTCAATCAATGGCGACGTGTAGAGGATAGTTCCAATCAATGGCGACGTGTAGAGGATAGATCCAATCAATGGCGACGTGTAGAGGATAGTTCCAATCAATGGCGACGTGTAGAGGAGACAGTCAATCAATGGCGACGTGTAGAGGATAGTTCCAATCAATGGCGACGTGTAGAGGAGACAGTCAATCAATGGCGACGTGTAGAGGAGACAGTCAATCAATGGCGACGTGTAGAGGAGACAGTCAATCAATGGCGACGTGTAGAGGAAACAGTCAATCAATGGCGACGTGTAGAGGAGACAGTCAATCAATGGCGACGTGTAGAGGAAACAGTCAATCAATGGCGACGTGTAGAGGAGACAGTCAATCAATGGCGACGTGTAGAGGAAACAGTCAATCAATGGCGACGTGTAGAGGAGACAGTCAATCAATGGCGACGTGTAGAGGTGACAGTCAATCAATGGCGACGTGTAGAGGAGACAGTCAATCAATGGCGACGTGTAGAGGAGACAGTCAATCAATGGCGACGTGTAGAGGAGACAGTCAATCAATGGCGACGTGTAGAGGAGACAGTCAATCAATGGCGACGTGTAGAGGAAACAGTCAATCAATGGCGACGTGTAGAGGAAACAGTCAATCAATGGCGACGTGTAGAGGTGACAGCCAATCAATGTCGACGTGTAGAGGATAGTTCCAATCAATGGCGACGTGTAGAGGATAGTTCCAATCAATGGCGACGTGTAGAGGTGACAGCCAATCAATGGCGACGTGTAGAGGTGACAGTCAATCAATGGCGACGTGTAGAGGAGAGTCGCCAATCAATGGCGACGTGTAGAGGAAAGGCAGCCAATCAATGGCGACGTGTAGAGGATAGTTCCAATCAATGGCGACGTGTAGAGGATGTCACAATCAATGGCGACGTGTAGAGGATAGTCCAATCAATGGCGACGTGTAGAGGATAGTTCCAATCAATGGCGACGTGTAGAGGAGACAGTCAATCAATGGCGACGTGTAGAGGATAGTTCCAATCAATGGCGACGTGTAGAGGATAGTTCCAATCAATGGCGACGTGTAGAGGAGCAGTCCAATCAATGGCGACGTGTAGAGGAGACAGTCAATCAATGGCGACGTGTAGAGGTAGTGACAGCCAATCAATGGCGACGTGTAGAGGGACAGTCAATCAATGGCGACGTGTAGAGGATAGTCCAATCAATGGCGACGTGTAGAGGAGACAGTCAATCAATGGCGACGTGTGAGGATAGTGCCAATCAATGGCGACGTGTAGAGGAGACAGTCAATCAATGGCGACGTGTAGAGGATAGTGCCAATCAATGGCGACGTGTAGAGGAGACAGTCAATCAATGGCGACTGTAGAGATAGTGCCAATCAATGGCGACGTGTAGAGGATAGTTCCAATCAATGGCGACGTGTAAGAGGATAGTTCCAATCAATGCGACGTGTAGAGGATAGTTCAATCAATGGCGACGTGTAAGAGGATAAGTCAATCAATGGCGACGTGTAGAGGATAGTTCCAATCAATGCGACGTGTAAGGATAGTTCCAATCAATGGCGACGTGTAGAGACAGTCAATCAATGGCGACGTGTAGAGGATAGTTCCAATCAATGGCGACGTGTAGAGGATAGTTCCAATCAATGGCGACGTGTAGAGGATAGTGCCAATCAATGGCGACGTGTAGAGGATGAGTTCCAATCAATGGCGACGTGTAGAGGATTGTTCACAATCAATGGCGACGTGTAGAGGAGACAGTCAATCAATGGCGACGTGTAGAGGATAGTGCCAATCAATGGCGACGTGTAGAGGATAAGTGCCAATCAATGGCGACGTGTAGAGGATAGTTCCAATCAATGGCGACGTGTAGAGGAGACAGTCAATCAATGGCGACGTGTAAGGATAGTTCCAATCAATGCGACGTGTAGAGGATAGTTCCAATCAATGGCGACGTGTAGAGGATAGTTCCAATCAATGGCGACGTGTAGAGGAGACAGTCAATCAATGGCGACGTGTAGAGGAGACAGCAATCAATGGCGACGTGTAGAGGTGACAGCCAATCAATGGCGACGTGTAGAGGAGACAGTCAATCAATGGCGACGTGTAGAGATGAACAGTCAATCAATGTCGACGTGTAGAGGATAGTTCCAATCAATGGCGACGTGTAGAGGAAACAGTCAATCAATGTCGACGTGTAGAGGATAGTTCCAATCAATGGCGACGTGTAGAGGATAGTCCCAATCAATGGCGACGTGTAGAGGAGACAGTCAATCAATGGCGACGTGTAGAGGAGACAGTCAATCAATGGCGACGTGTAGAGGAGACAGTCAATCAATGGCGACGTGTAGAGGAGACAGTCAATCAATGGCGACGTGTAGAGGTGACAGCCAATCAATGGCGACGTGTAGAGGAGACAGTCCAATCAATGGCGACGTGTAGAGGTGACAGCCAATCAATGGCGACGTGTAGAGGAGGCAGCCAATCAATGGCGACGTGTAGAGGTGACAGCCAATCAATGGCGACGTGTAGAGGAGACAGCCAATCATTGGCGACGTGTAGAGGTACAGCCAATCAATGGCGACGTGTAAGGAGGCAGCCAATCAATGGCGACGTGTAGAGGAGGCAGCCAATCAATGGCGACGTGTAGAGGTGACAGCCAATCAATGGCGACGAGTAGAGGAGGCAGCCAATCAATGGCGACGTGTAGAGGAGGCAGCCAATCAATGGCGTGGCAGCGCTGCTATCAATTAAGAGACAAGATAATTGATTGCCATCGCCAACCTAACAATGGACCGTCCAACTCAAAACCAGAGACCCGCTCTCTCTAAACATCGATCAGCACAAACATTGATCAGCAAGTGGAGCTAGCAGGGTTTTTTCCTACATGAAGATTAAAAAGTGCTGGCAAACGAACAATTAGACATAAACGACCGACTTTTATGATTTGTAAGAAGTATCTGAAGCCAGCAGAATCGGCAAGCCAAAACAGCATTCAAGAAGATGAAAAGCATTCTTACCAACAAATGGCTATCAAATAACATCAGGAAAAGAATTCTTGAATGTTATGTAGAACCGATAATGTTATACTGTTGTGAGGCGTGGACAGTCAACATGCAAAGCCAGAGCAAATTGCGGCAGCCGAGATGTGGTTTCTGAGAAGAATGTTGAGAGTTCCATGGACAGCAAAGAAAACAAACGAGACAGTCCTGATGGAGGCAGATACAAGATCACTCATAAGGAAGATTAGGGGGAAAAAAAGGCAACATTCATAGGCCATTTTTATGAAGAAAGGGGAATTAGAACACCTGGTCGCAGCAGGAAAGTTGGAGGGAAAGAGAGCACCAGGTAGACCCAGGGAGAAAATATTGGACGGACTTGCAGGGTGGCTGAAGACAGAGAGGGTGGAAGATGTGCTTGCGGCAACAAGGAACAGATGCATATGGAGGGCTATGATGGCCAACGCCATACGGCAGCGCACATATGATGATGATGATGATGATGATGATGATGATGATGATGATGATGATGATGATGATGATTATGATGATGATGATGATGTGATGATGATGATGATGATGATCTGAAGGGTAGAAATTGGGGCTGGCATGCGATGTGGTGGGAGATGTACAGAAGGTGGGTGGTTGGTTGGCAGGAGTAGTATGGAGGACTATTACGCTTCCTTCTTTGACGATCAATCATGATGGCAGCTTCCTGCGTCAGGACTGTGATCTTCTTTCACGTCAATGAACACGGACACTGCTGCTGTGATCGACTGGAAATTAGCAAATTGTTGACAGGAAACATATAGAAAGATTACAAATTGCTGGCAATCTCTCACTTCATCCACATTCTGTTTACATCTCTCCATTCACATAGATACGAAAAGTGTTTTCTTTCTCTCTCTCTCTCACCTTTTCTCTCTCTATCTCTGTCTCTGTCTCTATCTGTCTATATGTCTGTCTGTCTGTCTGTCTGTCTGTCTCGCTCTCTTCCTCTCTCTCTCTCTCTCTCCCTCTCTCTCTCTCTCTCTCTCTCACTGTCTCTTTCCGTCTCTTTCTGTGCCTCTGTTTCTGTCTGTCTGTCTCTCTGTCTCTGTTTCTCTTCTCTCTGTCTCTCTGTCTCTCTGTCTCTGTCTCTTTGTGTGTCTCTCTTTCTGTCTCTGTTCTCCATCTCTCTCTCCCACTCTCTCTCTCCTCTCTCTCTCTCTCACACGCACACACACACACACACATATTAGAAAAAAATGTAAGAGATTTGATCACAAATATATTAAATATATTGACTAGACATATTCAATTGCGCCACGCGGGCGCGCGCTGTGTGTATGTGTTCTCTCTCTCTCTTTCTCTCTCTTTCTCTCTCTATCTCTCTTGCTGTTACAGAGAATATATACATAAAGATGTAAATCAATGAAAAATCAACGATACATGCATGATATATGGATTAGGGAAAGGAAATAGCAGTATCGTATGGGTAGGGTAGTAATGTAGCTAAGACTAGCTGCAAGACACGTTCAGAGGGATCTAATGTCTTAAACTGTCAATTTTCTTTCTCTCTTCTCCTCTCTGTCTTTGTTTCTCTCTGTGTCTTTCTTCTTTGTCTGTCTGTCTGTCTGTCTGTCTGTTTGTCTGTCTGTCTGTCTGTCTGTCTGCCTGTCTGCCTCCCTCTCTCTCTCTTTCTTTCTTTCTTTCTCTCTCTCTGTCTCTCTCTCTTCTGTCTCTCTCTCTGTCTCTCTCTCTTTCTCTTTCTCTTTCTGTCTCTGTCTCTTTCTTTCTTTCTTTCTTTCTCTCTCTCTGTCTCTCTTTGCCTCTGTCTGTCTGTCTCTCTGTCTCTCTGTCTCTCTGTCTCTCTGTCTCTCTCTCTCTCTCTCTCTCTCTCTCTGCTCTGTCTCTCTCTCTCTCTCACACATGCACACCTGGCAACTGCATAATTAAAGTGTACCTGGACGGTGCAAAGGTGGTACAGACAAACAGAGTGGTCAAGGCTGTAGTCAGGATATTTAGGGTGAGATAAGGTGAAGGTCAGTCATGGTAAAGGGGTGAACGTTAGATTAACCCTGACTCCCACAACCTATCCACCAACTGCAAAAAAATTAACCCTTTAACACCTTCCGCAGGAAGCTGGTAGATAGGGCGAGGGAATTAAAGGGTTAAGTTTTTATTTTGCTAGCATGGTTGACAACGCAGGATGCTGTGGGCAGGGTGCTGGAGTCAAAGGGTTAATTTCTCATATTATGTGTTGCTGGGACAAACATACACGACAAGCTTTTCGTTCAAAACGGTCTGCTTGGATAACTTGCTGATCATATGGTAACACCACTCATTAGAGTTGCTTTTCTACTTTTCATTTCTTAGTTAATGTAGCAGTAAGAGTAGTAGCAATGATAATAGTTGTAGCTGTTGTAAATGTCTGTCAATTAATATCCGGAAGAGAGTTCTTGAATGTTATATAGGACCGATGATGTTATACGGTTGTGAGGCGTGGACTGTCAACACGCAAAGCCAGAACAAGATTGAGGCAGCCGAGATGTGGTTTCTGAGAAGAATGTTGGGAGTTCCATGGACAGCAAAGAAAACAAATGAGACAGTCTTGACTGATGCAGACACAAGAAGATCATTCATTAGGAAGATTAGGAAAAGACAGGCAACATTTATAGGCCATTTTATGAGGAAAGGGGAATTGGAGCACCTGGTCACAACAGGAAAGCTGGAGGTAGACCCAGGGAAAAATATTGGACGGACTTGCAGAGTAACTGAGGACAGAGAGGGTGGAAATGTGCTTGCGGCAACAAGGAATAGATGCATATGGAAGACCATGATCGTCAACGCCATGTGGCAGGGCACTTGATGATGATGAGTATCTGTTGTAGTTCTCACCTAAAGCTTGCCAGCGTGTACTGCTTACGCTGAGATATAAGGTTTATTCCATGATCATTTTAGATCCTATCTATCACATGGCATCAGTTCATATGGAGTTTATTGGTGTGCTGAGACGCCATCTTGAGAAACGTAAAACAGAAACGGAAACTGTAGCTTTCATTAGTAATGACAACATTCGTTTTGTCTGTTCTTAGCAATATCACATCAACAATCAGTCATTGTGGCACAGTAGCCATGTTATCAGACTGATGAATTAGAAGAAGTCGTCACACAGCTGAGATCAGCTAAACACAAGGGAAATTTGATCCTAACGGGCCCAAAACAAGACTTGATAGCGCCTTAAGCTCATTTGTAAGACCGGTATCACGTAGCGAAGAGTCATCTACTTGAATGATGAGGATGTTCAAGTTGCATGATGATGAGCAAAAGTGTATTCATCTGCCAAGACATGGTTAAGTAACAATCCTAGAATACAGCCCCATAACACCATCTTGAACTGATAAATGTGTGTGTGTTTGTATGTGAAAAACTTGTATTCATCAAATGATTTCAGTTGTTCCCCCCTCCTCCTGTGTGTATGTGCGCGTGTGCGTGTATATGTAAGTGTATTTATGTATTATTTGTGTGTGTGTTTGTGTTTATATCTGTTTGTGTGCAAATGTGTGTGCATATGTGTATGTGTGTCTGTGCGCTCGCGCACGCAGATTGGTGAATTTAACGAAAACAGAAAAAGGAACAACTTTCTTGTTTTGATTTCATGTTAGAAATCGGTCGTCGTAAGTTTTGTTGAACTATTGTTCATGCTGTATAAGTTATGTGTAACCAATTGTGTTGGTACTACATCAATCTATTAGCATGGCAACACCAACTCCCCACCACCCAACTTTCGTTCTTGATGTTATTGTCGTTGCTATGTAAAGTGCAAAGTGCATGCTTTGACATGGACTTTTTGCGCTATATAGATGGAATTATATATCATATCATCATATCATCATATCTCATTCCCGGTCCCCTCACAAACCTCTGTTATTCGTTTCAGCTTATTTCTGTCCTACCCATCTAAAAAAGAAATAAGATTCAGTTGCTTCAGTTACGTTATGTCACGTCTTCTTTTTCGATGCTGACTATTTTTCTACCTAAATTTGGGAATATGGTTAAAATAAAGTTATACTGTCAGCGCTGTGAAAACATGATCAATGGTTTATTTCAGGAAGAGAAACCTGTTCCAGCAAATCTGTCGTGGTTGCTTACAGAGCGTGCATTTCGCCCTGACAGGTTCGACCTTTTTGTTTTTCCTTATTTTTTTATGATTACTGATGCAAAGACAACAGTTGTTCGGAAATGTCGCTCGTTGTACACAGCTGTGGTGGTGTGTTTCTGAAGCAAAGTCAATAAATTCTGATGATTAACTCGACAAACTCTCTCTCTCTCTCTCTCTCTCTCTCTCTCTCTCTCTCTCTCTCTCTCTCTCTCTCTCTCTCTCGTCAGGCAGACACACACACACATACACACACATACACATCGAGAGAGAGAGAGAAGAGAGGAGAGAGAGAGAACACATACACACAGCGCGCGCCCGCGTGGGCGCAATTGAATATGTCTAGTCAATATATTTAATATATTTGTGATCAAATCTCTTACATTTTTTTCTAATATGTGTGTGTGTGTGTGTGTGTGTGTGTGTGTGTGTGTGTGTGTGTGTGTGTGTGTGTGTGTGTGTGTGTGTGTGTGTGTGTGTGTGTGTGTGTGTGTGTGTGTGTGTGTGTGTGTGTGTTATTGTTTGTTTGTTTGTTTATTCTTTCGTTCGTTCGTTCGTTCGTTCGTTCGTTCGTTCGTTCGTTCGTTCGTTCGTTCGTTCGTTCGTTCGTTCGTTCGTTCGTTCGTTCGTTCGTTCGTTCGTTCGTTCGTTCGTTGCTTGCTTGCTTTGGTCTGGTTTTCAGTTTATTTCATCACACAAATAAAGATCACTAATATGACGTGACCATTTCCTACACGATCTCTTTCCTGTTGACACACTTAGGTGAAACAAGCTTTTGATCAGTCGTAAAGATTCTTCTGAACTCTGCTTTTATGACCAGAGTATGAAGCCATATTGTAACCCTCCGTTTCCTGGTAATGCCACAGAAGTTGAATGATGTTTTGACCTCAAAGACCAAGAGCGATTCGACCCTTTGACTCCCACACCCTATCCATCAACTGCTAAAACTTAACCCTTTGATCCCCTCCCGTATCCACCAACTGCAAAATCTTAACCCTTTGACTCCCCTCACCCTGTTTACCAACGGCAAAAACTTGACCTTTTGACTCCCTCACCCTATCCACCAACTGCAAAAACATAACCCTTTGACCCCTCACCCTATCCACCAACTGCAAAAATTTAACCCTTTGACTCCAGCACTCTATCCACCAGCTGCAAAAACTTAACCCTTTGACCCCCTCATCATATCCACCAACACCAAAAACTTAACCCTTTGACCCCCTCACCCTATCCACCAACTGCAAAAACGTATTCCTAAGACTCCCGCACCCTATCCACCAACTGTAAAACATTAACCCTATGACCCCCTCATCCTGCAGGAAGCTGGTGGATAGAGTGAGGGAGTCAAAGGGTCAAGTTTTTTACTTTGCTAGCATGGTTGGTAAGGAAGGATGCCGGTGGACAGAGCTCGGGAGTCAAAGGGTTAAACCATTTGGCTCCGCTATCATCTTCGTGAATGAGAAAACAGTGTGTGGAAGTGGGCGCTTTCTGCTGGGGTGGGCAATTAGATTCTTGAGAGGGAAGACGACGTGTTTGGTGAATCTCTTATATGAAGAATTTCTTGTATTAGAAACCAACAACATTTTAGGCTGTTTGAGTCCATGAGTTCACGGCCATTTTCGTCTTTTTTCAAACTAAAGATATTTTTGTTGGTGAAGACTCAGCATTCTACTTCTTTTTCCTACCCCTTATCCCGCTCTGTTCTCAGTTTCAGCTCAGTTTCTATCCCAACCCACACACACACACACACACACACACACACACACACACACACATACACACACACATACACACACACACATACACGCACACACACACACACACGCACGCACGCACGCACACACATATACACGCACACACACACGCACGCACGCACACACACACACACACACACACACACACACGAAATTAATGAAAAACGGGATTAAGTTGCCATCAATTCCAGTAAAGCTAGAAAATAACCCTTTTCTTAGCTCACTGGAAAAAGCAGAAGCTTTTGCAGACGTATTTGCTGAGACCTGTCGTGTAGAAGGACTTCCTGTCTCTAGTAGAGACTATAGGGAACGAGAAGAAAAGAAAGATGTATATAAGGATCCTGCCTCTGATAATACTCACTACATGAATGCATCACTCACACTTCAAGAATTAAAAGATGCCATTCAGTCCCTTCCAAGTAAAAAAACGTCAGTTGGACTAGATGCAATTTCCAATGAGATGCTGAAAAATTTACCAGAAAATTTTATAATTTTGCTACATGACATATTTCAAAAATGCTGGAATAGTGGGAAAATGCCCAACAACTGGAAAGAAACGATAGTGGTTCCTGTACTAAAATCAGGTAAATGTAATACCGATCTGAAAAACTACAGGCCAATTGCATTAACATCACACGTATGTAAACTAATGGAGAAAATAATCTTAAAGAGACTGATGCACTATTGTGAAAAGAATAAAATAATACCAGTAAATCAGGCAGGATTTCGAAAAGGCAGGTCACCAGTAGAAATCCTAACAAAGCTAACTACTAACATAAAACAACAATTTGCAAGACGTCAATGTGTTTTAGCTACATTTTTTGATATAACGAAAGCATACGATCAAGTGTGGCACTCCAGATTGTTATTTAAATTTAAAAGTATTGGGCTGACAGGTCACATTTTTGACTATGTTAAGTGTTTCTTAGAAAACAGAGTATTTCAAACGAGGATTGAAAATGTATATTCCACGAAACGAATTCTTCAAATGGGTATCCCTCAGGGATCCGTTATAGCTCCCCTTCTTTTCATGATATTAATGCATGACTTACCCAGTAAAGTATCTAAGCATGTAGTTTTAGCTCAATATGCTGACGATTTATGCATGTGGATGCAGGTAAATATGAAAAGGAAAACTCCTTTGCGCTGTATTAATTATACACGCAAATGCTACCAATTAGAACTTGATAAAATAGCACGATACATGGTAGAAAATGGGTTACATCTATCCCTGGAAAAATCGAAAATAGTTTTATTTAATAATGGAGCTAACCCAGTAAATATTCCCACTTTCAAACTGGGAGATACTCTTCTTCAGTTTAATGAGTCAATTAAATTCTTAGGAGTTTTTCTTACGGCAAAATTATCTTGGAATCAGCATATTGAATACTTATTAACCAAAGCTCAAAAAA
>CM060306.1:80553011-80558011 GCA_030674185.1 Monoplex corrugatus
TGGATGGTAGTGACTCATGTTCTGGATAGTAGTGACTCATGTTCTGGTAATAGTGACTCATGTTCTGGGTAGTAGTGACGCATGTTCTGGATAGTAATGACGCATGTTCTGGACAGTAGAGACTCATGTTCTGGATAGTAGTGACTCATGTTCTGCATAGTAGTGACTCGTGTTCTGGATAGTAGTGACTCGTGTTCTGGATAGTAGTGACTCATGTTCTGGATAGTAGTGACTCGTGTTCTGGATAGTAGTAACTCATGTTCTGGATAGTAGTGACACATATTCTAGGTGGTAGCAATTAAAATTATCTCAATGAAAAAGTTCTCAGGAGAAAGTCCTAAGCTGTTTATGTCGGTGCTGAAATTGTATCAAGTTGCCATCGGCCCTGCGACAGCTGCAAATTTTGCTGGCCAGAGAGATGAAATCAGGCCATCAAGGATGCAGCTGTATATAGAGAAAAACACATCAGGAAGAAAATAACAAGCGAGAATCATTCCATATACTAGAATAGATTTGTACCAGGCACCGTGTCGGAATTATTAAACAAGTGAAAATGGATCATAAAACCTTGGCGAGTGTTTACCGGTTTATCTCATTATTATCCCTTTGACTCCTGCACGCTATTCACCAACGGCAAAAACTTAACCCTTTGACTCCCTCACCCTATCCACCAGCTTCCTGCAAAGGGTTAAATTTTTGCTTTGCCAGCATGGTTGACGATGCATGATCCTGGTGGAGAGGGTGCAGGAGTCAAAGGGTTAAACAAAGATTATATGTACGACTTAACCATCTGTCCGAAATCATCTACGTGAAAATGGCTTTTAACCCGTAGAGGATATACCTCGGAGCTGTTGTTTAATGGCAAGCTCATGGGTATACAGACTGCATTCCTTCATCTCCTGGATGTGCTACTGAAATAGATTTATGTTCTGACCTCCAGAGACCAATATTCTTTAAAACCGTTCGGCTCTCTTACCACCTTCACTGATGAGAAAATCGTGTGTTTGGTAGTGGAATGTTATGCTGGGCCTGGTTGTAGTTTGGTTTGTGAAGGAGGGAGATCTTTTTAGACGGGTTTCGCTTACCAACACTTGTCTACAAAAAGCGAAAATAGGTTATGAATTTCAGTGACGACTAATATTCAAGTACCTCAAACAAACACGATCATCTTTCAAAGATGTACAAACAACATATTTGAAAGTAAATGTTTTCTCCTGAGGTTGGTGATAAATTATTCCTTACTTTCTTTCTTCTCTTTTCTTTCTTTTTCTTTCTTTCTTTCTTTTTCTTTCTTTCTTTCTTTTTTCTGTGCTTTCTGGGGTTTTTATGTTTCTCATTTTTCTTTCTTTCTTTCTTTCTTTCTTTCTTTCTTTTCCTTTCTTTTTTCTTTTCTTTTCTTTTCTTTCTTTCTTTTAAAAAGACAATAGTTTGTCAAAGTTAATTTACTAAAAATAATTTTGTGAATGCTAAAACTTTCATGACTTTGAGTGATATTCCAGTCCTCAAAGAAATGTCTTCCATTGAAACTGGCATGTCGATGCTCGCAGTATTCTGCAGTCTGGCGAATAGCAGACATCGTTTGAAAGCAGTTGTGTTCAATGAAGTGCCCCAACCTTGGCAAGATGGCTCCAGCAGATAAGAGTGCCCGGCTGCCAGAACATGCTTGAGACGAAGCCTGCAAACCCCCCTTTTCTTTCCTCACCATGATATTAGCATACAGTACACACACACTCACACACCAATTCCCTCGGTCAGCCCACTCAATGCCCAACCCTACAACAAAACCTCCTAAATTCACCTTAACAAGTTGTTTCAGTTATTTTATGACACATGAACTCATTTGACACTGATCTTTTTTCTGCCTCCATCTGGGGAAAACTGCTAAAGAAGTACTCTCAGCGTTGCAAAAGCATGATCAACAATTACAATATAAAAAACAACCTGAATTTAATTGAACAACAACATAAGTAATATTCTAAGCGTGCCGGTCGCAGTAAGACTAATAAAATGAATGTGCAAAATGGGGCAAAACTACTATGAAAAATGAAAGTTGATGATAGTAAACCAAACTATTGCCTAAAGTGGTCAGAGTGAGTAAACGTTCAATTTCGTGGGAAAAGACATTTTTAACAATTCATAAATGAAATGAAGTCAAAGTAAAATGGATGCAAATAAGAATATTCATCAGATTGTTGTTGCCAATATCATTTTAAACGCAATGGATATAGCAACCACGACAAACTGTTCATGGTGTAATAATATTTATAAGAAGCTCGGTTGAACATTTGCTGTGGAACTGCTATGTGTCCGTAACTTTTGGACCTTAATAGAACATTTAATCAATGAAAAATGCGAACATACCTTTTAGACTAAAATCACACAGACCCTTGAATTGTTCGGTGTTCATCAAACTATACAAACAGATTGAATATTTGATTTTATTATAATGCTTGCAAAATCATGTATCTGTAAATGCAAGATTGACAAATATTTTCCGTATATACCTACTTTCCAAACTTGAAGATTAAAATGCCAAAATAAACTTTCACTTGTCCATTTTTAGTGCTCTGTGGAATAACTATATGCGAATGTTTTTTTGTTTTTTTTTAAATAAAAAAACAATTATCTTTTTGACATATATATAAATCTTGATGTTCACCTTGAAACTTTCAGTGGATAAGATACAGTATATGTTCTTTGTTTTGTGTGTTGTTATATGTCAACAATGCTTTTTCCTATGCATATGATTTGTTATCATTTTTTCGTTACTACATTGTATGTTGATGTATGTTTATTATGAATCAAACAAAAGAAAATGAAAAATGAATAAAAGTATAAAAACACGAAAGGACAGTCTGATCATACAGGCAGCGAACGAAAGAAGAAGATAGCGTAAAAAATTGCTCAGCTGCACGACCATCTTCATCAGATGAGAAAACCGTTCACTTGAAAGTGGATTTTTTGGCTTGGATCGGTGATGATTTGGTTTCCAAAAGAACGACGCTTGTGTGAGGTTGTTTGTTGTTGTGTTGTTGTTGTTGTTGTTGTTGTTGTTGTTGTTGTTTGTTGTTGTTGTTGTTGTTGTTGTTGTTGTTGTTTTGTTGTTGTTGTTGTTTTGTGTGTTTTACGTGGATTTTTTTTTTTATAGAACCGTGGACTCTAGATCTGATATCTCGAGATCAACCCCAGCCCGCAAAATTTTAAGAAACTGGCCTGTTCGCTGACTATCACAATGATTCCATCATTCTGGCAATGCCAGCTCAGTGTTTTATAGGTCCCTCTCGACCCCTCTCTCTTCATTTCAAGACTTTGCCACTGACTAGGGATTTTTGCAGACTCACTGAGTCTGTCAGATAGTTGCTGGTCTTGAACAAACTCCAAACTCTTATGTATAAGATTTGGTTTTAATTGATTAAATATACGTCTGTTGGTGGAGAAATATTTTTCAGATTCAGCGGCGACTGATGTTTCAGTCCTCAAAGGAATTTCACCCATTCAAACTGACGTGTGGATGTTTACGCTGTTTACAGCATGGCAACTTGCAAATCTCGTTCGATACTTGGTACAGTGAACCCGGCAGCATCACAGATAAGAGAGGCTGGCAGCAAGAACACTTTTGAGGTGGAGTTACCATAAATCCTTGCAAACCGCCCACCTCTTTCTCTTCTCTTTCTCTCTCTCTCTCTGTCTTTGTGTGTCTATGTATCTGTGTGTCTGTGTGTCTGTGTGTCTGTCTCTCTGACTCTGTCTCTGTCTCTGTCTGTCTCTGTCTCTGTCTCTATCTGTCTCTCTGTTCTCTCTGTCTCTGCTCTCTCTGTCTCTCTCTGTCTCTCTCTGTCTCTCTCTGTCTCTTCTCTCTCTCTCTCTCTCTCTCTCTCCCTCCTCTCAACTGATCCCCAGAAAACAATATAAACAACCTTCACTATTTAGACTGAGCTTGCTTATGGCATCCGCCAGGGAATATCATGATAAACAGTTTGCCATTTATTTGTATAAAGCCTTTAAACTCAGGAGCTCTTGTGCAAATTGAATGTTTCAGTTTCCTTTGCTCTGTATGATATTTATGATAAAACAGTGTATATTTATGTGATGTATGTTTATTTCACCTTTCATGAGGGGCCATGGCCTTTACTGAATAAACCATCTGAAATCTGAATCTGTGTGTGTGTGTGTGTGTGTGTGTGTGTGTGTGTGTGTGTGTGTGTGTGTGTGTGTGTGTGTGTGTGTGTGTGTGTGTGTGTTCTCTCTCTCTTCTGTTTCTCTCTCTGTCTGTCTGTCTGTCTCTCTCTCTTGTCTTCTTCTGTCTCTCTTTCTCTTTCTCTCTCTCTCTCTCTCTCTCTCTCTCTCTCTTTTCTCTCTTAATCTGACGTTAACCCTGTTGTAGTAATGCATCTTCGTATTTGTACATAGATTGTCAACATGTATCTGTATAACAGTTACAATAAATATTGTTCATATCCCATCATAAGAAGCTGTGGTATGTTTGAATGTAACACTCAGTTGACAGCTTGGCTCCCTGTCTGTCTGTCTGTCTGTTTGTCTCTCTCTCTCTCTCTCTCTCCTCTCTCTCCCTCTCTCCTCTCTCCCTCTCGTCGTCTCGTCTTTCCCTCTTCTCTCTCTCATTCTCTCTGCCTCTCTCTGTATGTCTTCTCTCTCTTTCTCTGTCTCTGTGTCTCTCTGTCTTCTGTCTCGTCTCTGTCTGTCTTCTGTCTCTATCTCTGTCACTCGGTCTGTCCTGTCCGTCTGTTCTGTCTGTCTGTCTGTCTGTCTGTCTCTCTCTCTCCTCCTCTCTCTCTCTCTCTCTCTCTCTCTCTCTCTCCTCTCTCTCTCTCTCTCTCTCTCTCTCTGGGTGTGTGTGTGGTGTGTGCGTATTATTTCCCATGATTACAGCATTAGTAGCAGAAGTGTTGTTGTTGCTGCTGCTGTTGCTGTTGGTGTTGTTGCTGTAGCTGTTGCATCTGCTGTCGTTGTTGTTGTTGTTGCTGCTGCTGCTGTTGTTG
>CM060306.1:80563011-80593011 GCA_030674185.1 Monoplex corrugatus
CTGTTGCATGGTTCCAAGATGGTGTTCCCAAGCGAGAAGTTGCCAGGAGACTTCAGGTGTCCATCTCGGTCATTGTCAGACTGATTCAACGCTTCACAGCCACTGGGAGGGTCCATGAAAGACGCAGATCTGGTCGACCAAAGAAGACAAACCCACGTGAAGATCGTCTCATTGAACGACAAGCCCTGCAGACAAGAACAGCCTCTTCCAGCATCATTCGAAGGCAGCTGAGGGTGGCTACTAACATCAACATCAGCCAGCAGACCATACGGAACCGCCTTCATGGGTTTAACCTCCGTTCTCGTCGCCCAGCTGTACGGCCAGCTTAACTCCAGCCCATAGGGCAGCACGCCGCGCCTTCTGCAGACGTCACGTGAGGTGGACACGTCAGCAATGGTCCCAGGTCCTGTTCAGTGATGAATCACGCTTCACTATGAACCACAACGACGGCCGACTGAGGGTCTGGAGGCGCCCAGGGCAACGCTTTATTGACACCACTGTCCAAGAAAAGGTGGCCTTTGGTGGAGGTTCTGTAATGGTCTGGGGGGCCTTCAGCCTTCACCACAGAACACCCTTGTATCATGTACAGGGTAACCTGACTGGCCTCCGAAACCGGGATGAGATTCTTCGACCGCTGGCTGTGCCTACACTGCAGCAGATGGGACCGACTGCTGTCTACCAGGATGACAACGCTCGCCCCCACAGGGCAAGGGTGGTCAACGACTTCCTGCAGCAGTCTGGAGTCAACAGAATGGAGTGGCCAGCATGCAGTCCCGATTGAGAACCTCTGGGATGAGCTGGATCGCAAAGTGAGGAGCAACCACCCCCCTCCCAGGGATGCCCAACACCTCTACCAGATGCTGCAGGCTGAGTGGCAGGCGCTTCCACAAAGGATCTTCACCAACCTGGTCAACTCGATGAGGACTCGCTGCGTCGAGTGCCAGAACAGCCATGGCGGTTACACGCATTACTGAACTTTTGGGAGCATCAGAATGCCCTGTCTTGTGATTTCAATGACTTTGGGAAATCAAATTTCGATACGTACCCACTTTGATCAAATGTACACACCAAACGATTGCTCGAAATTGAAGGCAATTGTGTATCGTTATCACTGAAGCATGGAATTAAATGTTTGCCAAACTTCAACGCATTGGCTTTCTTATTTTGAAAGTTATGAATTTTTGTGCAAGTGATCCTTAACTTTTTGTGCGTAGTTTATATACTCCTAATCATAATTTAAGGGCCACTTCTTCCTTCCTCTCTAATTTTAAGTTGAAATAATTGACAATGTTTAGAATTGATTCTATGTTTTATTTCATCATTTCCACACCTGTTTTGGAAAAAGAAATTAGCACAATGACCCATTAGTGAACAGCACATGCATTTAAAGGAACATCCCCCCCTTTTCAAAAAACAGAAAGTGTCAGATTTGGCCAATCTGTTTTCAATATCGCGTGTGTCCGCCCCGAGCCTGGATGCATGCTTCACAGCGCCGATGCATCGACCCCACAAGGGTACGGAGTGTGTCCTGAGGGATGGCCGCCCACTCGATCTGCAGGATGTCGACCAGCCTGGCCAGGGTGCCCAGTGGGGGGTGGTTGTCCCTGATGCGCCTCCCGAGCACATCCCAGAGGTGTTCAATTGGGTTCAGGTCAGGTGAGCACGCTGGCCAGGCCATTCGGACGACTTCATGCTGCTCCAGGAAGTCGGTCACAAGGTGTGCTCGATGCGCAGGTGCATTGTCGTCCTGGAAGATGGCGCCTTGACCAAGGTCCACAAGCGCAGGCAGTGCCACGGCCGCCAGAACCTCGTCCCGGTACCGGACCCCGTTCAGGATGCCGTCAATGGGGAGCAGGGGGGTCCGGGTACCACGGCTCATGCCACCCCACACCATCACCGACCCGCCGCCGTACCGGTTATGCTCTTGGACAGTGGCGTCAGCGAACCTCTCCCCTTGACGTCGCCACACCCGAGCCCGGCCATCGTTAAAGGTCAGGGTGAACCTGGACTCATCCGAAAACAAGACCCGGGCCCACTGTTGCCTTGTCCAGGTCACGTGCTCCCTGGCCCAGGTCATGCGGCGCACTCTGTTGACCGGTGACAGCACGGGTCGGACGGCCGGTCTCCGTGACCTCAAGTTTGCCTCATGTAGCCGTCTTCTCACCGTGCTGCAGCTGATGTTAGCACCTGTTGCGTCCCTCAGCTGACCCCTCAAGGTCACCGCAGTGGATGCCCTTTCCCTCAGGACGGAGAGGGCAAGGTAGCGGTCTTGCTGTCTTGTCGTTACTCTGGGTCGACCCGTGTGACGCCTTTCCTGGACTGCTCCAGTCTCATTGAAGCGCTCCAGCAGTCTCTGGATTGTGGAATGCGACACTTCAAGTCGTCTAGCAACTTCCCGCTGCGCTAGGCCTTCATCAAGCAGAGCGAGGGCTCTCCCCCGCTGCTCATCCGTCATCCGTCGTCTTGCAAGCATGGTTAAAACGAACCAAGAACGGGTCCTTTTTATCCTCGTCTGCGGGCAACTTTGGCTGGAGTAGTGTTCAAAAAGGGCTTGCCTTGCACGTGCAAAGCGAATTTTGTCGCTACCTTGCCTGCGTCGTCAGAGAGACCCTGCTGAAGATTCGACAATTTCGTGTGGAAATTGTCTTCCTTGGGCCGCCCATTGCAAATCGGCAAATCCCCAAACACGTGCCAAAAGGAAACTGCAATGTTGTCTGAGCTCTTATCCATTCAGTTACGGCAACGAATTGGAGAAAAGAGTAAGAGAAAATAGGTTATTTCTCCTTTCAAAAATTGACTCAAAAACGTTCCTGGCCCTTCAATAATGACGTGTAGTATATGTGTGAACGTGCCTGTGTAGTAGGTGGGGGACAATTCGACGTGTACCGTAGTAGAAAGGGGACGTGTTTGTAATTTGGAGACGTCCCCAAAATACTCAAAATTAAAAATTGGCTCAAAATCACAAAATAAGCTTAAAATAATGTACCGTTGCAAAACAAAATACAAATTACGTAATTTTAAAAAAAATGTCCCCTAATTACTACATACTTTGCTTGGAGTAATTTGGGGACGTTCCTTAATTACTACATCCACTGACCCCGTTCTCACACAGATTGAGTCACACCGACTAACGGTTTAAAAGCGTGTCTTTGGCTTCTCTACTGTCTGAGATTGATCTGTTGTTTTCTTTATGGTTTTTTGTCTATTGTTATTGCTGTGTAAGCGCTGATGGTGTTATTGCTTTATTGTATCATCTTCCTTTAAAAGAAAATACCATAAAATCAATAACACGAATGTAAGTTATTCAGTCAATAAATCTATTAATGGCAGTGCTAGACAACAAAATCTGTTGATTTTATGGTATTTTCTTTTAATAGTTTAATACACTTAATCTGAATTAAATGCTGTCTCTGTGGCTTGATTTCAATTGTTAACTTATTTATTTATTTATTTATTTATTTATTGTTTTTGTATGCATGTTTGTTTGTTTGTTTGTTTGTTTGGCGCTCCACCAAATCTGCCATGTGCTGTCTGACAGACTATTTAAGCCTGCGTACAACTGTATGCGCTGACAATGTCTTGAAATGGAGGGGGGGGATGCAGGACAGCACCTATGAGACACTCGACCGACACCGCCAGAATGATTAAAACGTAAAGATGGACGGTGAACCTGCCAGGTTGTTTTTTTTTATGTTGTGGGCTGGAACTGGACTCGAGACATCACCTTGAGATCCAGGGTTCAGATCCAAAAGCCAGCCAGCCTGCTCAAAAATGAGACAGAAATTGCACCCTAAACTACACTCACACACACGCACGTACACGCACACACACATATGCACGCACAGACGCACACACACACACACGCACGCACGCACACGCGCACACATGCACGCACACACACACACGTACGCGCGTACACACACACGTACACACGCACGCATGTGTGCACACATGCACTTAAATCCTTCACGTACGTAAACCCTGTGTGGGAGCAAGATCTTCACAACAATACCTATGTAAAAAAAATAATAAAACAAGAAAGAGCCAACCTACACGACCTTAAAGGCCTATTTTACCTTCGCGTCCATTTTCATACACAACAAATATCTACATTGGAGGCCAACCCATGGAGATTAGAGTGTTTACTTCTCCGAGATGGATGTAGACTGCTATATTGAATTATAATTATGCTTGCTCCTCCTCACGCTCCTCCGTTTGGTTAAGCCACACCGGGGAAACGGGAGGGACATGTGAGGGACGATTCCAATCGAGGGTTTCATTCCACCGATTCCCACCAAAGTTCTCTCCAATTGGTTCCTCCCGAATTCCCCCCCCCCCACCTTTGTTTCCCCCATCCTGAGTCCATCCCTTTCTCTCCCATATCTCCACCCCACCACCGTTCCCCCTGAAGTTCTTTTCCATTTGTTCCCCTCCCAACCGCTTCCATTTTTCTCTGAGCGTCCCTCCTCAAATTTCCTCTCAGTGCCCCCACTCCCCAAGATCTAACCCAGGTTCTCTCTGTCTTAAGTAAACCCCCTCCCCCGCCCGACTCCCCTTCATTGGTTATCTTCTCCTGAAGTTCCCTTTCCCCAAGTTCCCTTGTATTTAAATTCCTCCAATGTTCCCTCCCCCTTGCCCTGTAATTCCTTCCTCTTGGTTCTCCTTGAAGTTCATTCCAGCGTATCCTCTCTTTTCATCCCAAAATTACGTCCCATTTATCCCCCTGACTCTCTCAAATTTCCACCCCATGGTTTCGTTCCCGAATCCCCTCACTCCCCCCCCCCCCCCCCCCCCCCCACTACTCTCGTTTTCGTTCCTCTTAAAATCCTTCCCTCTTGGTCAATTTCCTTCCTATTTTGTACTCCGCCTTTTACTTCCTTTATCACCTCCACCTAGAGTTCTCTTCCATCGTGTCCTCCACCCGAGTTCCCTCCCTTTTGTATTCCTCACCCAGAATTCTCTTCCTTTGTCGTCGTCGTCATGTCATTGTTCTTCTCGTCGTCATTTCATAGTTTTCCTGAAGTTCCCATCTATTTGTAACCCTGTCAAAAAAAACAAAAAAAAACCCTTACCCCCGTTGTTCTCTGCCGTTTGGATATTTCCTCCCCTTCCCTGAAGTTCCCCGGAAGAGCCTTTGCCTTATCCTCCCTGCCTGACGTTCTCTCCCCTTGAATTTCCCTCTCACTTGTCCCCCCCTCCTACTCCATTGCTTCTCCCAGACTTCCTTCCACCAACTTCCCTCCAAGTTCCCTCTGTTTTTCCTTTTAATCGCCACACCCTTTGTCCCCATTCCCAGAGTTTTGATTTTTGTTCCCCACCCAAACGTCCCTCCATTTATTTCACCCTATTTAGAGTTCCCTCCCTCTGTTTACCCCCACCCAGAGTTCCCTCCTGTTCCCCCAACCAGAATTCCCTTCCTCTATCCCCCCCCCCCCCCCTGGAGTTCCCTCCCTCTGTTTCCTTCGTCAACAAGAGTTCCTTTCCTTTATTTTCCTCCCCAACCAGAGAGTTCCCTCCCTCTGTTCTTCTCGTCGTCGTTGTTCTTCTCATCGTCGTCGTCGCTGTTGATCTCGTCGTCGTCACTGTTGTTCTCGTCGTCGTTATTGTTGTTCTTCTCGTTGCCGTCGTTGTTTTTCTTCTCGTTGTTCTTGTTCTTCTCGTTTTCTCGTTGTTCTCATTGTCGTTCTTTTTCTCGTCGTCGTTGTTCTCGTTGTTCTCGTCGTCGTTCTTCTCGTTGTCGTTCTTCACGTTGTCGTCGTTGTTCTTCTCGTTGTCGTTCTTCTCGTTGTCGTTGTTCTTCACGTTGTCGTCGTTGCTCTTCTCGTTGTTGCTCTTCCTCGTTTTTCTCGTTGTCGTTGTTCTTCTCGTTGTTATTCTTCTCGTTGTCGTCCTTGTTCTCGTTGTTGTTCTTCACGTTGTCGTTGTTGCTCTTCTCGTTGTCGTCGTTGTTCTTCTCGTTGTTGTCGTTGCTGTTCTTCTCGTTGTCGTCCTTGTTCTTGTTGTCGACGTTCTTCTCGTTGTCATGGTTGTTCTTCTCGTTGTCGTCGCGGTTGTTCTTCTAGTCGTTATCTTCTCGTCGTCGTTCTCGTCGTCGTTCTCGTCGTCGTTGTTCTTCACGTTGTTGTTGTTCTCGTTGTCGTCGTTCTTCCCGTTCTCGTCGTTCTTGTTGTCGTTGTTGTTCTCGTAGTTCTTGTTGTCTTCGTCGTTCTACTCGTTCGTCTTTTTTTTTTTTTTCGTTGTTCTTTTCGTTCTCGTCATCGTTGTTCTCGTTGTCATGATTCTCGTTGTCGTTGTTGCTGTTCTCGTTGTCGTCGTCGGTCATGTCATTGTTCTTCTCGTCGTCATTGTTCTTCTCGTCGTCGTCATTGTTGTTCTCGTCGTCGTCATTGTTCTTTTCGTCGTCGTCGTTGTTCTCCTCCTTGTTCTTCTCATTGTTTTTCTCGTTGTTCTCATTGTCGTTGTTGGTCTCGTCGTCGCTGTTCTCATTGTCGTCGTTGTTGTTCTCGTTGTAGTCGTTCTCGTTGCTCTCGTTTTTCTTTTCGTTGTTGATCTTCTCGATGTCGTTGTTCTCGATGTTGTTGCCCTTCTCGTCGTCTTCGTTGGTGCTCTTCTCGTCATCGTCGTTGGTGCTCTTTTCGTCGTCGTCGTTGTTGCTCTTTTCGTCGTCGTTATTTTTCTTCTCGTCGTCGTCGTTCTTCTCGTTGTCGCTGTTGTTCTTCTCGCTGTTCTTCTCGTTGTCGTCGTTGTTCTCGTGTTCTCCTCGTTGTCGTAGTTGTTCTTGTTGTCTTCATCGTTCTACTCGTTCTCTTCGTTGTTTTCGTTCTCGTCGTTCTTCTCGTTGTCGTCGTTGTTCTCGTTGTCATCGCTGCTGTTCTCGTTGTCGTCCTTGTTCTTGTTGCCGTCGTCATTTTCTCGTTGTCGTCGTTCTTCTCGTTGTCGTCGTTCTTCTCGTTGTCGTCGTCTTCTCGTCGTCGTTGTTCTTCCGTCGTCGTCGTTCTTCTCGTCGTCGTCGCTGTTCTTTTTGTCGTCGTCGCTGTTGTTCTTCTCGTCGTCATTGTTGTTCTCGTTTTTCTTCTCGTTGTTTTCCTCCTTGTTCTCGATGTTTTCTCGTTCTCATTGTCGTTCTCGTCGTCGTTGTTCTCGTTGTCGTCGTTTTTCTCGTTATCGTCGTTATTCTTCTCGTTGTCGTCCTTGTTGTTCTCGTTGTCGTCCTTGTTGTTGTCGTTGTTGTTCTTCGCGTTGTCGTCGTTGTTGCTCTTCTCGTTGTCCTCGTTCTTCTCGTTGTTGTCGTGTTATTCTCGTTGTCGTCCTTGTTCTTGTTCTCGTTGTCGTCATGGTTGTTCTTTTCGTTGTCGTCGCCGTTGTTCTTCTAGTCATTGTTCTTCTCGTCGTCCTTCTTGTCGTCGTTGTTCTTCTCGTCGTCGTCGTCGTCGTCATCGTTCTTCTCGTCGTCGTCGTTGTTCTTCTCGTCGTCGTTTTTCTCGTCGTCGTCATTGTTGTTCTTCTCGTTGTCGTCATTGCTGTTCTTGTTGTCGTCGTTGTTCTTCTCGTTGTTGTTTCCTCGTTCTCATTGTCGTTCTCGTCGTCGTTGTTCTTCTCGTCGTCGTTCTTGTTGTCGTCGTTGTTGCTCTTCTCATTGTCGTCGATGTTCTTCTCGTTGTCGTAGTTGTTCTCGTTGTTGTTCTCGTTGTTCTTCTCATTGTCGTTCTTCTCGATGTTGTTCTCGTTGTCGTCGTTCTTCTCGTTGTCGTCCTTGTTCTCGTTGTCGTCCTTGTTCTTCTCGTTGTCGTCCGTGTCGTTCTTCTCGTTGTCGTCCTTGTTGTTCTTGTTGTTGCTGTCGTTGTTCTTGTCGTTCTTCTCGTTGTCTTCCTTGTTCTTGTCGTTATCGTCCTTGCTGTTCTTCGTGTTGTCGTCGTTCTTCGCGTTATCGTCGTTCTTCTTCTCGTTGTTGTTCTAGTTGTTCTTATCATCGTCGTCATTGTTGATCTTCTCGTCGTCGTCATTGTTGTTCTTCTCGTTCTCGTTCTTTTCGTTGTTGCTCTTCTCGATGTCGTTGCTGTTCTCGACGTCGTTGTTGCTCTTCTCGTCGTCGTCGTTGGTGCTCCTCTCGTCATCGTCGTTGTTGCTTTTCGTCGTCGTCGTTCTTCTCGTCGTCGTCGTTTTCTCGTTGTTGCCGTTGTTGTTCTTCTCGTTCTCGTTGTCGTTGTTCTTCCCGTTCTCGTCGTTGTTCTCGTTGTAGTTCTTGTTTTCTTCGTCGTTGTTCTCGTTCTCGCCGTTGTTCTTTCTCGTCATCGTTGTTCTCGTTGTCGTCGTGGTTCTTCTCGTTGTCATCGCTGCTGTTCTCGTTGTCGTCGTCCATGTCGTCGTCGTCGTCGTTCTTGTCGTCGTTGTTGTTCTCGTCGTCGTCGTTACTGTTGTTCTCGTCGTCGTCATTGTTCTTTTCGTCGTCGTCATTGTTGTTCTTCTCGTTGTTCTTGTTCTTCTCGTTGTTTTTCTCGTTGTTCTCATTGTCGTTGTTGGTCTCGTCGTCGCTGTTCTTGTTGTCGTTCTTCTCGTTGTTGTTGCCCTTCTCACTGCCGTCGGTGTTGTTCTTCTCGTTGTAGTTGTTCTTCTCGTTGTCGTCCTTGTGTTCTTCTCGTTGTCGTCGTTCTTCTCGTTGTCGTCGTTCTCCTCGTTGTCGTTGTTCTCCTCGTTGTCATTGCTGTTCTCGTTGTCATTGTTGTTCTCGTTGTCATTGTTGTTCTCGTTGTCGCGTTGTTCTCGTTGTCTTTGTCGATCTTGTTGTCTTTGTTGTTCTTGTTGTTGTTTGTTCTCATTGTCGTAGTTGTTTTTCTTCTCGTTGTTGTTGCTGTTCTTCGCGTTGTCACTGCTGTTCTCGTTGTTCTTCTCGTTGTTCTTCTCGTTGTCGTTCTTCTCGTTTTTCTCGTTGTCGTCGTTCTTCTCGTTGTAGTTGTTCTCGTTGTTGTTGTTCTCGTTGTCGTAGTAGCTCTCGTCGTCTTTGTTCTTCTCGTTGTTGTTCTCGTTGTAGTTGTGGTCGTTGCTCTTCTCGTTGTCGTCGTTGTTCTTCGCGTTGTCGTCGTTGATGTTGTACTTCACGTTGCCGTTGTTCTCGTTGTCATTGTTGTTCTCGTTGTCGTTCTCGTTGTCGTCGTTGTTCTCGTTCTCGTTGTTTTTTGTTCTCGTCGTTGTTCTCGTTGTTGTTTTCGTTGTAGTTGTTCTCGTTGTTGTCGTTGTCCTAGTTTCTCGTTGCTGTTGTCCTCGTTGTTGTCGGTGTTCTTGTTGTTGTTCTTCTCATTGTTTTTCTTCTTCTCTGTTGTCGTTGTTCTCGTCGTCGTTCTTCTCGTTGTAGTTCTCGTTGTTGTCGTCGTTGTTCTCGTTGTTGTCGTTCTTCTCGTTGTCGTTCTCGTTGTCGTTGTTCTTGTTGTTCTCGTTGTTGTTGTTCTCGTTGTTGTTGATCTCGTTTTAGTTGTTCTCGTTGTTGTTCTTGTTTTTGTTCTCGTCGTTGTTCTCGTTGTTGTTGTTCTTGTATTGTCCTCGTTTTTGTTCTCGTTGCTGTTGTTCTCGCTGATGTTCTCGTTGTTGGTCTCGGTGTTCTTGTTGTTGTTCTCATTATTGTTTTCAGTGTTGTTCTCGTTGTTGTTCTCGTTGTTCTCGTTTTTAGTGTTGTTCTCGTTGTTTTTGTTGTTTGTTTTGTTGTTCTCGATGTTTTTCGTTGTCCTTGTTGTTCTCGTTGTTGTTGTCGGTGTTCTTCTCGTTGTCGTTGTTCTCGTTTTGTTCCGTTGTTATTTTTCTTCTCGTTGTCATTGTTATTGTTCTCGTTGTATTGTTATTGTTCTTCTCGTTGTTATTGTTCTTCGCGTTGTCGTCGTTATTGTTCTTCGCGTTGTCGTCGTTGTTCTTGTTGTCGTCGTTCTCGTTGTCGTTCTTCTCGTTGTCGTCGTCATTGTTCTCGTTGTCGTTCTTCTCGTTGTCGTCGTTATTGTTCTTCTCGTTGTTTTTCTCGTCGTCGTCGTTATTCTTCTCCTTATCATCCTTGTTGTTCTCGTAGTTGTCCTTGTTTTTCTTCTCGTTGTCGTCGTCGTCTATTTTCTTCTCGTTGTCGTCGTTGATCTCATTGTCGTCCTTGTTCTTATTCTCGTTGTCGTTATTGTTCTCGTAGTTATTGTTTTTCTCGTTGTCTGTTATTGTTCTTCTCGTTGTTATTGTTGTTCTCGTTGTCATCGTTATTCTTCGCGTTGTCATCGTTATTGTTCTCATTGTCGTCGTTGTTGCTGTTCTTGTTGTCGTCGTTGTTCTCGTTGTCATTCTTCTCGTTGTTCTCGTTATCGTCGTTGTTCTCGTCGTCATTATTGTTCTCGTTGTCGTCGTTGTTCTTCTCGTTGTCGTTTTTCTCGTCGTCGTCGTTGTTCTTCTCGTTGTTGTTATTCTTCTCGTTATTGTCCTTGTTGTTCCGTTGTCCTTGTTCTTCTCTTTGTCGTCGATTTTCTTCTCGTTGTCGTCGTCTTCTCGTTGTCATCCTTGTTCTTCTCGTTGTCGTCGTGTTGTTCTTCTCGTTGTTGTTCTCGTTGTTCTTGTACTCATTGTTGTTCTCGTTATTTTTGTTGTTCTCGTCGTCGTCGTTTTTGCTGTTCTCGTTGTTGTTCTCGTTGTTGTTGTTCTCGTTGTTGTTCTCGTATTTCTCGTTGTCGTTGTTTCGTTGTTGATCTCGTCGTCGTTTTGATTTTGTTCAACTTTTTAATTTTTTCTTTTCTTGTTCATGTTGGCGGTCTTGGTGCCGTAAGGCTTCGTTTTCGTTCATGTTGCTTTTGTTGTTTTCCTGTTTTTGTTTGTGTTTATCTTGTATTAGTTCTGCTTTGTATTTTCTTCTTCCCGTTCCTGTTGGTGTTGCGACACTGGCATTTGTTGATAATGTTATAATGATAATATACTCCACGATGTCAGATTTTTGCTCTTCTACCCTTGTTCTTTCTTCTTGATCTTAGTTTTTATCCTCTTTTTCTTGACATTTAATTTTTGGGTGGTGGAAGGAGGCTTGCTTTTTGTGTACTTTGGTTTGCTCTTTGTTTACGTGTATGTTTCGGCTATTTTCGATTGTGGGGTCAAGTTTATTTTACTTGCTCTTCTTGCCTTTTGTCTTCATCTGTATTCCAGTTCTTTCGTTTGGCTTGTCCCATGTCGTTTTTTTCCCCGTCTTCTTGTTCCATTTGCTTATTTGTTTTTGTGTTTTTTTCTGTTCTTGGCTTTCTTTTGCATTTCCGCCAAATGTTTTTTCTCCTATTCTTTTTGTTTCTTTGTTTCCCTTCTTTTTATTTCGTGATTTTGTTTGTTATCGTGTTCCAAGGTTCTTGTTTCAGTTGTTGCCATTTGTTTGTTTTCTCCTTGTTTTCTTGATCATACATTCCTCTTTCTTTTGTGTTCTTATTCTATTTTGTTGGTATTTTTATTAATCACGGTCTACTGTTCTTTCTGTTTTCGCGTTTAATTTTTTCGCCTAGTTTATGCTTGTTCTGCCTTTGGCCTCAATGCTTTATTTTTCTTCTGTTTTTGTTTTCATTTTCTAGCTTCTTTTATCCTCCTCTTATTGGTATAATAGTTCTTGATGTACTTCTTATTCTGGAATTTTTCCCTTTTACTCTTCTTCTTCATGCTGTTCTTGGCGTTTTGCTGGTGGTGTTTTTGTCGCTGTTGTTATCATTGAAGTCCTTTTTCTGTTTGTTGTCGTTCTGCTTCTCATCGTTTCTGCTCTTGCTGTTCTCTTGGTTTGCTTGTTGCCACTGTTCTTGTTTCCATTTCCGTTTCTCCATGTTGTTCCTGTTCTGGCTGTTGTTTTCAAGTGTGCAATGATAATCATGGACTTTATAGTGCGTATTGGTAGGCTTTTCTTCTTGTTTTGTGCGTTTCTCTACTTTTTTGCGTGTTTTTGTTTTAATTTTGGTTTTGTGTTGTTTTGTTTTATAGTGCAAGCTTTGCGATTGTTCCTTATCTTCTTGCTCAGTTTTATGCCGTACCTGTTGTTGTTCTTGTGTTTTTGTTTTTATTGTTCCCGCTTCTTCTTTCATTTTTCCTGTTGTCCTTGTTCTTGCCTTTCTTGTTCGTGTTCCCTTGTGTCGTTTTCATTTCCTCTTCTTCATCTTTTTGTTCCTTCTTTTTATTTTACATATTTTTCACGTGTTTTGTTTAATTTTTTGGTCTTGTTTTCTTCCTTAGTTTCTCCTTTATATTTTTTCTGGTTTCTGTAACATATATAATGGAAGACTTACTTGGTTTTGATCTTCCTGCTGCTGCTGCTGCTTTTTACGATGCAGAGCGTACACTACTATCCTGGCGTGGTGTGAGGTCATTACCGGCAAACTGCAACAATGTGAGACCAAAACTGTATGTTCAAAGACTTACACAAAATACGTAAATAGACAAATAGAAAAATTAAAAAGTCCAAATGATTTAACGTAAATGGATACAGACACATAAGGCAGTGGATGCATGCTTAGCCATGACATGTCGATAGACAGGGGCGGACAGATGGACGGAAGTACAAGATTCCACGACAAAAGAACTGCCTCTGGCAAAATCGTGTGGAAAACTCACTTTCATAGGAAAACAAAAACACATGCACACACCTGAAAAACAATCAAAACAGACAATCAATTAGTCATACGCACTTAACATACAAACAAGCCTATTCGTCTCTGAACGGTTGCACAGTCGCACGAATCTGGAACAGATTCAAAAGGAAAAATAGCAGATACAATGTTCTGGAAACTTAAGCTGCATTTCAGGTCACTGCACTCAAATTAGGGATTATGTTTATGTCTGGAGCACACTGCGCCATCTATTGCAATCGGCTGCTGTCTTCCCAGATCTCTGTGTTGATGTCCAAAGGTTTCATGTCGCGCTTGCAGACGACTTTTGGGGCCGGCCAACAGATCTCTTGTCGGAGGCTAGTTCACCGTAAAGGTTATCCTTTGGGATACGGCCATCCTTCCGCCGCACATGGCCAAACCACAGCAGCCTGCGTTGTCTGAGCAGTGTGTGCATGGGAGGAGACCAGCGCATGCTAGGAGCTGGGCGTTTGGTAATTTGTTGCTCCATACATACATAGACATCAACTTAACGCACGCCCACTTTTAAGCACATACACACACACACACACACACACACACACACACACAAACATGCGCGCAAACGCACATACATACACACACACGAGCACACATACGCAAACACACACGCGCACACAAACATGCGCGCAAACGCACATACATACACACACACGAGCACACATAGGCGAACACACACGCGCACACACACTAGTGCATGCGCACACACACGCGCGCGCGCACGCACGCGCACACACGTTCTGTTTAGTTACCTTTGTCGAATACATGCAGGGCCTTTAGAGGGGTGGCAGTGTGGTTTATCAGCCACATTGACAAAGGCAGACGTCAGTTTTCGTCCTTTGCTGAAAGCAGAAAAGTCCTGGAACTCATCAGAACCGTCCGTTCTGGGGATGTCTGGAATGGTGTCCAGCTTAGACGTTGTTCATTAAGTTTCTTCAGTCATCTGTTAACAAGGAGAAGGCATCATATGTATTCCTATTGTCTTTGCTTGTGGTGGTGGTAGTTGGTTGGTGATAGTGGTGGTGGTTGATGGTGGTGGGTGATGGTGATGGTGGTGGTTGGTGGTGATGGTGGTTGGTGTTTGGTAGATGGTGATGTTGGTGGTTTCCTCGAACGTTGATTTCATATTTACATTCATGAATAGAGAAAATTTCATGTAAAAGAATGTTTTGTCCGTTATGCTTTTGTATATGTACAAGGTCTGTACAGACACACATTAATGCATTTTGTTGTATACGTATATTTGCAGAAGTGTGAAGCAAGACTCTTGCCAAAGATGAAGTTGAAAGAGGACATGCAGTGCCTTCATCTGAGGGAGACACGATGGATGAGCAGACACCATCCAGCATCGTTTCAACAAGACCATCAACATGCTCAGAATGCTAAACAACGTGTAGAGGTTCCTCCAAATCATCATGTGCCCTGCTGCATGGCATTGGCGGTCATGGCCCTCCATACGAATCTATCTTTTGTCGCTGCAAGTTCATCTCCCACCCTCTTTCTTATCCGACCTGCACAAGTCTGTCCAGTATTTCCTCCCTAGGTCCACTTTGTGCTCTTTTTGCTTGTTCATTTCATGTTGTGACTAGGTACTCTAATTTCTCTTGCCTTACAAAAAGTCCTATAAATGTTGCCCGTCCTTCCCCAATTCTATTTAATATTTCTTTTTGTGTTTGCCTCTTTCAAGACTGCCTCGTTCGTTTTCTTTGCTCTCCATATAACTTAACATTCTTCTTAGAAACTACATTTCAGCTGCCTCAATCTTGTTGACTTTGCGTGTTGACTGTCCACGCTTCGCATTGTACAACAACATCGGTTCTATATAACACTGAAGAACTCTCCCCGGTGTCGTCAAGAACGCTGAATGCTTTCTTAGCCTGTCCGGCTCTGCTGGCCATCTCCAACGTGCATCCGCCGCCTGGTGAGATGACTGGGGACTGGATGACATGGTGGTCGATGAAAGACAAGAAACCCCCTGATGCAGAGTGAAGGCAGATGGCACAGCATGATGGGACAGGTTGAAGGGTTTGAATGTCTGGGAACAGTCATCTCACCATTTCCCCAAATACAATACAAATACACAGTGGAACTGTACCAGAGCCGTGTCCTTTTCACCCCACTTTAAGGCTCAAAATGATGAGGATGACAGAGTGATCTTATCAAGCTGTCAACCCTACACACAAGAAACGTTTTGAAGAATCAGAGCAATCATGTGGCCTAACACCATCTCCAAGCAGTAACTACTCAAAGAGCAGAATCACAATATCCACACTGCCCTTCACTGGACATAATGAAAACAAAACAGTCAGGCGCCAAATCTTGATTCAACAATCAATCAAGCACGCACTCCCATCATTCACCAAAGCAGTCGCCGACAACGACCAAACCTCCAGGGCACAAACACACGCAAACTGGGGTGGTGGGTGGGGTGGGGAACAGGACAGGAGTAGGGCATATGACACCTGACCCAAGCCGTCATCATCTGTCTCACGCACACATACGCACGCACGCACACATACGCACGCACGCACTCACACACGCACGCACGCACGCACGCACACACACACACACACACGCACGCACGCACGCACCACCACGCGCACACACGACACGCGCACACGCAACCACACCACACACACACACACACACACACACACACACACACGATGCTAAGAGTCCACCCAAGCCTGTTCGACAAATGACCCTTGACCCAAACTGTCTTCTGTCACTTTTTTTCCCACCAAGACTCCAGAAAGGCAAGAAGACAAATTGGGTCCCAAAGGAAGGAAATGAGAAGTGAACTTTTATCTCCAATACCGATAGTTTTTTGCCAGGTAAGCCGGGCGAATGTCCTGCTCTCACGACTTTCAACTGCCGTGGATTCTATAGGGTGCGCAGGCCAGGAGGTACACGAGTTCGATTCATTTTTCGTCCCCTTCCAAAGGATTAGACAGCCAGTTCGCTTTTCCAGTTAAACTAAGGAGAAAAGACGACGCCTCTTACGGTAAACGAACCATGTAGCCGCGAATCTAGTTATTGGCAGGTGAACGTCTTAACCATTCTGCCACTTTTTTGTGCGAAGGAAAACGCGAAAGAGGAAGACCAAGGATATCATGGCACGAACAGAACAAGGAGATCTCAAGGCCCTGAAGGACATACACAGGCCGACTCGGAACAGATGAGAGGAGGATCTTCAGTGTTCTAGATGCCAACGATGTATTGGGCCGATTCAGTCCGTCATCAGAGAATAGATTGGCACAGCCATCACAATGCTGGTCCCTAGCGAAGTTGAAATCCTCACCACCTCACTACCTCCTCTCCAGCCCCTCCCCCTTCCTCTATCCATCCCATCCCACCCACCCCTAGTTTTCAGTTTTGGTCTAGTTACTTACCGGGTTTTCATGAAGATCGGACGAGATGGACCAGACGGCGGGAAAAGGTGTAAATGACGCCTTGTGGTGTCTTGGGGTGTTGACACGTGTCCTGGATGTGCGGGGCTTTTTGTCCACTGAAGGCACAGTGAAGGAGGATCAAAGTCTCTGTCACCTTTCTGTGGACACAGGAACTTTTATTAGAGAATGTATAACAATAATTATGATTCACAATGTTCTGATCATATATTTGTTGTGCCTGGGACTATATTCTAGAAAAAATAGTCCTCCTAAAGGAAATTTACGACACTGGAAAAATCCCCAAAGATATGTCAAAATCAATTTTCATTGCACTTCCAATGAAGACAGGGGCTATAGAATGCGAACTCCATCGCACAATCAGTTTGATGAGCCATGTAACAAAAATCCTGTTAAGAATAATCATGATGAGGACAAGGAATAGAATCAAAAGAGAAATAGCAGAAGAACAGTGTGGATTTGTGGAAGGGAAAGGAACTATTAATGCCATATACATCCTAAGAACTATCATAGAGATGTCAAATGAGATGAATAAGGATTTGTATTTATGCTTTGTTGACTACACCAAGGCTTTCGATCGGGTAAGACATGATGAATTGATCAACCAACTGATAGACTCAATGTTGGTGGAAAAGATCTACGAATAATCAGAAATATGTACTGGGAACAAACAGCTGCAATGAGAATAGGAAACAATGTAAGCTCTTTCCAAAATATCAAAAGAGGAGTCAGACAGGGTTGTGTTTTGTCACCAGATCTGTTTTTACGTTACAGCGAAAACATCATGAGAAACCAAGAAGAAGACCCTGGATTAAAGGTTGGAGGGAAAATGATAAACATTCGATATGCAGATGACACCGTGCTAATTGCAGAAAATGAAAGAGACCTACAAAACCTTGTGGATATACTAGAAATAGAAAGCAAAGGTAAGGGGCTGGAACTAAACGGCAGAAAAGACTGAAGTCATGGTGATCAGTAAAAAATATGAAATCCCCTCATGCAAAATAACAGCAAATGGCACAACCTTGACACAGGTTGATAAATTCAAATACCTGGGAACGATCATTTCATCAGACGGCAGATGTACATCAGAAATAGCCGGCAGAATCGGCCAAGCCAAAACAGCATTCAAGAAGATGACAAGCATTCTTACCAACAAATGCCTGTCAATTAACATCAGGAAGAGAGTTCTTGAATGTTATATAGAACCAATACTGTTGTAGGACGCTAGGCGTGGACAGTCAACAAACAAAGCCAGAACAAGATTGAGGCAGCCGAGATGTGGTTTCTCAGAAGAATGTTGAGAGTTCCATGGACAGCAAAGAAAACAAACGAGACAGTCTTGATGGAGGCAGACACAAGTAATCACTCATAAGGAAGATTAGGAAAGACAGGCAACATTTATAGGCCATTTTATGAGGAAGAGGGATTTGGAGCACCTGGTCAAAACGGGAAAGCTGGAGGGTAAGAGCACCGGGTAGACCCAGGGAGAAAATTCTGGACGGACTTGCAGAGTGGCTGGGGACAAAGAGGGTGGGGGAGATGCTAGGGCAACGAGAGATAGAGGCAGATGGAAGTCCATGATCGCCAACACCATACGGCAGGGCACCTGATGATGATGATGATGGGGACTTATTCTGGATAAAAATACAAAAATATGGTTCACAATATTTTAGTCTTGTGTTGTTGACCTGGAATTAAAAAGGCACACTGTTCTGGATAAAAACGGTAATAATCATGTTCACGATATTTGATCATGTGTTCGTTGTGCTTAGGATTAGAAAGGCGCACTGTTTCAGATACTGATATACCTGATGGACTGAACTCCGAACTGGGCTGGATTGTTTTGTTTTGTTGTTCACAACGAATTTCAAGGTTTCCCGTGTGACAAACAGGCCGCTCCCTCCGGGAAAGGAAACCGCGAAATGCGTTGTCACATTTTTATAGTGTATTTTTTTGTTTATTCATTAACCATATCTTTCTACAGAATTTTAACAGATGCAATTCTTTTATTACCGTATGATCTTCAACGTGCGCTAGATGTATACTGTGTACGGCACTTAAGTTCCTTCCTACCTTTCCTTGGTGCCCACAATCTTGAGGATGATCATTCTGGCACATAAGGGGGGGGGGGGGGGGTTGTAGACTAGTCCATTCGTAAGTTCCGATAATTTCACTATTCTCATTGTCCGTAAACATAGCTGAAATCCGTTACCGTAAGGCCACGTGGTGTCCAGAAACTCAGTTGGGCGGAGGCTCGCGACACAAAAGCGTCGACTGTTGCTGCCTCTACTGTTTCACTGGTTTATTGTCTCATCTAAAGACCAGCAATCAGACCACCACTCAAGGTCTAATGGAAAGGGGAGGGCAGACACATACGATCAGTAATGGAATCTGGGTTTCTCGTATCCTAGGTTGATCGGATTTATTGTTATTATTTTATTTTAATTTAAAGCCCAGCCAGCTGCGTATAGCCATATCAGGGCTACAACCATTTCAACACATTATAACAATACTTCAACAGGAAAAAAAAGAAAATTAAGTACACGTAACGCATTCGCGAACATAATCTAAGGAGATGCCTCTGGTATTGACCACTCCATCCAATTTATCGCACAATGGTTAAAAATCATACATGAGTACAAATTTAGACATGACTAAGGACACTAAAACATATATAGAAACGAGCCTAATTAACTTAAATTACTTCCACTTATGTCATTTCCCTAGAGCCAAAAACACAATGCATGCACCCAATTATCATGCCTAAGAGAGAGTACGTAAAACTTCTGGTGAATGGACCAGCAAGGCAGGAAATGATAGGAAGAAATGACAGAAAGCAAAGGAACAAGGCAGAAACAGTGACAGAAAAGAGGACATTTTTAGCACAGAATTTCCAGAAGGTGGGGATAATCCCCAAGGGGGGAATGGGGGAGGAGGTAGGTAGGCCTCCTTGAGAAACACTAAGTTAGCGCCATAAGTGTTACTGAAACATTAAGATGAGCAATGAACGGGCCAGTTTTTAAGTTGTCCACCGGGATTGAACTCGAGACACTAGATATTAAGTCGACGGACCTACAACAAGCCAACAGCCCGTGTAAAAATCAGACATCAGGTTATGACGTACTACGAAAGAAGATACATTTCTTTCAGGTTCAGGTTCAGGTTCATATCGCTTATCGCCCAGCTGACTACTAGAGCCATATCAGGGCTAACACCACGTTAAAAACGACACCCAGGTAAAATTTTTAAAAAACAGTTAAAGCGTCATGCCCGCCATTAAGCTTGCAAGTCTAAAATATGTTTAAAAGAAAGATACTTACCCTGTCCAAAGTTCACAGAGCTGATGTATTAGCTAATTTGATTTCCACTTTGGGCCTTTTCAACCGCACGTTGACACTTCTAAATGGTCCAGTGATTGAGTGAATAAATACAAATGAATGAATAAATAAGTAAGTAAACAACAGCACTGGTTTCTTTTCACTGCTGGCACTAGCCATGGCAGAGCTCAAATGTGATTGAAGTTTGAAAGTCCAAAAGCTCAGAAATTCAAACTCATGGATATACGAATTCACGTGATGGACAAGCAATCCACGTGAAGATTGTGCAGCTTTAGCACGTTTGTGCGTGCGAGAGTGTACATGTGTGTGTGTGTGTGTGTGTGTGTGTGTGTGTGTGTGAGTGGAGGAGGCGTGTGTGGACGTGTGTGTGTATATATGTGAATGTGTCTATGCCTGTGAATGACTGGGTGTGTGAATGTGTGCATATGTGCGTGTGGTGCGTGCGTGCGCGCGCGCGCGTGTGTGTGTGTGTGTTTGTGTTAACGAAGTGTGTGTGTGTGTGCATGCGTGTGTGTGTCTGTGTGTCTGTGTGTGTGTGTGTATGTGTGTGTGCGTGTGCGTGTGTGTGTATGTGTGTGTGTGTGTGCGTGCGTGTGTGTGTGTGTGCATGTGTTTGTGTGTGTGTGTGTGTGTGTGTGTGTGTGTTTGTGTGTGTTTACTTTTTCACATTTTACTGTCTCCAAACCGACGTGTGTGTGTGAGAATGTGCGTAGTGTGGATGTGTGTGTACAGTCTGTCTCTCTGTCTCTCTGTGGAGTGTATGTGTGTGGGTGTGGGTGTGTTGTGTGTGTGTGGGTGTGTGCGTGCGCATGTCAGCGTCTCTGAGTGTGTGTTTTTACCTTTTCCTCTCTCATAACTGACATGTTTGAGTTGACACCACAAGCGAATTGGCAACATTGTTCATTCTTTCTCCGCTTGTTTTACCAGTTAGGAGCAATTCTGGTAACGTCCAGGTGTATCCACATTGTCTGTGTTTTCCTGCATCACTGTATGGTTTCTGTTACTGTGTTCCTAGTGTGTGGTCTTTGGCAAAGTCTGGTGACCTTATAGCATGGACAGGCCATGTCATTTTTTTGTTTTTTGTTTGTTGGTTGGTTGGTAGATGGTTGGTTTGGTTGGTTGATGTCGTTGGTTTGTTTATTGTTTTGTTTGTTTGTTTGTTTGTTTGTTTGTTTGTTTGCGTGTTAGTACGTGCGTGCTTTCGTGCGCATGTGTGTGTGTTTGTGTGTGTGTGTTGTTTGTGCGTGTGTTTGTGCGTGTGTGTGTGTGTGTGTGTGTGTGTGTGTTGTGAGTTTGAGTGTGTATGTCTATGTGTGTGTGTGTGTCTGTGTGTGCGTGTGTGTGTGTGTCTTTCTGTGTGTGTCTCTGTGTGAATGTGTGTGTGTGTGTGTGGAGAGAGAGAGAGAGAGAGAGAGAGAGAGAGAGCGAGAGAGAGAGAGAGAGAGATAGGAAGACATCTTTTCGTTTTCTTCGTATTTTCTTCTTCGTCATCATCACCCTCCTCTTATTTCTTTCATCTCATTCCCTTATTCCTTTACCCCTCCCTTTATTCGATTTTCTGTCGTTTTTCTGCTCCTTCTCTTTGTTCTTCCCCTCCTCTTCAAATCATCTTCTCCTCCTTTCTACCAGCACTGAGGGCGTGATACAACAAACGAAACAGCCCAGGCTTTCACGTAACCTCTCTCCTTATTTCCCAACAGATAGGAACAAATATTTACAACTGCTGGCGCTGGCTGAGCCTACACCCTATACTCACAACTCCTACGAGAGCAGTATTCGAGTAGACAGACGTCGGCTTTTTTTTCCCCGTGAGTTGCAAGGTCAACTTGCTTGCAGACCTGCTGGTGCCTGAGTCCCTTTCGTGTGTGTACGTGTGCAGAATGTCAAGCATGCATGTCGAATATCGTGTAGGCTAAGTCATGTCAGTGGCTGGCTTATGGAAACCTAAAAACACCCAGCATGAACACCCACCGGAAATTGGATAAGTAGACTGTGCAGCAACAAACCCCCCTAAACAGTGTGGACAAAATAATGGGTATACAAGCATCTCAGAAAAAAAATTCATAAACTTTTTTTTTATTCACTTTTTGCTTCACATCAAACGGACACCAAATATACAATATGGCATCGAAAAACGATAGGAAAAAAAATCATGTACATATGAAAAGATATCGCCGGCATAGTTTCAGTTCATTTCAGTTTCAGTTTCAGTTTCTCAAGGTGACGTCTCCGAGCTCGGAACGAATTCCATGTGCACTAACGTCAGAGGTGCCATGGTTATGGTGATCATGCACAGCCTTAAGCCTGCACATAAACCTATGAGCTGGCCAAGTCCTGAGGCCCTACCTAGACCATGTTTTACCTAGTCTATATTTCATACTGGTATTTTAACAGCCTATCACCGGAATAATCTTGGGTTACATGTCAATGACGTGTATCTGTTTATCTTACCTTCAAAAAAGGAACATATATATAATATATAGTGTAAATAAATAAACAAAGGTCTGAATCACAACACAACTAGCTATTCTGTATAAACTCATCTCACATGACAGACCCCCCCCCCCCCTCGGTCATACAGACTCCATACAACATATAGAAACACATACTGACATTTTATACGTTGAAGGTTCAAAAATAATCTCAAGATCAAAGCATATGTCAACATCCTTTTCTGAATTTTGTTCTCAAACTATATCTTTTTGTTTTACGACAATCAAACATCAACGACCAATGTGATAATAAAAACGACATCAATCTATACGTACAGAACAAGTATGTTCACATATTAAAAACCCTATAAAATACAAACATATATGACAATATTCTAAACCTCGTGGTTTTATTGTGTACATCAAGATTTAGGAACATGTCATGAAGAAAACTGTTTTCTACGGGGAGAAAATTGGCATACTGTTGTTAAACGAGCATCGAAAATGAGCATCTCAGAAAAATTACAATGCTAGAAGAATTTTTTTTTCAAAAATGTTCAGTAAATATGATATCTGCTCTAATTAGTTTCCATTTGTGAATCTTTAGTTAATTACCATCGGCTTCATTACTACCAAAGTCTTCCTGCTCTCCTAAAGTCAAAATACTCCATAGTACAAAATCCACGGATGGTCATGATCCAAGAATAGCTTAACGCTATGTTATCCATTCAGTGATTTTGCTTTCAATGCAGTGTTTCTGAGCTGAGGAAGGGGTTTCTGTTCGCTAACAATCATTGACAATAATTAGAGACATTAAAGACATTCAGGCAATAAATCGATAAAGGCATTAAGCCAAATGTTAGTGGCACTGATTGCTAATATGGGATCGTTTGCTTTCCTATGATGACGTCAACGGTCTGTGTGCTGTTTAAAGTTCACAGGATCAATAGTTTTACCTGACATCAGCGTTGTCTGCGCTCTTCCAAGATCACCATTCAATCGTTTATTACTATGTTGTTATGTAATATCAGCGTGCTGTGTGCTGTTTAACCCTTTGACTCTCGCATCCTATCCACCACCTGCAAAAACTTAACCCTTTGACTCCCTCACCCTATCCACAAACTGCGAAAACTCAACCCCTTGACTCTCGCACCCTATCCACCAACTGCAAAAACTTAACCTTTGACCTCCCTCACTCACCCTATCCCACCAACTGCAAAAACTTAACCCTTTGACTCTCCGAACCCTATCCACCAACTGCAAAAACTTAACCCTTTGACTCCCTCACCTTTTCACCAGCTTCCTGCTACAAGTGTGGTGCAAAAGATGGGGTTGATAAACAAGAGTGGTACAGAAGATGGGGAAGAAAGAAAACTGCTTTCAGTTCTTGGGGATCAGTGGCCCATCCGAGCTCAGACGTGGGGTCTACACACCTGTGCCTGTCAGTCAGTCATTCTCCGATTTTCTACTGGAAAGACAGGAAGGAGTGTGTGAGAAATATTAACCAATAACAACATAAAGCAGCAGGTCTTATTTCGTGTGTGTTGTGAGTGAGTTGTGTGTGTGTGTGTGTGTGTGTGTGTGTGTGTGTGTGTGTGTGTGTGTGTGTGTGTGTGGTTGTGTGTGTGTGTGTGTGTGTGCGTGTATATGTGTGTTTTTGTCTGTGTGTATGTGTATGTATGTGAGTGTGGGCGTGTTGTCTGTATGTGTGCACACACGCACGCATGTGTCCGTGTCAAAAATTAGCGTGTTTCGCGAAGACAAAGCCTAGACTGCAAAAGACAGAAAGTCAACAACAAAGTGTGATGCTGTTGGTTGGTTGGTTGGTTGGTTGGTTGGTTGGTTGGTTGGTTGGTTGGTTTTGGTTGGTTGGTTGGTTGGTTGGTTGGTCGGTCGGTCGGTCGGTGGGTCCTTCGGTCGGTCGGTTGGTTGGTTGGTTGGTTGGTTGGATGTTGGTTGGTTGGTCGGTCGGTTGGTTGGTTGTTTAGTTGATTGTTTCGTTGGTTGGTTGGTTGGTTGGTGGTTGGTTGGTTGGCTGGTTGTTGATTGTTGTTGTTGGTGGTGGTAGTGGTGATGGTGGTAGTGGTGATGGTTGGTGGTGGGGGTTCTTGCTGTTGTTCTTCTTCTTCTTCTTCTTTTTCTTCTTATTCATCTTCTTTTTCTTTTCTTGAAATTTTCCCTGTCGGACATTTTAGTAAAAAAAAAAGAAAAAAGAAAAAAAAAAAAAAAGACATTAAAGTTAAGTAACACATTAACAGATACAGAGTAGAAAACGTTTTTCTGCCTAGGGCGGTTATAGACAAACTATCGTTCATGTGGTAACGATACACAAAGTGGCCTTTTCTTTTTGTTTTTTTTTTCTTCTTTTTTTTAAGTTATGTAAAGGGGGATAAGCTGTGAAAGGAAACAACACCTCCAAACCATTTCTGTTGCCTGCTCAGGTAACTGGAGCCCTGATAGGGGGAAATGGAAATAGCATGACACATACCACCCGCCCTTTGTATCCCTCAGCTGCTCTTGTCTTCCTTGTTTTCAATACATGATAAGAAAGAGAGACTGCCAACTTGTACTGATATGCCGTTTTACACATGTACAGTCCACTTTGTGCAATGGTCTTGAAATTGATAGAAAGCAGAAACACACGAATAAAAAAAGCTCTTCTACTTCTGCTACTGATTCTGCTTCTTCTTCTTCTGCTTCTGCTTCTTCTTTTTCTTCTTTTTCTTCTTTTTCTTCTTTTTCTACCTTCTCCTCCTCCTCCTCCTCCTCCTTCTTCTTCTTCTTCTTTTTCTACCACATCCTCCTTCTTCTTTTTCTACTATTTCCTCCTCCTCCTCTGCCTCCTCCTTCTACTTCTTCTTCCTTCTTCCTTTTTTCTTTTTCCTTCTACCTTCTTCTTTATTCCTTCTCCTTCTTTCTTCTTCCTTCTTTTTCCTTCTTCTTATTCCTCTTCTTCTTCTTCTTCTTCCTTCTTCTTCATTCTTCTTTCTTCCTTCTCCTTCTTCTTTCTTCCTTCTTTTTCTTCATTCTTCTTCATTCTTTTTCTTCTTCTTCATTCTTCTTCATTCTTTCTCCGCCTCGTCCTCCTCCTCCTCCTCTTCTTTCTTCTTCTTCTTCTTCTTCTTCTTCTTCTTCTTCTTCTTCTTCTTCTTCTTCTTCTTCTTCTTCTTCTTCTTCTTCTTCGTCGTCGTCTTCTTCTTCTTCTTCTTCTTCTTCTTCTTCTCCTCCTTCTCCTGTTTCTCTTTCTCATCTTCTTTCTTCTCCTTCTCCTTTTATTCATTGTCTACATAGTCAGGGTACATCCTGCAGTGAATGTGCCTTTTTCCGGTAGCTATAAAGATAATAAATGTGTTCGTGTTGTTTGTTTAACCTAATCATTTGATATTGGGTTTTCTTTTCTTCTTTATCTTTTGTTTGTTTTGTTTGAGTTTTTCCCTCCTTCTATCATCCTTCTTTTCTATTCTTCTCTTTCTTCTCCTTCTACTCCTCCTCCTCCTCCTCTCCTCCTCTTCCCACCTCCCATTTTCTCACAGATTTATTTTTCTATTCCTTCCTTCCCTCCTCCTTTTTCGTCTTCTCTCTTTTTTTTTTCCTCTTCCTGTTTCTCCTCTTTCTCTCCTTCCTTCTCCTCCTCCTCTTCTGCTTATTCTTCTTAACTCACCATTGACTATGCAGTCAAAACAATTCATGCCTTCAAGTAATCATATAAACACGAACGCATTCATAGAACTGATGGCTAAAGCCCACGCCACTCTTTTCAATAAATACAGACTGCTCCAGCCAGCATCCGTCTCCATACAGCCCTATCTATCCCCAACTGTGATTCCCATCAGCAAGCCGCACCACCAATGCTTGCTGCTCTCCTAAAAGTCAAATGATTCCAAGTACAATACCGACCAATCGTAGCTTCCAAGAATAACTTACCCTCATTGCTATCCATTCAGCGATTCTGCTTACAGCGCAGTGCTTGTGAGTTTTGAGGAAGGAGCTTCCACTCACTTGATAATAATTGACGATAATGGAGACATTACGGACGTTCATCCGGGTCGTGTTAGGGTCATCGATCATCTATATACGTAATCAATGTGTGTTGTATGATGATGTTAGCGCTTTGTGTCATCTTCGAAAGGTCACTGGTCGATAGTTTTACTTTTCCAGTCTTGTCGTGACGTCAGCGCTTCATGAGCTGTTCACAGTCGAAAGTCAATCAATTCTTTCTCTGTTGTGTGATGACATCAGCACTTTGCGTCCTCTTCAAAGGTTACAGGGCAAAGGCTTTACATACACACGCTCAGATACTCATTAGCTTGCTTTTATATTGACTGCAGTCAGTCAAATTTCTGATTCATTAGATGACTGAGTGAATGAGTGAGTGAGAGATTGAATGATCTTTTTGTCCGTCTGTGTTCTATCTTTCCAACCGTTCATCCTTCCGTCCGTTCATCTGTTTGCCTGTCTTTCTAGATCTATTTTTTCTTTGCCTCGTTCGGAAGGCTTTTCGTTTTCAAAGTCAAGTCAGGTTGTTGTTTTTCAGACAAGTTACAAATGTAAATGTACAAACTAGATAGATGTAGAAGTAGAACAAAAGCATCATTACTTCACATGTTACCATACACATTTGTTAATGTTTGTTGAAATAAAATCAGTGTCCATTCTCTTTTAGAAGAAAACTAGAATAAAGCAAGCTCGGAAAAGAAAACTAGCAAGAAAGAAAAAGGGTCTGAAAGAAAAGTTACAAGGATAGAAAGGTAGAAAGAAAGAAAGAAAAAAGAAAGATACAAAGAAAGAAGAAAAAAGAAAGGAAGAGAGAAAGAAATAATCTGAAAAAAAAAGAAACAAGGAAAGAAAGAAGGAAAGAAAAGAAAAGAAAGAAAGAGATATAGAAAGAAGAAAAAAGACAGGAAGATAGAAAGAAAGAAGAAAAAAGAAAGGAAGAGAGAAAGAAATAGTCTGAAAAAAAGAAAGATGGAAAGAAAGAAAGAAAGGAAGAAAAGAAAGAAAGAGATAAAGAAAGAAGAAAAAAGACAGGAAGATAGAAAGAAAGAAAAAGGAAAAAAGAAAGAGAGAGGAGAGAGACAGTACGAAAGAAAGAAAAAAAAAGAAAGAAAAGAGAAAGCTCAAGGAGAGGGAAAGTGCTTTCGTTTCTGATAAATCTGGAGCTAAACTGGACTCAGACATCGTGTCGACACATCTGTGTCTGGGTGTATGTTACACCACGTTTCTGTTTGAAACGAGCGAAAGTGACAGGAGAATTAACTAGGTCTAAGGAAGTGTGTGTGTGTAGTGTGTGTGTGTGTGTGTGTGTGTGTGTGTGTGTGTGTGTGTGTGTGTGTGTGTGTGTGTGTGTGTGTGTGTGTGTGTGTGTGTGTGTGTGTGTGTGTGTGTGTGTGTGTGTGTGTGGTGTGTGTGTGTGTTGTGTGTAGTCTGTCTGTCTGCCTGTATGTGTGTGTGTCTGTGTGTGTTTGTGTTTTTGTCTTTGTGTGTGTGTTGCGCGTGAGCGTGCGTGCATGTATGTGTGTATGTATATGTGTGTATATGTGTTTTGTGTATATGTGTGTAAGTGTGTGTTTGTGTGTAGTGTGTGTGTCTGTGTGAAGTGTGTGTGTCCGTGTGTGTGTGTGTGTGTGTGTATGTGTCTATGACTGTGTGTCTGTGTGTGTGTGTGCGTAGTGTGTGTGTATGTGTGTGCCTGTGTGTAGTGTGTGTTGTCTGTGTGAAGTGTCTTTTTTCTGTCTGTCTGTCTGTGTGAAGTGTGTGTGTAGTGTGTCTGTGTGTCTGTGTGAAGTGTGGTGTGTGTGTGTGTGTGTGTGTGTGTGTGTGTGTGTGTGTGTGGTGTGTGTGTGTGTGTGTGTGTATGTGTGTGTGTGCATCCGTGCGTGTATGTGTCTGTGTATGTGCGTGGTGTGTGCGTGCGCGCACGCACTTCTCGTTTATCAATATTTTTACCTTTATATTTTTCTCTTTGCTGCTGTTTCTGTTGTCGATTTTGAGGATTTCGTCTTCAGCTTCTGTGTCTATCTCCTCCTCTTCAATCTGTCGAACTCTCGTTGTCCTTCGTGAAGTTTTGGGTGTTTTGCAGCATGAAGCAAGTGATCATATGCCCCACAAGCATCGCGTTGTTTCTTTCTGTATGTTAGACACTTCTCTATTGCTCTTGGGTGTTTTCCATCACAATATCCTCATTTCACACGAGTGTCTGGTTTATGCCCTTTGCTGCTCCTGTTTGCTGCTTTCTTCTTTCCAGAAAGCTTAAACCGCCTTCGCCTACTTTCTGTTAGGATTGATAATTGGGTACGTGCATTAAGGGCATTTCTTGGTCTAGGCAAATGAGATAATCGGAAGCAATTTTAGATAATTTAGGCCCGTTTTATATATGTTTTAGTGTCCTTAGTTATGCTCAAGTTTGTGTTCAAGTATGTTTTTTAAATCCCCTGTGTGATAAATTAGACGGAGTGGTCAACGCCAGGGGCATCTCCTTAGAATATGCGCACGAATGCATTGATATGTGTACTTAATTTTCTTTTTTTTTTTTGGGGGGGGGTTGTTTTGTTTGTTTGCTTGCTTGTTTGTTTGTTTGTTTGTTTGTTGCTGTTGTTGTTGTTGTTGTTTTGCTGTTGAAGTATTGTGTATGTCTCGAAACGCTTATAACCCTGATATGGCTCTACGCAGTCAGCTGAGCTCTAAACAAAAATAACAGTAACAATAACGTCTTATGTCGTTCTCGCCATCTGTGTCGTCTGCTGCCGATTTGTATTATACGCTCTGCATATGTCAATACACACAGTCAGTGTCAGATGTCGCACTTTGATCGCAGAGTCTCATCTCGTACACCCAACACGATTTGGTCTCTCAGCAGTCTGTCTTGCAGTGGACTACAGCTGCAGGTCTTGCTAAGTCTCCTCAGGTCTGCCACAAATTCTGCAATGGACTCTCCGCTGTCTGCTGGCAGCAGTTGAACGTAAGTTTCATTAGTTGAGCGGCAATTGAACTTGAATGTAAATTTCGTTAGTACAGCGGCAGATGAACGTAAGTTTCATTAGTAGAGCGGCAGATGAACGTAAGTTTCATTAGTAGAGCGGCAGATGAACGTAAGTTATTAGTAGAGCGGCAGATGAACTTGAACGTAAGTTTCATTGGTAACACCCACACAGTATTCCTCGAATTTTGTGAGAAGTGTGTCTATATCACTTCTTTTTAGTTTCATTTGCGAATGACAAAATTCGGAAATGTCCACAGCATCCAGACCAATACATGAGAGTAAAATTGCTGTCCTGTACACTGGTCTTCAATCTTTGTGTTCTCTGTGTATTTTTCTTCTGTTTTCAAAATCCCACATCTGTCACCATGTTTCGTTTTCTGGACGATCGACTCTGAAGACAAGTCAAACCTTCATACGTTTTCACTGCTTGCTGTCTGAGTCACAACTGATCCGATTTAACAGACCAATCAGTTCACATACATACGCATGTCTAACAATCCCGTGTTGCTATTAGCAGACTGGTTACAGTTTACAGTTAACATAAGTTACATCCTCCCATTTTAACACACGTCACTGGGTGTGTTTTTGGGTGCGTGTGCAGTGTGTGTGTGTGTGTGTGTGTGTGTGTGTGTGTGTGTGTGTGTGTGTGTGTTTGTGTGCGTGTGTGTGTTTGTTTGTGTGTATGTCAGTGTGGGTGTGGGTGGGTGTAGAAGGGTGTGCGTGTGGGGGCGGGAGTGTGGTGGGTGTGAGTGGATAAGAGTGTATGTGTGTGTGTGTGTCTGTGTGTCTGTCTATGTTTGTGTATGTGTGTGTGTCTATGCGTGTGAATGTGTATGTGTGTCTGTGTATGTGCATATGTGTATGTGTGTGTCTGTGTGCGTGTGTGTGCGTGTGTGTGTATGTGTGTGTGTCTATGTGTGTCTATGTGTGTATGTCTATGTGTGTGCGTGTGCGCGCGCGCGCATGTATGTGTGTATGTCATGTGTGAGTGTGCCTTTGTGTGGGTGTGTACCTGTGTGTATGTGTGTGTGTGCATGTGTGTATGTATGTGTGTGTGTGTGATGTGTCTGTCTGTCTGTGTGTGTGCGTGCGTGTAAACCTTTTCCTGTTTTGTACCTGGTTTGTGTGATGGAGCGTCACAGGTGAGCTGGTTGGCAACAAGCCATTCCTACTTCCTCTAACGATTTGGGTTAAATCTAGCTGTACTTTTCTCTTGTTATG